>CM033473.1:252823202-254023202 GCA_019447015.1 Hymenochirus boettgeri
ATTATAGGTGAGGGACCCAGCTATATCTTAGTTTAGGATTATAGTATATATAGTGAAATATATACATCCTGTTATAACATATACAGATTATAGGTGAGGGACCCAGCTTATCTTAGTTTGGGATTATAGTATTATAGTGAAAGTATACATCCTGTTATAACATATACAGATATTATAGGTTAGGGACCCAGCTATATTTAGTTTGGGATTATAGGATATATAATATATATATATATATATATATATATATTATATATATATATATATATTATAATATATAATATATATATATATAGAAATATATACATCATGTTATAACAATACAGATATTATAGGTGAGGGACCCAGCTATATCTTGTTTAGGAATATAGGATATTTAGTGAAATATAACATCCTGTTATACATATTACAGATTTATAGGTGAGGGACCCAGCTATATCTTAGTTTGGGATTATAGTATATATAGTGAAAGATATACATCCTGTTATAACATATACAGATATTATAGGTGAGGGACCCAGCTATATCTTAGTTTAGGATTATAGTATATATAGTGAAAGATATACATCCTGGTTAAACATATACAGATATTATAGGTGAGGGACCCAGAATATATATATATTATTATATATAATATATATATATATATATATATATATATATATATTATGGAAAATATACATCCTGTTATAACATATACAGATATTATAGGTGAGGGACCCAGCTATATCTTGTTTAGGATTATAGTATATATAGTGAAAGATATACATCCTGTTAAACTATACAGATATTATAGGTGAGGGACCCAGCTATATCTTAGTTTAGGATTATAGTATATATAGTGAAAGATATAACATCCTGTTATAACATATACAGATTATTAGGTGAGGGACCAGCTATATCTTAGTTTAGGATTATAGTATATAGTGAAATATATAAATCCTGTTATAACATATACAGATATTATAGGTGAGGGACCCAGCTATACCATAGTTTAGGAATATAGGATATTTAGTGAAATATATACATCCTGTTATAACATATACAGATATTATAGGTTAGGGACCCAGCTATATCTTAGTTTGGGATTATAGTATATATATTGAAATATATACATCCTGTTATAACATATACAGATATTATAGGTGAGAGACCCAGCTATATCATAGTTTAGGAATATAGGATATTTAGTGAAATATATAAATCCTGTTAAACATATACAGATATTATAGGTGAGGGACCAGCTATACCATGTTAGGGAATATAGGTTATTTAGTGAAATTATACATCCTGTTATAACATATACAGTTATAGGGTAGGGACCAGCTATATCTTAGTTGGGATTATAGTATATATATTGAAATATATACATCCTGTTATAACATATACAGATATTATAGGTGAGGGACCCAGCTATATTTTAGTTTAGGATTATAGGATATATAGTAGACGCAGGGAAAGGTAGTGTACCGTGTTAGCCAGTCAAAATGTTTACAGGGTAGCCCTTTTGAAATAAAAAATAACAAAAGTGGTATAAAGGTGATACCTTTATTGGCTAACTAAGAGAATCATAGCAAGCTTTCAGAACATTCTAGTTCCCTTTTCAAGCTGAATACAGCTTGAAAGGTATTCAGCTTGAACATATTCATAATATATTCAGATATTAGAAGTAAACAAGGACTTCCATAACCAAAAGTATAAGGCCATAGCCTGAGTTATAGGAACCCATGGGGACTTTTAGTATCAAGTTTCAGTGAAAGTTATGTGACACTAATGACATATCTAATCACCAACTGGAAATGATAATATAACTACAGTTTATAAAGATATAATGTATAAGATATTCATAGATCTTGTATATTATCTATACATTTATAAAAAGGTGACATACATATGGATATATCCTAGAGGTTTTACACCACTGCATCCTGGTACAATAAATTGATACATAAGAAACAAACAGGGTTATTCAATAAAAGTTCTTATGGTTAAAAATTGTGCTAATTTTTCCCCAACCAATCAGACGTTAGCTTTCAAATGTTAAATAATATCTCATTGGTTGGGGCAAAATTAGCACAATTTTTAAGAATAGGAACTTTTATTGAATCTCCCTGAAAGACCCTTAGGCACATTGTGAAAAAACGTAATCTACCTTATTATAACAAGGTGACAAAAAACATATGAAGTGAATCATTAAAAACAAATAAAACTTTGCAGATTACCCCATAAAATTTTCTCTCAATTTAGCAATTTAGCCATAAAGTCACATAAGTAAGGTAACAGACTTCCAATCACATACATGGCTTAATTATTTTATGCATGTTATACACAATAAGCCCACATGAAATCTAAGATATAGTCACTCGAGGTATACTTATCGGAACACAATCAGTGTTAACGATAGTTGGAGAGGAAGTACAAATTTATAGTATAGGAGGGGGTCTGCTCAATGCTCCACACACTGAACTAGTTTGGCTAAAATCTTCATCCGCAGGAAAGGTCTCCAGGTCAGATGATTGGCTCTATATATTAAGCTATATTGCATGTTATTAAGCCAGTGGTTCTGGACACATGCATAACCTAAGGGACATAAAGGAGTATTTTGCAAATCTCCGCCCCCTTGTTGTTTTTTAGATTTTGTGGGCAATGCTATTCATATAGCATGAGACTGCAAGATGCCTTCTGTTATAAGAAGGTGTTTCTCCATTTTTATGCTCAGTGGAGGGCTTTTGGCCCCCCTCTCCCTTAGCTTTCTGGCTGCCTTTTCCATGGTAAGATATTATTACCATTGTACACAGAGAGCAGCACCAAGGGCACCAGAGCCTGAAAAACAAACAAACCAATCAAACCTTCAAAGTTCTTTCCCACTGATATAATCACAGATCATTAGATATTGGACAGGGACAAAGTACATAGGACAACATTAAAGGGTATCTCCACTTGTTTTTTCAAGTTTTGGTAATCCAGTTCTATTGAAGAACGGGAAGTAAAGGAGCTGTGCCTTACCTTCCGTTCTTCAATAGAACACACAGGAGACTGGTGACAAGCTAAGAAACTTACCCGCTCGCCCGCTCCCCCGGCGCTTGGTCTGACAGGTCCCGGCAGGCCTTGTCTTCTATGCGCATAGATCGCGCATGCGCATAGAAGACAAGGTCCGTCGGGACCTGTCAGACTACGCGCCGGGGGAGCGAGCGAGCGGGTAAGTTTCTTAGCTTGTCACCAGTCTCCTGTGTGTTCTATTGAAGAACGGAAGGTAAGGCACAGCTCCTTTACCTCCCGTTCTTCAATAGAACTGGATTACCAAAACTTGAAAAAACAAGTGGAGATACCCTTTAAATGTATCTTACACCTAATGTTACATACTGTAAATGATATGGGACTATCCCTGCCCTATACAAAGCATTAGCCCATCCATAGCCACACAGTATTTGGTTAGAATGTAATTGCCAGTGAATCTTTGAATGATAAAACTCTCCCTGTAATGAATGAAAATGCAAAAGTAGAAAGTTTAATATTATTTAATATCAATTTCCATGATGCTCCTTCTATGGTAAATACATTACCCCACTGATAGGACTTTTAGACCCTCATTCCTGGCAATAATACATGAGATAAGAATTGACCCTCCATAGCCACAAACCATACCATGTACCGTAATTATTATAATAAATTACTGATACTGATATCCAATCACACCCTTAACACTTGGCTGTGATATGCTAATTGGGATTTTCCAGGGTACATAATTGCCACAGATTATTGTACAAGTCATTCTGAATTGAGAAAGCCAGTCGGATGACTAGTGAAACGTCTTCAAGAACTAAACTTCAAGTCCAGTTGATCTAATTGAATACAACAGATATACCATGACCTGGATGAATGAGAACCTTCACAAGCATACTGATACTCTTGTTTTATTTATAAATGTTTAGGATTCCATGTGCAAACTATGGAGGTGACTGAATCAAACGAACCTCCTAACATGGCCCCAAAGAGGAAAAGTAAGAGAAAGAAGGGAAATAAGGCACAACAACCAAATCAAATGGTACGTTCATTATCCCCCCCCCCCCCCCCCAATGTATCACAGAGCACAGAACAGCCTGGACAATGATTAGGAGCAAAGCTGGAAACTAATAGGGAAATATATCAGGAAGTCGTGTTACTTACCTGCCTGAGATCCCGCGATGTGGTAATCACTTTGATACATTTACTGCATTATGGGATACAGTCAGGTAATGAACATCTGATTACGACCTCCATTCAGGGAAACATTACACTAATGAAACAGCGCAGGTCAGGCTACTTCCATTTAAAGCCTATAGTAACCTAGTAATTGAGGTTGAATAAAAACATACGTCCATCAAGTCCAACCTATTCACGCTCCTTTTCACCCTCCTTTTTAACACTAACAGTTAATCCAGAGAATTCAGAGAAATTCCTTCCCAACTCCAAACGGCAATAGGAAAGTATCCCTGGATCTACTTTATATGTATTATTACCAGTAATTCTCAATATTATATAGTATCCCTGTACCAACCAGATCTACAGTATATATATTAATACCAGTAATTCTCCAATATATATAGTATTTTTTTTTTTTTCCCCCCTTGTACCAACCAGAACTACAGTATATGTATTAATACCAGTAATTCTCAATATTATATAGTATCCCTGTACCAACACAACTACAGTATATGTATATTACCAGTAATTCTCAATATTATATAGTATCCCTGTACCAACCAGAACTACATTATATGTATTAATACCAGTAATTCTCAATATTATATAGTATCCTGTACCAACCAGAAACTACAGTATATGTATTAATACCAGTAATTCTCAATATTATTAGTATCTTGTCCCAACCAGAACTACAGTATATGTATTAATACCAGTAATTCTCAATATATATAGTATCCCTGTACCAACCAGAACTGCAGTATATGTATTAATACCGGTAATTATCAATATTATATAGTATCCTTGTACCAACCAGAACTATAGTAATGTATTAATACCAGTAATTCTCAATATATATAGTATCCCTGTACCAACCAGATCTACTTTATAGTATAATACCAGTAATTCTCAATATTATATAGTATCCCCATATCAACCAGAAACTACTTATATGTATTATACAAGTAATTCCCAATATTATATAGTATCCCCGTACCAACCAGAAACTACAGTATATGTATTAATACCAGTATAATCTCAATATTATATGGTATCTCGTACCAACAAGATCTACTTATAGTATTAATACCAGTAATTCTCAATATTATATAGAGCCTGTACCAACCAGAACTACAGTATATGTATTAATACCAGTAATTCTCAATATTATATAATATCCCTCTACCAACCAGAACTACAGTATATGTATTAATACCAGTACCGTAATTCTCAATATTATATAGTATCCCTGTACCAACCTGAACTACAGTATATGTATTAATACCAGTAATTCTCAATATTCTATAGTATCACTGTACCAACCAGAACTACAGTATATGTATTAACACCAGTAATTCTCAATATTATATAGTATCCCTGTACCAACCAGAACTACATTATATGTATTAATATCAGTAATTCTCAATATTATATAGTAATCCCGGAACCAACCAGAAATACAGTATATGTATTAATACCAGTAATTCTCAATATTATATGGTATCCCTGTACCAACAAGATCTACAGTATATATATTAATACCAGTAATTCTCAATATTATATAGTATCCCTGTACCAACCAGAACTACAGTATATGTATTAATACCAGTAATTCTCAATATTATATAGTAATCCCCGTACCACCAACCAGAACTAACAGTATATGTATTAATACCAGTAATTCTCAATATTTAATGGTATCCTCTGTACCAACAGATCACTTTATATGTATTAATACCAGTATTCTCATATTATATGTATCCCTGTACCAACCAGAACTACAGTAATGTTTAATACCAGTAATTCTCAATATTATATAATATCCCTCTACCAACCAGAACTACAGTATATGTATTAATACCAGTACCGTAATTCTCAATATTATATAGTATCCCTGTACCAACCTAACTACAGTATATGTATTAATACCAGTAATTCTCAATATTCTATGTATCCTGTACCAACCAGAACTACAGTAATTATTAACACCAGTATTCTCAATATTATATAGTATCCCTGTACCAACCAGACTACATTATATGTATTAATATCAGTAATTCTCAATATTATATAGTAATCCCGAACCAACCAGAATACTAGTATGTATTAATACCAGTAATTCTCAATATTATATGTATCCCTGTACCAACAAATCTACAGTATATATATTAATACCAGTAATTCTCAATATTAATATGAGTATCGTCTATTCCCTTATACGTACTTATAGTATTTATTAACTAATCATCTTATATAGTACTATCCTCATCTCCATTATTCATATTCGTATAGTATCTAAATTTCTTTTTTACTTCCATCATCTTCTCATATATCCTATCATTTTGCATTTATCTCATTCCTTCTTTAATATCAAAGATATCGAACAAACTTACTCTTAATTCTGGGTGAATTATTATCATCTTATTTGTCTATATATTTTCACTTATCTTATTTATTTCTAATGAATCTATTATTCCCATTTCCTCTCTGTTATTCGATATTCGTTTTCATAATATTAGTATCATCTAATTCTATGCATTATTATTCTGCCTGTACACCAAACTACGTATAATTATTAAATACGCATAATTCTCATATTATATATAATCCCTCTACCAACCAGAACTACAGTATATGTATTAATACCAGTACCGTAATTCTCAATATTATATAGTATCCCTGTACCAACCTGAACTACAGTATATGTATTAATACCAGTAATTCTCAATATTATATAGTATCCCTGTACCAACCAGAACTACAGTATATGTATTAACACCAGTAATTCTCAATATTATATAGTATCCCTGTACCAACCAGAACTACATTATATGTATTAATATCAGTAATTCTCAATATTATATAGTATCCCTGTACCAACCAGAAATACAGTATATGTATTAATACCAGTAATTCTCAATATTATATAGTATCCCCATAACAACCAGAACTACATTATATGTATTAATACCAGTAATTCTCAATATTATATAGTTTTAGAAACTTATCTAGCCCACTTTTAAAGCTTTTCAATAAAGAGGATGAACAGTGGCAAGCCCAGGATTTTCAAGGGGGGGTCCTAAATGGGTTACCAATGAGCCCAGAAGGAGGTTCATGATGAATACATTCAGGTATTCTATTATATACCGATAATATAATAATAATATTATATTTATTCTCTCATTGCCATGATTATTATCATTACCGTTAGCCAATACAGATATTTCCTTTACATTTGTTATAAAGTATATTCATTAAAGCTGGGTTCATACAAACAGATTTTCGGTGCAACGGACTGATATTTCTGTGTATAGGTCTGTCGGGCAGAAGAATCTCGGTGGTGGAGGTGAATGCTGTTGGTCACCCATTTGCCTGGTTTGGACGAATAGGCAATTTGACATGCTGGTAAATCTTTGCCAATCATGTGGTCCATAGCAGACATTTGCTGCAGCCAACTGGTCGGGATGGAAAATTTGTCCGTGTGTACCCTGCCTAACGTTCTGTTTTACTGAGAAATCCACATTTGCATTACATTACCATTAGTGTCTTTCAAGTCAGAGCTTTGACACTGATGACAAACAGAATTTGCTGGATTTTGCCAGCATTGGGACCTATTGGGCAAGATGGACAATTTACATTACTAGCTCCTTTTACTACAGTAGAGGCAGCCGATAACTTTGGACCATGTATGGGCACATTGAACAATCATTCTTTATAAAGAATTTATGGAACAATCACTCCTGTATATATATATATATATTATATACAATGTTGACAGTCAGCTATACAAACACCTCCAGGATTTCTTAATGTCCCTATTCCTGCTCACTAAGCTCCATCACAGTGTACTAGGTACAGTAAGTAATGCAGCTGCAGGGTTAATATTGATACAGGGCTGCATCGATTATTACTAGTTTTGCTGAAACATACAACAGTCTATGTAACAGTCTATGTAATAATCTATATAACAATCTTTGGACACCAGAAGTAGAACAGCAGATATTGCACTGAGCAGGCAGAAAGGGGGGATTCAGTAAACCCCCCATAAACACATGAAACTTATTTGATTCCCATCTTAAAGGATGTCCACATGTCCTCTGATTTGACCAATTAGTGAACAATGCGCCAGAGAGTTTATTGTATGGCCCATTAATATATTTGTATAAGGTTATCATCCCCATGCAAACATCGCTTCTCCAATGTAAACAGCCCTAACTTGTCTAATCTGCCTGCATATTAAAGCCCCTATTTTTTAAGTTTATTCCCCTTTTTATACAAGACAATATCTTGCTAGCTCTAGCCGTTGCTACATGGCATTGTTTGCTATAGCTAAGTCTAAACCAGACTGAACCAACCCCCAAATCTTTTTCCAGTCGAGATTCACTTAACAGTTATTTATGATGTAGGTGGCACAAGGATAGTTAAACCCTGATTGCATCACCTTACATTGAATCCCATCTGCCATTCTGCTGCCCAATTTGATAATCTATCTAGGTCTGCTTGCAGCAATTGCACATCATTTGAAGTTTCCAAAGCTCTGCATAGTTTAGTGTCATCAGCAAACACTGAGACCTTGCTCTCAATGCCCCCTTCTAAGTCATTTATAAAACAACAAATAGGGGGTAAGGCAACCCAGAATAGAGCGTTGCGCCTCTGATGAAGTGCAAGTTGCACGAAACGCGTCAGATGTGTCCTGTCTGTGTAATGTTATGGAGATAAAACATATTTACTTACAGCCCCTCACTCTAATCACAGCCTCGCACTCTGATCCAGGTCCCAGCTTGCTGGAACTACAATAGAGAACACGGCGGGAACAAAGGGCTGTACAATCTGAATTCTTTTTTTAGACATCTAATTTAGCAGTTGGTGGTGGAAAGGCATGCCCTACATTATATATTAACCATTATATGCTAGGTGAAGGGCAGGCAGGAAGGAATCAGGATGGAGGGAGAGTGGGAAGGGCTCCCCTGCGCTTGCCACTGTCCTTTCAGAGAACAAACAGGAGGCAGAAACCTTTTGGACAGGAAGACAGCTCCTACTCTTCATTTTCCTGGACAAGAACTGCAGGAGAACCATAAAGATCAGAGATGTAAGGTAAGGATTTTTTTTACACTGCGCAGTGGGGTCAGTAGTGGGTTCAATTTTAGTTTGGGGGTGGACATGCCCTTTAACTTTGTCTAATTGTTTTCGTACCATACCCTCTGTCAGCCAGAGTCAATATTTCTCATTTATAACCCTATTATTACAGTCCCTGCTATAAGTACTAAGGGCCATATTTATAAAGCTGCGGTATCGCTTTTTAGCATTACCGCGGGTTAGTTAAATTACGATCACTGTCATAAATGTGCGATCGTACATTTACGACTGAACTTTTGTTAATTAACGAACGTTCGATATGGGGACCGTAAATCTATGATTTTGTTATCGTAAATTTAAGATCAGTATGTTAAATTTACGATTATTAAACCGATCGTTAATCTCAGATCGGATTAATGATCGGAAATTTGCAATACTGATTGTTAAAGCTGCAGTATCGCTATAAATATGGCCTTAAGATTCTTAATAGTGTATACAGAGGGGAAAAAATGTTTAGCACATTTGCCTTTTCGGCATTCCTTTATAACCATCTTAGCCTCATTAGTTAATGGCCCCACATTCTCAGCAGTAAGAATCATAAATGCTGGACTATGAAAAGAGACATGACCTAGAGGTTTAGGTCCTCACCCTCTGTACTTTTAGGGAAGGGGGATTACAGGGATTCAGAGGAGTAAAATTCTCCTTTAATGTCCCAATGTAATGGGGAATATTAAGAGGTATGCTGAAAGTTATGGACTGAACAACATGCCAAATAGAAAAGTTATACATTGTAGAAAATGCAATCATAAACAATGCAAACACCGCAGCAACAAACCAAAATAGCAAGTCAAATAAATGAACTGTTGTTTAATTATGAATCTACAACAAAATTATAATTATTTTGATGTAATTATAATTAGATTGTAATTAAGATTCTGTCTACTTATTAATCTAGGTTATCTCGATTATGTATTTTATTGGATTTCAGAAATACTTTTGTTACAAAAGTATAAAAATGATCCCCTATATCTTTATAGAGTTTTGTTTATTCCAGTGAGGCTTTACACCGTCATATAAAGAAAATGTATGTGAAAGAGAAAGTAAAAATTTAGGTCAGCCATAGAGAACCACAATAAAGAGAAGCAATTCAATAACAGCTGGTTATCTACAACATACCATATATACTCGATATACCCGAGTATAAACCGAGGTACCTAGTTTTAGGTAAAAAAGAAGGAAAACCACATTGACTCGAGTATAAACCGAGGGGGTAGTATTTGCCACTGCGATCCGCATCCTCGCTCCACAGCCTCCATATTCCATACGGGACATAGTAATATTGTGAATGTTACACATTAACCTGCCTTACCTCTGTTCCCTGCTCCACTGAAATAATAAAACTTTATAGTGCTGCTATATATATATAACGGGCAGTATATCAAGGGAACACTCTTTATGAAATCATTCAAGGTATTTTCGTCTTTAGGTTTAACTGACCAATTATTTAAACAAATTAGAGCTCACGCAGAGAACATGGAAGGGCCAGGGGGTCCCATTCTGATATAAATGGGATAACTACACATCACTGAGCCGTGGCAAGTTGAAACAGCAGCCCATGAATTGTTAATCCCTCGTAATTTTCCGGCCGCGTGATCCGCATCCTCGCTCCACAGCCTCTGCGCATCCGGATGATGTCACTACCCCGCGCCCTCTCACTTTGCGGCGCCGGGTGGTGACATCATCTGGATGCGCAGAGGCTGTGGAGCGAGGATGCGGATCGCGCGGCCGCAGACAAGGCGAGATAGGCTGACTCGAGTATAAACTGAGGTAAGATTTTCAGGCTTTTTTTAAAGCCTGAAACCTTGGTTTATACTCGAGTATATACGGTATATTGCACTTTTAAAATGCCATACTCTGGTTAAACATGTTGCTCACTATCAACTATCAACAGACCCAATGTACAAAGGGGGGAAATATGGGTATTGGTCAATAGTTTGTAAGAATGGAATGGAATAGGGAAATTAATCACCCTCATGGATCTGCTGTACAGGATGTGCTTTACGTTCATGTACAATTTAGAGCATGCTGACTGGTTAAGGAGATAGGAGTCTTCCATTTCTTTGTATCCTGGTTGAATCAATTGGCCATATATGGATCAGTATTTATGATACATTCATTCATTTTGATTGAATTGGTAAACACTGATTAAAGCCCATTTCATACTATAGTAGGTTAAGGCATCCATGTACCACAATCTAAAATATCACGTAAGCTACACTCTTCCAGTCTCCACCACCCTGGATAGCATCTCAGAAAGACAAAATATTTGGTGTAGCATACAACGGCACAGAACTGTAGCTGTGTAAAAAAGCTTTATTAGTGAGGAAACATCTGTGCTACACGTTTCAGACCCTAAGTCCTTTATACATGTTTTGGACTTAGGGTCCAAAACATGTACCACACGTTTCCTCACTACTAAAGCTTTTTTACACAGCTACAGTTCTGCGCCATTGTATGCTACACCAAATATTTTGTCATTCTGTAAAGCCCATTTCAGTTGCTGCTCCTGGATTTTCATCAGTTTGTTGATCAACATAAGTCTGATGTCACCCATTCGGTCTTTTCATCAGGTGCAGAAAGACTGCATGGGTCTGAAACATGTTGTGCGATATCTTTAATAAATTACATTAAAACATTGCTAAAGCTGGCTCTTGTGTAACATCAGATTTATGTTTGGTTGAGGATTTGGTGCGTCCTCTCACATGACTGAGTCTATCTCATGGTTGATTTATTACCTGCTGCCTGGGGACCTGTGTTTGTTTGTAGTTTGTTGATCAGGTGGTGGTCGGACCAGGAGGACTGAGCATTGCTGTCTTTTTTCAGCTAAAATCTGTTTGTGATCTATAGTGCAAGGTTGTATATCAATAGCAACTTCCCATTTTATATTGTGTAGTTTCTAGGTTCACTGTACATCCAATCAAACTGGCTGGAACATTTACTACACTTAAAACTTATGAATGTGCAGAATTTATTATCAAATAGATGTTCTAAACAATTCATTGCTCTGCCTTCAATTTTGTAACTGGTGTTTATATACCATATGTATAGATTCTCCATGCCAGTGTTAATATGTGACTACAGACATACTCTCTGAAATATAATAAACGTATTCATTTAAAAAAAAGCATAAAAATACAATGATATCATTTGCGTTATATTGTTAAGGGCAATTTATGTGCCAGTTGCCAATTAAGCTTTAATGAAACTAATTCATCTAGGAAATGTGATCTTACACGTAATAACATGGTTGTCACAATGGGAAAATTCAGATTAATCAGTTTGGTAAAAATACATTAAATAACCACATAAATCCTCAGCCAATCAGAAGAGAGAAGCAGTGTTTCTGTTACTATAACTGAGCAGAAAAGCCCACATTGACGATTACCCATAAAAGGCATTTATACCCTTTTTCACTCCCGTTATATCTTTCTCCTACCGTTAAAGATTTATTTTGTCTTTTTTTCCCTGTCATTGGTAAATAGTAGATTTTAACACTTTTTCCAGTCAAAGTTCAACCTATAGTAAGGAGTCTCACCATACTGGATTTTACTCAGCCTTCAGTCCAGTGTATCCGTGTCTACGGGTTGGTACACACTATACACTAGTACAGGGATCCTTAAACGGTGTGCCTCCAGGTGTTTGAAAACTCTCAGCATTCCTTGGCTTCCCTCTGTAGTTAAGGAATGCTGGAAGATGTAGTTACTGTATCAAATTTCGAGAGGCACACCCTTTGTGAATCCCTTCACAATCAGCCAGACCAAATCACTGGCAGTTGCTGCAACTGATTACACACTCCCCTATGGATCGATCGCCCATGATTTAGCGACATACCCGGTTGTTTGTCCGATCGTGGTCGTCTGCAAAAACATCGCTGATTTTTCAGGCTGACCTGCCGATACACAGATTTATATGCTTCATTGGTATATTACAAAATGTGGAGCTGGATTGATCTGTTCAGAAGGTTTCATTCACCTTCAGATAGTGAAAGTTTCATTTAATATCCGAAAGGTATTGTACACTATGGAGAAATGCACTGCACAGAGCTGTGCTACGATCAGGTTCGATATTTCTGCCCGATCAACCATGCGACCAGAATTTTGGTCGATGTGGCTGAAATGTTGGAGGTTTTACACGGAATGGTGAAGATTCAATAATTAGATTTATCCTTCTGTAGAGCCAATATAGAGGTATAAAGGAATCTTTATTTTCCTCAGTGGGGTTAACTGGGAGTCTACAGCAGAGGAACTGTCCTTATTTTAGCTTCATCTTGCCAGTTCAGTTTCTCTTGAGTAGATGCAGAATGACAGCTAAAAAAACATTCAACAATCATAATCAGATACAATTTCCCTTTTCATAGTAAGATATGACAATTGACAAAGTGTCCTTCAGTTGTATAAGAAATATTTTCATGTTAAACCCAGAAGGATGAGAAACAAAGTATTTTTTCTAAATACATATTGATCTTGTGACGTTAGTATGATAATCAAGCTTTGTTCAGTCTTTATACGAGACCCATCACATGTATAAAATATACAAGAGTCTGAAACAAATGATAGAATATACTGTATAATATCTACATATAGATGCATAAATAGTTTATTATACATGTATAAATGTACAAATCTCTGGGTTTTGATACAGGCTGGACATTACTTACTTACCTGGCCACTCTCCCTGAAGCCCATAATGCTTGCATTTCACCGCTTTGCTTTTCCTACCTGGTAATCGCCTCCTCAGAGAGCTTTTGCAGATAAGGCACAGAAGACAGAGTAGGTGCAGCAGAATGAAGAAAGCCAGCATCTGTGTTAAATGTTGTCTTCCTTGTGGAGGGCAAATGTGCTTCAGGGACCAAGGGGAGGAAATTAAATATAACAATCTATGGATGTGTCCAGAGGGTGAGTAGACATTTTCAATCTGGGGTTGGACGTGTCCTTTAAGCCTCCTTTACCTACTTATTTATAAAGCCACGGAATAGTTCATTACCAATACAGCGTGGTTATATCAGCTGCACCGGAAACACAGCCATAAATTAGTGAAAGTTACAACTATACTGTAAAAATTAACTTTTTAAAAAGTAAAAGCACCAGGGCCAAGGAGACAGGATTGATTCTTCCCATCTCACAATATTGTTTTGTTGAGTAGCTACAGCACATACAGTTTTCATCTGCCAGGTTATAGCCCTGGGCCATTCTATATTAAAGATAGTGCTGAAGCATTCAGGAAGACTGGCAAAAGCAGTTTTCTTCATCCTGCTGCTCCTCATAGAAAGGATATTGGTAGGTAAAAGCTCCAATATCCTACCTCCCTGCCTCAGGTATTTTTTATTTTAGCTGTTTTTGAAAAAACTTTATAAGCACTATAGTTTCCCTTTAATGGTAGTTTACTGCTGCATCGTTACATATTATTATGTGACATAATTGTGACCACAATCATAAAATATAGAAGCCTTCAATATAGATTGCAATGGTCATCTATGGCCACATGGTAAGAAAATACATCATGGTTTCTGTATATCGTTTTAGGCTAAAGATGGTATTGTAAAATAACTTTACCGATCTGCATTTTACAATGTCATTAAAGATGCAGAATGACAATTTTGTGTCAGTTTCATTGAAGCGTTATCTCTGTGTTTCCTGGATTGCAAACATCTTTGTAATGCTAAAATCCCTACATTGTCATATTCTTCTGTCATTCACATTAAAGCATAACAGTATTAAACAATTCAAAGAGGAACAACAGTAGGGGAGAGACCTTATATTTAAATAAGGTAGACTGGAAGCATTTAGCATCGATGATGTTTCTTCTCCCATCGGTTCAGTGGAATGCGTTGGGATGCAATGGAACCAAAAATTCAAATCAAACCCAAAGCAGAGTTTTTTAATTTGTTACATCGAATTTCAAAAAAGAATTAAAAATTTTTGACACTGCATTTTGAATTTTCAACATATACTTATCGTCCCTAAGACTTTTTGCATGGCAGGAATAACAATAGTAACAATAACAATAGTAAAGCATGTTATACGCTAAATGCAATGCTGTTCATGTAACATTACATTATATAGTGTATTCTCATACAGGGGACGGCCATCTCCAATACAAGGGAGGGAGAACTGGGGGCTAGGAAGGATAGACAGGTGGTAGTGGTAGGGGATTCTATTATTAGAAGGGTAGATAGGGTAATCTGTCGCCAGGACCCTGCATGCCGAACAGTGTGTTGTCTGCCTGGTGCTAGGGTTCGACATGTGGTGGATCGTGTAGACAGATTATTGGGTGGGGCTGGGAGTGACCCGGCGGTCTTGGTTCACATTGGTGCCAATGACAAAGTTAGAGGTGGAGGTGAGGTCCTTAAAAATGATTTCCGAGAATTAGGGGCCAAGTTAAAAGCAAGGACCTCCAGGGTAGTAATTTCAGAAATACTACCGCAGCCACGTGCTACGCTAGGGAGGCAACGGGAGCTCAGGAGTATAAATGCGTGGCTAAGAGAGTGGTGTAAGGAGATGGGGTTTGGGTTTTTAGAGAACTGGGCTGACTTTTCTGTTGGCTACAGGCTCTTTAGTAGTGACGGATTGCACCTCAATGGTGATGGTGCAACTGTTTTGGGGGAGCATAGAGGATAAGGAGGCATGTACGACCATGTATGGAAGTAAATCAATTGATAATCTAAAATGTATGTTTACAAATGCAAGGAGTCTGGCTGGAAAAACCGGCGAACTTGAAATAATAACGTTAAAGGAAAGGTATGATGTAATTGGTATAGCAGAATCATGGCTTAATGATTCACACGACTGGACAGTAAATATTGAAGGGTACTCCTTATTTAGACATGACCGAGTTAATAAGAAAGGAGGAGGAGTATGTATGTATGTTAAACAGGAATTGAAGCCAAATTTAAAAGATGGAATAGATGGGGGAGCAAACGATGTGGCAGAAACATTATGGGTGGAACTGTGTACAGGAAGCAAGAAGGTGGGTAAATTAATTGTTGGAGTGTGTTATAAGCCGCCAAATGCCGGGGAAGAGGTTGAAATGAATCTCCATATGCAGTTGGCGAAGGCTGCTGGTATGGGGCATGTTCTGGTTATGGGGGATTTTAACTACCCTGAAATAGATTGGAGTAAGGGAACTGCCAGCACCTCAAAAGGTATAAGGTTCTTAAATTTCCTATATGAGCATTTTCTTTCACAGATGGTAGAAGTTCCTACTAGAAAGAATGCGTTGTTGGATCTGGTGATATCTAATAACCCAGAGCTCATTTTGGAGATGAAGGTAATGGGAAGCTTAGGGAATAGTGACCATGATATAGTGTCATTTAATATAGGTTGCAGAAAACTAAAGTGCACTGGCTTAACAAAAACTTTTAACTTTAGGAAAGCTAATTTTATGCTTTTAAAGGAATCGCTCCTGCTCATAGACTGGGGGGAACTGTTTCTAGGTAAAGATACTGAGCAGATGTGGACCACTTTTAAAGGGATATTAAACTATAACATTTCCAAATCGGTACCTTTAGGAAACAAGTGTAAAAAAATTAGGTCCACTCCTGCATGGCTTAATGCTCAGGTAAAAAGGGAAATGGAAAAAAAGAAAAGGGCTTTTAAAATTTTGAAAGCAGAAGGCACAGAACAGGCTTACAGGGACTTCAAAAGTTGTAATAAAGAGTGCAAGAAAGCAATTAAACTAGGTAAAATAGAAAATGAAATACGGATTGCCGAACAAAGCAAGTCCAACCCCAAGATGTTTTTTAAGTATATAAATGGTAAAAAAATGAGGACTGAGAATGTGGGACCATTAAATAATGGAGCTGAGGTGGTTGTAGAGGATGCCGAAAAGGCTAATCTGCTAAACCGTTTTTTTACATCGGTTTTTACTGTTGAGAATCCTTACAGTAGGGATTGTAACAAAGGGGCAGGGAGGAAATGAAGAGTTTTCACATTGGATAACAGAGGATATGGTACGGAATCAATTAGACAAAGTTAATATCAATAAAGCGCCAGGACAGATGGATTGCATCCTAGGATTTTAAAAGAGCTTAGTTCAGTTCTAGCAAGACCACTGTGTCTTCATATTTTCAGATTCGCTTTTGTCTGGGGATGTGCCGCTGGATTGGAAAAAAGCCAATGTAATACCAATATTCAAAAAGGTAGTCGTTCACAGCCTGGTAACTATAGACCTGTAAGCCTAACATCAGTGGTAGGGAAGGTGATGGAAACTTTGTTAAGGGATCATATCCTTGACTTTGTCTCCAGAGATCATCTTATTAGTAGTAGTCAGCATGGATTTATGAGAAATAGATCATGCCAGACAAATTTAATTGGTTTTATGAAGAAGTGAGTAAGAAGTTAGATTCAGGCACAGCTGTGGATTGGTTATATTTGGATTTTGCAAAAGCCTTTGATACTGTGCCACATAGGCGACTAATGTATAAACTGAGGACTGTTGGCCTTGAAGAAAACATTTGTTCATGGATAGAGAACTGGTTATTGGACCACAAACAGAGAGTGGTGGTTAATGGAGCTACATCTATGTGGGCTAAAGTTCTAAGCGGAGTTCCTCAGGGTTCTGTACTGGGGCCGCTTCTGTTTAATCTGTTTATAAATGACTTAGAAGGGGGCATTGAGAGCAAGGTCTCTGTGTTTGCTGATGACACTAAATTATGCAGAGCTTTGGAAACTTCCAATGATGTGCAAGTGCTGCAAGCAGACCTAGATAGATTATCAAAATGGGCAGCAGAATGGCAGATGAGATTCAATGTTGATAAATGTAAGGTGATGCATTTGGGATTTAATAATCCCTGTGCCACCTACACCATAAATAACTCTGTGTTAAGTGCATCTGAAATGGAAAAAGATTTGGGGGTTCTGGTAGATAACAGACTTAGCTGTAGCAAACAATGCCAGGTAGCAACAGCTAGAGCTAGCAAGATATTGTCTTGTATAAAGAGGGGAATGGAATCAAGAGAGAAAAATATTATTCTCCCTCTTTACAAGGCACTGGTAAGGCCACATTTGGAATATGCGGTGCAGTTTTGGAATCCCATATACAAAAGGGACATCTTGGAAATTGAGGCAGTTCAGAGAAGGGCAACTAAATTAATAAGGGGAATGGAGGGGCTTGAATATGCAGGCAGATTAGACAAGTTAGGGCTGTTTACATTGGAGAAGCGGCGGTTGCGTGGGGACATGGTAACCTTATACAAATATATTAATGGCCCATACAGTGAACTCTCTGGTGCATTGTTCACTAATAGGTCATATCAGAGGACTCGTGGACATCCTTTAAGGTTGGAAGAAAAGAAGTTTCATCTTCAAGTTAGGAGAGGTTTCTTTACAGTGAGAACGGTGAAACTGTGGAACTGTCTTCCAGCAGAGGTGGTAATGGCAAGTTCATTGAATAACTTTAAAAAAGGCCTGGATAAGTTTCTAAAACTAAAAAATATTGAGAATTACTGGTATTAATGCATATAGATCTGGTTGATCCAGGGATACTTTCCGATTGCCGTTTGGAGTCAGGAAGGAATTTTTTCCCCCCTTTTTTAGCTGGGGTTTTTTGCCTTCCTCTGGATCAACTGTTAGGTAGGGTTAAAAAAAAAAAAAAAAGGGGAATAGGTTGGACTTGATGGACGAATGTCTTTATTCAACCTTAATTACTATGTTACTATGTTACTATGTATATATTAGATATGATCAGCAACACTTAATATAAGCGAAGTTTCGAGACCTCGGTCTCTTTTTCAAGCAAAAACAGGCAGCCATATTGACAATTACATCATTTCCTCTTTTTATAACCTGTGAGACATATTAATTCCTCTCACATCATTAACATCAATTGTAGATCAGTATCCTTATTACAATACTCTACAGCAACATATCAATTAACCATTACTGGACCAAGGAACCATTAAACATATAAATATATATCATAGTCCCTATTTAGTCCGGAAAGTGTGAGGGATCTTAATTTATGGATCCATCACACCTCACATTTTCTTAACTGTATGTCCCTTGTGTCCCTCCCTTTCCAACCAATGGGTATATGTTCCAAGTTTATAAATTTTCATTGGTCTGGACTCTCCAAGCTTAGAAATAAGATATCCAGAACACAGCAAAAGGATGGGAGTAAAGACAGGGGAGAAAGGCTTACTTTTGTTACCTCCTATAATGCCTGGAGTAAGGAAATCACAAAAATAGGGAAAAAACATTGGCATTTGTTTACCATTAGTGGCATATTGTTAAGGAAAGACCATTGGGTCTGAGTTGATTCAGACTAAGATGCAAGTAAATAACAGTATAATGAAGAATTATATTTATCATATCGGGCAGTGGCATAACTAACCCCAACACACACACACACACACACACACCGTGATAGGGTGATATGGGGGGGGGGGGGGGCCCGGGGACAAAGAGGGCCTGCGATCAGCGTTTTTAAACTGCTGCAGGCTAGGTACCAGTCTGATTACACATAACTTTACTGCTATGTGGAAGGTTTATTAATTGCATTGTGTGAATACTTTATGTTCTGTAAACAGGTGGTTTTGTAAAAACAAGGAAAGTTGTGTGACATTCTACCTTTAATTCACAGGTGTGGCGTCCAACTCATCTTATGTTATTTATTTATTTTTAATTCAAATACATTTTCTACACAAAGGTTGTTTTTTTTTTATAGTCTACCCGATGATCCATCTAGTACCCCAGCACAGTTTTGCTATCCTTCAAATGAATGAACGTAGGTGGAGCTTTCCTATAGATATCTTGTAACTCAGTAAAGGGTGCCCTCTGGTGTATCTTGAGATTGCCAGTATACACACAATTGACAGTGCTTTCTACAAAATGATGCATGATTTTTGAACAAAATATTTTTGTTTTAACCTTTTTGGAACAGAGTGCTAACAGAAAAGACTAAATTATGCATCATATTTCTGTAAACAATGCCTTTTGTTAGAAGCTTCTTTGTTTTGTGATCTTTTATTTTGTGCACTGATTAATACAATATTTTAGTATGAAAGAATTAAAAATGAGACCTGGCTAGTGAGGTTGGGAAACGTCTTGTGTATATCTGTACTCTACTGTGCTAGCCCAATTCACACTGAAAACCTTTCTTTTGAGCCCATGACTAAACAGGAGTCTTTATTTAATAGGAATTTCATATTAACATTTAAATATTAGCTAGGATGCATGTTAATAACAAACATTTCAAGCAGGAGGCTTACAGGACAACTGGAACCACAATGGCATTGTATGGGCTATAGTAAGTCTATTATATATATGACCTAAATTTAAAGGAAATGTACACTGGGAATTTTTTAATTGGCCATTACTGGAAACTATAATTTTATATAATTTTATAATATTACTATCACTATACAATTTATTTGTTCATCTGTCCTATTTTTTTAGATATCCAGTCTGAAACATCTTAAATTTCAGCTGTCAATCAAGTGCCTTAGGGCAATATTTATAAAACATCGATATCGTTATCACAAAAATACCGATCGTCATCGTAAAATAGCGATCGTTATCGTAAAATAACGATCGGCATTTCCCGATAACGATCGTTATTTACCAATAACGATCGGTATTTTACGATAACGATCGGTATTTTATGATATCGGTAAAATACCGGTCGTTATCGGTAAATACCGATCATTATCGTAAAATAACGATCGGTATTTTACGATAACGATCGCTATTTTACGATAACGATCGTTATTTTTGTGATAACGATAATGATGTTTTATAAATATCGCCCTTAGTATCATAAACTCTGGTGTTTGACATAGTTTTGCTGAAGCTGGAATGTTGGCAGTTGATGCTTGAACTGCATGGTGGGAAATCCCCTATACCAATGTTGTCTCATAGGGATTACTGAGCATGCTTGCTCCCACAGACGTCCAGAAAGTCTGGCAGGGGGGTGAGGGACCGAGGAACTGAGGTTGAGTAAAACTAAAATAGTACTGGATTGAAGTTATGCATCAACACAAACACATCATAATAAATGCTGCTTACATGTATTCATTTATAGATTGAAATGAGGTAAAGTATTTTTTTCAGTGTACAATTTGTTTAAGATTGCAACTTTTGTAAAATGTCTGGTATCGCAAAATAGCTATACCGTGCCTTTCTAAATATTGTCGTAAGTCCAACAGTAAGATCACAGTCGCGGCAGTTGAGTTGCCAAGTGTGTCACAGTCAAAGATTGGGATTATTGTCCTTTCCCTGTAAAAGCATCTCAAAGTGCAGAAAGAAGCACCTTCTATCTAGAGATGGCCGAAACTTAGTAGTTTTGTTTTCGGATTTCCGGATCTCGGGAAAATCCCGAAGATCCAAAAATCCAAAACCAGAACAAATTTTTCAATAATCATTGAAAGTACAGGGCTATTTTCGATAATTATCGAAAATAGCCTTGAACATTCGAAAATTATCGAAAATACGATCGGAGACCATTTTAGAGTCTCCGATCACATTTTCGATATTTTTTGAATGTTCAAGGCTATTTTCAATAATAGCCCCGTACTTTCGATAATTATCGAAAAATAGCCCCGTACTTTCGATAATTATCGAAAAATAGCCCTGTACTTTCGATAATTCTGGATTTCGGAACCGAAGGGTTCCATGTCGGATCCGGGTTCATGTCGAACCGGGATCCCATATCTACTTCTATCAAAAAATCTATGATGTACGTGTTCCTGTATAATGGTAGGTGAAAGGGAAGTGCAAAATACTTCACATCATATTCAATTATGTGAATAGTAATAAGCTTGCTCTAAGAATTATATAGTGTCATACTTAAACAATATGTTAAAACCTAGTGCAATACCCTTGGCACAGTTAAATCACATGTAAAATGTAAGAAGTAGGAACATTATTATCTCTTTCTGTCATTTTTCTGTAAACCTAACATGATAGAGTATTTAGCTCAAGGGCAGACTTCTCTGCCAGTACGATTCCTTCCTAAAGGTATTTATCATAGGAAGCCCAAGATTTGCACCATTGGGCCTAATTGTGTTGTCATGCATGTTCTTTACCAATATCTTGTGACTGTCACCGCCTGTATTATACACTTCATAAGCAGTTATTAGTCTCCTATAAGTCAATTATTTCTGCTGCATTGTGATAATGTAGCTCTCCCTTTATATTATTAGACAATGATTCTGGGATAAAATCATGGACACCACAGAAACAGACATCCAATATGTGATTTACAACGTTTTATTGCATTGTATGCTGTATTTGCAATAAATAACATGGTAACATTAGCAAAGCAAATGCAACAACTTAAATAACTTAAAGGGCAACTGTGATCTCCTAACTAGTTAGATTTAAATTAAAGCCTGCAGTTTTTCCTTTAAAATTAGCCCTGAATAACATGTCTGGCTGCAGCCTGTGAGAAATTATATTGCAGTGAATGTTCAAATCTCCTGAAATCAGTTGGTTGAGTGATATGCAGGCAGATTAGACAAGTTAGGGCTGTTTATATTGGGACACTGTTGTGGCTTCCATTGCTCCATTATGGTCATCTGTAAGGGACAGAGATGTAACACCGCCCAAGGAACCAGACCTGATGTTGAGACTACTTTCCCTTAAAGGGCAAGTCCAGACCCAAAATGAAAACTTACATACAGGTAAGTAACCCCCCAAAACAGTAATAGTTTGAAATGTGAAATATATAAGTCTAACCTGAAATCCTACACAATGTCCTGTTTCCCCTGTTTCTGCTTCCTGGTTCTTCCAGTTAGCAACTGTCAGTTATGGATTTGACAGTTGACATCACAGCCAATGATTGAATGTTAATCCCCTGTCTGCCTCTTCTGAGCATGCCCAGGCTCAGTACAGGTTACTAAATTGCTCAGTTTCCATGAGGCATCCAGAAGCATAGCAGGCATACAGTAATGAATTCATAGGACAAACTATGATATATCAACATATTTTAAAGAGGCCATTCTTTCTAAAAGATGTTCTTATGAGGGTGGAGTTGCCCTTTAAAGCTGTTCCAGAATATTTGCTGAAAGGGAATAGTATAGCCCTGGAAACTTTCTGAATCATCTCTTGTCTTTTTGAGTAGGGTATTTATCAGGGATAAATGAAAGGAATGGAATCTACTCTTTCCCAATTTATAAGCCATCCATATCTAGAGCTTCTTGAAGATGAAGAAATAAGAAGGTGTGTGGAGTGGGGATTGAGCATGATGTCATCTAAATACATGAAGCAATAAATTAATTGAGTTCATTAAGGTGACAGTATCTCCCAAAAATGTGTGGTTTTTACAAATGGCATTTTCAGGCCCCCTGGCATCTGGGCCCCAGTCACATGAAAAAATCACACCAAATTTTTTTTTGCCTGGCATCAAAGCAGCTACCTACAGGATGCCGCTTTGTAATGTGCTTCACCCTAACCTCATTAGGGAGGCAGCCCTGTTTACAATAAGCAGAGCAGTAACTGGAAGCACTAGGAATGCCAGGAAACAGCAGAATGAAAGCAGCAACCAGTACTGAGAGAGATAAAGCTAGTTTAAAAAGATTTCAGCAGGTGCATGATGACGTAATTAGCCCAACCTGCAAATTCAGGTAGAGAAAATAGCTTCCCTGCTGCAAACCTGTCTAATCAGAGAGGTGCAGGTAATTCCTCCCGCATACACTAAACGGGGAGGTGAAGCTACAGCAAAAAAGCAACTACTGGAACAGTAGGGGTGCACAAGCAGATATCCTTCCTAATCAAAACAGGAATGAAAAAAGACAAGGCAGAGGAGCCTTTTTAAAACACCCTGACCTACACAAAGCAAGGGGGTTTAACCCATGCAGGGCCACTTCTACCATGAGGCATTTGTCTCAGGCGGCATCCCTGCACTGAAGAAGATAGGTGGCAGACAGGCAGTGGTGGGGAAAAAATTTCTTTTCCTTGACCAGTCAAGAAAAAAAGAATTTTCCCTAGTTACAGATATGATGTTGTTAAAATCATTTTATATAGTAAGGTTGGCTTTAGTTAGTTTGTTCGGCTAGGCTACACTAGTTATGCTTGTTAGGCCCCTGCTGAAAGGATCTACCTTGACATGGTGGCAGGCTTAGAAATCTTTTGGCTAAAATCTGTTATACTACAGAAAGAATGGTATTTCTAATGTATTGTAACAGTTGAACCAACGTGTATAGCACAGGCTATAAAACAAGTTATTTTGATTTGAGCAACAAAAACCTTAGAGGAGCAATATGGTAAAGGCAACACAAGCTGTTTAAAAAAGGTATGTGATATCTGTTTGAAGTAATTTACATTATTGCTAATTAACTGAGGAACTGTTTAAATACCTATGTGATAGGAAGTTCAAACATGTAACATTTTAGCAACGCCCTCTTTAAAACGACAGTGGTGCACTTGACGCCGTGCCTGGAAATAATCATAGGCGGCATTCAAAAGTTTGTCTCAGGCAGCAAAAAACCTAGATGTGCCCCTGAACCCATGGTTGACCACTGCCGTTAGTAGGCACAGGGAATCCTTTTTCTCAGACAACAGTCCACTATTATTTTACTGCTGCACTCAGTATGAAGTCCTACTGTATATTGCTGGATCATGCAGTACAAAACAGTACAAATCCCAAGATGCACTTTAGTCATACAATGGCAGCAATAGAAGTTATGGAAAACAATCTGATAAGAGCAATGTTGTTAGCATAGCTTGGCCACGTATATTTTCAGATATAAAATTCTGGAAAGATTGCTGTTGACTTCCCTACTTTACTGTGTCTTCAGTCCTGCGTGTGAATATCTTCAGTCCTGCGTGTGAATATCTTCAGCCCTGCGTGTGAATATCTTCAGTCCTGCGTGTGAATATCTTCATCCCTGCGTGTGAATATCTTCAGCCCTGCGTGTGAATATCTTGAACAGTCCTGGGTGAATATCTTCAGTCCTGCGTGGTGAATATCTTCAGCCTCTGCGTGTGAAATCTTCAGCCCTGCGTGTGAATATTTTCGCCTGCGTTTGTTGTGAATATCTTCAGCCCTGCGTGTGAATATCTTCAGCCCTGCGTGTGAATATCTTCAGTCCTGAGTGTGAATATCTTCAGTCCTGCGTGTGAATATCTTCAGTCCTGCGTGTGAATATCTTCAGTCCTGCGTATGAATATCTTCAGTCAACATTTTCCAACAGTTTTAAAAAGAAAAAAAAAGACTATGGAGTCTATATTCATATTTCTCTCTCAGGTACAGAAAATAATTTTTTTTGTGGATCAGTCAACTTGGTTACTTGATAGAGGTTCATATTTCTGCACCAAACGTACTGTAAGAGGGCTACATTGTTCATTCAGGCCTTCCTCTCTTCTAGAGCTGTCATTATAATAACATTATCTTCCTCACACATGTTTACCTCAGGGAAATTTAGCTAGCCATAATTGACTTCTGTACACAAACAAACCTAGAGGCAATTTTTAATCCATTTGGGTCCACTTCCTCCGGGAAACAAATAATTGTGCGTCCATTTAACCTCTTTGCTGCAATACTGTATGCTGCTCAGAAATCATTCAGAATCATTTTGCTGCGGATAGATTTGTCAGTAGGGTTTAAATAAAGCTTGACAACAGACATTTTTGCTGTATGCCTTATTACTGTATTGGTGCAATGAGGGGGCAGTAATGATGGTTATAGCTGAAATATCTTAATTGAAAACAAAATGTTTAATGAACTTTTTAACATAATGCACGCTATAGAGGATTAGAACCAGAAAGCAGTCTGAGATTTTCATCTCTGCAGTGGTGGATCAGGCGAAAGGTAAATATACTTACCTACCTTCGTCCCTGGCTCCCACTCAATTAATTGAAGAACGGGAGGTAAGACATAGATCCTTAACCTCCCAGGCTTCAATCAATACATTAAAGGAATAGTGCACTTTTTGAGTGAACTATTTCTTTAAAAGATGAGAGACAGACAGGGAGATTCAATAAAAGTTCTTATCATTACAATTGGTGCTAATTTTGCCCCAACCAATCAAATGTTAGCTTTCAAATGTTAAATAAGATCTGATTGGTAAGGGCAAAATTAGTACCATTTTAAACAATAAGAACTTTTATTGAATCTTTAAGACGCTACTCACAGTCCCGAGCTTTCTTCCTATGTAAAGCATAGGGAGAACACTCGGGACTGCATATTTCTCTCAGCTGCAGCCAACTCCCTGTACTTTAACCCTTTCAGTGCCAGCAGAATTTTCAGGATTTTACCTCAACTTGCCGCAACTTGCAAGCAGGGGACAGATGGTCAATGGAGAGCGCGGCGGGAATGAAGGGCTGTAAGTAGCATTCTAAATCTTTTTTTAAACAAAATGGCATGGCAGTTGGGGGAAGGCAGGGATGCCCTACACTACAGAAAAACCTTTTTGCGCTAGGTGGATGGATGGATCCGGATGGCGGGAGGGAGGGGAGGAAAGGGTTCCCCTGCGCTTGCCACTGTCCTCTCAGAGGTCAAAAGGGAGACATAAACCTTTTGGACAAGAAGACACCTACTACGCTTCAGTTTCCTGGACTTTGGACAAGCACTGCAGGAGAGCCTTATGGAGCAGAGGTGTATGGTAAGGATTTTTATGATAAAACTTATATGGGTGGGAATGCACTGATTACATAAATGTAGGAGTCAGACATTAAAAAGCTTTTCAATATCAGGTTCATGTAAGACAACACTGATGACATTTCTGTACACATTTTAGTATAGTATAGTATAGTATAGTATAGTACAGCATAGTATCATATTTGAGGTTGAATAAAGACATACATACATACAGTCCAACCTACTCAGCAATAGAGATAGCCGAACTATATAAAGTTCGGTCCGTTTTCAAACTTTCGAATGAATTCGGACCCATTAAAGTGAATGGGGGAGTGATAGTTCGAAAAGTCCGGGTGATTTACAGCTAAACTAACAATGGTAACTTACAGTAAATGGCTGTAGGACCTGGGAAATGGTCTGGGGAACATGTCACTATCACCAAAACTTTTTAAAACACTTCTAAAACACGAGCGGGCAATTGTCGGGTTTTGCAGAAGCTACATTGGAGGGTTATGGCCAATTCGAGGGTTACAGAATTATACTTTCGAGGGTTGCCGAAAATAGAACCATAAATTCGAGGGTTACCGAAAACGGACAATACTTTCGAGGGTTAGCGAACAATACATTCTAGGTTTAGCGAAAACTATCCATACACTCGAGAGTTGCCAAAAACGAACAATACTTTCGAGGTTTACTGAAAATTGAAGGCTTCATTTGAGGATTAGCGAACGATACATTCTAGGGTTAGCGAACAGCCCCTAAATTCGATTATTATTGAATTTACAATAATTATCGAAAATACAGCCGCGATTCCGGAAAAATGAAATAGTTCGAACGTGAACTAGTTTGAATAGTTCGAGTTCGTCCGAACTCATAAAGTTCAGCTCGAACTCGGGTTCAAAATCGGTTTTGGGTCCATCTCTACTCAGCAATACCCACATTTCCTGCCTAACTTTGATACATGTATACTGCATGTTAGATTTAAAATACAAACAAGGGGATAAGTGCAAGCAATTATACAGATAAATTAAAACAATTATATGAATAATAAAGAGTCTTATAGATATCTAAGGCATAAATATTAATAAAATAAGGTTATTATAAGTGTAACTCATTCAGAGTTTTTGGTTATTTATCTGTCCTCTAACAATTCAGTTGTTTATTCAATTTAAACATTAGGCTCAGTTGTATTGCCATGAGTTCAAATACATAAGTATTTGAAATTCTCAATAGGACAGTATTTCAATATTTTTTAATATCTTTTAGAATGAATGGCCTCTTATGTTGATATATCCTATTTTAATTACTACAGTATATGCCTGCTATGCCTCTGGCTGCCTCATGGAAACTGAGCAATTTAGAGACTTGGTACTGAGCCTGGGCATGCTCAGAAGAGGCGGCTAGAGGATTAGCATTCAGTCATTGGCTGTGATGTCAACTGTCAAATCCATAACTGACAGTTGCTAACTGGAAGAACCAGGAAGCAAAAACGGGCAACAGGACATTGTGCAGGATTTCAGGTTAGACTTTCAGACTTCAAACTATAACAGTTTAGGGGTGATTTACCTGTACATTTTTCATTTGAGGGATGGACTTGCCGTTTAAAATTCTTAGGGGGAGATTCAATATAGCCCAAATCCCTCTAAAACCCACGTTAACTCGATGAAATTTCGGGTTAATGTGGGTTTTAGATGGATTTTAGAGCACAGCGCCATTTCCAAATGTTTTTGGAAATAGCATTTTGCTAGCGATCCAAAAGCCCTTCCGCTAAGTTTTGCTCTACTTGGTAGCGCGATGCAATACCTGACGAAATCTCGTTTACGTCAGGTATTGTATCGCGGGATAGGGCTGAGGTAAGTAACGCGGTTATTCCTTATTGAATCTCCTGTTTGTTTTTTAATTGATCTAATTTTTAGATTGAACTCTTTATAGTTACTTATTTAACATATATGTTTACTTTTATCTAATAATGCAGCAGAAACTTCCATAAAACATTTAATAATTTTATTTTTAGATCTTGTGGTTCGTGTTTAACCTTGGTGGGCATAAATCTTAAAAAACTTTTTTTGAGGTTTTCATTATTTTTGATTTGAAGAGACTGAAATCAATAAAATACACCAACCTATGTAAGAAGAAAACTATCCTAACATTAATCATTGCCCATACACAGGACTCACATTACTTCCTCTGTTCACCAGCAAGTAGTAATATACTTTCCAGGACATATTGTTCTCTATTTCGTTGTGTTCTGCAGGTAAGTTCCCCTGAGAATGCAATCAGTATGTTCTCAAGAAATATTCAGTTTATTATAAGTTTATGAAAGTCCATAAAGATCATTGCTGCGATGTCTATAAAAGTCTTTCTAGAAGGGGGTCCCTTTCAACCCAGAATAGTTAACAGTGAAAAACTTTTATTGAAACAGAAGTGTCCATCTATGATTCAGCTGTATGTTGATATAACCACTGTTCTCAAATCAGACAAATATTAATACATTCTAAAATAAAGTAGAAATCAAACAATTGTCAAGTGATAATTTCTATTCTGACATCCAAGAAACAAGGTATATAACTAGGACTCTGACTCTGATAAGAATAAATTGAAAAAAAAGTAACGTGAAGTTGATAAAATCTTGATTGGTAGAAATCTACCAGAATGGTTGAAAATGTTGCTTATAAAGTTATATTACTTCTTTCTTAACTCTTAAGCTGGGTACACACATTACAAATTTTTGAAAAATCACAGACCAGATCTACAAGATCTAAAAGATGACAGACCGGATCTACAAGATCTACAAAATCTGGTCTGTTATTTTTCAAAGATCAGGCTACACACAGTCCAGAGTTTTTTGGGACAGTGTGTTCACCCACGGCCAACTCCCCTCTTTTACGAACAACCGCGCTCGGCTGACCCAAACGCTCTATGGCCGCACGCCACACACACAGTACATCAGACGGTATCGGGGCTTTATTGGTACTGTGTGTACCTAGCTTTATATTTCAGATTGATAAGTATATTAATGTTTTGGTGGGTTTTTTTTGCAAATACTGAACTATATTAATGAATATAAAAAATAACCCTTGGAGCATCAAATCACTCCTCCAAATTCGTCCCTCTGCCAACTGTGCTGCTCACCAATCTATAATCACAAATAAACAAGTTTCAGTAGGACACGTCAAAATAGGTTGCAAAAAATGTTCCTTTAATTCCCTCAAAGTGTGAGATATCTCAGGCAACGTCCTAATGTTGCCTGAGATATCTCACATTTTGGGTGAATAAAAGGAACATTTTTTTGCAACTAATTTTAATGAATCCTACTGCAACTTATTTATTCTAAAACAACCCTTGGATCAGATGGTGACATTTCTTTAGGAATCCAACACAGTTGATCTTCTTTAAAAAGAACAATTTAATCACACAGGGAGATAATCTATGACAACCCAATGGCAAAATACTATTCTCTTAAAATATGGCAACTCAGTATGTGTTATATCCTTAGTAATTACAAATAATTTGTGAATGATGTCGCATATCAGCCTAAATGTACTCCATAAAAGCTAAGCAAATGACAAAGCATGTAATGTTAGAAACACAAGTGTTCATAATGTTAATGAATGAATTCATTTATCTCTACCATAGTGCAATAACATTTTTCAAAACAAGGCTATAGCTAAGAAAAAACAAGCATAAAAAGAAATTATCTGGTCAATTTTTAATTTTTACAACTTAGTGGTCTAAATCCTCATTGAACTGGGAATTTCCTAAATTTATTTATTAAGTAGTTATTATAATTTATTTTATCACCTCTTATTACTGCAAAGTCAGCTGTGTTGATTTCAAGTATGGGGAGAATCATATCTATGTTCTGGGCCCCAGGGGTGGGGGGTTGTCTTAGTTGGGGCCTCACGATTATGCCCCAACTTGGGCAGAATAATGACAGTGGTTAGCACTGATTCCTTGCTTCCCTAAGCCATTTTATGTTCTTCCTGTGCATGTTTCCTCCTGTGCTTTACCCACAATCTTATGGTTAGATACAAATGGGGCTATTATTTGTTCGGACTGAGCGTTTGCTACGAGCGAGCACTTGGCCGGGACAAATGACTGTCGGTCGCGGCAATAGTGGCCCCAGTGTCTGCACGTGACCAATCATGCGGACCTATAGGGATTGTCCATGATTTACCAATAGACCCTATCCCAGTTCGTCCGATTTGGACAAACAGGTGACCCACACCATCAGATATTTCCGGTAGACCAACCAATTGATCCACGGCACTATCAGTCAGCTGGAAATATGTGCTGGAGTGTACCCAGCCTAAGACATATTGCTAGTTTGTGTGTGAAAGGTTAATTGCTTAGATTGTAAGTTTCTTGTTCAACCTCTAACCTAATTGGCAATGACTGTTAAATAGCCCAGGAGAAACTTACAGGAAGATGCAGTATCCCGTGCTAAGGGGAAAAATAAGTGCCAAACCCATGCTAACTGATGTAAGATTGGGTTAGTGAGGGGTTTGTACTCATTTTGCATTGCCTGCTTCTTTTCCAAATACTTTCGAGAATAGCACAGTGGCAGTGATGCAATAAATTTAGCCACAATTATTGCACTCGGTTTTTTGCACCAAAATTAAAGCCAAGCCAAAATTAAATTAACTCAAATTCACAACTTACCACTCGCATTAACACAGGTGGTTACTACATCACGGTAACAAGTGCAGGTCAGTTGCTATAGGGAAATGTATTGCATCTCCCCCTTAGATGTTTAAATGCAGAGTTTGTTTAAACCATACAACAGCACAACTGGAAAAAAAAAATATTTTAACTATATTAACAGCCATTTAATATTGGATTATGACTGCAGCTGTCTGTGAATATTCATGCTTTGTTTGCAGCACTCAATTAGTTTCGTAATGATCTGAATTCATTTATGAAACCTATATTTTAAGTTTTATTATCTTTACAAAATAAAATGCCCCAGCTTTCTGCACATGATACAAATATGTTTCTTTCAAATATATTTCCGATCTCTGTAATGAAATCCTAAAGGAGTCATAAATCGACAAGATAGTAATTCTCTGTGTATTCATTTATTTAATTTGTTGCTGCGTGTACATTTAATAAGTTATTGCGATCATCTCGATGATGTACTTTTCCAGACATATTTTGTATTGTACCCAGTAGAATATAGATTTCAGTTGCAAGAACTAAAACTTCTCTACCCCAACTACACTGATCTAAGGTAGATTTCTAATTAATTCAGCAACTTTCAGTATAATAGTGCAGTCATTTGAAGTGCTTGATCACTGATAGGCTTACATCATTTTATTTAATAGACCTCTAAATCACGTTCCAAATAAGCCAATGATGATGTCTGTAACTGCTGTCTATCCAGCATTACAGCCATAAAGAGGTTAACACTTCCTGCTTGCACTCTATTTCCTACCCAGCTGTGACACATAGGAAGCCCTCTGCACTGATAGCTGCTAATTAGCATGCCATAAACATGTATTTTTTAAACAAAGCCACAGACACCTGTAGAATATATATCGCAGTCCTCTGCCTATGATTAAGTTTTTATAGAAATTCACAATAATGATTGCATCATTAGAATCCTTTCCTCCTCAAATAGATGATTAATAAGACTTTAACAATGAGTAAAACAACATTTGTTTTATTCCTTTAAACATAATCCTAAATAAGCTTCTAAGTAAATATTTCCTTTATTCTAAAACTCTTTCATTTATCCAAGAAATCTGCTAAAATTATTATTATTGTGGATTTATATAGCGCCAACATCTTCCGTAGCGCTTTAAATGTATACATCCACATCAGGCCCTGCCCTGAAGAGCTTACAATCTAAGCACATTTATTTGACACTTACAACTTATCAGTATGTCTTTATGATTGTGGGGGAAACCGGAGTGCCCGGAGGAAACACACGCAAGCACGGGGAGAACATACAAACTCCTTGCAGATGTGTTCAAGTAAAGGGACTGTAAGAAGTCAGTAGGGGTAAAGGTGCCCATACATCAGCGTTTACCTGCAGTCCGATCTTGCAACATTCAATCAATTCTGGTGGAACCGCCTTTCTGTATCTTCTTGGAGCCGACATACAATCGTGAGGTTCCGTCTGGCCCATTCATTCTGTGATCGTTTGTAAGTCGCAAAAAAGATACAGAAAGGTGGTTCCTCTAGAACTGATTGAATGTCGCGGGATCAGTCTGCAATACTTATAGTTATACCATATTCTCTTCTCCAATGTTCATAAATTGTACTCTATGTAGGTAGAATTTGCATACCTTTAAAATATACTTTTTGTTATATGATAAGTTTCCAAATCCCTTTGAGTGTTATTTTTCTTGCAGGTGCTTAGCCTATTTTTATTGTAAAGTAAACAATGAGACATTCTACTGAGCACCTGATCATCCAGGGGTTTGAATTAGGGGATTCCCTGCAGACAGGAAATCAGTAGAATTTATTTATGTAAAAAGAAATACTTATTTTGTCCCTTGAAAACATATGTATTTGTGCTGAACTTCCCTTTTGTTTTTTTAATGATTTCATTGGATGGCTTCCGAAACTAATTAGAATTGCATGCTATTAATTCTTTACTCTCATTACAAACATACAGGGCGATGCACCAACGGGCGCATCGCTCCTGATTTGGAGTTAACGTTGCGCTAACCGATGTTATATCGGTTAGCGTGACTTTAACTCCTTCCTTGCGGCAGCTGCGTGGCTAACGCGAAAGTTAACAGCGCAGCCGCCGCAAGTGATGTTATATGCCGAAATAGGCATTTTATTGCGGCACTTTCAACGCCAGCTAATAGCTGGCGTTGAAAGTGCCGGAATAGAACAGCGCCAAGTAGCGATGTTCTGAGCGCCGCTATCGGCATTTAACATCGCCGGGCTGTTTGCACCGGTTGCCGATAGCGGCGCTCGGTGCATCGCCCTGATAGTGTTAAAGAGTATGAAAAGTAAAAAAAATAACTTTGCCTTATCTTAATAAGGCTTGAATCAAATAAGCAAACTTTTATTCAAACATGATTTAAAAGGCATGTCCACCCCCAAAACTATAATACCCCCCACTACTGGCCCCATCATGTAGTGTAGCTTAATCCTTACCTCACATCCCAGCTCCATCTGGTTCTCCTGTAGTCCCCCCCAAAGTCCCAAAAACTGCCCACCAGGAGGATAGCAGAGTCCATATAGGACTCTGCCTCCTACCTGGCCTCCGGGAGAAGTTTGGCATGCGTACTGCAGCCCTTCTCCCTCTCCCTTTCCCTCCCTCTCACTCCCTCTCCCTCCCTCTTAGGATTCCCTCCCCCTAGCGTAAATCCCTTTTGCTAAACCAATCCCCCTGTCCCCCCAGACCCAACCGCTATGTTTATTTGATTAGAAAGCTCCCCAAACATTACTTACCTCCCTTCTTTCCTCCTCCGCACTGAATGACCGGCAGCCGTGTCCGTGATTGGCTGCCGCTCAGCCAATCACAGACGCGACTGCTGGTCCCGCCCCTCTGCTTGCATTTTCTCGCAGGCAGAGGGCTGGCAGTGCGGCGGAGGAAAGAGGGGAGGTAAGTAAAGTTTGGGGAACTTTCTAATGAAATAAATATAGCGGTTGGGGCTGGGGGGACAGGGGGATTAATATAACAAAAATTCATTTTAAGGGTGGACATACCCTTTAAAAAACAAGGGATAGGAAGGTCAGAGATGGGGGGGAGCAGATTTAAGATTGGTGGTAATTAATCCTTATTACTGTGTGATTAGTTTAAAAAATGATTTGCCCAGTTGCCCTTTAAAAAAAATATTTTTTCTAGTTGACATACCCTTTAATGTAAATATACACTGCAATACAGTAAGTGGGATAACCAATTCAAAGATTTTTGTGTGTAAAACCGCCTTTTGTTTAAAAATCTCTCTACACACTGCCCCCATTTAATATTGTGATTATGCATATTACCAATTGGTCATTAGAAGGCAAAAAGGTGCAAAGATCAAGCAGAAATGATTTTTGGATTTAGAGAAACGGAGAAGGATACTAATACGGTACACTGATGTCCATGCCAATAGTAAACCTGTGCTTTGTGTCCAATAATTAAAATAGAATTAATAGAATCCTTTGATTAGGACAGACTATTGAAGTTAAGAGTATTATTCACATTTAACCTTATCTAAGCACTGACTAGAAGAGTAACTTACATATGTGCAGTCCCTCAGCAATTAAAATAGAATCTAATTAAATAAATTTGGTTAGAAAAGTTCATGTCCGTTGCTCTTGTAAACAGATTTTAGATTCCTTCCTTGGATTTTTAATGAGCCATTTCTTTTATGTCTTAAACCTTCTGATTCACTCATCCTATATTTCAAAGCTTCAGTAGGTGGGAACGTAATACCTTAGAGGACAGGTAAAATTAATTCAGCAAGATGGTCTTTGGTTCTGCACCGGTACTTTTTATGCAAGAATCTCTGCATAGAGGTGAATCTTCATTTTATCTGTCTTGTTCTTCACTTAAAGACTTCTCTCTGCCTCTTCTCTCTGGGTGAGATATTGCTTAATTCCTAGCAAGGACTACGGTCTCTTTACAGAGCAGCTTGAGGTAAAACAATCTAATAAAATAACCCATTACAAAGAAGAATATCGAGACCATTCCATAACATTTTTAAGAAACAAAAGAAATTTTCATTTAGGATTTCTAACACAAAAATAATAAATGTCGATGTTCCCACATTGTTCTGACAGCTGTCTGGGATGTTTATTGTGGAACAGCATAGGAAAAAAAACAAAAAGGGGAAAAAAAAAACAAAAAGAACACCAAACAGAAGAGAAGAGAACAGAACTATAGAGAACAAAACAGAACAAAAATGTACAGAGAAGAGAAGAAAAAGAACAGAAGAAATGATAACACAAGGTAACAGAGCAAATAACAGAACATAACAGAAGAGAACAGAAAAGAAAGTGAAGCAAATAAAGCAAAAATCAGTGTTAAAAAGACAGAAATCAGTGTTGAATGGCGACTTTGAAAAATCCTATTCAATTGGGTTCAAAAGTGGGTTTTCGAGTCTGTGGAAATCATAAACATTCTGCAGTGGAAGAATCACAAGAGGAACCCGCTGTTTTTAAGTTGAAGCCTATAATGACATGATATGATTTTCTAACAGAACTGATGAACTACATGGATTAAGGTTGTTTTCATGATGTGGCTAATAATCAGTGAATCCTGTGAGATCCTTATGGGGCATGTGTTTATGTATGATTGAAATTCTGAATATTTCAGAAAAAAAATTGTGGCAAACAGTGTTAAAATCATTAGCCAAGTCTGAGATGGAGAAAATTCATTATAGATGACCTTTTCTAGCCTGGAAATGTTTTTTTTTTATGAAGTGAAGGGGGCCTGTATTTATAAAGGTTAGTTTTTAGGTTTGTTTTTAGGCAATAGACTTTTGTCTATAATGAACCTTTATAAATACATCCCAAAACAAGTTGTTTTTATATTATTGTTGATAAATGGCCAAAGGTTATTCCTTCAATCATTTAAATGCAGGTGTTTTTTTTAGTAAGAGGTATAAAACTATTATGTCTAAAGTAATGTGTTGTGGAGTAATTAAAGGGCATCACCACCATTAAAATAAAAAACTAGTCACTTTTTTAGGTGCATTACTAACCAGATAACTCAGGATAATTATTGCCCACACTCTAAGCAGCTGACTCCTACTTCCATGCAGTCAATCAAGGCTTTAACTGCTGACATCACAGCCAATGGTTGACTGGTGTTCCCCTTTTTACCTCTTCTGCACATGCTCAAGCTCTTTTAGCAGAGGGAGGAGGCAGATTCCTTTGCCAGAATGGAAGAGAACTTATCAATAAATATAATAAAATGGTAAAAATAGCAGTTGGGGTTGCAGGCAGATAACTCACCAGTCACCAGTTTTTCATTATAAAAGATTGACATGCCCTTTGATTACTTTATAAATTACTCCTGCTGCCCATACCTTGGCCAATTAGATACATTGAATAGAAAGATGTGTTTGAAATACACATATTCCACCAGTCATCCTATTCCCTGTATAGAGAACGGTCATCCAGGTGACTACACATCCAGGGTTTTCAAACAAAAAGAAGGGAGTCTGAGTGCAGAAGGTAGCTTGCTGACACACATACAGTACAGGGAGATTCAATAAAATTTCTTATCGTTAAAAATGGTGCTAATTTTGCCCCAACCGATCAGATATTATTTAACATTTGAAAGCGAACATCTGGTTGGTTGGGGCTAAATTAGCAACATTTTTAACGATACGAACTTTTATTGAATAACTCCATTAGTGTTTAATTAGCACGACATGTTTCGAGCCAACGCTCTTTCTCAAGTGCTGACAAATCGAATAGTGACACATCATTTAAACACACCCAGATCCTGCCCCCTACACCCATTGGTGCAAGTCCATCCCATACACCTTAAACCCATTGGGGCAAGTCCAACTTAAGTCCATCCAATAGAGGTAAACCAAGTCCATTGTTTAAAAGGCATCTATAATGAAAAATAGATTATTTTAAATTATATCTGTTGTATTCAATTAGATCAACTGGACTTGAAGTTTAGTTCTTGAAGACATTTCGCTAGTCATTCGACTGACTTTCTCAATTCAGAATGACTTGTACAAGAATCTGTGGCAATTGTACAAGTCATTCTGAATTGAGAAAGCCAGCTGGATGACTAGCAAAACATCTTCAAGAACTAAACTTCAAGTCCAGTTGATCTAATTGAATGCAACAGATATACCATGACCTGGATGAATGAGAACCTTCACAAGCGTTATTTTAAATTGACCATAACTGGAAACTATAATTCTTCCCAACCACCACTGTATCATTATTTTGTTGAAATGCCTCCTATTTCTTTAGATATCCAATCTAAAACTTCTTATATTTCAGCTGTCAATCAAGTTCATTGCTCTCAAAAACTATTCTTCTGTGAGTAGTTTTACTGTAGCTGGAATAGTGACAGTTTTGATAGTTGGAATGCTATATGCTGTGTGCAGGCTTGACAGTCAGGTCGGATGGAAGTGAGAGGGGGATACTGCTGTTTAAAAGAGGGAGGGGGATACTGCTTTTAAATAAAATGTGTGCTGGATTAAAGGCATGCAGCAACACACACACCTCAGAGTAAGTGCTACTTACATGTATTCAATTATGTAGATTAAGATGAGGCAAAGTCATTTTTTTAGTATAGTGTCCCTTTAACTCCTGGTATGATAGAAAGCAAAGTCCAAGGAATAAAACTGTGCAAGCTGTGCAATCACATGTGTTATTATACATTGTTTAACACTTAAGTAACATTATGAATCATTTATCAGAGTGGAACAAAAACAATGTTGCTAACTCCTGAGGTAACATCCTAGAACTAGAGATGGCCGAACTTTTGAAAGTTCGGTCCGTTTTCAAACTTTCGTACTATATGGAAAGTTCGAAAACGGACCCATTAAAGTCAATGGGAGTCAAATAGTTCGAAAAGTTCTAATGAAATACAATTAAAATATCAATGGTAACTTAATGTAAATGGCTGTGGGACCTGGGAAATGGTCTGGGGAACATGTTCTAATATCCAGGACATTTGAAAAAACAATTTTACTCTCACTCGCGCTATTTTTGAGCTCATTCGCGCCTAGATACCATGTACATTTTACTCGCAGATTCAATGCTCGCGTATAGGCTTTAATGGACACTTTACTCGTAGATTCGATGTTCGCTCCTAGATACCATGGACATTTTACTCGCGGATTCGAGGCTCGCGTATAGGCTTTAATGAACACTTTACTTGTAGATTCGATGTTCGCGCCTAGATACCATGGACATTTTACTCGCGGATTCGATGCTCACATATAGGTATTAATGGACACTTTACTCACGGATTCGATGCTCGTGTTCGCGCCTAGATACCATGGACATTTTACTCGCGGATTCGATGCTTGCGTATAGGTTTTAATGGACCCTTTACTCGCGGATTCTATGCTCGCGTTCATGCCTAGATACCATGGACATTTTATTTGCGGATTCATTACATTAAAGATGGGGTTTAAGTGACCAACTGTCATTCATACCTCTGGGTTTTAGACTTCTACGTTTTTTAATCCAAATACCTTTTTGTGACATCATTAAGGTCCTATTACCCCCTCTATTCGGCTTATTGATTTCCTCTAGCACTCTCCAACTTTGTTGTGAACAGTTATGGTCATTATGATGTAAATGTAAATATGATGTCAGATGGCCTAACGAATCACCCTATATGATACCGCTACAGCAGTTGCATTGTAGACATGGGAATGTGCCTCTTCTCATTTTTCCATGAAATATTTTGATGTTTTTTTTCAGATCTGAGGGGGAGATGATATGTTTAATAGTACTTCCCCTTTTGTAACTGCTCTTGTTACTAAATTTCGCAACCATCGGGATACGATTGGACCCTCTGGGTTTACTTTTATGGGTTAGCAGGTCTTCCCTTTTGCACTTATCAACCTCTTTCTTTATTTCTAGCACTTTTTTCCTTTTATAGCCCCTGTCTTTTAGTTAGATCTTCCGCAGCCTTTTCATAATCCATCCCATTATCAGTGAGTCTTTTCACTCTTAGAAATTGGCCTTTCGGGATAGCTTGGATTATGTGAGGGTTATGGGAGCTGGAAGAATGAAGAAGGTTGTTTCTACATCCAGGGTTTTATATGAGAAGCGTGATGCAGACTGCATTGATTTCAATCTAGCCATATATCATTTATTTAGATGTAGATTTTATGTGTTCAGAATAAACCTGTCACAAGCTCCACAAAATTGCATTAAATCTGCTTCTAAATATTACTTTTGCTGAAATCTCTTGCTTTAAATGTATCCCTCTGCATACCCTTTAATATTACCCCTTTAATAGTTACACATAAAAACAACATAGTACAGAGCTACAGGGGGTGATAATGAAGTGAACTGGATCTTAGCGCTCGGGCAACGCATTTCTCAATAGTGTACCTAAAGGTTAATGTTGGCGCATGTACATCTGCTTCAGTTTAAGTGGATCAGAAAACTGATTCCTTCCATCGCTTTTATTGGCTTTATATGGATATTAAATGGCACATACATATGACAACATTCAGGGCAGGTCAAAACTGCTGACACTCTAGGAATGAGAGCTGACTAAAATCCAGTAGAAGTAGATGTCACTTGTACCCATCCCCCCACTTGTACCTGTATGTTTTCCCACCCACTTTTTGTAAGCTCTTCAGGGCACGGGTCTTATTCCTAATTTGTCAAGGCACACCACACTTATATCAATGTATTTAAAATTTAAATATATATGTATTCTTAACCTATGTATGAAAGAATATCTAATTTGTATACAGTGCTGTGTACATACATACTATGAAAAGTTATACATAAATATGTACATACTATGAAAAAGACTTGAAAAAATGGCAAAATCTACTATTTACAAATGACAGTAAAAAAACAAAGACATTGAAGCTAGGAGAAAGATATTGAGAGTAAAAAAAGGGGTGTACGCCCCCTTTAAATTCCCTGTAAGGTGTGCATCCCTGGTGGCTTTCCGTGAAGTTAGGCACGGCTCTTTGAAATTGCAGCCTTCTATTAGTGAAACAGTGGTGTGCGGTGGAAGACTAGATTGAACTGAATAAATCACTTAAATTCAAGGTGGGGATCCTTGGACTTCCTTATTATACTGTATACCTATGCTGTATATGGATGTCTAAATTTTATGGTCAAAACCGTTTCTCCGTTTCCCCACTGTGTGCTCACTGTAGTCCATTGTCCTCTGTCAGGTGCATGTGATAAACAGTGGTAAAATGAAATCAGTAATATTTGGGCCATTCCCTTGGATTTATTCACAATTAAATTGTGTTTTTAATGAGACCTGTCCTTTAACTCTCCTTGCAGGAAACATTTTTTCAGCAGTTAATTCTCCTAATTAGTGACACTTGTCTTATACACGACTCCAGAAATGGCTCCCTTAATTAACTATAAGGGCTAGACCACACTGAAACGCAAATGCAATCGCAATCGCATGCGATTTCATGTGCGATTTTGTTGCGTTTGCGCTTGCGATTTTTTCAATAAGTATAGGAAATCGCATGCGATTGCAATTAAAAATGCAGAACGCAAAACGCAATCGCACCGAAAAACGCGCTTTTTTTTGCGTTGCCGCGTTTTCAATTATTTTTTTAAAACGCAAGCGCAATCGCAAGCGCAAACGCAAAAAAAAACGCAGCAGTGTGGCCTAGCCCTTAGAAAGTTTTACAGTGTGGGGTAGCAGTGTTTTAGATACAGGACTGCAACAGAGTTAGCTTTGTCTGATAACACATATTTGTTCATAATGTTAAAGGCACATTATTTAATTGTGAGTGTGATATTTATGGAATCTGATAATGGAGTGCATAATTCATGCACACATTCATTATTTAGATTTACTAACTTACATTGGCAAATATTATTCAATATATCCATTATTGCACAAATAATAGACACTTCTTTTTGATTGACATGAACAAGGACTACCCATTTCAGACAACATTCACTCAAAACCAAAAGTGTAACAATGAATATGATTAATTAGCTTCCTATTTAAATGATAATTATACTTACCCCCTCACCTCTTTTTACCATTAGAAGTGCCCAGGAGGAGAAACTAAACAACTAAGCTTCTAGGTCCAGCTCTATATACATACATACATACATACATACATACATACATACATACTCCTTCTTCATTCTGGGATCTAGCCAAGGAGAATAAATGTTTCTTGCAAGGCATGTCTTTCTATAGGTCTTGTGACAGACTGAGGAAATGGGCAGAGCTGGACCAGGTAAATAAAACAGCTAATCTACTATAGGTTCTCACCCTGGGTATTTCTAATGACATAGAGTGGTATAGCTACAGTATAATAGTACTTCAAGAGTTTTTCTATACAAGGTTATACACCCACGATATTAATTTTAGGGGACCAAATAAAATTTATTACCCTGATTTCAATATTTATTAATATTATTTTGCTATTGTTTTCTTTCCAGTATTTTGAAAACTTACAAACAGGTAAATCACCCCCCAAAACCCTAAACGGTAATAGTTTAAAGTCTAACTTGAAATCCTGCACAATGTCCTGTTGCCCCTGTTTCTGCTTCCTGGTTCTTCCAGTTAGCAACTGTCAGTTATGGATTTGACAGTTGACATCACAGCCATGACTGAATGTTAATCCCTTGTCTGCCTCTTCTGAGCATGCCCAGGCTCAGTAGAGGCTCAGTACAGGTTTTTAAATTGCTCAGTTTCCAGGAGGCATCCAGAAGCATAGCAGGCATACAGTAACGAATTTATAGGACAAAGTATGATATATCAATATATTTTAAAGAGGCCATTCTTTCTAAAAGATGTTATTATGAGGGTGGAGTTGTCCTTTAAATCAACAATCAAATATCTTATATAGCGGATAAAAAAGACCCAACATAAAAACAAATCCTATTTTCATAGTTACAGCTAAATTGTCATACTAAAGTAGTGAATGAAAATTACATTAGGTTTTGCATAGTTATACGCATAACTGAATGCAATTTCCTTTCTCAGCACCCTGAAGCACAAATTAGCCCTGAAAATTGCTTTAATTAGTCTGTATAAATCATGTCTTCCTTTCATATAAAAAGTCTAATAAACTTCTTATACACACCACTTAATGCGAGGTGCTACTCAAGTCTATCTTCACTGTTGTAAATTCTATTTCAGTTATTAGAAAGATGCTTATAAAATATCCAATGTTATACCGTGTAAATTGGCATTCCATTCGGAAAAGAGGTTTGAATTTAAGGTACAAATGATATGATGAAATCTCTTGCTCCATGGGGTTATAGAATAAGATGTTTATTAATCTGAGCAACTCCTCAGATTAATAGATCAGTGATAAGCTAACATCTGACTATTAAAGGACAACTACAGTATACATCCGGGGGGGGTTGCCAGCTTAGTGCTGAAATCAGGAGGAAGCCTGACAGATGTAACACTGGAAAGAGTATGAAGCAGTTTTTCCTCAATGAAACAATATTGGGAAATAGGAATTATCAATCCTACCTTCTTGTCCCAGGTACTTTTCATTTTAAAGGGCATGTCCACCCCTGAGAACTTTTGCCACATAGTAGGGTTCCTTCCCCCAGCCGCAACCGCTATAAAAGATTTTTCAGAAAGTCTCCCAAACTCTACTTACCTTCCCTCTTTCCTCCACCGTACTGCCCGGCCCTCTGCTTACATGAAACTGCAGCCAATCACGGACGCGGCTGCCGGCTGCACAGAATGCCGGGGAAGAGGTAAGGTAAGTAGAGTTCGGGAGACTTTCTGAAAAATCTTTTGTAGCAGTTGGGGCTGGGGGAAGGAACCCTACTATGTGGCAAAAGTTCTTTATGCTAGGGGGAGGGAGAGCACAATGGGAGGGAGGGAGAGAGAGGGACAGGGAGGGGGAGAGGGAGGGGGGGAGGGCTGCAGTGCGCATTGCAAAATTCACCCGGAGGAGAGACAGGAGGCAGAGTCCTATCTGCTAGGCTCCTGGTGGCCAGTTTTTGGGACTTTGGAGGGATATTACAGGAGAACCATTTTGAGCAGGGATTTAAGGTAAGGATTTTACTACACTACACAGTGGGGCCAGTAGGTAAGTTATAGTTTTGGGGGTGGACATGCCCTTTAACTGTTTTTATTTTTTTAACTTTCATTGCACTATAGTTTTACTTTATAATTAAAGGAGAAACATAGTGCATGTAAAGTTATTTTCTAAAAATAGCTAAAAAGAAAAGTACCTGGGGCAGGGAGGTAGGATTGAGACTTTCTATCTCCCAATATTATTTTTCTAAAGGGGTGGCAGCATGTGTTAGTTTTTACAGTATAGTTGACCCTTAATATGCAGCACTGAAAATGGATCCATTTGTTTTAGTTTTGTTGTAAACCGTAAACTTGTGCTGACATAGCTTCCATTTGGCTTCATTCCTTCTAGAGTCCAGGCTGACTACACATACAAACACTCAATTGGAATGGTTACTGTCCTATTTCCATCTTATGTGACAACACAAATTGAAATTTGATAGCCATTGCATTGTTTTCATTAAAAATAAATTATGGTTCAGTAGACTGTATAAGTATATCAGTGTCATTTTAATCCGCACCCCTAATGGACCATGTAATCCTATTTTCTGTAGTTGTTTGGGTACTGGGTACTGGAACATCCAATATCCATATGTGTATATGATTTTAACAAGACATGCCATCATTTAATGCATTTTGAGTTACTAATCTATTCTGTGAAACAACAACATTGGTTTTCAAATAATCCCCTACATCTGAGTATTTTTTTAAAGTTCTTGCAAAAAGAATCATCTTCAGCAGTCTATTCATAGTGCTGGACTGTCTGACCTCAAATTGACTTCCCAGATACAGCCTACGGGATTTAAAAATGTTCTACAAACCAGATGAAATACGAGGCAGTGCCATAGAGAAATATTCAGCTTTTCTGCACAGATTGTTGACATTATTTTACATTGCTGTGAGGAGAAAAGACATGCTTGAAAATAACAGTCCAGATCTATCCTAGATATCTGTAATTCGTCAGATCGCTAAAACATTAATGCCATGTTTTCTCATTCATTACACCAACTGAACCAAAAGAACACCACATGGTGTGGTTTGTATTCACTTTTATTATGTTGCCAATGGAGTGGTTTGTATTCAGAGAAGGTTTTATTTATTATGTTGACAAATTTTAGCCAGAATGAACAGGCAGCTGAAAAAATTATTGCAACCAAGCCGTTGATCTGCAAAGGAAATGTATCGGGATAAAGGATTACTGGATCCTACCTCACAAATTTGTAAGTTGTGTAAAATTACTATAGTTTCCCAATCATCATCTGGTAACTCATATCCAGTCTGACTTTTATCAATTAGAGATAGCTGAACTTTCCAAACTCGTTTCCGAACTTCATTAAAAGTTTGAAAATCCAGAAGTTCGGAAACTGACCTATTGAAGTCAATAGGGGGAAAATAGTTTGAAAGGTTTGGATGAACTTTCCAAAATATAGTGATGGTAACTTACTGTCAATGCCTCTGGGACCCGGGAGACAGTCTGGGTAGCACGTCCCTGGGAGAGAAATGCAAAAAATGGACGTAGCGCAAACGTGTGCTACTTTAGATTTCTGCTGGCTGTTTTCAGCAATTCTTGAACGTTCGATTGAACATACAATGATTTCCGAACGTTCGAAAAGCCTTGAAAGGGGGTTCTTGAAATCACCTGTTTGAGGTTTGCCAAACGGGCGAGAATCCTGTGGACGGATGTTTGTGGGTTGTGCAGCTCAACCTGGGACCCCCTCCAGGGTCCTTAGAAGGACCATACAAGGGCCCTTGGGGGATTAAGGGATCCCGCAGTTTGAACAGGGACCCCCCCTCTCCGGCACTTATAAGTTCCCTTGCGGCCCTTGGACGGGCCCTTGTGGCACTGATAAGTGCCTTTTGGGCTTAAGGGGTCGGCCATTTAGCAATGCTTGAACGTCCAATTTCAAGAATCCCTGGCCGTTCGGGGGTTATCAAAATCGTCCATTCTAAGCTTACCAAACGTTCATAAATCATTGTATGATTGAGATTCCTCAAATGTTCAATGATTTTCGAAAGTCCACGAGTTCGGAAAACCAAACTAGTTTGAGTACAATTCATCCGAAACTGTTAAAGTTTGGCCCAAAGTTCGGTTTTGATCCATCGCTAGTAACAATATGCTGTAAAGATATTGTATGTGCTGGCATGTACATATTTATAAATGTTTGAAGGGGAGGATCTGGTAACCCTAAGATTAATAAAGCACATACAGTAAAGGTGATGCAAAAAAGTGTATCACTGCCCTTTACCCAACAGTAAGGATTTACCATTAGGCACAGTAGGCACATGTCTAGGGGCACCTGAGGTTAGAGGGCTGGCTGTCACTCTCCTCCCACCAATCCAAACCTTTTATAGTCTATTTGCTGCCTTAAAAATGGGTGTGGTCTGTGCCTAGGGGCTTGGATAAGGGTGCCAGGATCTTTGGGCCTACAGGCTCCTGAGGTGCAAATCTGACCCTGCTTCTGGGTAATTTCCATGGTAGTCTTTTAGGCAATGCCACACCTTCTAAGAGGCTTTAAACAGCATCCCCCAAGCTAAATGCCAAATCAAAGAGCCAGCTACACAGCAGTTTCGGTGCTGGCCTCTGGTTTTGAAATGTGAAGCGCCTATAGACAGACGTCACTAAGGAATTAAATAACATAGGAAGAGTATAGGGCATTAAAGCTCCCATTATTCACATATGAGTGGAGCTCTAATGCCTTATACACTGATGATGGCCCAATGAAGCCAAATCCGGTCTGTGGCTGGCTCTCTGGTTTTGCATTTAGCTTGTGGAATGCTATAAAAACTTCTTAGAAAGTGTGGCATTTCCTAAAAGGCTACCATGGAAACATGGAAATTACCCAGAAGTCTCAGATTCTTATCTACATATGAGTAACGGGGATAATACTTTACACTCTCCCTATCTTATTTAATTGCTTATTGACACCTTACCCAACAGCGCTCCCTAATGTTATCAACACTGCACCACGTGAGCACAGTAAGGTAACTTTTACTTTATCGTATTGGATGCACTGCACAATTTCCATAAAGTTTTGAAATCAAGCAGGCCCAGCAAAATGAGTATAAAACCCATCCTAGCCTGATATTAAATAGGTAAGTGTTTGGGTCATTGCGTATGATATTGCATTGCCTCATAGATTCATTTAACTGCAGTTTTATAATTTTACCCTTTCAAACTACATTTCAATATAGTAAATCAGCCAAATCATCCCTTTAATTGCAACAACAACAAAATAGCAGCTTTATCTAATTATAGTTTCTCTGGCCATCCCCAGACCATAAATGGGATTTAATCAGATTGTGGATTGGCTGTTATTTAAGATACTCCACATATGGATGGCTATGTCATATTAGTAATATAATATATAAAATATAAAAAATACTTGGGATACATGGTAGACAACATAAGGATTAATACAATAATTAAAAATGTATAATACATATAGGATGTTTTTGTTTAGAGAACAGGCACAAAAAGAGTTTTATTGCATGTGGCACTTTATTTACAGTGAAGAAATGTAGTATTGTACCCCCAATTTGTAACAGTTACTGCATTACAGGAAGGGGGAAAGGTAACAAGATTTTGGGGGCATTGTGGCTGTGGTATTTTATGGATAATACCACATGGTATTGGTATTTAAAGATGCAGTCTGTTGATCAACCTTGGTTGTGTAATATAGACCCTGTTATGGCTATTTTGTGATACTGTGCCTTTATAAATATGTCCTTTGAAGCTGATGCAATAAAAGCTGCAAAAGTATGTCTATACTATTAAAGGGTAACTCCAAAACTATCTTTTTTCTGTGATGTAGGAACCCCCCATCCAACCCTAACCGCCATGTTTAAATGTAAAAAAAAAATCCAGAAAGATACTTACCAAGCTTCATTCCCTCTGCCTCTAATGCTACTTTCAGGAACGGAGTAGCATTAGGGGCCAGGTAGCTACGATTGTGTTTGGCTGAGAGTCGGTCAATCACAGATGCTATTGAGTAAGCCAAGGGAACAAAGCTTAAGGTTGGGAGGGAGGTCACTACACTACATGAAAAAGTTGATTTCGGACACTATAACTGCAGAGACAAGGGATCCAGGGGGTAGGAGGGAGGGGGTAGGGACCCCCTGCGCATGCCAGAGTCCTCCAGGAGGACAGGGAAGGGGCAGAAACCTTTTTACTCACAGGAAGGCTCCCACTCTTCAATTTCTTGGATTTTGACTAGATGCTGCAGGACAACGATTTTTTTTTAACTCTACACAGTGGGGCCATCAGTGGGTTAAATTTTAGTTTAGGGTTGAACATGCCTTTAATCTGCAACAGCCAATTATATGTTGTCACTGCAGTGACCCAGTAAAAAGTCAACAACTGATTGGTTACTGAAAATTAGCACCTATTATTGCATCGCCCCTTTAGTGTCTAGAAAGTAATACCCAGATGAATTTAAAGTATGGCTTTCCTATTTTATTAAAGATAAAGATTTTAAAATTACGACAGTATAACATAGGATGGCAGACTGTTAAATCAGCAGGAAGTGCAGTCATGTTTATAATGTTATATTGTGTGATTTTTAGTGCTGGAACCAAATGTGCTTAAGAAAGCTGACCTTGCCAACGTGCGAAATTATAGCTTTAGGTTGCACAAATCAATAAGCCCCAAGAACAAATTAATTTGAGGATAGACAGCTACAGACCATCTGGTACACAATATATAAAACTGTTAAAATCCCAGCTTTGTGCAGTAACCTTCTAAAACCTTATGGAAAAAAATCTCACAAGGATGAATTTAGACTCACTTTACTTTGAAAGAATAAAGTAAAATCAGTCCTGAGTGTTGCTGGGAATGATGATGTAGAAAGTAGCATTGTTCAGGTTCGCTATGCAAAAAGAAAAAGAAAGAGAGAATGATGGCAATGCACTTAACCTATAAAAATCTATTCTAACCCACTTGTGTTAAAGGTTAATAGTTAGGGTTAGCTTAAAGTTTGGTCACTGTTTTGCCCTTAACTGGGGGCAGCAAAAAGTCTAGGTGCATCATTGCTAATAACTTTATTACTCCAACAGCTCTACATCCAGCAGGTGGTCCCGTGGTCTGCAGCAGAAAAGACACGCACTGGACTCTGAATGGAACTATAAGGTTAAAGGACATGTCCACCCCCAAAACTATAATTCCCCCCACTACTGGCCCCACTGTAAATAAAATCCTTACCTTACATTCCAACTCCAAATAGTTTTCAATTATTCCCCCCCCCAAAGTCCAAAAAAGTGGCCACCAGGAGGATATATAGGACTCTGCCTCCTGTCTCCCCTCCGGGGCATGCGCACTGCAGGCCTCCCCCCTTCCCTCTCCCACCAGATTTGGTCTCCCTCACCCTAGTGTTAAACACTTTCAATATATTATAGGTGTTGCTTCCCCAGCCCCAATCGCTATAATCATATCAGCAGAAAGTCCCCTGATAGTTACCTTACCTCTCTCCTCTGCCATTCTGAACTGCTGGCAGCCGAGTCAGTGATTGGCTGCTTCTCAGCCAATCACAGACGCGGCTGCCGGTGTGGCCCCCTGCTTGCAGTTCCATGCAAGTAGAGGGCGGGTGCAGTGCTGCAAAGGAGAGAGGGAAGGTAAGTAACTATCGGGGGACTTTCTGCTAATATGATTATAGCGGTTGGGGCTGGGGAAGCAATACCTATAATATATGGAAAGTTGTTTTAAAGGGTGGACATGCCCTTTAACATCATTGATGGGGAAGATACTAGGAACTTTGTTATGGGATCATATTTTGGGCTATGTCTAAAGATCTGATCTAATAAGTAGCAGTCAGCATGGATTCATGACTTTGGCAAACTAACTTGCTTGCTTTTTATGAAGATGTGAGTTAGAATTTAGATTTTGGCATAGAAGTGGATGTAGTATACTTAATACTGTACCCCATAGGCAAATGATGGCTATGTCCACTGTTTAAAAAGGGGAATAGACTCAAGAAAGAAAAATATTATTCTCCCTCTTTACAAAGCCTGGTAAGGCCTCATTTGGAAATAACAAGGGAAATGACTTATAAAGGGCAGTTATTACCGCCGCACATCGCCGCGAAGGCGATCCACACTGTACTGTATAACCATGTGATACCAAACATTGAAAAATTGACCAATCAGAATTGGATTAAGCTAGGTACACACAGTACAGATTTCTGAAAGATGACAGACAGGATCTGCAAGAGAAACACAAATTTGGTTGAGATGATAGAGTACGTTAAATATCTAATTGATGATACAGGGACTTAATATTCCAATAAATCCTCATTCTAGATAGATATTTTCTTCCTTACATTCAGTGCTTCTGTGAATGGTACAAGATTTAGAGGTAGAGGAAGCCCAGGGGAGACCCGTTCCATCCCAGGGAGGTTTCTAATAAACAATGGTTTTAAACCTTTGTACACAACATTCCAAGGTCAATATAAAGTTACAACAATCACAGTACAACAATGCTTACAGATATGCAATTCATATTGTTTTCAAATTGTGTACTGGCATTTGTTAATGCATAAATATATATTTCATATGGGTAATGACATTTTCTTTCTCCTCTCTGGTCTATAGCATTTAGGGCCTGATTTACCCACGTGTGCTGTGCTAAAATAGGGGTTAAACTCGTGCTAACCAATATTGAATAGCTTAGTGCAAGTTTAACTCCATTATTGCACTGGCTGTACCAGTTTCACAAAAGACACCCGTGCAATCGGCGCAATGTATTTAATAAAGTATTTGCACCACTTTTAACTCCACAATTTAAGACCAGCTAATGGCTGGTCTTAAAGTGGTGCTGGGGTAAAATTCCTTTTGCAGCTCTGGGTAAATGAGGCCCTTAGGGTCTTAAATTGGTCAAAATATATATATATATATTTTCACATAATTGCACCAATCCAACCAATTGTCCGTGGTTGGCTGTTTTAGAACGTCAGATTGATTCCTTTTTTACAGTTCTTTTTCTCACTTTAACGATGACTTAAAAATCAGTATTAATTTACAAATTCCCTTAAAACACCAACATAACGTCAAACCCCATGGTGGAGGGCGACAATGTTTTCTGCAATCTCTAACTTTTCCGATTTTTCAGCCTTCATTTTTAGATCAATTTTTCCATTCTTGTTACATCACTTTTTTTTATCTGTTACCATAGCAACATTAGATGTCTTATTAAGTGTGAATGGCAACATCCATTTAAGTGTTGCAAGGAGACATATTTTCAGTACCTGATGTCTCAAGAATGCTGGAAAATTCAAGAGGTTGACTAGTTTGACAAGGCTTTTTCTTGCATAGTCCTCATTTCTATGTACCATGCGGAATAACGTTTTTAGAAGATGCTAGATCGCTGCATGACACAGGCCCAGAGATACATTTATTCAGAAAAATATTAATAAGGAATCAAGGGTAAGAAAATAGACAAAGTTATATTTACAAATTATTATATATGTAATCAGCCCCAAGCTATTTAAATCACAGACACTCAAACAGATAAACAATTAAGTCTGATCTGACGTCATATTAGTTCTCCATATTGGCTATAAAAACCAATAATTTATCACATTGAAGATTGCCAGCAGCTGTTTGTCATTGGCTATTAAAATGGCTATATACATTCCCGATGAATTCTTCCTATAGTTTGTAAAGGGAGGTTAGGGTGGCCAGTGGTTGCTATCTATCTATCTATCTATCTATCTATCTATCTGTATGTGCATCTATCTATCTATCTATCTATCTATCTGTCTGTGTATCTATCTTTCTATCATTTATCTATCTATCATCTATATCTATATCTATCTATGGGCTGTATTTAAAAAGTATTGATATTGGTAATTACTGATTAATGATCCTATCTATCTATCTATCTATCTATCTATATATCATCTATCTATCTATATATTTATCTAATTATCATCTATCTATCTATCTTTCTGTCTGTGTATCTATCTTTCTATCATTTATCTATCTATCATCTATATCTATCTATGGGCTATATTTAAAAAGTATCGATATTGGTATCTATATTGGGTATCTATCTATCTATTTATCTGTGTATTTATTGGTGGTTTGCAGCCCACTCAGCTTCCTGGGCTTAGACCAGGTCTAAATCATTAATTGCATAATAGCAATAATAGCATGAAGCAGTGGGGGGGGCAGGGATGGAAATTGGGCCCAGGTCCCAATTCTGCATTGGGTGCCCATAGATCTGTAGCTACACTGCTGCCCTCTGGCTATTACAAAGAGGACAGAGGCCTCAGTGGTTACAGGCATTAGACCTCCAATGAAAGAGCCGAGTTGGAGGTTAAAATATCTTCCTAAAGATGTCACCATGGGATTTTATCACCTGGTATTTTTATCCTTGTGCTTTTATATAGTCATAGTACTCCACAGTGACTTATAACATATTTATTTGCAGTCAGAGTTAGATTGTTCTATATTCTTTGCATTCATTTGTAACACAGTCTATTTAGACTTAAAGGGCATCTATACTGAAAAAATATATATTTTTGAATTGCCTATTACTGGAAACTATAATTCTTCCCAACTATCACTGTACCATTTCTTTTACACCTGTCCCTTATTTATTTAGATTTATTTAGAAACATCTTACAGTACATTTCAGCTGTCAATCAAGTGCCTTATTATCATAAACTCTTCTACTGTGTGCAGTTTTGCTGAAACTGAAATAGTGATAGTTGGAATGTGTGAATTGCAAGGTGAAGGTTGCCTAAGAGTGGGAGGGGAAAACTTAGGCTGAGCAAAAAAGTGCTGGATTGAAGGCATGCAGAAACACACACCTCAGACTAAGGGCTACATACATGGATTTATTTATAGATTAAGATGAGGCAAAGGCATTTTAACAGTATAGTTGCCCTTTAAAACAGAACATTAGAATTGTATTTACTTGAGCGCAGTGCATTTAAACCTCCAACATAACAACATCAAACCCTTTTTTTTTCATTTTAGTTTTTCTGTTATGTCTTATTACCAGTAAATAAGAAGTAAATTGGATTTTATGCTATAGATTTTAAGACATAGCTAAATGGTATATGAGCCAAGCTTGCAGCATTACAACTGGATTTTGTAAGCGTTAATTACAGCCGAGGAGACACTGACTGAGTTTGCTACTAATAATGCATCATATAGAAGTCTGCTTGTCATAGCTATAATGATAAAAGACATGACTTGGCCAATATTTCTTGCCTTCCCCTGTACAGCAGAAGCAATTTTATAGATGTGAACAGAAACATTATTTGCTAAGCCTTGGGGAAGGTGAAACCAGTCGAGATGCTTGAGTTACATGCAAATAGTAAAGCCTGGCTTCCAGAGAATGCTTGGATATATATCAGTTCCTTATTGATCCCTTGGAGGACGAGTCTGAGCCACTGACATATTGTTGTGCTTCTATGGGCAATGCAGGTTGTAAATCTTTTGTAGTGACTACCAGCTTTGCTTTGTGCCTGGGCTCATTGCAATGTACAGAGGTATTGCACTAAAATGATTCAGTCCTACTGTATATCATGCTGCTAGAGAGAGACAGAGAGAGAGAGCAAATTATCAGAGGGGAACCTGGGAAAGGGAAATACTGAATTTATTTACTTCTGTGGCAATTACATGATTGGGGATTTTATTATCACTCTTGAATTTAAGGAAATATTTGAGCTGCAATGTGGAGGGCGCTATTAAAAGTTTTTTTTTCCTTTTAAAAGACAGACGAGGCTTTGCACAAAGAGTCGGTATTGCTCTCTATTGCCTCCTCTAGACAATGCACTGAGCCAATAGCAGCTCTTGGTGTATAGTGTGGGGTTTACCCATTCCAAATATCTAACTAGAGCTATCTGCTGGCGTTAAAGATTCTGTCTTAGGGCTAGGCCACACTAACGTTTATAGCGCATTTGCGCATGTGATTTTGGTTAAAACGGAAATTGCGGGAACGCGTGCACCATTGTTTTATGCAAACGCATGCGTTTTTTTAATTAAATTGCAAAAACTCATGCGTTGTAGTAGGGCCTCAGCCTTAAAGATCCGCTATCGGCTCGGTACATTGCATGTGATTTTGGTTAAAACGGAAATTGCGGGAACGCGTGCACCATTGTTTTATGCAAACGCATGCGTTTTTTTTTATTAAATTGCAAAAACTCATGCGTTGTAGTAGGGCCTCAGCCTTAAAGAACCGCTATCGGCTCGGTACATTGCTTGTAGCAGTTGCACAACACAGTTTTTGCGTACTGCCGCAACTGCCGTTATTTATGTCTTTTAACCCTTGGTACATGGGTTAACATAAATTTAAGACGAACAAAGCCAATAACGTCTGTCTGTGCATAGACCCGTTAGATCCATAGAGCAATACATTTTACCAATCTAGTTTCCTTTAGCCTCTTTTTCATGCAACATAATTATATTGGTTCTTGGCCGAGTTTTCTAATTTATCTAAAGACTAATCCAAGAAGATTTCTTTGGCACTTGAGCGGGAGGGAGCAGGAGGTGGAGGTGCACGCATTTAGGTTGAGGCCCCACTAGGATGCACAGAAAAACGCACAATCGCAATGCAGGGCGATCGTGTGCACATGCGAATGCTTCACAAATACAACCAAATTGTAGTGCATGAAATAAACACCAAAAATGGTGCTCGCATGCGCTCCAAAAACAGCTTGGATCCCAGAACATGCAGTGGGGTTTGTGCAAATGCTAGCGCAAAATGCAATCCTATATATGAATCTCCTTTGCCTTCTAACTACATGCTGTATTCACATACATGTCAATGCTTCTCACTTTGACAACTCCACCCTCATAAGAACATCTTTTAGAAAGAAAGGCCTCTTTAAAAATATGTTGATATATCATAGTTTATCCTATGAATTCATTACTGTATGCCTGCTATGCTTCTGGATGCCTCATGGAAACTGAGCAATTTAGTGACCTGTACTGAGCCTGTACTGAGCCTGGGCATGCTCAGAAGAGGCAGACAGGGGATTAACATTCAGTCATTGGCTGTGATGTCAACTGTCAAATCAATAACTGACAGTTGCTAACTGGAAGAACCAGGAAGCAAAAACAGGGGAAACAGGACATTGTGCAGGATTTCAGGTTAGACTTATATATTTCAGATTTCAAACTATTACCGTTTAGGGTTTTGGGGGGTAATTTACCTTTATGTAAGTTTTCATTTTAGGGCTGGACTTGCCCTTTAAGGAAAAGAAACATTGACCGGGGCTGACATACTAACTATATTTCCTTTCTCTCTCCCCACTAAATCTCCTTCTGTGGACCTAGAAAGATTACCTATCTGGGCATTCTCTGTGACTTCTCTAACACCTGTAAGAGTACCGTAAAGGCTCGTACACACATGCGATCCCGGGTCCCAACCCACGACGCATGATGTGTACAAACAAACTTTTCGGACATTAATCGGCCCGTGTGTAGGCGCTTTATCAGCAGAAATGGTCATTCGTTCAGAGATCCACCAAGTAAGTCGTTCAACAATCCCCGAACAAACAACCGTTTCGGCCGATAAACGTCCAAAACGTTCGTTCGTACACATTGTGCGTCGTAGGTCGGAACTCACGATCGCACGTGTGTACGAGCCTTAACTGGCTGATCTGTCCATGACCTCCCTGAAACAGAATTTCAGGAACCCTGGAAAACTGCAGAATTACAGAGGATTTCTCCACAATGTATTGAGTTTAGAGGTTTAAGTACACCCGTGTTAAAGTACGTCTTATAGCACACCTGTCTTGATGTAAAGAAATAATGTAATCCATTCAGGTCCATAAAGATCACAGATTTAGATTTCATTTATCACATTTTGACTCCTTTTATAATTTTCTTTACATTCTTCTCCTTTGTTTTTTAGAAAGTATTTTTGTACCTGCTAGGGCAAGATTTGTTAACATTTTCCTGCAGTACTGCACATTTTGAATGGTAAGGTGAGATCCCTTCAAGAACAGAATTATGCCTTTAAAAAATAAAATAAAGAATTACATCCTTTAGTACTGAATTTGTTAAGGCCGTGATTGTCTGAGCACTGCTGTGTCTTTTTCTGTAGAGCCCTGGCTGTCTCTTTTAGCGTGATGGATTCCATCCCATGATGCTATGACTTTGTGAATTAAGCTAGTCCTGAATTTGCCTTGACATTTCAAATGCCTGCCGGGCTGTGGGATGTCTGGAATTGTATGACGCTATGAGAAGCTTATAAAATAAATCAGATTCGCCAATCATTTGTGGAATTTCTTTACTGTTTTCTTCTAGGCTGCTTGCATCACTGTCCTGAAGATTGATGTTAAGTTTCTGAAGACTCAGTAATATAACAATGTTTAGGTTTTTTGGGGGGGGAATCCAATATATTTAATATACACACTGTATATATATATTTTTTTACAGGTAACACTGCCTTTTGTAAGATGCACAGAACCAACCCACACAAAACAATTAAAATTATTACATTTTTAAAAGAGGTTTATATTTTCTGCCAAAAGTGCTATACTATTGGTTTCTTATTCATATATCAATTAAAAAATCCTTTGCTATAAAAATGTTAAAGTAACCCTGCATTTTTATAGTGAAGACTGAATTTTTATATTAAAAGGAAAATAATTCTTGTGCAGAACTGACTGCTTTCTGACAATAAATGACAGTTTTCAAGCTCCTCCTCCTACTTCTTTAATTTGGCTTGAAAGAACCAAATTATGGTTCTTTCTATTCTTTCTATTTCTTGTTCATCTTCTTCTTGCCTTTTTTTCTTCCTATTGTTTGGACTGTATCTCAGTCCACTGTTTTCAAGCTAGAGACATGCAGACGAGAGGGGCATAAAAGAGAAGTGTGCTTTTACCTACCTAAGGAATCCGTGAAAGCATTTCCAATTCATCAGCAAATTTACAGACTTTTTTAACACATTGACTTTAATTGACACCAGTCACAGGCAAGGTCAACACCTGCCTCTTGATTAGAATCACCTGTGGGTAGACCTAATCAGTGCTGATCAGATGCCTCTTGATTGGATTCACCTGTGAGCAGACATTGTGGTGCAAGTAATGTAGCTCTTGTGTTAGTATAATTTGTGCATGCCCTGTTAAAACTATACTGTTTTGGTATAGTCATATTATTGATCAGCAGTCAAGGCAAAGTAAGAATAAGTTGCCAAATCCCTTTGAGTGTTATTTTTCTTGCAGGTGCTTAGCCTATTTTTATATTGTAAAGTAAACAATGAGACATTTCTACTGAGCACCTGATCATCCGGGGTTTTGAATTAGGGGATTCCCTGCAGACAGGAAATCAGTAGAATTTATTTATGTAAAAAGATACTTATTTTGTCCCTTGAAAACACTATGTATTTGTGCTGAACTTCCCTTTTTTTTTTTTAATGTATTCATTGGATGGCATTCCGAACTAAGTAGATGCATGCTATTATTCTTTACTCTCATTACAAACATACAGTGGCGATGCACACGGGCGCATCGCTCCTGATTTGGAGTTAACGTTCGCTAACCGATGTTATACGTTAGCGTGACTTTAACCTCCTACCTTGCGGCAGCTGCGTGCTAACGCGAAAGTTACAGCGCAGCCGCCGCAAGTGATTTTATGCCGAAATAGGCATTTTATTGCGGCACTTTCAACGCCAAGCTAATAGCTGGTTGAAAGTGCGGAATGAGAACAGCGCCAAGTAGCGATGTTCTGAGCGCCGCTATCGGCATTTAACATCGCCGGGCTGTTTGCAACCGGTTGCCGATAGCGGCGCTCGGTGCACTCGCCCTGATAGGTTAAAGAGTATGAAAGTAAAAAAAATAACTTTGCCTATCTTAATAAGGCTTGAATCAAATAAGCAACTTTTATTCAAACATGATTAAAAGGCATGTCCACCCCCAAAACTATATACCCCCCACTACTGGCCCCATCATGTAGTGTAGCTTAATCCTTACCTCACTCCCAGCTCCATCTGGTTCTCCTTGTATCCCCCCCAAAGTCCCAAAACTCAACACTGCCACCAGGAGGATAGCAGAGTCCATATAGGACTCTGCCTCCTACCTGGCCTCCGGGAGAGTTTGCTGCGTACTGCAGCCCTTCTCCCTCTCCCTTTCCTCCCTCTCACTCCCTCTCCCTCCCTCTTAGGATTCCCTCCCCCTAGCGTAAATCCCTTTTGCTAAACCAATCCCCCTGTCCCCCCAGACCCAACCGCTATGTTTATTGATTAGAAAGCTCCCCAAAATGACTCCTCCCTTCTTTCTCCTCGCCACTGAATGACCAGCAAGCCGTGTCCGTGATTGGCTGCCGCTCAGCCAATCACAGACGCGACTGCTGGTCCCGCCCCTCTGCTTTGCATTTTCTCGCAGGCAGAGGGTCGGCAGTGCGGCGAGGAAGAGGGGATAAGTAAGTTTGGGGAACTTTCTAATGAAATAAATATAGCGGTTGGGGCTGGGGGACAGGGGATTAATATGACAAAATTCATTTTAAGGGTGGACATACCCTTTAAAAAACAAGGGATAGGAAGGTCAGAGATGGGGGGGAGCAGATTTATATGGTGGTAATTAATCCTTATTACTGTGTGATTAGTTTAAAAACGTTTGCCAGTTTGCCTTTAAAAAAAAATATTTTTTCTAGTTGACATACCCTTAATGTAATATACCACGCAATACAGTAAGTGGGATAACCCAATTCAAAGATTTTGTGTGTAAAACCGCCTTTTGTTTAAAAATCTCTCTACACACTGCCCCCATTTATATTGTGATTATGCATATTACCAATTGGTCATTAGAAGGCAAAAAGGGTGCAAAGATCAAGCAGAATGATTTTTGGATTTAGAGAAACGGAGAAGGATACCTAATACGTACACTGATGTCCATGCCATAGTAAACCTGTGCTTTGTGTCCCATAATTAAAATAGAATTAATAGAATCCTTTGATTAGGAAGACTATTGAAGTTAAGAGTATTATTCACATTTACCTTATCTAGCAGCACTGACTAGAAGCAGTAACTTACATATGTGCAATTCCTCAGCAATTAAAATAGAATCTAATTAAATAATTTGGTTAGAAAAGTTGCATGTCCGTTGCTCTTGTAAACAGATTTTAGATTCCTCCTTGGATTTTTAATGAGCCATTTCTTTTATGTCTTAAACCTTCTGATTCACTCATCTATATTTCAAAGCTTCAGTGTAGTGGGAAGAATACCTTAGAGTACAGGTAAAATTAATTCAGCAAGATGGTCTTTGGTTCTGCACCGTACTTTTTATGAAGAATCTCTGCATAGCGGTGAACTCTTCATTTTATCTGTCTTGTCTTCACTTAAGACTTCTCTCTGCCTCTTCTCTCTGGTGAGATATTGCTTATATCCTAGCAGGACTACGGTCTCTTACAGAGCCGCTTGTAGGTAAAACAATCTATAATATAACCCATTACAAAGAGAATATCGAGACCATTCCATAACATTTTAAGACACAAAGAAATTTTCATTTAGGATTTCTAACACAAAAATAATAAATGTCGATGTTCCCACATTGTTCGACAGCTGTCTGGATGTTTATTGTGGAACAGCATAGGAAAAAAAACAAAGGGGAAAAAAAAACAAAAAAACCCACAAAAGAAGAGAAGAGAACAGAAACTATAGAGACAAAACAACAAAAATGTACAGAGAAGAGAAAAAAGAAACGAAAAATGAAACAAGGTATACAGAGCAAATAACAGAAACATAACAGAAGAGAACAGAAAAGAAAGTGAAGCAATAAAGCAAAAATCAGTTTGTAAAAAGACAGAAATCAGTGTTGAATGGCGACTTTGAAAAAATCCTATTCAATTGGGTTCAAAAGTGGTTTTCGAGTCTGTGGAATCATAAACATTCTCAGTGGAAGAATCACAAGAGGAACCCGCGTTTTAAGTTGAAGCCTATAATGACATGATATGATTTTCTAACAGAACTGATGAAACTACATGGATTAAGGTTGTTTTCATGATGTGGTCTAAATATCAGTGAATCCTGTTGAGATCCTTATGGGGCATGTGTTATTATGTATGATTGAAATCAGAATTTCAGAAAAAAAATTGTGGCAAACAGTGTTAAAATCATTAGCCAAGTCTGAGATGGAGAAATTCATTATAGATGACCTTTCTAGCCTGAAATGTTTTTTTTTTATGAAGTGAAGGGGGCCTGTATTTATAAGGTTAGTTTTTAGGTTGGTTTTTAGGCAATAGACTTTTGTCTATAATGAACCTTATAAATACATCCAAAACAGACAAGTTTGTTTTTATATTATTGTTGATAATGGCCAAAGGTTATTCCTTCAATCATTTAAATGCAGGTGTTTTTTTTAGTAAGAGGTATAAAACTATTATGTCTAAAGTAATGTGTTGTGGAGTAATTAAGGGCATCACCACCATTAAAATAAAAAATAGTCACTTTTTAGTGCATTACTAACCAGATAAACTCAGGATAATTATGCCCACACTCTAAGCAGCTGACTCCTACTTCCATGCAGTCATCAAGGCTTTAACTGCTGACATCACAGCCAATGGTTGACTGGTGTTCCCTTTTACCCTCTTCTGCACATGACTCAGCTCTTTTAGCAGAGGGAGGAGGCAAGATTCCTTGCCAAATGGAAGAGAACTTATCATAAATATAAAAATGGTAAAATAGCAGTTGGGGTTGCAGGCAGATACTCACCAGTCACCAGTTTTTCATTATAGATTGACATGCCCTTTGATTATTATAATTACTCTGTCTCCCTACTTGGCCAATTAAGATACATTGAATAGAAAGATGTGTTTAATACACATATTCCACCAGTCATTCCTATTCCCTGTATAGGAGAAGGTCATCCAGGTGACTACACATCCAGGGTTTTCAAACAAAAAGAGGGAGTCTGAGTGCAGAAGGTAGCTTGCTGACACACCTACGTACAGGGAGATTCAATAAAATTTCTTATCGTAAAATGGTGCTAATTTTGCCCCAACCGATCATATATTATTTACATTTGAAAGCGAACAATCTGGTGGTTGGGCTAAATTAGCAACATTTTAACGATACGAACTTTTATAATAACTCCATTAGTGTTTAATTAGCACGGACATGTTTCGAGCCAACGCTCTTTCTCAAGTGCTGACAAATCGAATAGTGACACATCATTTAAACACACCCACGATCCTGCCCCCTACACCATTGGTGCAAGTCCATCCCATACACCTTAAACCCATTGGGGCAAGTCCAACTTAAGTCCATCCAATAGAGGTAACCAAGTCCATGTTTTAAAAGGCATCTTAATGAAAAATAGATTATTTTAAATTATATCTGTTGTATTCAATTAGATCAACTGGACTTGAAGTTTAGTTCTTGAAGACATTTCGCTAGTCATTCGACTGACTTCTCAATTCAGAATGACTTGTAACAAGAATCTGTGGCAATTGTACAAGTCATTCGAATTGAGAAAGCCAGGGATGACTAGCAAAACATCTTCAAGAACTAAACTTCAAGTCCAGTTGATCTATTGAATGCAACAGATTACCATGACCTGGATGAATGAGAACCTTCACAAGCTGTTATTTTAAATTGACCATAACTGGAAACTATAATTCTTACAACCACCACTGTATCATTATTTTTTGAAATGCCTCCTATTTCTTTAGATATCCAATCTAAAACTTCTTATATTTCAGCTGTCAATCAAGTTCATTGCTCTCAAAACCTATTCTTCTGTGAGTAGTTTTCTGTAGCTGGAAATAGTGACAGTTTTAGTTGGAATGCTATATGCTGTGTGCAGGCTTGACAGTCAGTAACAGGTCGGAGGAAGTGAGAGGGGGATACGGCTTTTAAAAGAGGGAGGGGGATACTCTTTTAAAATAAATGTTGCTGGATTAAAGGCATGCAGCAAACACACACAATCCTCAAGTAAGTGCTACTTACATGTATTCAATTATGTAGATTAAGATGAGGCAAAGTCATTTTTTTAGTATAGTGTCCCTTTAAACTCCTGGTATGATAGAAAGCAAATCCAAGGAATAAAACTGTGCAAGCTGTGCAATCACATGTGTTATTATACATTGTTTAACACTAGTAACATTATGAATCATTTATCAGAGTGGAACAAAAACAATGTTGCTAACTCCTGAGGTAACATCCTAGAATAGAGATGGCCGAACTTTTGAAAGTTCGGTCCGTTTTCAAACTTTCGTACTATATGGAAAGTTCGAAAAGGACCATTAAAGTCAAGGGAGTCAAATAGTCGAAAAGTTTTAATGAAATACAATTAAAATATCAATGGTAACTAATGTAAATGGCTGTGGGACCTGGGAAATGTCGGGGAACATGTTCTAATACCCAGGACTTTGAAGAAAAACAATTTTACTCTCACCGCGCTATTTTGAGCTCATTCGCGCCTAGATACCATGATTTACATTACTCGCAGATTCAATGCTCGCGTATAGGCTTTAATGGACACTTTACTCGTAGATTCGATGTTCGCTCCTCAGATACCATGGACATTTACCCGCGGATTCGAGGCTCGCGTATAGGCTTTATGAACACTTTACTTGTAGATTCGATGTTCGCGCCTAGATACCATGGACATTTTACTCGGATTCGATGCTCACATATAGGTATTAATGCGACACTTTACTCACGGACGGCATTCGATGCTCGTGTTCGCGCCTAGATACCATGGACATTTTAACTACTCGCGGATTCGATGCTTTGCGTATAGTTTTAATGGACCTTTACTCTGCGGTTCTATGCTCGCGTTGCATCCTAGATACCATGGACATTTATTTGCGGATTCATTCCATTAAATTGGGTTTTAAGTGACCAACTGTCATTCATACTCTGGTTTAGACTTCTACGTTTTTTAATTCAAATACCTTTTTGTGACATCATAAGGTCCTATACCCCCTCTATTCGGCTTCTTGATTCCTCTAGCACTCTCCAACTTTGTGTGAACAGTTAATGGTCATTAATGTAAATTAATATGATGCAGATGCCTAACGAATCACCCTTATGATACCGTACAGCAGTTTGCATTGTTAGACTGGGAATGTGCTCTCTTCTCAATTTTTCCATGAAATATTTTGATGTTTTTTTCAGATCTGAGGGGGAGATGATATGTTTAATATACTTCCCCTTTTGAACTGCTCTGTTACTAAATTTCGCAACCATCGGGATACGATGGACCCTGGGTTTACTTTTATGGGTTAGCAGTCTTCCCTTTTGCACTTATCACCTCTTTCTTATTTCTAGCACTTTTTCCTTTATAGCCCCTGTCTTTTAGTTAATCTTCCGCAGCCTTCATAATCCATCCCATTATCAGTGAGTCTTTTTCACTCTTAGAAATTGGCCTTTCGGGATAGCTTGGATTATGTGAGGGTTATGGGAGCTGGAAGAATGAAGAAGGTTGTTTTCTACATCCAGGGTTTTATAGAGAAGCGTGATGCAGACTGCATTGATTTCAATCTAGCCAATATCATTTTATAGATGTAGATTTTATGTGTTCAGAATAAACCTGTCACAAGCTCCACAAAATTGCATTAAATCTGCTTCTAAATATTACTTTTGCTGAAATCTCTTGCTTTAAAGTATCCCTCTGCATACCCTTAATATTACCCCTTTAATAGTTACACATAAAAACAACATAGTACAGAGCTACAGGGGGTGATAATGAAGTGAACTGGATCTTAGCGGCCGGCAACGCATTTCTCAATAGTGTACCTAAAGGTTAATGTTGGCGCATGTTACATCTGCTTCAGTTTAAGTGGATCAGAAAACTGATTCCTTCCATCGCTTTTATTGGCTTTAATGGATATTAATGGCACCTACTATGACAACATTCAGGGCAGGTCAAAACTGCTGACACTCTAGGAATGAGAGCTGACTAAAATCCAGTAGAAGTAGATGTCACTTGTACCCATCCCCCCACTTGTACCTGTATGTTTTCCCACCACTTTTTGTAAGCTCTTCAGGCACGGGTTTATTCCTAATTTGTCAAGGCACACCACACTATATCATGTATTAAAATTTAAATATATTTATTCTTAACCTATGTATGAAAGAAATCTAATTTGTATACAGTGCTGTGTACATACATACTATGAAAGTTATACATAAATATGTACATACTATGAAAAAGACTTGAAAAAAATGGCAAAATCTACTATTTACAAATGACAGTAAAAAAACAAAGACATTGAAGCTAGGAGAAAATATTGAGAGTAAAAAAGGGGTGTACGCCCCCTTTAAATTCCCTGTAAGGTGTGCATCCTGGTGGCTTTCCGTGAAGTTAGGCACGGCTCTTTGAAATTGCAGCCTTCTATTAGTGAAACAGTGGTGTGCGGTGGAAACTAGATTGAACTGAATAAATCACTTAAATTCAAGGTGGGATCCTTGGACTTCCTTATTATACTGTATACCTATCTGTATATGGATTGTCTAAATTTTATGGTCAAAACCGTTTCTCCGTTTCCCCCACTGTGTGCTCACTGTAGTCCATTGTCCTCTGTCAGGTGCATGTGATAAACAGTGGTAAAATGAAATCAGTAATATTTGGGCCATTCCTTGGATTTATTCACAATTAAATTGTGTTTTTAATGAGACCTGTCCTTTAACTCTCCTGCAGGAAACATTTTTCAGCAGTTAATTCTCCTAATTAGTGACACTTGTCTTATACACGACTCAAGATGGCTCCCTTAATTAACTATAAGGGCTAGACCACACTGAAACGCAAATGCAATCGCAATCGCATGCGATTTCATGTGCGATTTTGTTGCGTTTGCGCTTGCGATTTTTTCAATAAGTATAGAATCGCATGCGATTGCAATTAAAAATGCAGAACGCAAAACGCATCGCACCGAAAAACGCGCTTTTTTTGCGTTGCCGCGTTTTCAATTATTTTTTTAAAACGCAAGCGCAATCGCAAGCGCAAACGCAAAAAAAAAACGCAGCAGTGTGGCCTAGCCCTTAGAAAGTTTACAGTGGTGGGGTAGCAGTGTTTTAGAACAGGACTGCAACAGAGTTAGCTTTGTCTGATAACACATATTTTTCATAATGTTAAAGGCACATTATTTAATTGGAGTGTGATATTTATGGAATCTGATAATGGAGTGCATAATTCATGCACACATTCTTATTTAGATTTACTAACTTACATTGGCAAATATTATTCAATATATCCATTATTGCACAAATATAGACACTTCTTTTGATTGACATGAACAAGGACTACCCATCAGACAACATTCACTCAAAACCAAAAGTGTAACATGAATATGATTAATTAGCTTCCTATTTAAATGATAATTATACTTCCCCCTCACCTCTTTTTCCTTAGAGATAGAGGCCCAGGAGGAGAAACTAAACAACTAAGCTTCTAGGTCCAGCTCTATATACATACATACATACTACAACATACATACTACATACTCCTTCTTCATTCTGGGATCTAGCCAAGGAGAATAAATGTTTCTTGCAAGGCATGTCTTTCTATAGGTCTTGTGACAGACTGAGGAAATGGGCAGAGCTGGACCAGGTAAATAAAACAGCTAATCTACTATAGGTTCTCACCCTGGGTATTTCTAATGACATAGAGTGGTATAGCTACAGTATAATAGTACTTCAAGAGTTTTTCTATACAAGGTTACACCCACGATATTAATTTTAGGGGACCAAATAAAATTTATTACCCTGATTTCAATATTTATTAATCTTATTTTGCTATTGTTTCTTTCCAGTATTTTGAAAACTTACAAACAGGTAAATCACCCCCCAAAACCCTAAACGGTAATAGTTTAAGTCTAACTTGAAATCCTGCACAATGTCCTGTTGCCCCTGTTTCTGTCCTGGTTCTTCCAGTTAGCAACTGTCAGTTATGGATTTGACAGTTGACATCACAGCCATGACTGAATGTTAATCCTTGTCTGCCTCTCTGAGCATGCCCAGGCTCAGTAGAGGCTCAGTACAGGTTTTTAAATTGCTCAGTTTCCAGGAGGCATCCAAGCATAGCAGGCATACAGTAACGAATTTATAGGACAAAGTATGATATTATCAATATATTTTAAAGAGGCCATCTTTTCTAAAAGATGTTATTATGAGGGTGGGATTGTCCTTTAAATCAACAATCAAATATCTTTATAGCGGATAAAAAAGACCCAACATAAAAACAAATCCTATTTTCATAGTTACAGCTAAATTGTCATACTAAAGTAGTGATGAAAATTACATTAGGTTTTGCATAGTTATACGCATAAACTGAATGCAATTTCCTTTCTCAGCACCCTGAAGCACAAATTAGCCCTGAAAATTGCTTTAATTAGTCTGTATAAATCATGTCTTCCTTTCATATAAAAGTCTAATAACTTCTTATACACACCACTTAATGCGAGGTGCTACTCAAGTCATCTTCACTGTTGTAAATTCTATTTCAGTTTAGAAAGATGCTTATAAATATCCAATGTTATACCGTGTAAATTGGCATTCCATTCGGAAAAGAGGTTTGAATTTAAGTACAAATGATATGATGAAATCTCTTGCTCCATGGGGTTATAGAATAAGATGTTTATAATCTGAGCAACTCCTCAGATTAATAGATCAGTGATAAGCTAACATCTGACTATTAAAGGACAACTACAGTATACATCCGGGGGGGGTTGCCAGCTTAGTGCTGAAATCAGGAGGAAGCCTGACAGATGTAACACGAAAGAGTATGAAGCAGTTTTTCTCAATGAAACAATATTGGGAAATAGGAATTATCAATCCTACCTTCTGTCCCAGGTACTTTTCATTTAAGGGCATGTCCACCCCTGAGAACTTTTGCCACATAGTAGGGTTCCTTCCCCCAGCCGCAACCGCTATAAAAGATTTTTCAGAAAGTCTCCCAAACTCTACTTACCTTCCCTCTTCCTCCACCGTACTGCCCGGCCCTCTGCTTACATGAAACTGCAGCCAATCACGGACGCGGCTGCCGGCTGCACAGAATGCCGGGGAAGAGTAAGGTAAGTAGAGTTCGGGAGACTTTCTGAAAAATCTTTGTAGCAGTTGGGCTGGGGGAAGGAACCCTACTATGTGGCAAAAGTTCTTTATGCTAGGGGAGGGAGAGCACAATGGGAGGGAGGGAGAGAGAGGGACAGGGAGGGGGAGAGGGAGGGGGGAGGGCTGCAGTGCGCATTGCAAAATTCACCCGGAGGAGAGACAGGAGGCAGAGTCCTATCTGCTAGGCTCCTGGTGGCCAGTTTTTGGGACTTTGGAGGGATATTACAGGAGAACCATTTTGAGCAGGGATTTAAGGTAAGGATTTTACTACACTACACAGTGGGCCTAGGTAAGTTATAGTTTTGGGGGTGGACATGCCCTTTAACTGTTTTTATTTTTTAACTTTCATTGCACTATAGTTTTACTTTATAATTAAAGGAGAAACATAGTGCATGTAAAGTTATTTTCTAAAAATAGCTAAAAGAAAAGTACCTGGGGCAGGGAGGTAGGATTGAGACTTTCTATCTCCAATATTATTTTTCTAAAGGGGTGCAGCATGTGTTAGTTTTACAGTATAGTTGACCCTTAATATGCAGCACTGAAAATGGATCCATTTGTTTTAGTTTTGTTGTAAACCGTAAACTTGTGCTGACATAGCTTCCATTTGGCTTCATTCCTTCTAGAGTCCAGGCTACTACACATACAAACACTCAATTGGAATGGTTACTGTCCTATTTCCATCTTATGTGACAACACAAATTGAAATTGATAGCCATTGCATGTTTTCATTAAAATAAATTATGGTTCAGTAGACTGTATAGTATATCAGTGTCATTTTATCCGCACCCCAATGGACCATGTAATCCTATTTCTGTAGTTGTTTGGGTACTGGGTACTGGAACATCCAATATCCATATGTGTATATGATTTTAACAAGACATCATCATTTAATGCATTTTGAGTTACTAATCTATTCTTGAAACAACAACATTGGTTTTCAAATAATCCCCTACATCTGAGTATTTTTTTAAGTTCTGCAAAAGAATCATCTTCAGCAGTCTATTCATAGTGCTGGACTGTCTGACCTCAAATTGACTTCCCAGATACAGCCTACGGGATTTAAAAATGTTCTACAAACCAGATGAAATACGAGGCAGTGCCATAGAGAAATATTCAGCTTTTCTGCACAGATTGTTGACATTATTTTACATTGCTGTGAGGAGAAAAGACATGCTTGAAAATAACAGTCCAGATCTATCCTAGATATCTGTAATTCGTCAGATCGCTAAAACATTAATGCCATGTTTTCTCATTCATTACACCAACTGAACCAAAAGAACACCACATGGTGTGGTTTGTATTCACTTTTATTATGTTGCCAATGGAGTGGTTTGTATTCAGAGAAGGTTTATTTATTATGTTGACAAATTTAGCCAGAATGAACAGGCAGCTGAAAAATTATTGCAACCAAGCCGTTGATCTGCAAAGGAAATGTATCGGGATAAAGGATTACTGGATCCTACCTCACAAATTTGTAAGTTGTGTAAAATTACTATAGTTTCCCAATCATCATCTGGTAACTCATATCCAGTCTGACTTTTATCAATTAGAGATAGCTGAACTTTCCAAACTCGTTTCCGAACTTCATTAAGTTTGAAAATCCAGAAGTTCGGAAACTGACCTATTGAAGTCAATAGGGGGGAAAATAGTTTGAAAGGTTTGGATGAACTTTCCAAAATATAGTGATGGTAACTTACTGTCAATGCCTCTGGGACCCGGGAGACAGTCTGGGTAGCACGTCCCTGGGAGAGAAATGCAAAAAATGGACGTAGCGCAAACGTGTGCTACTTTAGATTTCTGCGGCTGTTTTCAGCAATTCTTGAACGTTCGATTGAACATACAATGATTTCCGAACGTTCGAAAAGCCTTGAAAGGGGGTTCTTGAAATCACCTGTTTGGAGTTTGCCAAACGGGCGAGAATCCTGTGGACGGATGTTTGTGGGTTGTGCAGCTCAACCTGGGACCCCCTCCAGGGTCCTTAGAAGGACCATACAAGGGCCCTTGGGGGATTAAGGGATCCCGCAGTTTGAACAGGGACCCCCCCTCCGGCACTTATAAGTTCCCTTGCGGCCCTTGGACGGGCCCTTGTGGCACTGATAAGTGCCTTTTGGGCTTAAGGTCGGCCATTTAGCAATGCTTGAACGTCCAATTTCAAGAATCCCTGGCCGTTCGGGGTTATCAAAATCGTCCATTCTAAGCTTACCAAACGTTCATAAATCATTGTATGATTGAGATTCCTCAAATGTTCAATGATTTTCGAAAGTCCACGAGTTCGGAAAACCAAACTAGTTTGAGTACAATTCATCCGAAACTGTTAAAGTTTGGCCCAAAGTTCGGTTTGATCTCGCTAGTAACAATATGCTGTAAAGATATTGTATGTGCTGGCATGTACATTTATAAATGTTTGAAGGGGAGGATCTGGTAACCCTAAGATTAAAAGCACATACAGTAAAGGTGATGCAAAAAAGTGTATCACTGCCCTTTACCCAAACGTAAGGATTTACCATTAGGCACAGTAGGCACATGTCTAGGGGCACCTGAGGTTAGAGGGCTGGCTGTCACTCTCCTCCCACCAATCCAAACCTTTATAGTCTATTCTTGCTGCCTTAAAAATGGTTGGGTCTTGCCTAGGGGCTTGGATAGGGTGCCAGGATCTTTGGGCCTACAGGCTCCTGAGGTGCAAATCTGACCCTGCTTCTGGGTAATTTCCATGGTAGTCTTTTAGGCAATGCCACACCTTCTAAGAGGCTTTAAACAGCATCCCCCAAGCTAAATGCCAAATCAAGAGCCAGCTACACAGCAGTTTCGGTGCTGGCCTCTGGTTTGAAATGTGAAGCGCCTATAACAGACGTCACTAAGGAATTAAATAACATAGGAAGAGTATAGGGCATTAAGCTCCCATTATTACATATGAGTGGAGCTCTAATGCCTTATACACTGATGATGGCCCATGAAGCCAAATCCGTCTGTGGCTGGCTCTCTGGTTTTGCATTTAGCTTGTGGAATGCTATAAAAACTTCTTAGAAAGTGTGGCATTTCCTAAAAGGCTACCATGGAAACATGGAATTACCCAGAAGTCTCAGATTCTTATCTACATATGAGTAACGGGATAATACTTTACACTCTCCCTATCTTATTTAATTGCTTATTGACACCTTACCCAACAGCGCTCCCTAAGTTATCAACACTGCAACCACGTGAGCACAGTAAGTAACTTTTACTTTATCGTATTGGATGCACTGCACAATTTCATAAAGTTTGAAATCAAGCAGGCCCAGCAAAATGAGTATAAAACCCATCCTAGCCTGATATTAAATAGGTAAGTGTTTGGGTCATTGCGTATGAATTGCATTGCCTCATAGATTCATTTAACTGCAGTTTTATAATTTTACCCTTTCAAACTACATTTCAATATAGTAAATCAGCCAAATCTCCCTTTAATTGCAACAACAACAAAATAGCAGCTTTATCTAATTATAGTTTCTCTGGCCATCCCCAGACCATAAATGGGATTTAATCAGATGTGGATTGGCTGTTTTTAAGATACTCCACATATGGATGGCTATGTCATATTAGTAATATAATAATAAAATATAAAAAATACTTGGGATCATGGTAGACAACATAAGAGTAATACAATAATTAAAAATGTATAATACATATAGGATGTTTTTGTTTAGAGAACAGGCACAAAAAGAGTTTTATTGCATGTGGCACTTTATTTACAGTGAAGAAATGTAGTATGTACCCCCATTTGTAACAGTTACTGCATTACAGGAAGGGGGAAAGGTAACAAGATTTTGGGGGCATTGTGCTGTGGTATTTTATGGATAATACCACATGGTATTGGTATTTAAAGATGCAGTCTGTTGATCAACCTTGGTTGTGTAATATAGACCCTGTTATGGCTATTTTGTGATACTGTGCCTTTATAAATATGTCCTTTGAAGCTGATGCAATAAAAGCTGCAAAGTATGTCTATACTATTAAAGGGTAACTCCAAAACTATCTTTTTTCTGTGATGTAGGAACCCCCCATCCAACCCTAACCGCCATGTTTAAATGTAAAAAAAAATCCAGAAAGATACTTACCAGAGCTTCATTCCCTCTGCCTCTAATGCTACTTTCAGAACGGAGTAGCATTAGGGGCCAGGTAGCTACGATGTGTTTGGCTGAGAGTCGGTCAATCACAGATGCTATTGAGTAAGCCAAGGGAACAAAGCTTAAGGTTGGGAGGGAGGTCACTACACTACATGAAAAAGTTGATTTCGGACACTATAACTGCAGAGACAAGATCCAGGGGGTAGGAGGGAGGGGGTAGGGACCCCTGCGCATGCCAGAGTCCTCCAGGAGGACAGGAAGGGGCAGAAACCTTTTTACTCACAGGAAGGCTCCCACTCTTCAATTTCTTGGATTTTGACTAGATCTGCAGGACAACGATTTTTTTTTAACTCTACACAGTGGGGCCATCAGTGGGTTAAATTTTAGTTTAGGGTTGAACATGCCTTTAATCTGCAACAGCCAATTATATGTTGTCACTGCAGTGACCCAGTAAAAAGTCAACAACTGATTGGTTACTGAAAATTAGCACCTATTATTGCATCGCCCCTTTAGTGTCTAGAAAGTAATACCCAGATGAATTTAAAGTATGGCTTTCCTATTTTATTAAGATAAAGATTTTAAAATTACGACAGTATAACATAGGATGGCAGACTGTTAAATCAGCAGGAAGTGCAGTCATGTTTATAATGTTATATTGTGTGATTTTTAGTGCTGGAACCAATGTGCTTAAGAAAGCTGACCTTGCCAACGTGCGAAATTATAGCTTTAGGTTGCACAAATCAATAAGCCCCAGAACAAATTATTTGAGGATAGACAGCTACAGACCATCTGGTACACAAATATAAAAACTGTTAAATCCCAGCTTTGTGCAGTAACCTTCTAAAACCTTATGGAAAAAAATCTCACAGGATGAATTTAGACTCACTTTACTTTGAAAGAATAAAGTAAAATCAGTCCTGAGTTGTTGCGGGAATGATGATGTAGAAAGTAGCATTGTTCAGGTTCGCTATGCAAAAAGAAAAGAAAGAGAGAATGATGGCAATGCACTTAACCTATAAAATCTATTCTAACCCACTTGTGTTAAAGGTTAATAGTTAGGGTAGCTTAAAGTTTGGTCACTGTTTTGCCCTTAACTGGGGCAGCAAAAAGTCTAGGTGCATCATTGCTAATAACTTTATTACTCCAACAGCTCTACATCCGCAGGTGGTCCCGTGGTCTGCAAGAAAAGACACGCACTGGACTCTGAATGGAACTATAAGGTTAAAGGACATGTCCACCCCCAAAACTATAATTCCCCCCACTACTGGCCCCACGTAAATAAATCCTTACCTTACATTCAAACTCCAAATAGTTCTCCAGTATCCCCCCCCAAAGTCCAAAAAAGTGGCCACCAGAGGATATATAGGACTCTGCCTCCTGTCCTCCCTCCGGGGCATGCGCACTGCAGGCCTCCCCCCTTCCCTCTCCCACAGATTTGGTCTCCCTCACCCTAGTGTTAAACACTTTCAATAATTATAGGTGTTGCTTCCCCAGCCCCAATCGCTATAATCATATCAGCAGAAAGTCCCCTGATAGTTACCTTACCTCTCTCCTCTGCCTTCTGAACTGCTGGCAGCCGAGTCAGTGATTGGCTGCTTCTCAGCCATCACAGACGCGGCTGCCGGTGTGGCCCCCTGCTTGCGTTCCATGCAAGTAGAGGGCGGGGTGCAGTGCTGCAAAGGAGAGAGGGAAGGTAAGTAACTATCGGGGGACTTTCTGCTAATATGATTATAGCGGTTGGGGCTGGGAAGCAATACCTATAATATATGGAAAGTTGTTTTAAGGGTGGACATGCCCTTTAACATCATTGATGGGGAAGATACTAGGAACTTTGTTATGGGATCATATTTTGGGCTAGTCTAAAGATCTGATCTAATAAGTAGCAGTCAGCATGGATTCATGACTTTGGCAAACTAACTTGCTTGCTTTTATGAAGATGTGAGTTAGAATTTAGATTTTGGCATAGAAGTGGATGTAGTATACTTAATACTGTACCCCATAGGCAAATGATGGCTATGTCCACTGTTTAAAAGGGGAATAGACTCAAGAAAGAAAAATTATTCTCCCTCTTTACAAAGCCTGGTAAGGCCTCATTGGAAATAACAAGGGAAATGACTTATAAAGGGCAGTTATTACCGCCGCACATCGCCGCAAGGCGATCCCCACTGTACTGTATAACCTTGTGATACCAAACATTGAAAAATTGACCAATCAGAATTGGATTAAGCTAGGTACCACACGTACAATTTTCGAAAGATGACAGACAGGATCTGCAAGAGAAACCAAATTTGGTTGAGATGATAAGTACGTTAAATATCTAATTGATGATACAGGGACTTAATATTCCATAAATTCCTCATTCTAGATAGATATTTTCTTCCTTACATTCATGCTTCTGTGAATGGTACAGATTTAGAGGTAGAGGAAGCCCAGGGAGACCCGTTCCATCCCAGGGAGGTTTCTAATAACAATGGTTTTAACCTTTGTCACAACATTCCAGTCAATTAAAGTTACAACAATCACAGTACAAACAATGCTTACAGATATGCAATTCATATTGTTTTCAAATTGTGTACTGGCATTTGTTATGCATAAATATATATTCATATGGGTAATGACATTTCTTTCTCCTCTCTGGTCTATAGATTTAGGGCCTGATTTACCCACGTGTGCTGTGCTAAAATAGGGGTTAAAACTCGTGCTAACCAATATTGAATAGCTTAGTGCAAGTTTAACTCCATTATTGCACTGGCTTACCAGTTTCACAAAAGACACCCTTGCAATCGCGCAATGTATTTAATAAAGTATTTGCACACCACTTTTAACTCCACAATTTAAGACCAGCTAATGGCTGGTCTTAAAGTGGTGCTGGGTAAAATTCCTTTTGCAGCTCTGGGTAAATGAGGCCCTTAGGGTCTTAAATTGGTCAAATATATATATATATATTTTTCACATAATTGCACCAATCCAACCAATTGTCCGTGGTTGGTTGTTTTAGAACGTCAGATTGATTCCTTTTTTACAGTTCTTTTTCTCACTTTAACGATGACTTAAAAATCAGTATTAATTTACAAATTCCCTAAAACACCAACATAAAACGTCAAACCCCATGGTGGAGGGCGACAATGGTTCTGCAATCTCACTTTTCCGATTTTTCAGCCTTCATTTTTAGATCAATTTTTCCATTCTTGTTACATCACTTTTTTTTATCTGTTACCATAGCAACATAGATGTCTTATTAAGTGAATGGCAACATCCATTTAAGTGTTGCAAGGAGACATATTTTCAGACCTGATGTCTCAAGAATGCTGGAAAATTCAGAGGTTGACTAGTTTACAAGGCTTTTTCTTGCATAGTCCTCATTTCTATGTACCATGCGGAATAACGTTTTTAGAAGATCTAGATCGCTGCATGACACAGGCCCAGAGATACATTTATTCAGAAAATATTAATAAGGAATCAAGGGTAAGATAGACAAGTTATTTTACAAATATTATATATGTAATCAGCCCCAAGCTATTTAAATCACAGACACTCAAACAGATAAACAATTAAGTCTGATCTGACGTCATATTAGTTCTCCATATGGCTATAAAAACCAATAATTATCACATTGAAGATTGCCAGCACTGTTTGTCATTGGCTATTAAAATGCTATATACATTCCCGATGAATTCTTCCTATAGTTTGAAAGGGAGGTTAGGGTGGCCAGTGGTTGCTATCTATCTATCTATCTATCTATCTATCTATCTGTATGTGCATCTATCTATCTATCTATCTATCTATCGTCTGTTATCTATCTTCTATCATTTATCTATCTATCATCTATATCTATATCTATCTATGGGCTGTATTTAAAAAGTTTTGATATTGGTAATTACTGATTATGATCCTATCTATCTATCTATCTATCTATCTATATATCATCTATCTATCTATATATTTATCTAATTATCATCTATCTATCTATTTTCTGTCTGTGTATCTATCTTTCTATCATTTATCTATCTATCATCTATATCTATCTATGGGCTATATTTAAAAAGTATCGATATTGGTACTATATTGGGTATCTATCTATCTTTTATCTGTGTATTTATTGGTGGTTTGCAGCCCACTCAGCTTCCTGGGCTTAGACCAGGTCTAAATCATTATTGCATAATAGCAATAATGCATGAAGCAGTGGGGGGGGCAGGATGGAATTGGGCCCAGTCCCAATTCTGCATTGGGTCCCATAGATCTGTAGCTACACTGCTGCCCTCTGGCTATTACAAAGAGGACAGAGGCCTCAGTGGTTAACAGGCATTAGACCTCCAATGAAAGAGCCGAGTTGGAGGTTAAAATATCTTCCTAAAGATGTCACCATGGATTTTATCACCTGGTATTTTTATCCTTGTGCTTTTATATAGTCATAGTACTCCACAGTGACTTATACATATTTATTTGCAGTCAGAGTTAGATTGTTCTATATTCTTGCATTCATTTGTAACACAGTCTATTTAGACTTAAAGGGCATCTATACTGAAAAAATATATATTTTTGAATTGCCTATTACTGGAAACTATAATTCTTCCCACCTATCACTGTACCATTTCTTTTACACCTGTCCCTTATTTATTTATTTATTTAGAAACATCTACAGTACATTTCAGCTGTCAATCAAGTGCCTTATATCATAAACTCTTCTACTGTGTGCAGTTTTGCTGAAACTGAAATAGTGGATAGTTGGAATGGGTGAATTGCAAGGTGAAGGTTGCCTAAGAGTGGGAGGGGAAACTTAGGCTGAGCAAAAAAGTGCTGGATTGAAGGCATGCAGAAACACACACCTCAGACTAAGGGCTACATACATGGATTTATTTATAGATTAAGATGAGGCAAAGCATTTTAACAGTATATTTGCCCTTTAAAACAGAACATTAGAATTGTATTTACTTGAGCGCAGTGCATTTAAACCTCCAACTAACAACATCAAACCCTTTTTTTTTCATTTTAGTTTTTCTGTTATGTCTTATTACCAGTAAATAAGAAGTAAATGGATTTTATGCTATAGATTTTAAGACATAGCTAAATGGTATATGAGCCAAGCTTGCAGCATTACAACTGGATTTTGTAAGCGTTAATTACAGCCGAGGAGACACTGACTGAGTTTGCTACTAATAATGCATCATATAGAATGTCTGCTTGTCATAGCTATAATGATAAAAGACATGACTTGGCCAATATTTCTTGCCTTCCCCTGTCAGCAGAAGCAATTTTATAGATGTAAACAAAACATATTTGCTAAGCCTTGGGGAAGGTGAAACCAGTCGAGATGCTTGAGTTACATGCAAATAGTAAAGCCTGGCTTCCAGAGAATCTTGGATATATATCATTTCCTTATTGATCCCTTGGAGGACGAGTCTGAGCCACTGACATTGTTGTGCTTCTATGGGCAATGCAGGTTGTAAATCTTTTGTAGTGACTACCAGCTTGCTTGTGTGCTGGGCTCATTGCAATGTACAAGGTATTGCACTAAAATGATTCAGTCCTACTGTATATCATGCTGCTAGAGAGAAACAGAGAGAGAGAGCAAATTATCAGAGGGGAACCTGGGAAAGGGAAATACTGAATTTATTTACTTCTGTGGCATTACATGATTGGGGATTTTATTATCACTCTTGAATTTAAGGAAATTTTGAGCTGCAATGTGAGGGCGCTATTAAAAGTTTTTTTTTCCTTTTAAAAGACAGACGAGGCTTTGCACAAAGAGTCGGTATTGCTCTCTATTGCCTCCTCTAGACAATCACTGAGCCAATAGCAGCTCTTGGTGTATAGTGTGGGTTTACCCATTCCAAATATCTAACTAGAGCTATCTGCTGGCGTTAAAGATTCTGTCTTAGGGCTAGGCCACACTAACGTTTATAGCCATTTGCGCATGTGATTTTGGTTAAAACGGAAATTGCGGGAACGCGTGCACCATTGTTTTATGCAAACGCATCGTTTTTTTATTAAATTGCAAAAACTCATGCGTTGTAGTAGGCCTCAGCCTTAAAGATCCGCTATCGGCTCGGTACATTGCATGTGATTTTGGTTAAAACGGAAATTGCGGGAACGCGTGCACATTGTTTTTGCAAACGCATGCGTTTTTTTTATTAAATTGCAAAAACTCATGCTTTGTAGTAGGGGCTCACCTTAAAGAACCCTATCGCTCGGTACATTGCTTGTAGCAGTTGCACAACACAGTTTTTGCGTACTGCCGCGCAACTGCCGTTATTTATGTCTTTTAACCCTTGGTACATGGGTTAACATAAATTTAAGACGAACAAAGCCAATAACGTCTGTCTGTGCATAGACCCGTTAGATCCATAGAGCAATACATTTTACCAATCTATTTCCTTTAGCCTCTTTTCATGCAACATAATTATATGGTTCTTGGCCGAGTTTTCTAATTTATCTAAAGACTAATCCAAGAAGATTTCTTTGCACTTGAGCGGGAGGGAGCAGGAGGTGGAGGTGCACGCATTTAGGTTGAGGCCCCACTAGGATGCACAGAAAAACGCACAATCGCAATGCAGGGCGATCGTGTGCACATGCGAATGCTTCACAAATACAACCAAATTGTAGTGCATGAAATAAACACCAAAAATGGTGCTCGCATGCGCTCAACAAACAGCTTGGATCCCGAAACATGCAGTGGGGTTTGTGCAATGCTAGCGCAAAATGCAATCCTATATATGAATCTCCTTTGCCTTCTAACTACATGCTGTATTCACACATACATGTCAATGCTTCTCACTTTGACAACTCCACCCTCATAAGAACATCTTTTAGAAAGAAAGGCCTCTTTAAAAATATGTTGATATATCATGTTTATCCTATGAATTCATTACTGTATGCCTGCTATCTTCTGGATGCCTCATGGAAACTGAGCAATTTAGTGACCTGTACTGAGCCTGTACTGAGCCTGGCATGCTCAGAAGAGGCAGACAGGGTGAACATTCAGTCATTGGCGGTGATGTCAACTGTCAAATCAATAACTGACAGTTGCTAACTGGAAGAACCAGGAAGCAAAAACAGGGAAACGGACATTGTGCAGGATTTCAGGTTAGACTTATATATTTCAGATTTCAAACTATACCGTTTAGGTTTTGGGGGTAATTTACCTTTATGTAAGTTTTCATTTTAGGGCTGGACTTGCCCTTTAAGGAAAAGAAACATTGACCGGGGCTGACATACTAACTATATTTCCTTTCTCTCTCCCCACTAAATCTCCTTCTGTGGACCTAGAAGATTACCTATCTGCATTCTCTGTGACTTCTCTAACACTGTAAGATTACCGTAAAGGCTCGTACACACATGCGATCCCGGGTCCCAACCCACGACCATGAGGTGTACAAACAAACTTTTCGGACATTAATCGGCCCGTGTGTAGCCGCTTTATCAGCAGAAATGGTCATTCGTTCAGAGATCCACCAAGTAAGGTCGTCTCAACAATCCCCGAACAAACAACCGTTTCGGCCGATAAACGTCCAAAACGTTCGTTCGTACACATTGTGCGTCGTAGGTCGGAACTCCAGATCGCACTGTGTACGAGCCTTAACTGGCTGATCTGTCCATGACCTCCCTGAAACAGAATTTCAGGAACCCTGGAAAACTGCAAATTACAGAGGATTTCTCCACAATGTATTGAGTTTAGAGGTTTAAGTACACCCGTTTTAAAGTACGTCTTATAGCACACCTGTCTTGATGTAAAGAAATAATAATCCATTCGTCCATAAAGATCACAGATTTAGATTTCATTTATCACATTTTGACTCCTTTATAATTTTCTTTACATTCTCTCCTTTGTTTTTTAGAAAGTATTTTTGTACCTGCTAGGGCAAGATTTGTTAACATTTTCCTGCAGTACTGCACATTTTGAATGGTAAGGTGAGATCCCTTCAGAACAAATTATGCCTTTAAAAATAAAATAAAGAATTACATCCTTTAGTACTGAATTGTTAAGGCCGTGATTGTCTGAGCACTGCTGTGTCTTTTTCTGTAGAGCCCTGGCTGTCTCTTTTAGCGTGATGGATTCCATCCCATGATGCTATGACTTTGTGAATTAAGCTAGTCCTGAATTGCCTTGACATTTCAAATGCCTGCCGGGCTGTGGATGTCTGGAATTGTATGACCTCTATGAGAAGCTTATAAAATAATCGATTCGCCATCATTTGTGGAATTTTTTTACTGTTTTCTTCTAGGCTGCTTGCATCACTGTCCTGAGATTGATGTTAAGTTTCTGAAGACTCATGTATATAACAATGTTTAGGTTTTTTGGGGGGGATCCAATATTTAATATACACACTGTATATATATATTTTTTTACAGGTAACACTGCCTTTTGTAAGATGCACAGAACCAACCCACACAAACAATTAAAATTATTACATTTTTAAAAGAGGTTTATATTTTCTGCCAAAAGTGCTATACTATTGGTTTCTTATTCATATATCAATTAAAAAATCCTTTGCATAAAAATGTTAAAACCCTGCATTTTTATAGTGAAGACGAATTTTTATTAAAAGGAAAATAATTCTTGTGCAGAACTGACTCTTTCTGACAATAAATGACAGTTTTCAAGCTCCTCCTCCACTTCTTTAATTTGGCTTGAAAGAACCAAATTATGGTTCTTTCTATTCTTTCTATTTCTTGTTCATCTTCTTCTTGCCTTTTTTCTTCCTATTTGTGAGCTGTATCTCAGTCCACTGTTTTCAAGCGAGAGCATGCAGACGAGAGGGGCATAAAAGAAGAGTGTGCTTTTACCTACCTAAGGAATCCGGGAAAGCATTTCCATTCATCAGCAAATTTACAGACTTTTTTACACATTGACTTTAATGACACCAGTCACGGCAAGGTCAACCCTGCCTCTTGATTAAATCACCTGTGGTAGACCTATCAGTGCTGATCAGATGCCTCTTGATTGGATCACCTGTGAGCAGACCTAATCAGTGCTGATCTGATGCCTCTTGATTGGATTCACCTGTGAGCATACCTAATCAGTGTCTGATTACCTGCCTCTAGATTAGATTCACCTGTGAGCAGACCTAATCACTGCTGATCAGATGCCTCTTGATTGGATTCACCTGTGAGCAGACCTAATTAGAGCTGATTAGCTGCTTCTTGAATAGATTCACCTGTGAGCAGACCTAATCAGCGCTGATTACCTGCCTCTTATTGGATTCACCTGTGAGCAGACCTAATCAGCGCTGATTACCTGCCCTGATTGGATTCACCTGGAGCAGACCTAATCAGTGCTGATTACCTGCCTCTTGATTTGATTCACCTGTGAGCAGACCTTATCGGTGCTGATCAGATGCCTCTTGATTGGATTCCCTGTGAGCAGACCTAATCAGCACTGATTACCTGCCTCTTGATTGGATTCACCTGTGAGCAAACCTTATCAGTGCTGATCAGATGCCTCTTGATTGAATTCACCTGTGAGCAGACATAATCAGTGCTAATTACCGCCTCTTGAATGGATTCCCCTGTGAGCAGAACTTATCAGTGCTGATTACCTGCCTCTGATTAGATTCACCTGTGAGCAGACCTAATCAGTGCTGATTAGATGCATCTTGATTGGATTTACCTGTGAGAGACCTAATTAGAGCTGATAAGCTGCTTTGATTAGATTCACCTGTAGCAGAACCTAATCACTGCTGATCAGATGCCTCTTGACTGATTCACCTGTGAGCAGACCTAATTAAGGCTAATTAGCTGCTTCTTGATAGATTCACCTGTGAGCAGACCTATCAGCCTGATTACCTGCCTCTTGATTGGATTCACCTGTGACAGATCTAATCAGTGCTGATTACCTGCCTCTTGTTTGGATTCACCTGTGAGCAGACCTAATCAGTGCTGATTACCTGCCTCTTGATTAGATTCACCTGTGAGCAGAACTCATCAGTGCGGAGTAGATGCCTCTTGATTGGATTTACCTGTGAGCAAACCTAATTAGAGCTGATAACTGCTTCTTGATTAGATTCACCTGTGAGCAGACCTAATCACTACTGATCAGATGCCTCTTGATTGGATTCACCTGTGAGCAGACCTATCAGTGCTGATTACCTCCCTCTTGATTATTCACCTGTGAGCAGACCTTATCAGGGCTGATCAGATGCCTCTTGATTGGATTACCTGTGAGCAACCTATTCAGCGCTGATTACCTGCCTCTTGATTAGATTCACCTGTGAGCAGACCTTATCAGTGCTGACAGATGCCTCTTGATTGAATTCACCTTGTGAGCAGACATAATCAGTGCTAATTACCCGCCTCTTGAATGGATTCCCCTGTGAGCAGAACTTATCAGTGCTGATTACCTGCCTCTTGATTAGATTCACCTGTGAGCAGACCTAATCAGTGCTGATTAGATGCCTCTTGATTGGATTTACCTGTGAGCACCTAATCAGTGCTGATTACCTGCCTCTTGATTTGATTAATCTGTGAGCAACCTTATCAGTGCTGATCAGATGCCTCTTGATTAGATTCACTGTGAGCAGACCTAATCAGCACTGATTTCCTGCCTCTTGATTGGATTCACCTATTAGAAGACCTAATCAGCACTTATTACCTGCCTCTTGATTGTATGTTCTCCTGAGAGCAGACCTATTAGAGCTGATTAGCTGCTTCTTGATTAGATTCGCCGTGAACAGACCTAATCAGCACTGATTACCTGCCTCTCGATTGGATTCACCTATTAGAAGCCCTAATCAGCCTTATTACCTGCCTCTTGATTTGATTCTCCTGAGAGCAGACCTAATTAGAGCTGATTAGCTGCTTCTTGATTAGATTCGCCGTGAACAGACCTAATCAGCGCTGATTTCCTGCCTCTTGATGGATTCACCTGTAAGAAGACCTAATCGTGCTGATCAATGCCTCTTGATTGGATTCACCTGTGACAAACCTAATCAGTGCTGATTACCTGCCTCTTGTTAGGATTCACCTGTGAGCAGACCTAATCAGTGCTGTTACCTGCCTCTTGATTAGATTCACCTGTGAGCAGACCTAATCAGTGCTGATTACCTGCCTCTTGATTAGATTCACCTGTAGATGACCTTATCATGCTGATCAGATGCCTCTTGATTGGATTCACCTGTGAGCAGACCTAATCAGTCTAATTACCTCCTCTTGATTAGATTCACCTGTGAGCAGACCTAATCAACGCTGATTTCCTGCCTCTTATTGATTCACCTCTAAGAAGACCTAATCAGTGCTGATTAGATACCTCTTGATTGGATTCACCTGTGAGCATACCTAATTAGAGCTATTAGCTGCTTCTTGATTAGATCACCTGTGAGCAGACCTAATCAGCGCTGATTACCTGCCTCTTGATTGGGTTAACCTATTAGAAGACCTAATCAGCACTTATTACCTGCCTCTTGATTTGATCTCCTGAAAGCAGACCTAATTAGAGCTGATTAGCTGCTTCTTGATTAGATTCGCCTGTGAGCAGACCTAATCAGCACTTATTACTGCCTCTTGATTGGATTCACCTGTGAGCAGACCTAATCAGTGGTTATTACCTGCCTCTTGATTAGATTCACCTGTGAGCAGACCTAATCAGTGCTGATCTGATTGCCTCTTGATTGGATTTGCCTGTGAGCAGACCTAATCAGTGCTGATCTGATGCCTCTTGATTGGATTCACCTGTGAGCGAGACCTAATTATGCTAATTAGATGCCTCTTGATTGGATTCACCTGTGAGCAGACCTAATTAGCGCTAATTAGCTGTTCTCCTAATTAGCACTAATTAGGTCTGCTCACAGGTGAATCCAATCAAGAGACAGCTAATTAGCGCTAATTAGGTCTGCTCACAGGTGAATCCAATCAAGAGGCATCTAATTAGCACTAATTAGGTCTGCTCACAGGTGAATCCAATCAAGAGGCATCAGTCTCCAGCACTGATTAGGTCTGCTCACAGGTGAATCTAATCAAGAGGCAGGTAATAACCACTGATTAGGTCTGCTCACAGGTGAATCCAATCAAGAGGCAGGTTATAAGTGCTGATTAGGTCTGCTCACAGGCGAATCTAATCAAGAAGCAGCTAATCAGCTCTAATTAGGTCTGCTTTCAGGAGAATCAATCAAGAGGCAGGTAATGTGCTGATTAGGTCTTCTAATAGGTTAACCCAATCAAGAGGCAGTAATCAGCGCTGATTAGGTCTGCTCACAGGTGAATCTAATCAAGAAGCAGCTAATCAGCTCTATTAGGTATGCTCACAGGTGAATCCAATCAAGAGGTATCTAATCAGCACTGATTAGGTCTTCTTAGAGTGAATCCAATCAAGAGGCAGGAAATCAGCGTTGATTAGTTCTGCTCACAGGTGAATCTAATCAAGAGGCAGGTATAGCACTGATTAGGTCTGCTCACAGTGAATCCAATCAAGAGGCATCTGATCAGCACTGATAAGGTCATCTCCAAGGTGAATCTAATCAAGAGGCAGGTAATCCCACTGATTAGGTCTGCTCACAGGTAAATCTAATCAAGAGGCGTAATCACACTGATTAGGTCTGCCTACAGGTGAATCCTAACAAGAGGCAGGTAATCAGCACTGTTAGGTTTGCTCACAGGTGAATCCAATCAAGAGCATCTGATCAGCACTGATTAGGTCTTCTTACAGGTGAATCCAATCAAGAGGCAGGAAATCAGCGCTGATTAGGTCTGTTCACAGCGAATCTAATCAAGAAGCAGCTAATCAGCTCTAATTAGGTCTGCTCTCAGGAAATCAAATCAAGAGGCAGGTAATAGTGCTGATTAGGTCTTCTAATAGGTGAATCCAATCGAGAGGCAGGTAATCATTGCTGATTAGGTCTGTTCACAGGCAATCTAATCAAGAAGCAGCTAATCAGCTCTAATTAGGTCTGCTCTCAGGAGAATCAAATCAAGAGGCAGGTAATAAGTGCTGATTAGGTCTTCTAATAGTGAATCCAATCAGAGGCAGGAAATCAGTGCTGATTAGGTCTGCTCACAGGTAATCTAATCAAGAGGCATCTGATCAGCACTGATAAGGTCTGCTCACAGATTAATCAAATCAAGAGGCAGTTAATCAGCACTGATTAGGTCGCTCACAGTAAATCCAATCAAGAGGCATCTAATCAGCACTGATTAGGTCTGCTCACAGGTGAATCTAATCAAGAGGCAGGTAATCAGCACTGTAAGTTCTGCTCACAGGGGAATCCATTCAAGAGGCGGGTATAAGCACTGATTATGTCTGCTCACAGGTGAATTCAATCAAGCATCTGATCAGCACTGATAAGGTCTGCTCACGGTGAATCTAATCAAGAGGCAGGTAATCAGCGCTGAATAGGTCTGCTCACAGGTGAATCCAATCAAGAGCATCTGATCAGCACTGATAAGGTCTGCTCACAGGTGAATCAATCAAGAGGCAGGTAATCAGCACTGATTAGGTCTGCTCACAGGTGAATCCAATCAAGAGGCATCTGATCATAGTGATTAGGTCTGCTCACAGGTGAATCTAATCAAGAAGCAGCTTATCAGCTCTAATTAGGTCTGCTCACAGGTAATCCAATCAAGGCACTACTCAGCACTGATTAGGTCTGCTCACAGGTGAATCTAATCAAGAGGCAGGTAATCAGCACTGATTAGGTCTGCTCACAGGTGAATCCAAACAAGAGGCAGGTAATCAGCACTGATTAGATCTGCTCACAGGTGAATCCAATCAAGAGGCAGGTAATCAGCGCTGATTAGGTCTGCCACAGGTGAATCTATTCAAGAAGCAGCTAATTAGCCTTAATTAGGTCTGCTCACAGTGAACAGTCAAGAGGCATCTGATCAGCAGTGATTAGGTCTGCTCACAGGTGAATCTAATCAAGAAGCAGCTTATCAGCTCGCTCTAATTAGGTCTGCTCACAGGTAAATCCAATCAAGATGCATCTATCACAGCACTGATTAGGTCTGCTCACAGGTGAATCTAATCAAGAGGCAGGTAATCAGCACTGATAAGTTCTGCTCACAGGGGAATCCATCAAGAGCGGTTAATTAGCACTGATTATGTCGCTCACAGGTGAATTCAATCAAGAGGCATCTGATCACACTGATAAGGTCTGCTCACAGGTGAATCCATCAAGAGGCAGGTAACAGTGCTGATTAGTCTGCTCACAGGTGAATCCAATCAAGAGGCATCTGTCAGCACCGATAAGGTCTGCTCACAGGTGAATCAAATCAGAGGCAGGTAACAGCACTGATTAGGTCTGCTCACAGGTGAATCCAATCAAGAGGCAGGTAATCAGCGCTGATTAGGTCTGCTCACAGGTGAATCCAATCAAGAGGCAGGTAATCAGCGCTGATTAGTCTGCTCACAGGTGAATCTATCAAGAAGCAGCTAATCAGCCTAATTAGGTCTGCTCACAGGTGAATCCAATCAAGAGGCATCTATCAGCATTGATTAGGTCTGCTCACAGGTGAATCTAATCTAGAGGCAGGTAATCACACTGATTAGGTATGCTCACAGGTGAATCCAATCAAGAGGCATCAGATCAGCACTGATTAGGTCTGCTCACAGGTGAATCCATCAAGAGGCATCTGATCAGCACTGATAGGTCTACCCACAGGTGATTCTAATCAAGAGGCAGTGTTGTGACCTTGCCTGTGACTGGTGTCAATTAAAGTCATGTGTTAAAAAAGTCTGTAAATTTGCTGATGAATTGGAAATGCTTTCACGGATTCCTTAGGTAGGTAAAAGCACACTTCTCTTTTATGCCCTCTCTCTGCCATGTCTCTGCTTGAAAACAGTGGACTGAGATACAGTTCCAAACAATAGGAAGAAAAAAAGGCAAGAAGAAGATGAACAAGAAATGAAAAGAATAGAAGAACCATAATTTGGTTCTTTCAAGCCAAATTAAAGAAGTAGGAGGAGGAGCTTGAAAACTGTCATTTATTGTCAGAAAGCAGTCAGTTCTGCACAAGAATTATTTTCCTTTATATAAAAATTCGTCTTCACTATAAAAATGCAGGGTTACTTTAACATTTTTATAGCAAAGGATTTTTTAATTGATATATGAATAAGAAACCAATAGATAGCACTTTTGGCAGAAAATATAAACCTCTTTTAAAAATGTAATAATTTTAATTGTTTGTTGTGGTTGGTTCTGTGCATCTTACAAAGGCAGTGTTACCTGTAAAAAATATATATATACAGTGTGTATATTAAATATATTGGATTCCCCCCCAAAAAACCTAAACATTGTTATATACTATGAGTCTCAGAAACTTAACATCAACTTCAGGACAGTGATGCAAGCAGCCTAGAAGAAAACAGTAAAGAAATTCCACAAATGATTGGCGAATCTGATTTTTTTATAAGCTTCTCATAGCGTCATACAATTCCAGACATCCCACAGCCCGGCAGGCATTTGAAATGTCAAGGCAAATTCAGGATACGCTTAATTCACAAAGTCTAGCATCATGGGATGGAATCCTCACGCTAAAAGAGACAGCCAGGGCTCTACAGAAAAAGACACAGCAGTGCTCAGACAATCACGGCCTTAACAAATTCAGTACTAAAGGATTTAATTCTTTATTTTATTTTTTAAAGGCATAATTCTGTTCTTGAAGGGATCTCACCTTACCATTCAAAATGTGCAGTACTGCAGGAAAATGTTAACAAATCTTGCCTAGCAGGTACAAAAATACTTCTAAAAAACAAAGGAGAAGAATGTAAAGAAAATTATAAAAGGAGTCAAAATGTGATAAATGAAATCTAAATCTGTGATCTTTATGGACCTGAATGATTACATTATTTCTTTACATCAAGACAGGTGTGGCTATAAGACGTACTTTAACACGGGTGTACTTAAACCTCTAAACTCAATACATTGTGGAGAAATCCTCTGTAATTCTGCAGTTTTCCAGGGTTCCTGAAATTCTGTTTCAGGAGGTCATGGACAGATCAGCCAGTTAAGGCTCGTACACACGTGCGATCGTGAGTTCCGACCTACGACGCACAATGTGTACGAACGAACGTTTTGGACGTTTATCGGCCGAAACGGTTGTTTGTTCGGGGATTGTTGAACGACTTACTTGGTGGATCTCTGAACGAATGACCATTTCTGCTGATAAAGCGCCTACACACGGGCCGATTAATGTCCGAAAAGTTTGTTTGTACACATCATGCGTCGTGGGTTGGGACCCGGGATCGCATGTGTGTACGAGCCTTTACGGTACTTACAGGTGTTAGAGAAGTCACAGAGAATGCCCAGATAGGTAATCTTTCTAGGTCCACAGAGGAGATTTAGTGGGGAGAGAGAAAGGAAATATAGTTAGTATGTCAGCCCCGGTCAATGTTTCTTTTCCTTAAAGGGCAGTCCAGCCCTAAAATGAAAACTTACATAAAGGTATTACCCCCCAAAACCCTAAACGGTAATAGTTTGAAATCTGAAATATATAAGTCTAACCTGAAACCTGCACAATGTCCTGTTTCCCCTGTTTTTGCTTCCTGGTTCTTCCAGTTAGCAACTGTCAGTTATTGATGACAGTTGACATCACAGCCAATGACTGAATGTTAATCCCCTGTCTGCCTCTTCTGAGCATGCCCAGGCTCAGTACAGGCTCAGTACAGGTCACTAAATTGCTCAGTTTCCATGAGGCATCCAACGATAGCAGGCATACAGTAATGAATTCATAGGAATAAACTATGATATATCAACTATTTTTAAAGAGGCCTTCTTTCTAAAAGATGTTCTTATGAGGGTGGAGTTGTCAAAGTGAGAAGCATTGACATGTATGTGAATACAGCATGTAGTTAGAAGGCAAAGGAGATTCATATATGGATTGCATTTTGCGCTAGCTTTGCACAAACCCCACTGCATGTTCTGGGATCCAAGCTGTTTTTGGAGCGCATGCGAGCACACCATTTTTGGTGTTTATTTCATGCACTACATTTGGTTGTATTTGTGAAGCATTCGCATGTGCACACGATCGCCCTGCATTGCGATTGTGCGTTTTTCTGTGCATCCTAGTGGGGCCTCAACCTAAATGCGTGCACCTCCACCTCCTGCTCCCTCCCGCTCAAGTGCCAAAGAAATCTTCTTGGATTAGTCTTTAGATAAATTAGAAAACTCGGCCAAGAACCAATATAATTATGTTGCATGAAAAAGCGTAAAGGAAACAGATTGGTAAAATGTATTGCCTATATCTAACGGGTCTATGCACAACAGACGTTTGGCTTTGTTCGTCTTAAATTTATGTTAACCCATGTACCAAGGGTTAAAAGACATAAATAACGGCAGTTGCGGCAGTACGCAAAACTGTGTTGTGCAACGGCTACAAAGCAATGTACCGAGCCGATAGCGGTTCTTTAAGGCGAGAGCCCTACTACAACGCATGAGTTTTTGCAATTTAATAAAAAAACGCATGCGTTTGCATAAAACAATGGTGCACGCGTTCCCGCAATTCCCTCTTGATTGGATTCACCTGTGAGCAGACCTAATTAGTGCTAATTAGCTGTCTCTTGATTGGATTCACCTGTGACCAGACCTAATTAGCACTAATTAGGTCTGGTTCTTGATTGGATTCACCTGTAAGCAGACCTAATTAGTGCTTATTAGCTGCCTCTTGATTGGATTCACCTGTGAGGACACCCAATCAGTGCTGATTAGCTGCCTCTTGATTGGATTCACCTGTGGGCAGACCTAATTAGCGCTAATAAGCTATCTCTTGATTGGATTCACCTGTGATCAGACCTAATTAGCGCTAATTAGGTTAATTAGGTCTGGCTCTTGATTTAAATTTACCTGTGAGCAGACCTAATTAGTGCTGATTATCTGCCTCTTGATTGGATTCACCTGTGACCAGACCTAATTAGCACTAATTAACTGTCTCTTGATTAGATTCACCTGTGAGCAGACCTAATCAGAGCTGATTAGCTACCTCTTGATTGGATTCACCTGTGAGCAGACATATTTTGTGCTGATTAGCTGTCTCTTGATTGGATTCACCTGTGAGCAGATCTAATTAGTGCTAATTAGCTGCCTCCTAATTGGATTCACCTGTGAGCAGACCTAATCAGCGCTAATTACCTACCTCTTGATTGGATTCACCTGTGAGCAGACATATTTAGTGCTGATTAGCTGCCTCTTGATTGGATTCACCTGTGAGAAGACCTAATCAGCGCTGATTAGCTGCTTCTTAATTGGATTCACCTGTGAACAGACCTAATTAGTGCTGATTACCTGTCTTGCACCTTGTCACAGGTGCAGGTTTTAAAACTCACAGCACACACAGACAATCACATTAATAGAGCAGGACTAGGGTTTTCGGACTAGGGGCCCTACAACATATAAAAAGGGATTTATGCTAGGGGGAGGGAGGCCAAAACGGGAGGGAGAGGGAGAGAGAGGGAGGGGGGGAGGGCTGCAGTGCGTACGGCAAAATTCTCCCGGAGGGGAGACAGGAGGCTCCTTGGGGAACGTTGCAGGAGAACCATTTGGAGCTGGGATGTAAGGTAAGGATTTTATGCACTACGGAGTGGGGTAAATTATAGTTTTGGGGGTGGACACGCCCTTAATGTTTTGTTATCCAAAAAAAACACCAGGACAGATCCCCATACAGATATAGATACACAATGTATGTTACAATATATGTTATTGAATAGGGGAAATAGGTTACAGTCCACACTCAACTTCAATAACTAATTTCTTCCAATGGGTAGACCAAATAAGGATTAAAATGCACAACCTTAGATAGAATTTAATCTCAGTTCTAGCTATTAACAATAATTCCCCCACCTGTCAGTTATGTTACCCCAACTGCACTTCCACCTGCCCACTGTACATGGCTGTAATCACAATTTCAAAAAAAAAGTGGTTAGAGTGTATCAACCAACCTACATCAAAACCAGTGAGTCAATTAGCAATTATCATAAAGAGAAAATGTCTAATTATAAATTTCAAATTCCATCTCTTGAATCCAAAATGGTATGAAGCAGGAACATTAGAAGGATTATATGAAAACTGAAACTGTTATCTTAGAATATCTGTTGTATTCAATTAGATCAACCGGACTTGAAGTTTAGTTCTTGAAGACGTTTCGCTAGTCATCCGACTGGCTTTCTCAATTCAGAATAACTTGTACAAGAATCTGTGGCACTTATGTACTCTGGAAAATCCCAATTAGCATATCACAGCCAGGTGTTAAGGGCGTGATTAGATAGTGGCTAAGAGGTGTTATAGGAAAGCCCAGAGTAAACAGCATTGTACATGGCAGACAGTTGGTGTCGAAACGCCCACCTCTATTTAGGCTTGGTTTCTTTATTTTCATATAAATGGCACATAAAATCACCGGTGAGCACAGCCTCAGACTCCCTCGTGTGTGAGGGAGACAGGAAGTCCCTCCTCCTCTCTGCTGTGTGAAGGACCTGCAGCTGCATAGAAGGTAAGGGAATCTACAGCCCTTCTCTGTCACTATGTGAAAACAGCCTTTTCAGGCAGAGTTCTCACTCTGCCTGAAAAGGCTGTTTGCACAGAGTCTTCGGGGGGGGGGGGGGTTTGGGGGGTAGGGGGGGTGTCAGAGTGGCCCACAGCACCTGCAAGCGGACGGGGCTACGGGGCTTAGGCACCCATGAGTGGGTGGGACCATGGCACCCACAAGTGGGCAGGGCCATGACACCCACAGGTGGGCAGGGCCACATGGGGCTGTAAGGGAATGGACCGAGGGAGGCCTGCAACTGGAGAATGAACGGCTCACATCCGGGTAAAAGTATTATATTTATTAGTGCATGATAAAATTGACAAATTGCACAAAAAAGAAGACCATGCTGTGCTCTATTTTTTTGCATTTGTTGATGGTTCTCCAGTGACCCCCCCCCCTCCCTCCAGTCAAAAAAACTGCCCACTGACCATATAGGACTCTGCCTCCTGTCTCCCCTCCGGGAGAATTTTGCCATGCGCAAAAGAGCCCTCCCTCTCCTCTCTCCTGGTCTCTGTGGCTGCACATAGAAAAATAAGCCATGCAGAACAATGAATTACATCCTATTCTACTATTCATTTTATGGTTGCTGCTAATTCGTCAACATTGTGGTTTTCTCAAGACACACGCCATCTGCTATAAAGTTCCCCCATAATGATGTGAAAATATAAACTCTCTCTATGTAAATAGAGCAGAAAAGCAGAGCACAAAGTATTACAAACCTCAAAAATCCTTAAAGGGTATTTCCACCTCTTATAAAAACTTTTGCTGTAATGTAGTAGAGCCTATCCCACCCCCAACCACCATATTTGTTTGCAAAAAAGAATTTAAAAAGGTACTTACTGAGCTGAAAGGCAGCCAATCACAGTCGCTGCTGACGGCAGTGCAGAACGCCGTGGGAACGAGGCTCTGTAAATAAACTACCAATTCTTTTTTTTGCAAACAAATATGGCGGTTGGGGGTGGGATTGGGTCCACTACACCACAGCAAAAGGATTAAATGCTAGGGCACAGGGCAGCAAACAGGGATCAAGAGGGAAGGAGGGAGGGGGGAGAAAGGGCTGCAGTGGGCAAGTCAGAAACCTTGCAGAGGAAAGGAAAGAGGCGAAAACCTTCACTTACTCCTACTCTTCACTTTCTGGGACTTTGGACAGACATTGCAGGAGAACCATTTGGAGAACCATTTTTACACACTGCAGTGGGCCAGTTGTGGGGGAAATTTTAGTTTTGGGGGTGGACATGCCCTCATAGTAGAATGTAGGTATTTACCCTGGACACAAGAGCCTTCACGGTATATATCCAGTACATTTTCCTACATGATGGTAAATAACCCCTATAACCATTTAAATGCTGGGCCTGTTTTTGCATTGAATAAGCTCTTCTATTATTGGATGCTCTTTATTTTATTATATTCCTTCTATATGTAAAAGGCTTATTTAAGGGAATGTCCACTCCTCTGGAAAGAAATTAGTATGTTATGCATCTCCCCCTTAACCTAGAGTTAGGATACACTTTTTAAATCTGCTTTCAGCAAGAGCTCTCATACTTACAAGCTCGGCACTTCCTGCTCCACTTCCAGATAAGGAAGTCAGTCTCGGGCCCTGACAGTGACGTCACGGCCAATCACTGAATGCCATTCCCAGAGCAGCCTCCACTGCAGCTGCTCGGAAACAGAAAAAGAACACAGTGGCCGCAATGGAGAAGGAGTGAGGAGATCAGAAGTGGTGGTGGATTGCAAACTTGTAAGTATGATTTCTCATGCTGGGAGCAGATTTAAGTGTAAACAAAATGAACTCTAGGTTTAGGGGGGTTGCTGCATAACACACATTTTTTCCCGAGGGGTGGACATTCTCTTTAATATTTAGTATAAAGTCTTGTATCCTGCTAGCTAATAAGTACTAGAAATAATGGGTTTGTATGATCCCCCTGTAGACATGTTCCTTAAAGGGACACTAAACTGAAAAAAAATGACTTACCTTTATCCATTTCTATATTTTTAGTGCTGTCAGGAACTTGATCCCTTTTTGTTCTCAGTGATCTCCTCATTTCCTGTTCAGCTCACCCCTAGTTAGTATGCATGTCTCCTCTCTATGTATCCACCCCCTCCCAAAACTGAGGCACAGATAGAGAGAGAACATGTGCAGTGGAGGTGATCTGTTCCCCAAACAGCCAATAGCATTCACCCAGTGATGTGTTATAGTGAAAGTGAAACTGCTTTGCTATGGGAAAGTACCGTATATACTCGAGTATAAGCCGAGGTTTTTAGGTTTAAAAATCAACCTAAAAACCTTGCCTCGGCTTATACTCGAGTCAACTGCAAACTTACCTCAATTCCAGATGCAGCCGCGAGTCAGGAAGGAAAGCCGGCAGTTCCCAGTAGTACTTTACGCGTGCTCGATGATGTCATTGCGCACGCTGGCGGGATGACGTCATCGCGCAGCCGCAAAGCAGTACTGGGAACTGACGGCTCTGCACAGAGCGAGCTGCAGCATGCAGAGAGGTGAAGATTGAAGACTGGAAAGTGCACACTGAACTGGAGGGGCTCTAATGTGGGGGACAGTGTGACATACAGTAACCCCCAATACCTTTCCACTATAGGTGTTTGAAAAATTACAACTCCCAGCAACTAAAGAATGCTGGGAGTTGTAGTTTCCAAACATCTACAGCGGAAAGGTATTGGGGGTTACTGTATGGGATTACTGTACATTAAAACAATATAGAATCAGGAGGATGGTATATATTGTAAAATATATTGCCTTCTGATTCTGTATTGTTTTGAGGCTTTAGTTGCCTTTTAAATGGAGAGCAGAATATCCATACAGTAGTCCTATACAGTAATAGCCATACTGGATTTGGCTATTACTGTATGGGACTACTGTATGGGAATTCCTCTGTCCATTTAAAGGGCAACTAAAGCCTCAAAACAATACAGAATCAGAAAGCAGTAATGGTCATAATCCACGAAGAAAAAATAGAGTCCTCTGCACTCGTACTAAGTGTGGGTGCTCACTCCTCCAAATAATCCAACCCTCAATGGATATTCGATACAGGAATCAAAAATTGGCACGGTTGGCACTCCAAACTATAATTTTATTCAATATAGACCAAACATCTCACAACGTTTCGGGGGGTACGTGCCCCCTTCCTCAGGTGATGTTTGGTCTATATTGAATAAAATTATAGTTTGGAGTGCCACCCGTGCCAATTTTTGATTCCAGTAATGGTCATAATGCCTATCCTCGGCTTATACTCGAGTCAATCTGGTTTTCTGATTTTGGAGGCAAAAATAGGTACCTCGGCTTATACTCGGGTCGGCTTATACTCGAGTATATACGGTAAGCAGAACTGGGAGCTGTAATCACTGCTTGGATCAAGTAAGATTTTCTTTTAGCTGTATTAGTTTAAAGGTGTGTGTGTGTGGGGGGGACTTTGTAATTAATTTCTTTAGGTACAGTGCTACATTGGGACTTAACTAACACAGACAGCAGCTAACTGCAGGATCTTTCTGCACAGAAAGAGCACATAGTAACAGATATTGCTTATTCCCTTTCCTGATCTTAATGCTGAATTAATTAGCCATGCAGTGATAGAGAAATAAGCTTTACTTTTATAGAATGGAAAAATTCTACATGTAGTGTGCCAGGGGGTGGGGCTGGGTGATTGACAGTTCTTTACTGACTAGCTGTGCCCCGCCCACTTTAAAAAGTAAAACCCCCAGAGCTAAAAAAAAAAACAAGGGATAGGAAGGTCAGAGAAGGAAAAAAAGCAGATTTAAGATTGGCGATAATTAATCCTAATTACTGTGTGATTATATAAAAAATGATTTGCCCCAGTTTACCTGTCCTTTAACCCCCCATTTATCTTAGCTATATGGTATTGTTCTTATCAGCAAGTGGTTTTTTTTATATTAAAAAAACTGAAATAAATGCAGATGCATCATCATCTTCAGATGGAAAACTTAAAGAAATACTTGAGACAGAATTACTAGTGGAGACACAAACAGATACATACGTGTGTAATGCAGATTCATCATTGTCTGATGGTGATCAGCTTCCTTTTTTTCTGCCAGAGAACTGAAAAAGATACTTGAGAATGAGGATGGAGAAGTTCATGGCAAGTCAGAAAGACAAAGAGAGGAATGTAGAGAACCAGAAGGATGTAATGCAGATTTGTCATTGTCTGTTTAGTTGGGGTGAGTTGGAATGAAAGTATTCTGAAGAGATATTTTAGAACAAGAATGCCTAAAGAAAGTCCATGGTGAGCAGTGTACCCTCTAAGGTGTGTGCTCGCACAAATGCACACAACTCTGCAGGCCTTCGCACACAGATTAAAGTGTTGCGCACACAAGAATCTGCTGGAAAATAAGTGCTGTGGTATGTAGCGCACACAATTTAATTTTATATGCGCACAGAAAATTTATATCTGTGCACACATACAATTTCCAATTAGAGGGAACATTGATGGTGAGGCAGAAGGACAAGACGAAGAACACAAACAAGCATAACAAAATTTATCATCTAATGGAGAAGCATTCAGTTTCACAGAGAGTCTTTAAAATATACTTGATAATGCAGAAGACCATGGAAAGGCTGAAGGCCATGAAGATGAACAGAGAGAAGCATAAACATGTAAAGCAGATTCATCAGCATCTAATACATAAGCTTTCACTTTCACTGACAGTCTATAATTGAAAATGAACACGCCGAAGGCCACGTAGAAGGATATGAAGAGAAACACAGCAGAGGTGGACTGTCCCCAATGTAAAAACCGGACTTCTGCAGTTCAGAACCTTTTAGTTACTTGTGCTAAGGTGCTTTAAGTTCATCCTGCAGGAGACGGTTTTCTCATGTATGCACGGGTGCTGGACGTAAAGAAGAGTGTCTGAGACACAGGGAGGCAGAAGAGAGTATTGCAGAATTATTATTAGCTACTGCAAAAACATTCAGATTCACAGTCTATTGGACCGATGGTGAAGTCCATAGGAGTCTTCACCATGGGAGTCAGAAAGACAAGAGGAGGAACACTTAGAAAGATCTTCATTAATAAAATTCTGCTTGACCTAAGAGCTGATGCCTTAAGCAGGGACCCTGTATTGCGCAGATCGTTATCAGTGGTCTCCCGGGATTTTTTTTTTCCAGCTGGATGGCATGAAAAAGTAGCCAGATGGGGTGGGACAAGGAATTTTAGTGGAGGGGAAAATTAAATGTGCTTTATTTTTACTAGTCAATTATTATTAACTATTTTCCATTTCTTTAAAGGTTTGATATGCCCTTTAAACTCTGCAGTATAACTACATTGAAACCCATAAAGCCTGCTTCATATTCTAATCGAAATATTGACCAGTCTTGCATCGTGCTTATTATATAGGTCAAAGATCTCAAACTTTCATACCACTAGATGTTTGAAAACACCCAGCATTCCTTGGTTGTAAAATGCAGGGAGCTATAGTTTGAAACATCTGAAGGGCTGCAGGTTGGGCAGCCCAAATATATATGTTTGGATTAAATGGAAAACCCCACATGGAGCCCCAAAATTCCTTCACAGTTCCAAAAATTAAAGGGTAAGTATTGGTCCGACTTTTTGTTAATTAATCACATAAACCAATCCATACCGCAGCAGGGGGGCATTAATAACCCCTCCCTGTGACTAGAACATTGACTGCTCCACTCTTTTCATAGCCTGGACTGAAAACAGGGACATTAACAGCTCTGATTTGCTTATTATATTACTCTGTACCTCCCATAGTGTCTTCTGGCTCCCTGTTCTCTCTATGTGTGATCATATTACCCAGTCCCCGGTCGCCCAGGGACAAAGACCTAGCATAGTAGTTTAGTGATTTTCGACACCCTGCCATTCTTTAAAATATTAACAGAAATTTTTAAGGACCAACAAGATCAAAACCTGTAACATTTGCAATAACTGGGACACATTAATGTTTTAATTTTAATTTTGTTATTTTTATCCTGTTGAACTAGTAATCACAATTTACATTATTCGATTCTTATATTTCTTTCATCATAAAAGTTCTTTTCTAAAGATGGCTTCTAATAACTTATTTCATTGTGTCTGTTCTTTTATTGAAGTCTGATATTAAAGTCAAATCTACCATTGGTATTTTCTTTTGTAGTAGGTTTTAAGGGTTATTGCCAGAGATTTATGTTTCTATTGGATTAATAATTTTTTCTTTCTTGTTGTTTCTCTCCTCAAGCAGAGTGGAAAGATTTAAAGGTTACAGAAGATTGTTTGCTTGATGGGGAGCCACCCAATGTACTGGGCTAGTGACGCTGTAATTTCTCTCTTTGGAAAAAACAAAAGGATCTGAACAACAAAGTTCAAGATAAACTGAAGAGGGGAGAGAGGAAAGACTGAAAGGCCAATTAGTTATAGTGATCCAGGAGTGAAGGGATGAGGGCATTTTAGCAAAGGTGAAAACTACAGGTTTTAGGAATGTTATTAAAGTGAAGGAGAAATCAAAATCGAAGATTACACTTAGGCAACAAGATGACTTAAAAGGGTTAAAGGCTATACAATAAAATGAAAAATTGTTGATTCTGTTTTTTTGATTATTGTTGTTCTGTTATTGCCTTTTAAAACAAAATGTAATACAGGGTTTTAAATAATAATTCTGATTTTGCAGTTGCTTAACTTAACTTAACTTATCCTAGAAACAGAATTGAAGCAAAAAAAGGAAGTAAAACTATTGACTATTTAGTATTGTTCCTGGTAGGCTGTTTTTTGTTCCATTCGAGCTGGCTGGAAAATAAACTGCAGAGGCTTCTATATTGGTGTGGAGACATATATAAAGAAAATGCTCTGTGCATAGAGACAGTAAAAACTGGGGTCAGGGGACATGGTTAATAGGTGCATATGATCACAAGGCTCTTTGAAGACTACATGGGTTGTCAGTTGTACTGGCTAAAACATGAAATCCTTCTTAGTTACAGAATCCAATTCTTACATGTACGTAATGCAACTTATGGGTTCTAATTGTAAGCAACAAATTTGTAACAGAAAATTTATGGTAAATCATAAATTAATATATTAATATTAGGAAGAGTTTTTTCCAGCAAGTGCTACAGTATATCAACTCTAATAAACCTAAATCAGTTCTAGTAGAAGAATACTCCACCTCCCCTTGCCTTCTTTTTATTGTAGCGATGATGAGGACCTTAAACTATAGGTCCGCTTTCTTGGATTTGCTTATTATAACTGGTCATATTAACTTAAAGTTAGTTCAGCCCAACCCCGGTTGTGTCTGGGGCCTGGCAAATAGGGGAAAAAATGCTTTGCAAGACTGCAAGAAGCTTGCCATACCATTGGACAGTTCCTGCATAGAGGAAGGGAGGAGGGCTGGACCAGCAAGTTAAGAAAAGGTGGGTACACACAAGCAGACTTTTTGTCTTGACCGATCATTTGCTATTAGCTGGGACAAATGACTCAGTCGTGGCAATAGTGGCCACGGCTGACCATTTTCTCGACTGATCATGTGGTCCCAAATATATATATATATATATGTGTGTGCTTGTGGGTAAAGCAGTGTATATGTGTGTAAGAGTGTACAGTCTGTATTTGTGAGTGTGTAACAGTGTATGTGTGTGTAGCTGTTTGTGCAAAAGTGTGTAGCAGTGTATGTGTGGGGTAGTAGTATATGAATGACTATAGATCTAGGCTATTTGATTTCTACTTAATCCACGCTATTGCTTTGTCTAAACTACACAGACTTTGAGGGACATCCTTAAATCATTGAAAAGTAAAATAAAAAAGGATTTATAGCACCTTGAATAACTCTGACTAATTCAGCATAAAAACAGAGCAGAGTGTTTAGTGTCTTATTTGTATGTGTTTAACATCTTTAATTATCCTAGCATTTTCTAATTTGTGTTTCTGAATGTGTGTAGACAAATTTTAGTAACGCATGGGAATCTATTACCATATGTGATTAACTTGTGTAATAATCTGCCATATGAATGACTTACAGATCTTATTCAATATACATTTATTCTTAGCATGAAATCTGGCATATGGTAAGGAATAAATTCACTTTCCCTTTCTCTCTCTAAGCATTTGAATAAACTGTGTAACAGGAACTGTCAAAACTACTTATGTAAAAATAAAGAAAGATAATGATAGATAGATATATAGATAGATACAGTAGATATAGAGATGATAGTTAATCCAATACATGATTCTTATTGGAAAAAATGTCATGATGTCATGATGACATTGTTTGCACTTACACACATGCCATCAACTGTTAAACCAATGGAAAACTACAGTACTGGTTATTTTTTTTGCTCTTTCAAGCCTCCAAATAAGCCTGTAGCAAGTTAGCACAATATTCATAAATACTTATGCTGACAAAATGCAGCACTGGGTTGTCCCAAATAGATGTTGATGGCTCTCGCGTCTTCAAAATATCCCATTTACAAGATAAATTCACACTTCTTCTAGCACCATCCCGTTCTGCCACTACTTAGACTGTTCTATGCTTTTGTGCTATGTTCCCAAACCCTGCTACCACATCTCTCGGATTCTTTTATAATATAACTTGCATATGGCATTATAGTACTTGTGACTTTAAAATTAAATAACCTGTTGCTTGGGAACTGAAAGAAAACGTATGCCTATTCTAAAAGGTTTTCTCATTTTACAAAATGTATAAAGAATTTATTAATGTATCTTTCATCTGTATTATTGATGTAACTAAAGCCAGTCCAACTTATTTATCTAGGATTTTTTTCTATTGAGAAACGTTGGTCATAGATAATACCAAGATGAGACACTCTAACTCTATATACACCTTAAACACAAAACATCCATAATAGACCTGTGAACAGGTTCCACAGGTGGCATTGCAGCACCAAAACTACAAAGGAGTGATTTTCTATACACAGCCATTCACCTATTCTATGGGGATCGTAAATCTACAATTTCATTATCGTAGAATTACGATTGGTATCGTAAATTTATGATAGTTAAACCGATTGTTAATCTCCTATCGGTTTAATGATCGTAAATGTACGATGCCGGTCGTTAAATTTGTGGTCTAAAAGCGATGCCGCGACTTTATAAATATGGCCTTAGGATTACACTATAATACACTAACACATGTGTTTAAGTGTACATTAGATGACAATAGTGGTAATGGATTTTCTGTACAATAGGAAGGAAATAAGTGGCCCTAAACACCCTTCTGTGCTACCACAATGCAGTAACTGTAGCAGTGGTTACTGCATTGCTGTACCAGGGTAAGGTAAGGTGCAATCTGCACATCACCATTTAACTGTCAGTACATTACTAAAATGATGTTAAAAATAAACCTCTTTATCTGTTAGGTAGGGTTAAAAAAATAAAGGGAATAGGTTGGACTTGATGGACGTATGTCTTTATTCAACCTCAATTACTAAGTTACTATCAGGGTTATTCAATAAAAGTTCTGTTAAAAATGGGGCTAATTTTGCCCCAACCAATCAGATGTTAGCTTTCAATTGTTAAATAATATCTAATTGGTTGGGGCAAAATTAGCACCATTTTTAACAATAAGAACTTTTATTGAATCTCCCTGTATGTTCGTAAAAAACAAAAGTATATTTTAAAAACCTTTTAAGTATATGCTGTAATGTGATTTTATTATATCACCTAATTTTTGCTTTATGCTCAGTCAGTTGCCTAACTGATATACAACTGTAACTGTAGCTACTGGGATTTGGTGCATTTTCCAGAGTATGAAACAAAATTCTGCAAAGGATGTAAATTTCCTGAAAATCAAAAATGCGGTAACACAATAAAACCTTATTCTCAGACAAAAGACAAATTCTTTTGTGTGTGTTAATGACATTTGTTGATAAATTTCAATTTTTATCCTTTTATTTTATCTAGATGCCATATTCACCACAAAACACATCTGAAACTTTGCAATAGTTGGCACATACCTACACAATACATAGTAACTTCAGAGATCATTTTAGAATGAGGCCACACTATGCGCACATGTTGCACACACAATTGCGTTCACTGCGATCCCTGTAATTTTCCAAAAATGGTGATCACATGCTCTCCGATCATCGTATCTCAGCGAAACGGGCCCTGTCACATCTATTGTGGCAAATCCAATGCTTTCGGATCCCAAGTTAAAATGTGCTGGTGTGGCCTAGCCCTTAGTGCGTGCTAGTATTTTTTAATAAAAAGGTTGTAGCCCTGTAAAAAACTAAAAAGATGGGTACTGTAGGATATGGTGATACCTTGTTATTGCGGACTAACAGTTTATTTTTATAGACAAGCTTTTTGGGAATGTAATTCTTGGTACATTTCCCTGCTTGTCTAACGTTAACATGTTAAGCTCTTTTGAGACCATGGGGAAATGTAATAATCCAATATAAAATCCACACTATGAGACAGTTACTTCACAGGAAATAAATGTTCTAAAAGAGGATTTATCTATGTTTGTAACTATTATTAACCCTAACACTCTCAGCACTTACTGTATCTATGTTTTCAGCAGAATCCTCATTGATGTGCATGGTCTAAATTATTTCTTGCTATATACCATCACTGACCTTGGTGTACCATTGCACTCAGCAACTTCTCTTGGCTAACTATTAAACTTAGGCGTGTACTCCTCCACTCCACTTCATACACAAGTGCATAAAATCTGGAAAGAGACAAATGAACAGATTAGATATTCAGGTATGCCCCCTGAAACAGCCTTATGGCATAATCAATCCTTCCCCCACCTGGCAAACTTCCCCTGTCATTTAGACTGGGAGGCCAAAGGAATATATCCATTCGACCAACTCATTGAAGGAGACACAATAAGAACGTTTGAAGATAACAGCACCAAATATAAATTACCAAGATCATACTTTTACAGATACCTACAGCTAAGACACTGTCTACATACAGAATTCCCGGACAGGAAAATCCAGTTAACTTAACATCCAAAAATAGGAATCCTTAAAACCCAAGGATTGCAAGGATTAGCCTCTAGACTATACACTCACCTTATAACTGAACAAACTGATACGCAGATGGCAGCAATAATTCAACAGTGGAATGCTAACATCCACGATCTTACCAATAATGATTGGGACAAAATTGAATCACCACACGTCTATAGCTGGGTACACACACTAACGATAAAGCCCCGATACCGTCGGATCCCACGGTATCGGGGCTTTATCGTTATGTGTGTACGCTCGTTTCCCGAACGAGCGCGTGGCCGCTAAACAATCGGGTCGCCGAACGCTTGTTCAGGAAAGGCGGAAAATTTCCATCGGCCGTGCTAGACTCCCTATAGAGGAGTCTAGCGCGGCCGATGGAAACACACAGTCCTGAGCGTTCTCCTTATGAAGTTCATAGGGAGAATGCTCGGGACTGTGTGTATGCAGATCTTTGAAAGATGGCAGACAGGATCTTGCAGATCCTGTCTGTCATCTTTCAGAAATCTGGACTGTGTGTACCTAGCTTATGTCTCTCCAGCGGCCAACAACCGACTGATGCAACTCTACACTACACATCAGGCGTATCTAACTCCAGTAAGATTACATCGGATATCTACAACACACTCAAGTAATTTCTCAAAGTGCCAGAAAAACAAAGCTTTTCTGGAATTGCCATATGATAGCAAATTTTTGGATTAAGGTTACCAGATTGTTAACATCCTTACTTCCTTGGCCAGTCCCAATGGATCCAAACTATGTATACTAAGAATTAACACCCTAGAACTAGAGTACTCTTATAAGCTAACTTTCCTAGATGAAACACTCTTTATGGCCAGGAAAACCATAGTCTCGAACTGGATGGCCAAGACCTCCCCAACCTAAAAACTTGGTGTGAACTGATCAACAATGTCCTTCTATTCCAAAATCTTATCTACAAACACAGACACTGTCCTGGGAAATTCCATAAAATATGGGACGTGTGGACTGAATCCCCCTTAACAATATAGACTACTTGTGACAAATGGGGGAGACCTGACAAACCGGGCCAGGCGGCGCACGTGCTATGAGCGAGTCAAATCCCTTCTACTCACTCTCTCCTTCCCTTGAACCCTCTCCCCTGAATAATATACTCTGAATATGTGAGAATATACTATCCTAATATTAAACTGCAACTGTGCTTTTACTTACAATTATGCTATAAAAACACACCCATGTAAACTGCATATATCCCATGTTAATTTATCTGAAGAACGCACCAGATGCACCTGAGGAAGGGGACACGCCCCGAAACGTTGTGCACATATGTCATAAATAAACACAAGTTAAAGTGAGAAACAGCTTCAGGAGTGCGTTCTTCGGATAAATGAACATGGGATAAACTTTTATAACTGTAAGTGGTTGGCAGCTACTGAGGAACAGCACCTAGAAAGCAGCTTGAAATAGGAATGCGGGGATAAAACTATTTTGTAAACTGCATATATGTTGACAATGCATCATCTATCTACCATCTATGTATAATGCTAATGTGATTCAGACATGATGTAAATAGTTTAATAAAAATAAAAACAAGTTTTAAAAAAACCCATCATTTGGCATTGCGGACATGCCCATTAATACTACAGCTATGGCTTTTCTGCCATAAATCTTTACCAAAAGCTATTAGCTGGTATTAAAGGCATGCATCAGGTAAGGGCTCTGGGTAAATCTTTGTATTACAAGGTTGTGCATTCTTTCTATTACTGTCTGTTTAAGGTTACTTCTTAGACAAAGAATTCCTTTTTAAAGCAGTTTTCCTTCCACCAAAGCTGTGGGTTTAAAGCCTGTGTAACCCAACTCTAAATCACCCCTATACCAGGAGATACATACAATATATTTATTTTAAAAACCCTTTGAAAATAATTTTGCTAAGATTTACAGACAGAAAACGTTTGGAATGTCCAGAATCATAGAAGTGGAGAAGTCTAATGCCCTGCCAGGACTGCTTACTCTAATGGTACAAAGGTGGAATTGAATCTAATCGAGATTAATGTGAAAGCTAGGAGTTGCATGCTCAGGATAACAGCCTCATCTTTCTCAACCTTTGACAACTTGGGCATTATAAGTCCTTGTGGATGGATGTAAAATCATGTTCATTTGGAAGCTGCAGCTTTAAAAATATTGTTGCCATATTTTTTTTACCTGTGCCCCTCCAGAGCCTACCTTTGTGCCTTGAAAGTTGCTGACATCTCCCTGTTAGTATCTGAAAATAACCTATTCTTAAGAGAAAGACAACTGGCAACATTACAGCAGTTTTTCACAAATGATTCTGTATTAGGTCATTGATACTGGAACACAAATATAGCTTACAGACAAACAGCAGTATTGTACTAAACATTGGTGTGTTCCAAGACAGTAAATGGTAATTAAATGACTGTCCTTTATGAGTATAAGGGAATAAATTCTAAACTTTTTTTAAAGTTATAGAAAGTGAACTTTAATGACTCAAACGAATGAAATAACTCCAAAGAAACAGAAATGTACGCTTGTTGAACATAGAGCAACACAAAGATCGAACTTGCATTTGGTCATTTTTTTTAATGCATAAACAAATATAATAACATATTCCAAAATTTCTGCTCTCAAGCCTTCAAACAACAGGAAATAAGCTGGTAAGAACATGCAATCATGTACGCTCAATCAACCAAACAATTTACAGCAATATGTTGTATTTCAGTGCTCTTGGCACTCTATTAATAACAAGCCTTCCATCATAACTCAAGGATGCAAAAAGCCAGGGGTCTGCTGAGGACCATTCAACTGCATATACGCTGTCTTCATGTTCTTCATAGGTAGCTATTATACTGTCCTGAAGTGGTTCTTTTTTCCTAGAACAGACAAAAAAATTAACTGAGGAAAACAATGTCACTGATTTACCAACAGTTAAAATAGGATACGAATGACAGACAAATCAAAAGAAATGTATGGTGGCTATACGTAATTAGAAATAAAAGTCAAATGTTTCATTATACTTAAGCATGTTCTTTAATATATTAAGTAATGTAAACTAATTATTTGTTTATACTCTAAAAACAATTAAGTGTAATTGGAAGCTGAAGCTTTAACTAACCACCTCTCTTTTTTTCCCTTCTAGGTCCCTTCTGAGCCTACCTGTGCTCATGTAAAGTTCCTGACATCTTGGATATTGATTGCAGTCATCTAAGCTCCGTCCCCCGAGACTTGCAGGATCTCCTTCCACAGTGTGTCAGAAAATGCACGGTCAGCTTGCTCTATGAACACGCGATGTGATGTCAGCGCATACACAGATGCGTGCTCACATGACGTCATCACAGCTGCTTGTAACTAGTGATGGCCCAGTTTACCTCGTTCGCGAACGGCGGATATTGCGGAATTTCCGGTTTTCCGCCTTCCGAACTTTTCCGAACCGCGTTTTCGAAAATTTTCGAAATTACGAGGATTTCTCGTATTTTCGAAAATGCAAGAAAACACATATTTTCGAAATTTTTCAGAATTACGAGGATTTCACGTATTTTCGAAAATGCATGAAAATACGTATTTTCAAAAATTTTCGAAATTACGAGGATTTTACGTATTTTTGAAAATGCGGGAAATATGTATTTTCGAAAATTTTCAAAATTACGAGGATTTCTCGTATTTTGAGGATTTTTTCATTTTAATGGGTCCGCTCGCAGATTTTCGAATTTTCTCGAAAATTCACCGGATTTTGCGAAGTTCGGACATCTCTACTTGTAACACGTGTGGGTCAGATTCATCCAGATCCATGCAGTCTCTGGTAAATCTCTTTCGCGAGATTAGCCCAGTTCACATTCGGCTCTGGGTGAAACTCCCTGCTAATGCCTTAAAAACTAGATCACGCTGTCATTACTTTATGTTCTGCAAGGAGTTTAAGCAGAAGGCAAAATATATCACTGAGGAGATAAGGAATTGTAAAGGAATTAAAATTGTCTGAAAATGACAAAGGGGAAGTTAATCTTATCTCTCTTATATTTCAGCTTCTGGTTTATATACGGACTGAATTTTTATACGGGCATAAAGTAAATCAAGTAAAACCAATTCAAATAGAAAAAAGTTAAATACATTTATAAATAATGTAGAATATGCAATGCATTGACAGAATTCATTAGAGATTAATAAATACTGTATATGTTGGTAAATCATTTATTATACTTTTCTTCCTGTTGGTTGTCCTCTTGATCACTCAGGTCTTCATCATCAACAAGATGTCCAAACGGTTCAGACGAAATGGAAACCATATTGGAAAGAATGACTCTGCTATCACTGCTCCCCGTCAAGACAAGCTGGTCATGGGAATGGTTATATCGGACACTCCAAACCCTAGATAAACATGAACGTAGATAACTGTTATGGTGGAATATTGTTTAGAGCATTAACAACATGTTAGCTTTTTCTGAACAGAGTCCAGGTAATGGCAAAGTGCTTTAAAGGGATACTAAACTGGGCTTGCTGTCCCGACGGGCCTCTAGCTAGAGATGGCCGAACTTTCGAATGTTTGGTCCGTTTTTGAACTTTAGAACTATATGGAAAGTTTAAAAACAGACCCATTAAAGTCAATGGGAGTCTAATAGTTCTAATGAAATACAATTAAAATATCAATGGTAACTTAATGTAAATGGCTGTGGGACCTGGGAAATGGTCTGGGGAACATGTTCGAATATCCAGGACATTCGAAAAATTAATTTTACTCTCACTCGCGCTATTTTCGAGCTCGTTCACGCCTAGGTACCATGTACATTTTACTCGCAGATTCGATGCTCGCGTAAGATTTTAATGGACACTTTACTTGCGGATTCGATGCTCGCGTTCGTGCCTAGATACCATGGACATTTTACTCGCGGATTCGATGCTCGCGTATAGGTTTTAATGGACACTTTACTTGCGGATTCGATGCTCGCGTATAGGTATAATAGACATTTTACTCGCACATTCGATATTTATCGAAAGTCCGAAAACATCGAAAATCCGGGTCCGGGATAGTTTGAGAAGTCCAAATTCGTTCGAATTCGAATAGTTCGGCTCAAACTGGGTTTTGAGTTCTCTACTCATAGCTTCTCTGCATGTGTGACTATAGGGAAGATAGGAGGCACAATGGGACAGCGTGCCAATCAGCTGTTAAGAAGTCCCAAGCAGTGCTCCGACAGGTTAGTTTAACCCTACATCAGGTGAGTTCTATTATTCAAAGGGTTGTAGGAATAAGCTATTGTATCCAATACTGTGTATTTAACTGCTCGTTTAGAAACCACTGTTTGTGAAACTCGTTTGCTGCACATCATTCCACTATTGTAAGTGCTTCTTAGTGTTCCCTTCTCATATGAATGTATATTCACTCACTTGTATTGATAGGGAGGCCCGGGTGTAAAACACCCCAGACCTATCACTTCCCCTTCCCCCTGTTCTCCAATCTTCACCTTGGAAATAGTAACACAGTGCAAACGTATAGTTAAGACTCACCCCTATGCTGGGTTGGTCCGGGTGCCACAAGAGCCCCAGACCCGTCGCTTGGATCCACTCCGTAAATTCGTAATATAGTAAAGGACTCTTGATTCACAACAAACATTTCCTTACTCAAACAGGCCTATGAGTAAGGGGATAGCACGTTCCCGAAACGCGTCAGGCAGTTCTGCATTTTTAGACATGTATGTATAATAAAGCTGTTAAACTATAACTGAAGTGCCGAGGAACTGTTTGTTGTGAATCAAGAGTCCTTTACTATATTACGAATTTAGGAATAAGCTATACTACCTCCCTGTTAATTATAGATCCACCTGGCAGCTGCATCAATTTGTCAGTTTAGTTTACCTTTAATGTTTACAATTTCTGCATTACTATAGCATTTACATTCATACTGCAAAGGTGATGATTAATATGCAACATTGCCTGGCAGGACCTAACAGTGGCATACTGCCTAACATACATTTATCTACAGCTCTCAAGTCTGTCCTATGAAGATAAATAAAATACAACTAATTTAGATGTACAATGACTTATCACAGCTATTGTAACACTTTTGTAGTGCTGCACTCATGTTCAGTGTTCCACAGATAACAATGTTATAGTATCAGGAATACAGGAATACTATTGCATTTTGGGAGGTATAGAGAGTCCACAAGATAACATTTCAGACAAACAGGTTTTGTTGCATCCAACATGCGTGGTGACGTCATCGTGCAGCTGCGTAGTACTAATGGGAAAAGGAGATTCGGGGCAGCTCTATTAGGTAAATTGTGTTAAAACATTCGGGGAACTTTGTCAAAAATCCAGGGCATGTGCAGTACAGTATGTATGTAAAGATTATAAACTGTATATATGTGTGTGTTTGTGTATAAACTATATATATATATATATATATCTCCTTAAGATTTTTTCTTTATCACTTTAATCTGAGGTTTCCATAGTAACCTCTGACTACTGGGCTCTAGGGAAACATCGATGTTGACCTTCCAGACACAATATTTCAACTCCTTATGTCTACTGAAAAAACAAGATGCTATCAAATGATTTTTAGAAAAGTAAAAAAGGAATATTTCAGTAAAAAAAACAAAAACAACAACATAATAAAAAAGTTATAAACTTTTTTCTTTTAATAACGAAGATAATTGAGGTATGGGAAAAATTTTTTTGATAATTAAATAAATGAAAATGATGGAATAAAAGTGAAATTTATTGCTAATACTTTTCTCTTCAATTGAATAGCCTGAAAACCTCGGTTTATACTTGGGTCAACCAATTACCTTGTGAGTAATCCGGTGGACGCTAGCTCTACATCCGCTGTGCTTCCGGATGGCATTACTACTCTGCACCTCTTACTTCCCGGAACCAAGTAAAGAGGTCCCCCAGAAGAGCAGAGGATGCAGAGCGAGCAGCCGCAGGATTAATCACAGGGTAGGAAAAGGCCACTCCAAAAAATATAAGGAAGTGCTGTCCAGTCTCCAATACTTGCAAATAGGGGTAAAACCTGAACGAATAAAGAAGGTTTTACCCCTATTTGCAAGTATTGGAGACTGGACAGTCCTTTATATTTTTTGGAGTGGTCTACATTGATAGCAGTGAGGTGGAGACTGCAGATGTTTGGAAAATACAACTCCCAGCAACTAAAGCATGCTGGGAGTTACGTTTCCCAGCATCTGGAGTAGCAAGGAATTGGGGGTTACTGTGTGGGATTTACTCTACATTTAAAGGGCAACTAACTCAAAACAATACAGAATCAGGAGCATGGTATCTATTGTTAAAGATTGCCTTCTGATTCTGTATAGTGTTGAGGCTTTAGCTGCCCATTAAATGGACAGCAGAATTTCCATACAGTAATAGCCATACTGGATTTGGCTGTTACTGTATGGGACTACTGTATGGGAATTCTGCTGTCCATTTAAAGGGCAACTAAAGTCTCAAAACAATACAGAATCAGAAGGCAGTAGTGGTCATATTTTTTACCCTCGGTTTATACTCGAGTCAATCACTTTTACACCTTTTTCTGGGAAAATTGGGTATCTCGGTTTATACTAGGGTTGGTTTATACTCAAGTATATACGGTATGTTAATGAAGATGCCTGGAACATTTCACATTTTCTAAGAGCTACTACAGAAATATATCAATGTGCTTACCAAAAGTTGACCGTGTTTAAAATAAATGTGCAAACTGTGAGACGGGTTTAATCCCTACGTAAACAGCTATTAGCGACATTAAATAGTCATGAGGTTAGAGCCGCAAAGCCACAATTGAACAGCTTGCGGCAGCTGTGCACGTATCTTTTTCAATAAAAACAGTTAAAGCCACTCTACTAAACACTTTGCCACACTGACTGCACCTTAAGGCCACTGAACTCTAAGATTGACAATCAGAAAAATACAAGGTAATTCCCAACCCCAGTGGGACCCGGTAGCTAAATACCCTTTTTTATGTACTTAAACCTTTTTCTAATAAAATTCCTATTTATCTTGTAGTTCATAAACAGGAATAATATAGTTTGAAGACCAAACAATAATAATATCTTTTTTATTAATACAATGCATTCAGAAATTCAGATCCCTTTACTTTTTTTTTTTAAACATTTTGTTATGTTACAGCCTAATGCTACCATATCATGCAACCATGACACTCCTAGAACTAGCAACCCATCCAAATGAAACAATTAAAGGAGAAGGAAAGAGGATACCAAGAACCCAAAACCTATTCTGGCAGAGCTCCAGAGTACATCTGAGAAGCTTGCAGAAAAACAACCTTCAATGTACTTCAAAGATGTAGGCCCCTGAAGAACAATTCATTTCTGAGACATCTATCCTATTAGTATAACATTAACATTAACATTAAAATAGGATAGGTTCATGTCAATTTAATGTAAACAATAAAAAAAAAAACAATTTGACAAATAACTTATCTATTTGACAATCAGTGAGTCAGTTCTACTTCCAGAACCCATTCAGTTTAAATCTTACCAGTGTGAATGTTCTTCCAATGTTCTCACTGGTTCATTAGCATTTCTGGTATCCCAAAACTTCACTTTACAATCATCTCCACAACTTGCCAGATAATACTGTTTGTTGGGATTAAAGTCTAGGTCTCGAACAAGTTGTCCATGTGCATTTTCAATGCAGTATATCTGTCTGAAAAACAATAAAAGGAAAATACTTTTTTGAAAAATAATGTAACTATTGCATCTTTATTCTAACCTGACAAACATGATGCAAATATCAGTCAAACCGATTTATTGATTTTTATTTATTGATCCAGGGACCTGGTCTTGTAAGTATATTTAGCTGTATCTTTGGGGAAGATAAGTAAAACGTAACTGGGGTTGGGGGTGTGGGGGGGTACTGCACTTCAAAATTGTGTGGATATGCCCTTTGAAATGAAATCTGTAAAATGTTAAAGTTACATTCCAGGGAAGTTAAGCATGTTGGAAGGAAGAAGGAACCTAAAATGCCAGCTCACTACTGACCACAACAAAGCATAGCAAAGAGGATGAAAATCAATTGATTTTTCAACGTGGAAGAGAATATGTAGAATAACTATAAACTGTACAACAAAATGATATTTTCCACTGAACTGCCTCTTTAAGCCTTTTTATTCAACAAAATATGTTCAGATCCAGAGAACCAAAGCAACAATTAGAAGAAAGCAGTCTCTCTAGATCAGAAAGGCTATGGACCAAACACTATTAATAAGACCTATTAACAGGTTCTGAAGACGCAGATGGAAAATATACAGAGGTAAAAAAAGAGAATAAAAACCTTATGCTTACCAATTTTGATCAATTACAATCCTACACTACATCATACAGATATATAAAAAATATATGGTGAATAATAAAAAGAAAATATTAAAAGAAATATAAAAAGAATAACAGCCCAATATTACAGAGGGTGAAACAATATAGTATAGTATTGAAACAATATAGTATAGTATTTGAGGTTGAATAAAGACACACATCCATGTACTCAAACCTACTCCGCAATACGCACATTTCCTGCCAAAAACTTGATCAATGTAAAGTGGAAAAATAATTCTTCCAGACTCCTGAAGTACTGGGTAGAATTTGGCCAGTAGGAAGAAGTGGTAAATCCCCCCAGCCACCCTTTACTGCACTAATTGGGGAACAGCTGCTTGTATTATGTCACGCCACATGGCTGATCATCCAAGACCCAACATCACAAAGAAACTGCTAAATAAAAAAATGCATTTAGATCAGGGGTGCCCAACCTGAGCATCCCTGGGGGCCTCACTAGTGGTCCCCCATACAATGACCAGGCCGCAGGTGTAGCCCTGCCCCCAGATCTGTCCAAGCCATGCCCCAGAAGGCCTATTGCCATGCCCACCCACGGATCCACGAGAGCCACAAAAAGTTGCGTCAGATTCTAAAATCAGATTCTGTCAAAAGGACCTTGCAATTAAACACACTGGAATCAGTGTTATCATATTAATGATTCTATAACCATCAAGCATAGAAAAGGTAATTTCAACATCTCAGGATGATCTACCCATATGCTGGGTACAGGAATTAAGCCTGAGGAACATTATAAAACCTATGAAAATAAACCCCAATGCAAAAAAACCCCAACCCAAATCTTCCATTTGTATACTTGTTGGACACTATTTTTCACATTGATTATCCCTACAATTTGAGAATTACTCAAGAGAGGAAAATGGAGCAGAACCTTCTTATAATAGAAGGTATCTTGAAGTCTCATGCTATATGAATAGCATTGTCCACAAAATCTAAGAAATAAGAAGTAATTTCTTACTCCTAGGTTTCCCAGAATAAGGGGCAGAGATATGCAAAATTCTCCTTTATGTCCCTTGGCTAATTCATGTGTCCAGAACCGCTGGCTTAATAAAATGCAATATAGCCTATTATATAGAGCCAATCATCTGACCTGCAGACATGACATGTTTCGATCTTGTGAGATCTTGTCAGTGCAAGATACAGATTCATGGCTCTATGGGGTAGGAATTGGGCATACAATAGACAAGGCAGCTATCTAGCTACCTTGTCAAGAGGGGAAACGCAAAATGATTTCTTTCTTTAACAGAAAACATTAAAACCTGAGATTCTAAATTCTTTATCAGGAATATTTATGACCCATTCTCACCATCATAACCTCAGTTTATTTTCATCAGAGCTAGTTCTTGTAATTAACTTTCAGTCTACAGTGATTACAGTGAGTTAGACGAGTGTTGATTCAGTGTGATAAATGTAGTTTGTTTGCATTTTTGCTTTGTGAGAATTCTATCAATACTTTAATGATATATAAAACATTACATATAAACTCCAGAGCATCCTCCATCTTTCAATTAGGACACATGTAGTTGTTTTAAGAAGAAAACCACTAAAACTGAGAATTTGGCTTGTTAGAGTATTCTTTAACAAGAATGCAAATACATCTATTTGTCACAGATTACATAACTATTTATACAGGCATGGAAATGCAGGCATGGAAAGAAATATTTAAGTACGGCTGATAAGGCAAGCAGCAGAGCCATTGCATGTAAACAGGGCCAAAGTGTATATAAGGCCACCAGTGCTAAAATAACAAAAACACTAATAGTTTGCATTGGTTAATATCTCATATAGTGTCATGGTTGGATTTACCATTAGACACAGTAGGCATGTTCCTAGGGGAGTCTGTGATACCTGAGGAAGGGGACAGAGGTTCCCTATATGTTGTATCCTATATGTTTTCTGCACAATAAATATTTTGCACTAAAGTAGTGTGCTCCTTTGATCTTCTTTCTGTTGTTGGAACACTGTGATCCCAAGGGCAGGGGGTAAGGAGGATTGCACCTACAGATTGTGTGCCAGCATCAGAGTGAAACTGTATACCTGGGAGCCTGTGGTAGCAGGGAAGGCTTTCAGTTACTCAACTTTTTGATCCCATACTGTTGGCACTTTTATTTACAGTATATCTTGCATAAGACACCCACTATGGAACATTTAATATATATATATATATATATATATATATATATATATATATATATATTTCAGGTTAACAAATTTCAGTATAAATACAGTTTGTTTTTCCTCCCATTGAAGTAAAAGTGGGTGTAGTTTTAGGCATGCTCTGTGTTGAGGGGTGGGGGTAAAGAGCATCTATTTGTGCCTCTAGTCTCCTTAGATGTAAATCCAGCATTGCATAGTGGTAGATTCTACTATAAATGGCTTCGTAAAGTGCTTGTATATTATAGTGGACTTGTAGTGGATAAAGGACGTGAATGCCCTTTTTTCCACTTACCTTATGTCTTTCGCATGTTTTCAGATTCCCTTTTCTCTCTTTTTTCCTTTCATTTGTAAATAGTAGATTTTACCACTTTTTCCAGTATTGCTTCCTCCTATAGTCAGGAGTCTCACCACACTGGATTTAGTAAGATCTTGTTCTAGCTAAGTCAGTGTGTCAGTGCTTAATTGGGATTTTAGAAAAATGTAGAGGTGCACTATTGAGAATTGCATTGCCAAAAACTTAGATCAGGTTCACCTCATTATCCTCCTCCTGCAGCTCTGTACTGTGTTGTGTTTATAAGTAACTATTAAAGGGGTAATATTAAAGGGTATGCAGATGTAAGGCAATCTATGGAAGACTGTGACAGATTTAAAGCAATTTTTAGGAGATATGGGTAGATTGAATGATAAAAGGGATATGAAAACTTTGGAATTACAGTCGGCGAAAGACATAAGGGAAGTAAAAAAAGTGTGTAGATGTCCTTTAACAATGCCAAATATAACAGCAAAATTAAACAATATAGAAAGTCCATAAAAAAATCTTTTGTCTTTTCTTACCACAGAATGGAAATATTGTCTTGAGTATTCTTCTAGTTATGAGTATTGGAACCTTTTTATTATCTGTGCATTATAGCCCACCCTAAAGGATTTAACATGATGTCATTCTCATTCACATTCTTAGTGAAAAAAGGTATTCTTTGCCTGCAAGTGCTGTTTTTTACTAATACCTTTTGTTGTTTCAGAATTTCTACTATAGAGGCAATGACACTAGAGGAGGGTACGAGCACTAATAAAAATAATAAGCATGAAAACTATAAAAACTCAACTATAGGGAGAAGCCAATAGCCAGACTAATAAATTATTCTTTATTTAGAGTTTTGTTCTTTGGATATAGCTCTATAGGTTATTTACATATACATGTAGCAATGTTCGGAGCTGGCACTAAATAACCGGTGATAGATGCCAAATAGACACAAGAAATGACCAATATGACTGTTTTGTTTAGCCAAGTTTTTGGTAGACTACGAATAAAACTTGGAAAGTATCAAAATACACAATAGCCCAAATATGTTATTAATAATAATAATACATTTGTTTTGATAAATGAAAAAAGTACACCAATACAAATTTTACAATTTGTACAAGTATACATAGGCTTCCTAATTGCCCTAAAGTAGTCTACAACAAAGCAAGAATACAACATTATTTAAAGAATACTATACACACAAGAATATGAAAAAGATTACATACAGTTAAAGCCTAAAATTAAATTTATTTTAACTAGGATTTAACCATCTGTTTAAAGCATCTTTATAACAAAAATTTTATAAATCAAAAGGAATAAGCAAATGGACAGTGACATGTAAGCAAAATTAGCATTATTTTCTAAAATACGAAGGAGAATCAAATATACTGAGGGTGTTTGGGTAAAAAGGAAATCAGGAAAGATATAGGAGGGCCAAGAAGAGGAGGAAAGTCTAAATACATGACAATTCTGGTGAAGGATTTATCATCAATCTGCCTTTTTATTCTGTAAATTCAACCAGTACAGTAAAAAAAAGCCTGAAAATATGAAAATTGTAATGTAAAGACTGTTAATCAACCCAAACTGAGTTGACATACCACCCTACATAGATTGTGGTTGGCAACCAGGGGGAGACTGGTCTGTGCATGTGCCAGCTTTTTAGGTGGGTTATAAGAAAAGCTATCCAGCTGGTTTAATGTTACATAAGCATATAGTTTAAGGTGTTGTAAGATTTGAAGTGGCACTAAATTGCTTTATTTATGATTTCAAAGAAAAACAGCTAAAATATGATAAGTACCGCCTTGGCCCTTTTTTTTTTCTTTTCCAGTGCTGTTCACTGCTTAGTTAAGGGTCAGTTCTCCCTCCATGTCGAGATGTACTGTAGTTATAGGCTGTTCAAACCAATAAATCAATGGAGATATACCTATGGGAAAACCAGTTGGCTTGCCAAACAGACATAAAAATAAATGGCTACACTGTGTTACGATGGCCACTAAGATAAAAGTGGGGGTCTCAACTGAGATCAGAATTTTCATTGTTCCTACAAATGATACCAAACCAACCATATCATGATCAGATCAGTGAGAGCATATTTTCGCTGCATAACCAAATACATGTACATGATAAAGAATGGACTTTAAGGCAACTTTAGTTAATATGCCATGCAGTGGTAAAAAGTGGTGTTCTACCTCTGAATGTGCCAAAAATATAATGTATCACAAAACAGTAAAGTTAAATTACGGATACATAAGCCAATAATATTTGTTTACATTGTAATAATGAATCTATGTGTTACTCCTATTTCCTGCATTCCTTAACAAGAGAAAAGAAGCAACACTGAAATGCCCAAACAAGTAAATGGCAAACTCACTGTGATGCAGGTAAAAACATTTACTGAATTCACCACTGGCCACAGCACTCCTAAGATGGGTTGTGATGGCAAGCTATTCACTAGTGGCTGAGTGGCACTTTAAAGGTAAGTATTTAATGCCAGCTGATAGCTGGTGTTAATTACTTACGTAGGGTGAAATTTACCCAGGATCTCAAAGCTGCTGATGAATTTCTTCCAGATTTATCAAGAGTTTCTGCAGTTCTGGGTGATTCCTCCTGACTGTCTTTTTAGAAATCATTACAAACAATACCATATGCTGGATAAAGGTAGCCTAATTGTCTAGCTAATTTCAGACTAATCAGTGACCATTCATCACAGACACATCAATTTGTCCAAATCCCACCTCTCATTTTCAAGGCACAGCAACCAATTAAAAACTCTTAGTACTATTATAATTTTAACCCTTCATACAGGAATGTATACCCCATAGAGAGTTTCAGCCTCCACTTTAAATTAATTCAAAAAGACATGAAGGGTTAAAATTGTGATAGTACTAAGAAAGTTTTAAATTCATTGCTGTGTCTTGAAAATGAAGAGTGGGAGTTGGACCAATGCATGCGTCTGATAATGGGTCGCTAACGTGTTAGCCCATTATGCCAGTAACGCTTATGGTATTGTTTTTAATAATTTGAAATAAAGAAACAATATTTTTATCTACCGTACATTTTAGTAAGTATGTTGTTTGCCTAAATTGAATGTTGTGCTTTATCTCCTGAGGTCACTTTATAGCACCATCATTCTTGTAATAAACAGCACTGCAGCTGGAAAACTTTAGTATTGCAGTTAGCAATAGGCTGCATTTATTGTTCATCATTGGTTTATATGTGGATTATGGATCAAACAATATTGTACTTTATTGTTCTGTCACTGTGTGTAGACCCTCTTCTATACACCTATAGAGTACAAAACATTATTAAAAGTACTGGAATTTTAGAACTGTCATGGAAGTCTTTCTGTCTCAATGAAATAGTTTATATCCATTTAAAACTAAGAAAATAGTGCCTTATTCTTAATGCTTGAGGTGGGTAAACAAGACAAAATGTAAAATCTATGCAAATATCCATGCTATCGCTGATAAGACCACAGGGGAAACCACAGGTCACTACCCAAACAAGAACAGGTATTTTTGAAGGGGGGGAAAAGTGCTTATTGGCATAAAACCATAAAACAAACTCAGCATTTCACACCCTGGGCAGGGCAATACGTATTCTTGAGACATTGTGTGTACGATGGTATTGTGCCAATAAAGTTTGGTCACCTTTGTGCTCTTGGAGGATTCTGTCTTCTTTTTCCATTAGCTGACATGACTCTGTATACACTTATTCTGCATAACTTGTTTTCCATGTTAACTGTTGTGTTCAATTTACAACAACTAATAACCGTTTATTAGGAAATGATGGTCAGTACAAAATTATTGACACAAAGTGTATTATATTTACAATAGTTTTTACATTTATAAGCCCTGATACGCTAACAGATTTCAGGAGAGGTTTGAAGGTGTTAACAGTAGGAGGTTAGTAAAGGAACACAGATAATGTATTCCAGAGACATAGTGTAATCAAAAGGCTGGTAGAAAAGAAATGGCTCTTGCTGTGAATGGACTACATAACAGTCATTATCTTGCAGACTGAAAGTGATAGGTAGGTTACAGCAGTAAGAGAATTAGGAAAGTACAAAGGCATTAATATATTAAAAGAGCAGAGTATTCTGTATCTAGTATCTGAGTATATCAGAGCTAAACAAGGTAATTCAAAAAGAAAAAATAAGGATTATCCTTGTGTTCATTGAATTAGGAACTGAATGAGTAGAAAGAGGCAGGGAAATCTAAAAGTTGTGATTAAAATAGTCAACCCTGAAGAGGATAGTCACTTGAGTGTAAATCACAACTATGAAATAGGAAATCAAATGGTTACCCAACACTAGAAATAGACCATGAAAGGGGACATTAAAGGGCTACTGATGATCAGTAATTCAAATTGTAAAATGGGGCTGCAGGGTGCAAGTTTGTGGTAGGGTTTTTAAAAATCTTTTAACTGTGATTTTCAACGGTGGAATGGTTTTCCATAATCACTGGCAAACACATAAGCTCAATGGTTAGAACTGATGCACTGAGCCATGGGTTCACATCCACTCATCCTACAGAACATAAGCAAGGAGATATATGTTTTCCCTGTGCTTGTGTGGGTGTTCTCCAGTTTCCCTTACAATCATAAAGACATATTTACAGGAAGTGTGTGTGAGTAGGTACTTCATTAATTCATTCTTATAGGGCAGGTCACACCTACTAGTAGACGTTAGCCAATCCTGTTACAGTCCATATAAGGTAAAAGACCATGTGACTGAAGTCAGAAGTTGTGGCTAGGTGGTGCACACACAGAAGTGGTAATTTACAGTTTATTGGTGTTTTTGGGGGGATGTTTTTAAGATTATGGAGTATAAAAATGTGTTTTAGTTCTCCTTTAATAGATCAAGCAAACCCTTAGCTACCCACTGACACAAAAAAAGATGAAAGGAGGTAGAACAGAAACAGTCTTAAAGGAATTGTACGATAAGAAAAAACAGTTTGCCTCATTTCCATCTATAAATGAATGCAGGTAAGCATCACTTACTCTGATCTGTTTTGTTGCATGATTTCAATCCAGTACTTGTTTTGCTCAAGCTCAGTCTCTCAGTCCCCCAGCCCCCATCCCCCTGCCAAACTGACTCTCTGTGAGGGCAAGTATGCTTAGTAATCCCTATGAGGCAACATTGTAGAGGGAATTTCCCACCATGCAGTTCACATACCAACTGTCACCATTTCAGCTACAGCAAAACAATACACAGCAGAAGAGTTTATGATACTAAGGCACTTTATTGACAGCTGAAATGTAAGATGTTTCAGATTGGATATCTAAACAAATAGTGGACAGATCAAAAAAACATGGTACAGTGATAATTGTAATGGGCAATTGAAAAAAAACTAAATTCCTAGTGTACATATCCTTTAAGACTGAGGGATCAAGCAATGTTTTACTGCTTTTCTTTAGAAGAGTACTGTGGCTGGTTTACAAGAATGGTAGTAGGGATATAGTATAGTTATACATGTAAACACAATATTTGAAAACATCTCTTAATTTTATTATAAGAAAAACTACTTAAGAACTGATACAGGAGTTCTTCTAACTCTTAGAAATACAAGGAATATGGCAGGCAAATATGGCTCAATATGACAAATGTAGTTGTATCCCATCTCACCATAACAAGCATGATGAAAGACGTCTTTTTGCATTATCCTACTAGACAGTAAAATTAGAACAAAAGAATGAAAAATAAAAACATTTCTAACCTTATGAATAATAGAAACAGTCCTCTATTTTAATACAGATGCAATATTGCGCTGATGTAATAACTCATACATACCAATATGAAATTCCCTTTCATTATATTATTTGCATTAGACATGTAAAAGGTAACTGCTAATTTGTTGTATAAAGTAACTGCTAATTTGTTGTATAGGTTAGAACACAGATGTAAAACCACACTAACGTTAATCCATAAAAGCTTATAAACGTTATCGCAACTTTCCTGTTTTTTTAAAGGGTATCTTTAAACTAAAAATCTAATTTTACCTTTAGATAAAGCAAGATCTCACTGCTCCACATTTTTCCCTTGGATTTTAAATCTGAGCTGTAGATCCTGAGAAATCATCATTTGAAATGACAACATTTACAGGGAAAGACCTCTCACTCCAGAAGCAGAAGTTTTAATATTTGCCAACACACTTTCTGAAACATTTAAAAGATTCAGGAGAAAAAGGAAAGAGGGAGGGGGAGATGTGTAAGCAGAGCAGTGTCAATGGTGAGACTGTGCAGAACTTATAAGTGTCGCAGACACTACAAGAAGGCAGTGAGTAAGGGAGGTGGGGGGAATAGGATCACTCACTAAACATGAATAATTTAATGACAAAGCAAGCACAGATAAATATGTGAGTACTACCATTATACTCAGAAAATGTAATGTTGTTTGAGTGAGTATAGTGACTCTTTAATCTATATACTATAAGCAAGATGGGGACATGGTAAGAATCACTCCTAAGATTGGGATTCTACACTGTAAAAAGTGAGAGGATCTTAAAAAGTAATACATAATTTGAAAACATTCCAAGGACATAAGAGTGCAGATCTAATCAATGAGTGTAAAGATAACTCTTTATTTATTGCGTTGACAAATGAAACAACCTGATTGCTGTAAAAAGCATTCTGTTTTATCAAAACAAGCTCACAAGTGACATTTACTAATAAAAAAAGGTACAGTAAAGCCCACCGAAAGCTAGTCTACTAAATAAAGTATACATTTTGATCATAACCATAAATATTTTAAAAATGATCCCATTGCACTGAGGTTATATAAGAACCAATTGCAGTGATAGGAACATTGTAAAGGTCATTCCAATTGCAATGCAGAATTTTAAGGGAGAGCAGCTAATTAGCTGAATTAAAAAAAAGAAAAGAAAAAAAAGAAAGAGAGAGAGAGAACATCCCCCACAAATCAAATGTTAAGGCAGCAGACGCTATTGCAAAGATCTGTCTCCTCAGTTTAGTGATAAATTACTGTGTGCTGAGGGGATAATCGGTATCTTAAAAAAGCTTGCGCAGACCTTGGTTGTTATGGTAACGGATGTGTATAGCATCACTCGGCTGCTTATCAAAATCACAACTAGGACTAAAAAAAAAATATCTCCTATTAGGCACACTACAAGTGTTATGTTGTGATTACGCACAAACAGAATCATAATTTACAGAACAGAGCTCTGTAGATGAACAGAAAATTAAGACCTTAATAAAAAATGTATATATATATATATATATATATATATATATATATATATATATATATTATATATAGAATTAAGGAGAGAGAGGAGGAGAGAAGAGAGAGAGAGAGATAGATAAATAGATAGATAGATAGATAAAATAGTCTAGTGCACTCACAGGTCTTTATGGTGCAAATAGTTTATTCAAACATCAGGTGCAGGCAACATTTCATTACCTTCCTTTTGGCTTGAGAAAGGGACCTAGGAAGGTACCGAAACATTGCCTGCACTTGATGTTTGTATAGGTTAGCACATCATTACATAGAGTCTTTTTCCTGGGTGCACATCCAGGATAAGTGAAGACATAGCTGTAGGAAGGCAGCAATCACAGGTCTTAGATAAAACAAAATGACTTTATTTTACCATACTAAAAGGATGCGTTCTAAGCGTTTCAGCACACCTCGTGCCGTTGTCAGGATATTGCATCACATTCTATTGCTTACCCTTATACCCATTAACATATACAGACATGCCCCCATCGTGAATATAAAATATCAATTAAAATCAAACAGTATTAAGGTGCAAGGCATTATAAATACACATCAAACAATATAGTTAAAGGGCATGTCCACCCTTAAAAATAGTTTTTGATATGCTGCTCCCCCATGTCTGGTAGCCCCAACCGCATGGTTTGTATTTTCCAAAAGCTCCCCAAACTCTTACTTACCTCCCCTCGTTCCTCCGCTGCACTGCCGGCCCTCTGCTTGCGAGAATGCAAGCAGAAGGGCCGGACCGGCAGTCGCGTCTGTGATTGGCTGAGCGGCAGCCAATCACGGACGCGGCTGCCGGTCATTCAGTGCAGCGGAGGAAAGAGGAGAGGTAAGTAAGAGTTTGGGGAGCTTTGGAAAATACAAACCATGCGGTTGGGGCTGCCAGACATGGGGGAGCAGTTATATTAGGGGGTTTTACGCTAGGGGGAGGGATAGTAGAAGGGAGGAGAGGGAGGGAGAGGGGGGAGAGGGAGGGGAGGGAGGGGGAGAAGGGCTGCAGTACGCATGACAAATATCTACCGGAGGCAAGGTAGCCTCCTGGTGGACAGTTTTTGGGACTTTAGGGGGGGTCTACAGGAGAACCCTATGGAGCTGGGATGTGAGGTAAGGATTACACTACACTACATGGTGGGGCCATTACTGGGGGGGATTATAGTTTTGGGGATGGACATGCCCTTTAAAGGACAACAATATAAAAAAAAAAAACAACATCACTCCCATTACATGTCCACACTTCCAGCAGCTGAAACCACTTACTCACATTTACAACTGTACTGCCCTCTCTTAGATATCGCACAGCAAAGATGAGTGTTAAAAGCCCGCCTCCTAAATGGCCCAGGGCCATGATTAACATAACACTTGTCATTGGCTAGTGGGAATGTCTGTTACAACCTCTCTCCTCCTCCTCTGCCAGTTAAACAAACTTGAAATGTCCTGTTGCTAGGATACAGGCTACATAATCAAGCTGATTAATGGTGGGTGTTTTCTTGCATGCTAGCTTTGAATGACAGTTAGAGGCAGACAGAATTGTTACGCCCCCTTCACAGCATGGCTAATTGAAGGCAGAGAGAGGCTAGAAATCAGGAATAAAAAATATGAGGAGGGCTGCATACCTTTATTCTTTGTAAAGCAATTATAAAGAAAAAAATGCGTTGAGGCAATACAGTTATCCTTTAAAGGAGACACTTTGTATCAAATATCAAGTATAGAGACATAGAAACTGAAAATACTGTTTATATCCTATTGGCTCACAATAGTATCAAAAATTCTCAGGGCTATTATGGGAGCACCTGTTCTGACAATTTATATGCTCGCTGGATATTATCAGAAGCTATAGTATAGCGATCTTTACAAAAAACAATGTAACAACCATTGTTCATTAAGTCCCCTTGGAGACTGTATCCAAATAATGGATCCACATGGCTTCCTTCTGTTGAAGCAATTTATCCTTATCAATATTAGACTTCATGTCAGATTCTGTCAAACCATCAATAACCATACATTTTAAACTAGCCAAAGAATGTCCCAGTTTTTTGAAATGTCTGGCCACCAGCAAGTCATCAAATTTAGTGGACACTAAGGACACATATGGAGTAATTAGTGCCTGTCTAATCAAGGTACGATGGTTTGCCATGCATTCCTTAAACATGGTTTTAGTTTTGCCAATATAATAGTATCCACATGGACATACCAGAAAAGAAATAATATATTTGCTAGTGCATTTGCTAGTGGATGTGCAAAATCTTTACCTGTTAACATGGAATTACAAGTTACACAATTATGGCAAAGATAGCAACCCAAATTTGTTGAGCCCAACATCCTTGGAGTGGTATCTGTCTGAGGCTTTGAGATGTCCACACACACCAGATAGTTGGCCAGATTTCGAGCCCTTTTATAGGTGTTCTGGCCCTAGTATGTTCAAAGGAAAGCTCTTTATCTTTCTTGAGGATATCCCAATGTCTTTGGGTATTATCACTCCATATACCACTATAAGGGCTATATGTGGTGCACAAATTTATAATATCATGGCTTTTACACCTGTGTTTTATGTGGGCTTTTGGATTAGAGCTAATGCTGGATCTAGCCATTACCAGTTGTCTCTGGAGTAGGGTGGGATGATATCCCCTATGGGCTAGTCTTTCGCACATCTCTTCAAGCTGGTTTTCCACTTTTTGACTGAAAATCAATCCATTTTTAGAATTATCAGGATGACAACTAGTGCCAAATATTCCTTATCAAAACAAAAGTAGTTATTCTTTAAGATAAACAGTGACAGGTCTAAGAAAAACTCTATTGGTGGTCCCTGATGTTTTACCTCCAAAAGTGCCTCACGACACGTCTCGACCCTTGCTCCTGAAGGATAATGGTATCGAGATTTTTAACATTACATTTAAAACATTATGCATAGGGTGTGTAATTTTACTTAAAGGGGAACTGTGGTCCAAAAATGACTTTAGGTAAATTGATAGGAATTGTTCTCCTGAGAATATTTGCATTTATTTTCATTGTTTATGTTATAGTTTTGAAGATATTTACATTTTTGTGTGTGATATGGTAGCAGCATTACCAGGTCCCCTGCACTTCCTGCTTCCTGCTCTGAAACCATGTCAGTGGATGACTGTCAATCTGCCCTGTGTCTCCTCCTCCCTTTGCAGCTCCCCTCCTCTTGCAAGCCCCCCCATGTCAGTCAAAATCATGGTCCCCCATGGCCCGTTCCCTTACAGCCCCATGTGGCCCTGTAAACTCATGGGTGCCGTTGCCCCACCCACCCGTGAGTGCCATTGCCCCGCCCACTCACGGGTGCCGTGGGACATTCAGACTCCCCCTACAGTAAACTGTGTGAAAACAGCCTTTTCAGGCAGAGTGAGGACTCTGCCTGAAAAGGCTGTTTTCACATAGTGGGAGAGTAGGGCTGTAGATTCCCTTACCTTCTCTGTGGGCATCTTCACACAGCAGGGAGGGGGAGGGACTTCCTGTCTCCTGTCCTGTCATTGAGGCTGTGCTCGCCAGCGGTGAGGTAGAGGAGCAGCCTTAGGAATGTCACATGTCAGCCTCCCACCCATTAACTTTCTGGTCAGTAATTTCTTTATATCTTGTGCTGTGGAGCACGTAGAGAGGTTGTTGATGGCTCATTTTAAATATAGGAAACTGGCCTTTCATTTAAACTCAACTTGTTTGGAGACCACAGTTCCCCTTTAAGATATCAATAAGATGTTAACTATCGCGAAGGTACAATGACATGACTTTCACACACAGTTGTAAAAAGCTTTCTTGTGAAACGAGCCTGAACAAGGATCCATGTGAGGATACAATAGGTCTCCCAGGGGGAGAGCTAAGGCTCTTATGGATCTTAGTCAATGTATATATCAGAGGACACCTTGGATACTAAACAGTAAGGAAATCAAAAACTTTTTCAGAGATCCACCCATTATTTTTACCCATCAGTAGCATAGTGTAATTTTGTCCTTCGAGTAGACTGGTGGGATCACCTTCACATTTGCAATATACCTTTGTGTCATTTAACTGGGCTCATAGTTATTTTACATAGTAATCACGATTCAAAAGCATGATCGCATCCCCTTTGTCTGCCGATCTGATGACTACATTTTTGTCATCTCTTAATGTTTTTAGACCTTTCCTTTTAGATTTGGTGAGGTTATCAAATATTTTTTTTGGTCAAATTCTTTTGTATTTGCCTAACATCACAAGTCATCATATTGTGGAAGGATTTAATGGCAGCAGGAACATTGTGGGGATTGAAAGTGTTTCTAGGTTTTAACACACCCAATACATGCATATTCTCAATAGAATCTTTAATGTGTTCCCTTAATTTAAGTTTCCTTCAAAATTTAAATAAATCCACCTCCATTTCAAATGGATCAAAACTGGGAATGGCCACAAAAGTCACCTTTTCCAAAAGTTTATTTTCCCCAGCAGTTAATTTGTGAGTACTAAGATTAGAAATTATTGTTTCCTGCTACTGGGTGGTCAACCGCTTCCTCTTGTACAACCCAGGCCCCTGTCTAGTGTGTGGTCTTTATCTTGTCTTGTGAAAAAAAAGGTTGTGTGTCCCCTCTCTGTCCCTTCTCACTAGGGTTTTCGTCGCTGTCAGTGTTATGGGAATCCCCCGATGTGTCAATCGCCCCCTTTGGTTTTCTGAGGTAAAAGCGTTGGGGGCGTCTTTATCTGTTATCCTCCATTTTCCCCATGAGCCAACCATATATGGTAATCTTATGGAAAGCAGCAAGAAGCAGAAACTTTTGTTCAGAGCTGCAATGATCTTCCAACCCCAGTGAAGCTTACACTATCCTGCAGTGTTGATAGTATCGATTTTCTGGACATACGTATTTTCAAAAGTGATAATCAATTGGGCACTACCTTGTTCCGTAAGGACATGGATAGAAATTCTATCTATCTTATATGGCACTAGTTGTCATCCTGATAATACTAAAAATCACACACACACACTCAAAATGCCTGATATAAGAAATGAGTCAATAAAAGCTGTAAGACAGAATTCCCTGGAACTAGTCATGTGACATAACACAACATTCTAATGTAGGGCTATATGTAGCGTTATCTATATTATCACTGGTATTTGACACCTACCATACAAACCTTGTTTTTATAAAAATGCCTTTTGTATTTTTACAGTGGGTCTCAATTCAGTAAATAATACAAGAACTGCTTGAACTCAACTTCCTACACATGGTTCTCATTTTTTCAGGCTTTGCATAAAGTAACAAAGAGGTTTAGTAGACATGAAAAGGACTAATGGGCAAAGAATAATCTAAAACAGAATAAAGCATTATAGAAACATTATTTAAACTTAAGTTCCCTTCCATGATATTCAGTGGTACAGAAATAATAGGATCCCTTGGGGAGGTGAACTTTTCTTCACATTACCTGCCCGAGATGCTGCAATGTACTAAACACTTCGTGAGATTTAGTTCATTGTGGGGTTGTGTTCAGGGAAGCAGCACAGCATGCAGTGAAATTTACACTCAGATAGATTAAACGTTAAGTTTTGCACACCTAGGCAGTAACCAAAATGTGTATTACGCTGCGTCAAAAAGGGGTTGGACGTCACGCCGGCTATGCAAAGTGAATATAAAACCCAAGCTAACCCGATCGATTGAATCTGGTAGCATGGCTAAGAAAATGGGTTTGTCTTCAAGATGGATCATTATTAAGTGAAATGTTTTTGAAGTTTATCTTTTAGCATCCATGGGGGGTAGTGGCTTAACACTAAAAAGGCAGGGGACTTTAAATTATCCCTTAAGGTAAACATAATTGCAACAAAATGTTCCCATAAAGGATAAGCAAGACTGCAAAGATTTATAGTCTATTTCTCATATATATATATATATATACCTCATGCTTCTTATATCCCAGCCTCGAATGGCTGTGTCATTAGCAGTAGCAATCTGTGTACAATTGTGATGAGGACTCCATCGGCCAGAGGTAAATCTCAGCTGCCCTTTTCCTTCCAAGGTTGCAGAACTTGAAAGCTATTTGTTACAAAAAAAAGTGTCAATGGATATAAAGAAATATGCGAAGAAGTAATTATAACAATAATAAATATACACATCTGAATGACTCTTTGGCCAGTGTACAAAAATGGTACTTACCAGGGTATGTGCATCCTCCCCCACTAACACTGGTCCTTCCTACACTGAAAGGGAGTGAAATAAAGGATGATAATCCAAATATAGGTGGAAATTAGAGGGATACAAGTAATTCTGAATTGAGAGATCCAGTTGGATGACTAGTGAAACGTCTTCAAGAACTAAACATAAAGTTCAGTTGATCTAACTGTATACAACGTATATACCATGCCCTGGATGAATAAGAACCTTCACAAGCATAGAGGGATGCATCTTTTAATGCATATTCATTTCAAATCTGATTTAAATTTATAGGCAGTGAGTTTTAGGGGTATGGATATGGAAAACTAAACTGATTAAAAGGAAGCATATTTGCACATTAGATATTTGCGGGCCACATAGTCCAACAATCGGTCTAGCAATATTAGTGTGTACTAGCCTTCAGAGCATTCTTCCCTGTGAGGGCAGTAAGGATGCTGCTTGGCTCATTCCTTTTTCTTTTTGTTTCTAAAATGCTTCTTCTCTTTGTCAGTCTCTTCACTGGCTGCTCAAACAAAGTATCTACTTCTAACCCTACCCTTCAAGGCACTCTCAAATATGTCTTCAACATACATCTTAGAGCCGATCTACAGACAAAACGTAACCATTGCAATGAAAAACAACCTTCTCCACTTACCAGCCTCATCCAATGACCATATTTATAACAATTGCATGCTCATCGCTTTTCTCAACATTCCTCGAAGTTAAACATAATGTTTAAACTTACCTGTTCAGGCAAGAATATGATGATATAGGACTAGCCAAGCCATTGAACCAGCATGCTACTTGCTTGGACAAGCACCTGTTTCCTATTGTTTCAGAGTATTGATGTATATTGTCTTGCCATTCTATGCATCATATGCATTCCCCTTTTTGTACAATATATGTATTCAACACATGTATCATTGTGTTTGCAAACCACTCTATAAATCTATAACAATAATCTGGTTGTTTAATCTGATGAGTTGTACCTGAACCACCTTGACAAATTAGTTGTCATGTTACTCACTAGGTTTCCATCAGTGTAAAATAGGTATTCTGCTACATGTTAAAACCTTGTCGAATATTTAGACTTTCCCCAGAAACACTATTGGATGAAATCCAAAAAGGCTTCATGTGGTTATAAAAGTATATGTGAGCGAGACACGGTACATTAATGCAAAACATAAAATACAGACAAGGGAGCCATATAAAATACATTAATAAGTAATACATACATAAATAGGTATACAGATATAACAATATACTATCCTGGATAGCTTACATTCTAATTTAATTAAATTAACACTGGATAACAGTTACAAATTCCAATGTCTTGAATCTAGATTATGATGTTACTTGTTTTAGCAGAACAAAAAGAGAAACCAGAACGCTACTAGGATGTCCCCTTATATGACTTGTTCATCCAAGTAGCGTCCTCGTTACCTTTTTTGTTCTGCAGTGACGATTGGCCCGTTGGAATGGGGTTTGAATGGTGCACCACCTTTTTATTAAGCTAGGTACAGGCAAGTGATTTTGAATGCAACACCTGATTACATGGCGAGTGGCTGACAATTCACTCGTGTATGGGCATTCCATACATCTGTACCGACCGTCCATACACAAACGAATTGTAGGCCGTGTGCGCAATCCTATGTCTGTACTTGGCTTTCGAATTTAGACGACCAATCATATAATTTTTATCTTGTTGATCTATTCTAGATCCTGACATACTTAAATAAGTATTCCATTTTAAACCCAGCCTAATTTTATTCTCTTTGTGTCTTTGGATAAATAACAGAGGTCAAAAAAGACCAGACACAGGCCAGACAGAAACAAGCTGTCAATGTATAGAGGAACAACCATGCTGTGTGCTGTTGAATAAAATTAGGAAAGATAGGAACAGCAAGCTGAGCAGTTACCTTTGTGCTGCTTGCAGTCAGGCAAGACACAGACCTTTGCTTAGCGATAAAGGAAAAAAGAAATGTAGTGGCATAGTCACAACTGGGTAAAGTAATGTCTGTTTACTTAATTTTGTGTGTTTTGGAGCAGGCACCCTATAACGTGTAGTAATGTAATTATTGATGATTGGTTAAGTATGGCATGTATATTGGAAAAATAAATTATCTTTTTATATAGACAAGAAGGACCATGTTTACACTATATATGTATGTATATATACATTTTGCGGGCAGCGTGACCGATGACAGACCATTCGTCCATCTGAATCAGACAAACAAACTATAGACCGTGGCAAACTCGCTCGCTAGTGGTGCACGGTCAGTCAGGACAAACTATCTGCAGTTGTGTACCCAGCTTAAGAGAAGCTTTTACTTAGTATACATAGATAAATAGCTTTAACAATAAACACTCTAGGAGGGATTTTTCAATATATGTATTTATGTATAATTTTATTTATAAAGCGCCAATTGGGTACACAGCGCTGTACATTATAAAATACAGAGTATACAAACAAGGGGATAAGTGCAAGCCATTATACAGATAAATAAAAATTAAATACAATTTCATACATCGGTTAAGAAAACATATATTAATATTATGTACAAATTGATATAAGTGTAACATGCCTCGCCACATGAGGAATGAGATCCCTGCCCTGAAGAGCTTACAGACATAGAAAGATCTGTTAGAGAGATAAGAAGACAACCACAACGCAGCTTAATTTCAGATGCCCAGAGAATATAGAATTTGCAAACAAAGAGAGTGGTCCACAGTATCAAAGGCAGCCGATAGGTCAAGGAAAATGAGGACTGAGAACTGTCCTTTGGCTTTGGCAGCTTGTAGGTCATTTGAGATATATTGCCTCAGTGGGCACTTAACTGAGAACTAAACTTCATTTTTAAAAATCCTAATCTGAAAGCTTTTCTCCCCAGAACACCTACACATTGTAAGATTCTTCTACGAAAAAGTTGCATTTATGTACATGTTAGAAAAAAAATTTGTAACTAAGAAGGCGTCCATGTTGTTGCCAGTACAACTCTCTGAAGACTACATAGTCTTCAGAGAGTTGTACTGGCAACAACATGGACTTGTGAGAGAGATTTTCTTTATGTAGAAGTCTACAAACCAATATGCAAGTCCCTGATAAGACTTTAAAAGCTGCGTAATATCCTATAGTTTATTTACCAGCCAGCGTGAATTAAATACAGTCTTGCTGGGGCAAAACAAAATAGCTAATTTCATTGCCATTTATTTTTATTCTGTTCCCTGCAAAAAATAACACTTAATTAAAATGTACCTGTATTTTTTGCATATTATGTGGTGACTTATCAGTATAAAGCACTTTCTATGTCATGATTGGCTGTCAGCTTCTAAAAAAAAAAGGGTGAAACTTCCTGGTGTTGATACTGTGTACACTTAGCTGGGTGTCACCCAGCCTAGGTGGACTAAGTGAGCTGAATCCTAGAACCCATAGCACAGTTTCATAAATCACCCAGCAGCCAGAGCAAAGGGAGAGACACAGCTTGTTGTATGTTTTTAAAGGTGCTTTGTCTCTTGGGACAATGTTGTCTGGAGACTTTAGTTCCCCTTTAAGGTACAGATGCACACAATGCCAAAGAACATAGTAAAAGTCCATTTTGGCTGACAATTTGTTTGTGTATGGGCTTTCAGTCGGCATCATTGTTGATTCGCCAGGACAAATTCTTATTTGGCTGACAGATCCACCAGGTGTCCTCTTGTTCCCCCTCCCCAATAATGTGTGCACACTTCAGCCTCCCTCCTAAATATAATTGTAGCAGCTACAAACTTGTTTGGGCAATATACTGTAGTTGTCCTTTAAGATTCAGGTGCTCAATAAGAATGATGAAACCGTGAACAAATTCTGGATCCCTTTTTACATTGGATATTGCATATCTAATGAAATATGGTGCAGCTCAAGAAAAAAAGGTGGTGTGATAGTTGGGATGAATGATAGTTTTCACTAATGGGTAATTTAAAAAAACAAATTTTCCAGTGTACATACCCTTTAAGGACAAAAGGACATACCTTGCCAAGATTGTAATGTTAACATCTTGGCAAAGGAACAGTACTGGTTCAAAGAAGCCTTTTATGTGAAAATAAAGAAACCAAGCCTGAATAGAGGTGGGGTTTTTAACACCAACTGCCTGCCATGTACAATGCTGTTTTGACACCTTACCCTGAGCAGTTTTGATAACACCTCTTAGCCTCAATGCATCCGCACCTTGCATTCAGAAAGTCCCTAACACCTGTTATATGCTAATCGGGTCTTTCCAGGGTACTTCATTGCAAACAGATTCTTGTACAAGTCATTCTGAATTGAGAAAGCCAGTCGGATGACTAGTGAAACGTCGTCAAGAACTAAACTTCAAGTCCAGTTGATCTAACTGAATACAGCAGATACCATGACCTAGATGAATGAGAACCTTCACAAGCACAATACACAGTTAACTTTTAGGCAATCTCTAGATTCATCACCAGATAGCAAAACACAGGTTAGATCTCATCACCAACTTACTTAAAAAAGGTCAAAAAAGGAAAGGGGTGGTTTGTAAAATTGGTAAAGTAGCCTATGTTTTTTTCCGGATGCTGAAATGCATGTTTAATCAAAATTGTCACAGCCATTTGGAGGTTTTTCTGGAACATATATACACAAATTAACTTTTATATAGAGATGACAAACCGATTTTAAAAAAATATAGGGGCTGACAAATTTTCAGTTGTAAGGGATTTCCTGCTACAAAATGTTTTTGTGTAATTTCTGCCTTTTCAGTTTTTCATGTCTGATGGGATCATCCTTTTATTGGTACTTTATATACCCAGCTTTAAATGTGTGTTCCGCAATAATACACCTGGATGTGTAATTCCTATATTTGTCACCGTCTTTCTTTCTGCTTCATTCGTGTCACAGAAGTGCAGTAAAGATCATTACATTTAATATGTGACGTTAGAGAGGTGTGTCACCAGAAGAAAGTTCTGAAACTGGAGAGATGTTTGGGGCTTGCACACCTTAAAGTAATTTTTCATTCTTATTTTCTAGAAAGTGCCCTTTTATGCACTATACTAAATTGTTAACAGTTGTAAGCCGTCTGTACAAAGGGTATCAATAAACTGTGGCATCATTACCACTTTATAGTAAAAGGATCGCATAAGAGCCAGCTTAATGATTAAATTAGATTGACTTTGGAGTTCTCTCAAAGCTTTGCATTCCAACTTTGTCAGATCATCAATGAAACCTTTGTTAAAAAGGAATCTTTCAAGTTCACTGCTCACCAGCTGTGCAAAACTTTCTAGTATGGGGAAAAGGGAGAGAAAAGACAGCAAGGTAGGGTTTGATTTCCAGTCAGTAAATTCAATATGAAGAGCTGCTACATCATTAATCAAAACCCTGGTGAGCAATCCTGGCCTGTGCAAAAAGAAAACTTCACATTTCAGAACATCTCTGACATTAACTTGAATGACTATGTGAGGATATATAATAAAATAATAATCTGAAAGATTGTTTTTTCCCCCATCCATGAGCCTGTGGTGTAAGGGAAACGTCTGATCTGCATTATGGTTAATGCTGCAAAAATGCTTGTTTACCTAATTTAACTCGCATTTAGTTTAAACTGATGTGTTGTTTTTTTTAAGCAGCATTTAACTCCATGCACCTTCTCCTTAAAGGATAACTATTGCCCCCCCCTCCCAAAAAAAAAAAAAATATGCAGAAAATGCCCTCCATATTTTTGCCATTTTAAAAAACTAATTTCAAGATATTTTAATTTTTATGTGTCTTATTTATGGAGCATCTAATTACTAGATCCTCTGCACTTTGGAGGCATCATTGTAAAATAAGATTTAGATTTTCAGCCAAGCTAATAAGCTGTTAGTTGATTTTTTCCTCTGTTGCAGCAGTTACAGAGAGCAGGGAGCATACTCATGCCCTGTGCCTCAAAGAAGGATCTGGTCATGTGATACTGTCTCCAGAATATCTTGAGTACTTTCTAAATATCTACTTTATGTTATTTCGGTGCCATAGTTGCCCTTTAAGGAGAAATAAACCCTCTGAAAAGCTATTAGAATTTGTCAACGCTGACTTACTTTGCAGTAGTCTCGGACAGATTATGCTTTGTGGCCGACATTATACCTGTAAGTTCAGATCAGGCTGGAGAACTAATGTCACAGCCACCCAGTTCTGCAGGGCTGCACACCATCATCTCTCCATACCCATATTCTAAAGGTTTAGCCAATGACTAATATTTAAATGATCCTCCTGTTATGTTTATAACTTGCCAGCTTAGTTCTCTGTTTAAAAGTTAGTGTTGATGCTTAGTAGAGATGGCGGAATTTCTTAGGTTTTTCTGATTTACGGAAATCTGAAAAACCGAAAGCGGAACGTACTTTCAAGGGTTCGGAAAGTATTTTCGAGGTTTACCTAATGTACAAGTCCCAAAATCTGAACAATCCACCCAGTTTCAGACAAAACGTTCGGATTTCTGAACCGAGGGGTTCCGTATCGGATCCGGGTCCAGGTCCCCATGTCAAATCTGGGAGAAACACACAACAATTCTTCTTAGAGTAACCCTGTCCATGGCCATTGTTCTCAAATGGATTCAGCAGAGAGTCCCCAGGTTTCAAAATGTGTCTAATTGGTTAGTAAGGTACTGTCCTATGAAAAACTTTGTACATACATAGACACAATGTTTTTTTGGGGGGAAATATGGGACCCCTGGTTTAATTCACCTGATGTGTATGCAAATCCTAATGTTGGGACAATGGCAGGAAATAGACTTACATGCCAATGAGTTCATATTAAACCACACGTTTCAGGGGTGTATCCCCTTCCTTGGGAGATACAATCTAAACCACACAGTCCCCCTCTTCGGGGCAGGGGCTGATGTGAATTGAGTAAATAATTGTGCTGCGGAATATGTAGCGCTATATAAGAAATAAAATACCTACATACATACATACATTGGGGTAAATGTTCAAAACTTCCTGCTTCCAGTAGGTTGAGTGACATTACCCGACCTCTGCCCCACCCATCTGCCCCGGGGGAGAAGCATGCTCAGTTAAAACTATTGTGTATATAAAGTTTATTTAAAGGGCAATTATAGTGAGAAAATTGTTTTTTTTTAAATTTCTTCTAATGTATCCTATAAGTCATCCCATCCACCAGGGTACCTTTAGTTTCTTTAAATTCTACATAGTCCCTTTGAAGCCTTTGAATATGCTGTGATTTGTAGGAGCTGCTACACCTCATCTGTCACTCAAAGGCACACACCCACACAATCCAAAGCTCCCCTGCAGTACTGTCACACACTCTCTCACCCACACTATATGTACCATGTGCAACATATAGTCAAATGCTGTAGTGCTAAACACAATCAATAAACCATTAACACAGCAATATGAGCATAACACACTATAAAACAGCCCCTCCCCCCAAAAAAAATCTTATATACATACAAAACCATTGACTCAAATGGAACACTAATACAGTATATATAATACAGTAATACAGACTATATACCAAACAAGACACACAGTGCAATCTATGAAATATATAGACTAAAGCAACTGAAATGTAACAGGACAACAAGCAGTGTCACTGTGTTTGTGAAGGTCTCACTACAAGCTGCTGTTACACTGACTCTCTTCAGTGATTATGATCTCAGCTAAGCAGGGGGAGAGATATGAACTTTAGGTAAAAAGTAAATAACAATTAGCAAAGTTAGAGAACAGGGAGAGTTCAGTAACTTACTTGTAAAGAATCTCAGCACCACTTGTCCTCCTCTCTCCCCCTCTGGATGGGAGGATGTCAGCACTTCATTTAAAGTCCTTTCAACTGACAATGCTCGGACTCTGTATACAGCCCGTCACTGCTTGAGGGGGAGTAGACAGAGAGGGGAGGGGGACTACACAGCTTGGTACAAACTTCTGCCAGTGTGAAGAAACGAAGCCACACAGAAACATGAAAGTAAGGCAGCTTATACTAAGTGATCTATACATTGTATACAGACAAAGTTTTTTTTTTCACTATAGTTGCCCTTTAAAAAACAGCTAAACTAAAAATTACTTGGGACAGGGATATAGGATTGGTAATTCCTAACTCCCAATACTGTTTGTGTGAGGAGCACCAGCTCAAAGAAAACTGATTCTGCCAGTCTTCCTCCTGACTTCAGCTCTATCTTTAATGCAGGAATAGTCCAGGACTAACCTGGCAAATGAAAACTGTTGGTGCAGCCAAACTGACCCATTCCCTCCCTCCCTCCCTGACTTTCCATTTTTAAACAGTTACTTTTTAACTGTATAAATATCCTTTAATGCTGGGGAAATCAGGAAGTACCTGGGAAAATAATTGACAGTTGAGAAGGGGAGCCTATTAATGCAGGCTAAGGCTGTTCGCATGACTACAAGCTGGTCACATGGCTGAAAACAGGAAGTTTCTCCCCTCTACGTGGTCTCTGATGAAGCAGCCATTGGGCTGTGAAACGCATAAGACCGTTTTTGTTACCTTCAATATGTTTTGTCTGCTCTGGCACCATTCAAGTTGTATAAACATGTTGGCTGTTGGATAATAAAAGCACAATGTTTCACTTTACTATGGCGGCATCTTCCTAGTTACGGAGTGAACAGTTCCCCTCCTCTTTTGTGATTGGTTGATGAGAGTATCACAAGGTCTTGCTGGGACCTCCATGTTGGATGGGAGACTCTCACGCTGGAACGCTGAACCCAAGAGTGCACTGAATCGGTGAGCGATCCTACCAAGGACCTCGGTACGTTTTAAGTTTTATATGAAAACAGAAAGTGTTCAAGCAGGAAGTAATATTGCTGAACCTTTCCAGCAATAACTTTTTAGATGTGATTCAGGTTTTATTTTGAAGGTGTGATGGAAGGCTTTTTATATAATTCTTACTAGTCTGGAAGAATTCAAGACCACAGTTTCCCTTTAATGTGTTATTGTACTTCTTGGTTCTTGTATGGGTTAAGAGCTTTATTTTTAGCTACTTGCTTTGTAACTCTTTTTCTGTTTAGACAAGATACTATCAGGTGGATTCACTACTGGCTGTTGTGCAAACCGATTTACTATTGTTTAGCACAAGTTTAATTCCTTAGTTGTGGCAGATGCCACAACCTAGCCGCCACAGCCTATTCACCAGAAACTGCATGGCTCATTTAATGTAAGTATTTAACACTAGCTTGATAGCTGGCATTAAATAATTATCTGGGTTGAGATTCACCCAGAGTGCGTGTTTTTACCGCCTCTGTTTTATATGGAAGTTTTGAGAATATTTATTTTAGATTTTATTTTAGCTATCTATATCTACTTCACACGATTTTGAATAAAATATCTACATGCATGCAGAAGCTGGAAAGAAAAGCTGAGAAACCAAAACGCAGGTAGAAATCTGGCTGATATCTGGACACAGTTTATATGACAGATAATCCATGCATTCACTGGAATTACTAGAGTAAAGTTTTCTTAAGGATGAGATGTTCCTGAGCAATTTCAGCAATCAACTAGGCATAAATACGCTTTCCTTCAAAATCACACACATATCATCATGTTCAAACGCTGTCTCCTGAACACACAGTTCCAGCCAGAACATTTCTACACGGAACACTGCTGATTTGCAGACTGCCATTAATAATACAAAGCAGCATTGCAACCTGCCATTAGGAAGAAGGATTGCCATGGCTCATCAAGTAAATTGACATAATGTGGCATTACTTTAAATGGATTTAGCTTCCAGTGCATTCATTGAGCCTTAATTGGATGCATCTCACTTTGACTTTACACACCCTCTTCATTACTAGATGTCTAGGCTGGAAAAGTGGCAGGTAGATGATAGGCTACAGATTTGAACAATAACATGTAAGACACAATACAAATGGAGTGCAAAGGAGGACAATGGCTTTTTTTATGATCGAATATGCTAGAATCTATTCAGACCATTAATAAGATTATAATTCCAGAGCAAGTTTTACAGGAAAGCAGAACACACATTTGGCAGCAAAGTATTGCCATAAGAAGCCCCATATTTTTTACATTTTTAGGGACAAGGCTACACAGTGCAATACTATAAATATACCAAAAACACATATCTAAAATGTCTGCTCCCTTCTGCTCTGAACATGGCCTTATTTCTTTCATTATACCATTTCCAGATTTGTGACAATGTCTAAATAACAACATTAAAACGTAACATTTTACTGCGTGTTACCTGACACTACAACAAACCAGGCTATAAGCATTTCCCAACTAAACACACAGCAAAAATGATTAATTCCTAAATCTAAATCTGCTTTCCTCCCCCTTCTCTTACCCTCCTTTAACGTTTTTTTTTAAGCATGGTTTACGCAGGGCAGTTTAGGCAGAAAAGAACTGTCAATCACCCACTTGGCCCCACTATATAAAAACTATATCCTTTCTATGAAAGTAAAGCTCATTTCTCTATTATTGCATGGCTAATTGCTGCAGCATTAAGATCATGAAAAAATAGCATCACTTGCACTGTTCGATTTTCAAAAGTCTTTTGAAATGGCGCAGGCAATGCAAAATGATTACAAACCCCCCACTAACCCCGATATTCCATCAGTTAGCATGGGTTTTGCACTTATTTTTAGCCTTACCACGGAATATTGCATCTCCCTGTTAAAAAGGTCTGCAGCTGACACCCAATCTTGCATTTAGCTGCTGTTTGTGCTGTCTGTGTTACTGGGACAGTGCTGTCCGTGTTACTGGAGCAGAATCCAAGCACTGTACATAAAGAAATCAATACCCCCCAAAACAACAACCTCCAAACTTTTACATCTGAAAGAAATTTTTATCATTTCATTCAAGCAGTGATAACTTGGAGGAGCTGCTGTAGTAAAAGATGTAAACTTTATGTTAACCTGATATGGATAAAAGTAAAAGATACTTAGTATATTGCCCATTCTCTTTAAATCACACAGTAGGACAGGAACAGCTTATTTCTGCTAACAAATCAAATTATTGAGAATTGCTATGTTACAGAGGCATTCACTCTGAATTTTAGCTATAGGAACCACCTACCAACTAAAATGCAGCTATCTAGAAAAAAAAACCTAGACAGATAATTCAGCACAATGCTTTGTTCTACTTGATGACATCATCCCTTATGCTTTTCAGCCTTCACAACTTTTTATATAAATTTTTTTTTACAGCTATATAATACTCCTTGCGCTGTTGGAAACATTTGTTCTACTCTAGCAATAATCACTGCTAAATGTGAACGAAGTGAAAATAAAATGTTTGCTATTTGTGATTTCTTGCAATAGTGCTGTCCTATGTTAACAGTAAGTTTTTGTGATAGACTTGTAAATTAATGGGTCATCGGAAAGATTGAAAGGTAAGAACCAACTCGAATGTAGATAGACTAGAATATAGTCTATATCTAATATCTGTATAGTGCATGACCAGCATTAGAAATACATGTTAGCACCATAAAGACAAATGCAACTTTTGTATAGGGTCACAGAGCAGCAGATTTATAGCCTTGTTGCTGTGTATACTTTTTATGGATCCAGTGTGTATAAAAGATAAAAACTACTAATAGTTTGTTTAAGATTTCTTACCACTGACTTTGTAGAACTTTCTTGTAAATCCCAGATCATAAGATAATTCTCAGCCAAAGATAGTAACTTTTTTCCATCTCCTAAAGGTTCCCAAGTGATACTAGATAACAGAGAACAAAATATGCATTGTAAAGCAAGTTAAACTGTTTTGAATCATTGTTTTAATAAGTGTTTCTTTTTGTTTTAAACGGGAAAAGGTTCTATATGATACACAGGGGTGTAAGTAAACATTTTTTGAAAACTGAACAATAGAACACATTGGGGGAGATGCAATAAATCGTAGTGGCGTTCAGCCCCACTACTTACCCGCGCACGCTCCTGTGATTCAATAACGTTGCACACATCAGAGGATTCTCAAAATATCAGTGGCTCTAAATGTGAAAAAAAATGTCCACCCCTGTTTTAGGACAACACCAGGCTTTCCCACTATCTGTGACACAAAAAACTCTTGGCTGTCTTGTGACATTACAAGATGAGGACATTCCAACACACAGATGCTCAGGGGCTGATGCAATAAGACGTGCAAAATGTTCCCTACATATGATGATCCTTGTAAGAAATAATAGGACCTCTATATTTTAGCATATCTCTCCTTTAAATTTCATCCCTTACTGTCTACATATATAATTAAAATGCTCTTGGGTGATACTCAGAACATATATACCCACTCATACACATGCACAAATAGGCATTTTTCCCAATTTCTATATAATTTACTCTATTTATAAAGCTTTGTTAAGTTTTCACGTCCGTTTTCCCTGACATTTCCGCATAAATCACGTTTAATGTGATTTATTAATGTCCGAAAACGGCCACGAAAAGTTAACGAGGCGTTAACTCTTCGCGCCGATACTTACCTGTTACCGCCCCTTCTATTTATAAAGCAGCGGTAACTGTTTCGCACTGCTAGTATCGGCTGTTTAGCTTCGCCACCTTGAAGGTGGCGAAAGCAGCCGATACTAGCCTCCCTGCCGTGGGGATGGGCAGGCAACCCGCGGCGGGTGGTCGCACCCGCCCTGGGAGGCATGCCCACCCCACCCTCAACCCCAGCAGCGGCGGCGACCACCTGCCGCCACTTCCCAGCACTTCCTAGCCTCCTGTTCCGAGATTGCCACGAGCGGGGAAGGGGTTGGGAGGGGCTGCTGGGAAGCAGCAGCGGCGGTTGGTCGTCGCTGCCGCCGGGGGGTCGAGGGCGGGGGGGCGTATGCCCCGCCCCCTTAGCGCCGAGAAGGGATTTTAAGTCCCTTCGCGGCGATATTGTACTTAGCGCATTGCGCTAAGTGCAGTATCGCTGCAAAGGGCCTTAAAATTACCGCAGGATATCGCGGCAATAGCGCTCGCCATTATAAATATGGCGATAGCGCTATTTTCGTGGCCACAATGTGCGGCGGTAATTTTTTTGTGGTAATAACGTTTTTTTATAAATATGCCCCTCTGTTACAACATACATCTATTTAAAGTTATCTAGTTGGGCAGTAGAAATGAACGAAACTGGCGAGTTTAGTCTTCCATCAGTTCAGCAGAATCTACTGAAAATTCGAGTCAACCCCAACTGAAGCAGAATTCTTAGATATTATACCCGACATTTGAACTTATATAACTTTAATTTGATCATTTTTAAAACTGACAGATTTGATTTGAAACTAGGACTAATCTCCATTGAGCAGCACCATAATGTAGGAACTGATCCTTCTACTTACAAAAGTTTTTCTATTTAGTGTGATTATAGCAAACACAAAAATCTGTCTTTAAACCAAATTTAAAAAAGTACTAGAAACATAAGCCTTTAAAAACAAAGGACAAATTAACCCTTCCCAAGTATTAACACAAGTTATAGTAAATAAAACAAATGAATAATCATAATCCAAGACAATGCTAACAATTTACATTACACTGCCATCTAACATAGGTCTTATAGTAGAAGGGATAAAAAGTAATTGTTCTCCACAAAATACTGTAAATGTACAATAAGACCAAAACTACAGTAAATATAATAAACACCTCTCAATGCTATTGCCTCCCCAGAGATGCACAACAGGAAATGTAATGGTCAGGTACATGCATTGACAGCCTGTAATACAGTGCCCCTTATTATGAACATGTCAATAGCACTTTCCTTTAAAATGTGGACAATAAGCTGAAACTTTTCACTTGTTAACTAACAATTGCTAAAAGTGTTAACACATTTAATCAATGTGTTAATGTTGATAACTACTTGCAAAAGCATTGTAAAGATTTGAATATTCACTATATTTATAAATATAAAATAAATAAATATTTACCCTACACAGACTGTATGAAGTGTGCCACCCGACTAAATATACATATATTATAAGTTATACCAAGATACTATTTTCTATCCTTTATATTATATAAATATATTTATATCTTTATAGGAGATTGCATTGAGTTTTTAGGTGCTACCAATGAGGTGTTTGTATAGGATATTACATGGAAAGGTGTATATGTATGTGTGTACTATCTCACGATTACCATTTAAATGACCACCAATAAATGTTTAAAAAGTATAGCACTGACTTATATGTGATACAAGACAAAGTATACAACTTATACAAAATACATAAACTAACTTACAATGCTGAGATTCCTATTTTAATATGGGGTAGTCGAAGTGGGATGTTAAACACCAACCCTGTGACTGCTAAGGGATCTCCATGTGAATACTGAAATAAAGTGGTAATGTCAGTATAACATCCAATGATGTGCTGTTTTTAAAACATGTAGCAGTTATAGCCAATACCAAAAAAAGTTTCTGCATGTTACACAGGACATGGTGTGTATTGTAATGGAAATGGAGCAGAACCTTCTTATAGAAGGTATCTTGCAGTCTCATGCTATATGAATAGCATTGCCCACAAAATCTAAGAAACAAGAAGTAATTTCTTACTCCCAGGTTCCCCAGAGTAAGGGGCAGAGATATGCAAAATTCTCCTTTATGTCCTTTGGCTTATGCATGTGTCCAGAACCGCTGGCTTAATAACATGCAATGTAGCCTATTGTATAGAGCCAATCATCAGACATGAGAGGTTTCAATCAGTGCAAGATACTGATTCATGGCACTATGGGGTAGGACAAGATAGAAACATGTCATGTCTGTAATGCTGGGAGTTGTAATTTTTAAACATGTGAAAAATATAACACCCATGCTCTATATCATTAGGCTGTATTGCATCTGCATACATTCATTAGCTAATGGACATAAAGGAGAAACTTACTGCTAACAGAGAACGCTGGGAGTTGTCGTTTTCAAACGTGTGAAAGGTCAGAGAGAAATATTTTTTTTTATGTTAGATTATTAAGGCAATTCTAATTTATAATAACATGAGGCTGTGAGGTACCTTTTGGTTAAAGAAGGCTCTATTTAATTTTATACTCTGTGGGGGGCATTTAACAATTTTAACCCCACCTCACCTTAATCTATAAAGCTAATCAGTATCCTGTGCTTTCAAGTCGTAACATAAGCAGCTATAAATGTGGGACTTGCCGCGGTGAATACTAATAAGTATGAACATAGCATGTTTATCTGGATCCTGTTTAGGGTCTCAGGTCACCCAATGGAGCTGTTTAGTTTGAACCACCCAGTGTGGCAGGATTGTCTGGATCTATTCTCAGACCTGCAGGATTATTGTATTTGGTTCTCTTGCTATTTCCACATCTAGCAAAAGATATACAGACATAATTTCCACTGTGCACTGACAGGCACACTTTTGCTAGTATATATATACCTGGTTTCAGTTTGGAGCTGACAGTTTAAAAAAATCCGCAGATCTGACGCATATTTTTAAAATCTCCAAACTGAACTGAACTTTTTATGGAAAAAAAGAATTCTATATGTGTATTATTCCTTTACAAAATACAAAATTGCAATTTTGCTAAACATTCAGAAATAATGGTTCTAAGTATAGTTTAACGTATTCCCAAAACCTTCCAACTGGCTTTTAAGGCTACTTCACATGAACGGTCAGTCTGTTGTTTTGTACCAGTTACAGATATTTAAAAAGGGATGCATGCAATGTCTTTTCTGCCACTAAACATTTAAAACCACCTGAAAACTGCTAACAAAACTTATTTTGAAAAAAAGCTTTTAAGAATTGTTGTATAATGAGGCTATTATTTAAAGCTAATAATAAAATAAAATAAATTTTATAATATAATAAAAAACCTAAATTTTGCTGTAGTGTAGGGGACCCCCCTCCAACCCAAAATGCCATGGTTCTAAGTTTAAAAAGTTCCTAGAAATAGACTTACCCAACTTTGTTCCCTTATCCTCTGCCCTTACTACTACTTCTGGGAATGTAGTAGCAATAGAGGCTGAGAGTCATCCATTCACAGATGTGGCTGCTGGTTGTTGAGAGAGCTGAGGGAACAAGGGCTGGTAAGTCTATTTCTGGCCACTTTTTAAACTTAAAACCATGGCGTTTAGGGTTGGGGGGGTCCCCTACTTTGCGGAAAGTTTTTTTTTTTTTAAAGATTAAGGCAGGGCCGAGGAATCTGAAGGGGAGAGGGAGAGCTCCACTGTGCATGCCAGATTCCTCCAGAAGGACAGGGAAGAGGCAGATACCAGATTACACACAGACAGCTCCTACTTTTCACTTTTCTGAACTTTGAACAGGCACTGCAGGACAACCATAAGGAGCACTACACTTTTTGAACACTACACTGTGGAGCCAACAGCAGGTCAAATTTTAGGGGTGGATATGCCCTTTAACATTGATGGCAGCAGTTGTGCATTACTTGCTTGGGACATCTGAATCAATTAAATTTGAAACGTGGTTCATTAACTTAGCGAGCAACTGGGTAATATGGATGTCAGATAATGATTTTTGAATAAACGAACAATGTAAAAACTTTCTTGGGCTTATTTAATAATAGGTACACACATTTGACCGTGCTGTTAATTGTAGCAACCATCAAATGTTACCTCTTTACTGGTCTACTACAGTAAGAAAACTTCTGATAACAGCATTGTTTGCTGCAGATTAAGAACGCGGGCAAAAATATGCACCTCTAAGGCTACGTTTACACTACACAACAAAAAACCCACAGTAAATTGCATTGTAATTATTTTTAAGTGTTTTTGCAATGTGTTTTTATGCAGTGTGTTTAAGTGTGTTAAATGTATGTATAGTTTATTTAAAAAGCGCTACTTGGGGACGCAGCTCTGTACAGTAATAAAATACAATAAAGTCATACAAGGGGGATAAATACATAGATAGTTCAGTACATAAACATATAAATTATATAAATAGGAGTACTAGGGCTTTGCCACAAGAGAAAAGGAGGTCCCTGCCCCGTAGAGCTTACAATCTAGTTAGGTGGGTAACACATAAAGATACAATGGAATGGGTATAAGCGCTGGAGTGAGATGTATGCAGTGCAAATAAAACACTGTGTCATACACTGTGCTGTTTTCCAGATAAGTAAATGGCAAAAAACGCATAAAAACACGTGTTTTCGTGAATTTTATTGGGTTTTTTTCCTTTTCCCCATAGACTTTCATTGAGTGCATTAGCACACTAAACTACTGCAAGCAGTGCGCTACAAAAACGCAACACACAAAAACACAGTAATGTTAATGGTGTTAAGACATTCCTATGTGAAATTTATGTCCTTGCTTTTTTCCCTAACGTATGCGTCACAAAAGCACCAAAAAGCAATAAAACGCTTATTTACAGGCTCATTTACCCAGAGGTGATCCAAAATAAATGTATGTCTATTTGTTCAAAAATCCGATATTACAGTCATGCTAACCTATAATATTTTAAAAGAAAGTGTTTGCAGCTTTAGGTAATCATTCTGCAGATATAAACTGAACCCAGTCTATGCACATTAGATTAATAAAAGAGATATACAGATACTGTATTTGAGCACAGCCAGTTCTAAATTCAGTAATCTAATTCCGATATAAAAATACATTTCCTACAACATTGCATATGAAAATAAAGTAATCAATAGTCCTTTGTGTAAATTCCAATTATCAATGATTAAGTTTTGATTGGTTCATATTATTTGAAAAATAAAATTATTACTTTAATCAAACATAGAATAAAATAGATCAGAACTGTGAGAACACATAGGACTTTTCCCAATAAGGTAAAAAAAAACACTAATATTTAAAGGTTAATTGTTTTTAGTTTCATATATATAAGTTGATTGGACCTTTACAAATTTTACAACTGTTACTTGGAACATCTCCACAAACCTCTACATATGCTGGGAAATGTCCTCATCATTTAGTTGAACTGAAGAAGCCATTTAGGGTGATTGGTGGAACAGGTCTGTCAAACTGACTTAATTTTACTTGATATCCAATGACCTGGATATTTGAAAAGCTTCATAGACATGTGGCTATGGGTGCTGTTTCACCAAGCAGCACAAGTGTACCTTATTTCTATATCTGTTCCCAGTTCTTTGGCTCAAGAAGAAATAAAATGAATACTATGCTTTCCTTCTAAATATAGCGATACTACTTACAATGTTATACGAAGTCTTACAAATATACGGCTTCCATTAGGCTGTCTTTGACTTACTTGTGGAGTCTGATGGTCTAGGTGTGGAGACCTCAGACCCTTCAAAAATACCTTAATTATTACACGGTGGTAACCACAATGATAGACCTTTTCTACTTGTGTGAAAAACCCTGAGAGTGCAGAAAAAGGAGAACTCGTTCGTCCACATGAATGGACCAGGTGCATCTGCCCCAGGGCTTTCAAAGTCCATTTAAACAAGGTATGGGTAGTGTACACTGAAGAAGTAACAGAATTGCGATTGAGCAAGTTTTCTGTTTCTTCCGTTTCTGTATAATAAACTAGATTTCACCTATACATGTTTGGAACCTTTTATCGATCAGTGTGTGCTACCCACACCCAGTTTTCAAGAAGAAACAAGTTCACCATAAATAATATTGAAAAGTTGGTTCATAGTCTAGACTGGTGTCTAATGGTGTTTAGCCTTTGGCAAAAAGTTTTTAAATCAATATTTTTAGGGAGTACATAACATCAGAACACCAACATTACAACATTACAAGCTGGTGAACTATAAGACCACAATTCTGGCAAAACAAAATCTGACCACACAAAATGTCAATGAATCATACAAGCAATCATCTAATAGTGATGCTACAATAAAGGTTACGTTTTACTACTTGGTTATACTATCTATGGTGGAAGGGGAACCCTCTACCCAAGCCTTTGTACAGTTTTCTGCAGGAAAGTTCCAGAGAGCCTCATGAAAAGCAATCTCACCAGATGTACCAAGTTCAGTTGGTAAGCCCTGTGTGTTCCAGTGAGTTCAAGCTTATTGTTATCTAAATATTCATCTAAATATTACAAGGGTGCTGTTATATCTTCAGGAGAAGGCCCCTATGAGACCCCCTCTGGAAACGCCTGCCGGTCTTCACAAGAGCCTCTGATGATGAGGATGTTTTGCGGCAAGCAGGCACCAGGTCGCGGCTCCAGAGAAAAGACCCACAAAGACCAATCCAACAATATTGAGGAACAGTAGAACAGGAGATGAACAAGACAAGAAGAGGGAGTGGATATGGAGAACCAAGAGTAGAACTGGAGGTAGGAGCGGTTGGCAAATATGGAGACCAAAGGAGAACTGGAGGCAGGAGTGGCTGATGGATAGGGAGACCAAAGGCAAACTGGAGGCAGGAGCAGCTGGTGGATATGGAGGCCAAAAGCAAACTGGAGGCAGGAGCAGCTGGTGGATATGGAGACCAAAGGCAAACTGGAAGCAGGATGCAGCTGGTGGATATGGAGACCAAAGGCAAACGTGAAGCAGGAACAAGGAAGGTTTGAGGAACACAGAAGACAGAACTGGAACAAGTAATAGCACTAAGCAAGGCACAGAGGCACTGAAAGGAGCTAGAGTTCAGAGCAAACAAACTCTGAACTGGCAGCAAGAGCCAGGCAGCCAGGAGGAGTCTAAATAGGAAGGGAAGCGTCATCAGACTACGACGCGCACGCACGCCAGAAGGAGCCTGCCCCTGGCCAGAGAAGCAGGACCGGGAAACACGTCACCAGGGACGCACGCACGCACGTAAAGACGCCAGGCCTGCTCGCGATGCGCACGCCCGCACGTGAACGGTCAGAGGGACAGGTAAGCCCAGGACTATGACAGGTGCCCAACTGATTCCATTCTACATGTAAAACAATTATAATTAACTTTTAAAGAAATATCATTTCTCAAGCTTGCAATATAAGCTGAAGATGCCAATAATACCCCAAAGGGAACAGCAGTGTCTAAAATATAAATGAAACCGTAATATTTATGTCATCAAATTTCTATGGAACAGACTTATTTACTCTGAATTTCAAGTTCCATCTGGTTAAGTGTAAGTTCATTTTTAATTGCTTTCTCTAGCAGTAGCTAAGAATAACAATAATTCAGAAAGCTATCATAACGGCAAATCTTTTTCTTTACCATAATACTTAAGAGTTTCCTTACAAGAATAAACCTATTTTAAAAAAAAAAAAAATGATTTATGTTAGAAGTACTGTGCTCTTACAGTTCTTTATTTAAAATAATTACCTGCTCTGCTAACTCTCTCATTCTCTACTAACATATCTTAGTGTTTTAAGTATGGTTGCATCCTGAAAGAGACAGTGGAAAAAACCTTGTGGGGTCTTGATACTATGTGTTGCCTTTCTGTTTACGGTAACTTGCTTTTTTAGATACACTGTGTTTTTGATACCAATGTCAACAAGATAAAATATTCCATAACCCAGTTAACCACAACAGTCCATATACTAAATGGGGCCACATTCCTGCTAGAAGAGAAGAAGCATGGAAGTATGGGCCAAGCTGTTTAGGTCCTCACCCTGGGTACTTTTAAGGGGAAGATAGGGGTTACATTATGAATAATTGCTCTTTAATTTTTTCTGCAGCTCTCTAATTGGCTGAATTATCAAAGAGGGCTGATCAAGGATCCATATTAATTACATTTGTTTGACTAACACAAAAAAAATTATTTTAGTTGTAGCAAACAGGATCCATAATAAGTACATTTGTTACTTGTTTGACTAACACAAAATTATTTTAGTTGTAGCAAACAGGATCCATATTAAAAACATTTGTTATTTGTTTGACTAACACATATAAAATTATTTTAGTTGTAACAAACAGTTATCCTAGATAAGGTCAATTGAAAGAAATATAGTTGTTACTATTTACATAAATGTACATAAATCATTGTGTTATATAATTTAAAATGTTCCAGAAAATGTTCCCACTGTCAAAAAATAGGTTTGAACCCACAGGAGGCATCTAGCAGGAGGAGATTTTTCAAGCTATAAACGGGGGCATAGCTACCGTATTCTTTTTATTTTACTTTAATACAAAAAAAGTAAAGCCTTTGCTTTAAACCAGAGCCAAATAGAACCAAGGCAGATCAGTTTAATTTACAAACATGCTTAAAACCCCACTGAATTGCTTTATAGAATGAAGACAAAAATACACATGTTCCCAATCTGTAGGATGAAGCTGACCAATAAAAAGATAACTTAATGAGAAGTTCCACTGCAGCTTGTAATCCTTTCCTACAGCATTAATGTTTTGTTGGCGAAGAATAAAATATTGTATTGAAGCCAACTTTGCCTCTGTAAGAAAGACAAAAAAGTTTAAATTACTATTGTAGCAGCCTGCACTATGAAGATACGCTTAACAAATTGAAATTTTTGGGTTATTTTGTGTTTTGAAAAAAAAATGTCCAATCATTTTATTATTGTATCACAGTATTGCTGTAAATAACTCATAACTCTGTGTACTAATATTATGTATTAACTGCATATGTAGTATGTATGATTTTGTATAATATGTATTACCCTGTATGTAATGTATGACTATGTTGTAAAGCACCACGGAAGATGTTGGCGCTATATAAATCCATAATAATAATAATAATAATACTGCATAGTAACATAGTATTTGAATTTTGAATAACGACAAATGTCTATCTAATCCAACCTTTTCATCCTACTCATTAACCCTACCTAACAGTTGCTCCAGTGTAAACAGCCCTAACTTGTCTAATCTGCCTGCATAGTCAATTCCCCTTATAATTTTAGTTTCTCTTCTCTGAACTCTTTCCATTTCCAAGGTTTTGTATATGGGATTCCAAAACTGCTCAGCATATTCCAAATGAGGCCTTAACAGTGCTTTGTATAGGAGGAGAATAAAATTTTTCTTGCTTGAATCTATTCCCCCTCTTTATACATGACAATATCTTGCTAGTCTAGCCGTTGCTGTCTGGCACTGCATGCTACAGCTAAATCTGTTATCTAGCAGAAATATTTTTTCAACATAGATTCACTTAGCACAGAGCCATTTATGCTGTAGGTTAACAAGAAAATTTTATTTTATATAATATTAACAAAATCCTTATACCCCCCTCCCACACCCAAATAGTTTACACATGCAATAAAAACTATTGTACTGTATGGGCCTTTAGCCTATTCAGTCTTGGGATGGGGGAGGGGGACCATTTCCCCCAGTTCAGGATGCTGTAGTGTTCAATTTTTCCCTCACTACAGCATCCCTGGCCACTCATTGGACAGCTCCCCAAAAGGTAAGAAACAATCAGGTCCCTGGAGACAGGCTACAATTGGCCCAGCTCCACAGGAACAGAACACACCAAACCCCTAGTGACATTAGGTCATTGGTTAGGCAGGCAGAAGGGGCCGGGTCACAAGGGTATATACCCACAATCGCTCCACACTCACCAGCCAGTTCCCTGTCAGCCTGATCAACGCCCACCCTCCCTACCCTATATAAAAAAAAAAAAAATATATATATATATAATAAATAATAATAATAATATATATATATTTCATAATTACTTTGTCGCAACATTTTACAAAAGTTTTGGCATGTTTGGAATCGCAAGGCTGAGATAAAAAGGCCAGGACGATTTAATTTGCGGGCTGCCCGCTGGGAGATCAACAGGGGCAGGCCTTAAAATAAAATAAAAGAGGAATCTTGATTTAAAAAGTTAGCAAAGTTTGGAATATTCAAATTAATTAAAGAGCCGTCTGCTGGGAGATTGACAGAGGCGGGCTCCATAATAAAACGGGATAATAAGTTAAGGAATGGTATGTAAGTTAAGAGCTGCCCGCTGGGGAAATTTAACAGGGGTAGGCTCCAAAGTGACTTATTCAAAGTTCAAGTGTTTTGTAAAATTAATAATCAATAAAATGTTGCGGCCTTTTCTCCCACCTCTCTGTGTCTGTGTCATTTATTTTAAATAAGTGTTGGGTTTTCTAAAAAGGGACTCCATCATCCCTAGACCATGCATAAATCATGGCATTATAGCAACATAATACACCACGCAACAAAATGAATGGTACTCTCCCTGCCCCCAGACAGGGTTTTGCCCAACTTAGCAATTCCAAGATCAATTTCCTAAAAATCAGAATGTCTAAACATAACTATTTGGAATACAGCCATATCTCCCACTATACAAACTCCATAAAACAAAAAAAAAACAAAAAATGGTGTGGTGGAGCTCACACCATTCGAAAAGCTATGCTGCCAAACTTTGGCTCCTGGACATACAATTTCAAAAATACAGTATATTGTCTTTCACAAGATTATCATTCCTAAACTCCCCCATCATTTACACAAAATGGGAGAAAGAACTTCAAACCACTTTCACACCTCAACAATGCTACACAATGACAAAATGTCCATGGCCTGTAAGGCACAAGAGAAAAGTTATAAAATCTTGTCCAGATGGTACAGATGCCCATCAACATTTTATAGAATGTTTCCCTCTGCCTCAGCCACATGTTGGAGATGCCATAGAAAAGAAGGGACACTCTCATATATGGCTAAAATGCACAGTAATACAACCATTTTGGGCCTCGATTTTTGGAACCTACAACAAAGCAGCCCAATCCTTAATCCCACTTGCCCAGTATGTTTTACTCTCCATGATGCCTGGCAGTATCGAAAGCTCTAAAAAACAACTTCTCAGACACTTTTGATGTCAGCCATAATGGTACTTCCTCATTTCTGGAAAACAACAATATGCCCCACAAACAATCAGTGGGTAACCAAACTAATACATATATGGATGGAGGAACTGTCTGCATCTTTATGCGACCATCAGGACCACTTCATAAAAACTTGGTCAATATGGATGACATTTATGGAAACAGAATTATATAAAACTCTTAATCACATAAATTTAAATAATGTTATATTTCATCAAAATGTCGTAAAAAACAAAATATGCTTACCTTCAACAAATCAATTACTAAAGTGTCCATTTCACAAATACACCCCCCTTACCCACCCCTGCTTCCTGCTTTTCTCTCTTTCCCCATTCTTTATGTATATTTTAAAAAAAGTTGTTAAGTTACTATACTGGGAGTCTGCGAACCCCATGTACTACTTACTTGAAAACACAAAATGAGTAAAATAAAGAAAAAAAAACTAAAAAAAAAAAAATATTGCACATTATTTTGGATACCATGCACTAGTGTGAATCATAAAGATAGTTTAATTTAAAATGGAAGCTAATTTTAAAATAATACTTGCCAGCAGTGAATAATCTTGGTAAGCTATAAATATATATTTAGAACATGTAAGAGAGCATTTTAGAGGTTTATATCCTTGTGACAATTTGACATCACTCGCAAGGCTATAAGATGTTGCCTGGGACTTGCAGGTATTCTAACTATCTATTTTGGATTGGAATTCCATTTTTTTTCATAGTGTAAAAACTGAATTATAACAAGTTTGCATTACATTATCAAGATCACTTAAAATGTGTCTATGTAGTGCTCTTGCTTTAACAAACATGGCACATTACAAGAAGGATAAAGTGGGGTTATAGATATTATAAGTTTTGTAAAGTAGAATCTTGTAGGTTTTATTGACAATGATATTATTATTATTAATAATCGATTGTGCAGTAACCTTTAGGTTCCTTTAAGTTCACTTAAATAATGTAGCTTACTTTTAAATGAATAATTCACTGCAAAATGAATGCATTGATTGAAGACCAGGAGGTTAAGGAGCTATGCCTTACCTTACATTCTTCAATCAATGTGCGTGGAGCCAGGAACGAAGATAGAAGAAACTTACCTATAACGTGATCCTCTGCTGTCACACTGAAATTGCTGACCGCTTTCTGGTTCTGATTAACTATATCATGCACTATCGTGCATGCGCTAAAGGAAGTGGTCGGGACCTGTCAGTGTGACAGTGGAGGATTGCATGAAAGGTAAGATTATTCTATCTTTGTTCCTGGCTCCACAGGCATTGAATGAAGAACAAAAGGTAAGGAATAGTTCTTTAAAGGGTCACTATACTCACTGAAACTTGCTTGCTTTGTCGTTAAATTATTAATGTTTCATGAGTACTCCAAAAGCCCCCCACCCTCCCTTACTCACTGCCTTCTTGTAGTGTCTGCGACACTTATAAGTTCTGCACAGCCTCACCATGGACACTGCTCTGCTTACACATCTCCCCATCCCTCCCCCTTTTTTTCTTTTCTCTGCTGATTCTCTTAAATGTTGCCGAAAGTGTGCTGGCAGGCAGGCAAAGAGGTCAGGCATGGGTCTGTTTCTGTAGTGACAGGCCTTTCCCTGTAATTGTGTTTTAAAGCAGTGGGATCTTGTTATATATAAAGGTACATTTTTAAAAATTTGATTTTTTTAGAGTAAAGATACCCTTTATACAAACTTGGTGGCTCAAGGCCGCTTTACCTTCCCTCTGCCGCGACTCTTCTGTGCAAACGGGGAACTCTCCCTTCCGTGCGGTCGCTCGGGCCCAACTCCTCTCACTCGTGTCTCCTACCAGAGATGAGCTTACGTGTTTCGGATTTCACATCCTTACTCATAGATACCCTTTAACCTCCTGGTCTTTAATCAATGCATTAAAGGGCATGTCCACCCCCAAAACTATAATCCCCCCCACTACTGGCCCCATCATGTAGTGTAGTTTAATACTTACCTCACATCCCAGCTCCATATGGTTCTCCTGTAGTCCCCCCCCAAAGTCCCAAAAACTGCCCACCAGGAGGATAGCAGAGTCCATATAGGACTCTGCCTCCTACCTGGCCTCCGGGAGAAGTTTGGCATGCGTACTGCAGCCCTTCTCTCCCTCCCTCCCCCTCCCTCTCCCTCCAGATTCCCTCCCCCTAGCATAAATCCCCTTTGATATAGTATTCCCCCTGGTCTCCCAGCCCCAACCGCTTCATTTTAATGGTTAGAAAGTGCCCCAAACTTTTACTTACCTCCCCTCTTTCCTCCGCTGCACTGAATGACCGGCAGCCGCGTCCGTGATGAAGCGGTTGGGGCTGGGAGACCAGGGGGAATACTATATCAAAAAATAGTTTTAAGGGTGGACATACCCTTTAAAGGAATAGTTCACTTTTGCAGTGAACTATTACTTTAAATAACACAGCCTAAGTCATATACTTGTTTCAAAAAGGTGCCACGGACACTTACAGGGTTATTCAATAAAAGTTCTTATCGTTTAAAATGGTGCTAACTTTGTCCCAACCAATCAGATCCTATTTAACATTTGAAAGCTAACATCTGATTGGTTGGGGCAAAATTAGCACCATTTTAAACGATAGGAACTTTTATTGAATAACCCTGATAGTATCAGACCATGTCACATTTCGTTTTTTAATGCAAGCAGGCAAATTAAAGCACAGCACCACTCTAAAGGAAGCCCTGTTCACACAAATTGACACACTGACAATATACCATGTGTGGTCAAACGTCATTTAGCTGCAGTTAGACATTTCATTTGTTGCAGTGGATTAATAGCACTGGCAAACTTTTGCATGTAAACCTATATTTAATTCTTCACTCTACCAGTCCTTAATGTTAAAAAAATAAACTGTTCTTATTCTCAAGATTCATATATATAGAATTATATATAAAATTATTTTTAAGCATAAGATTTCAGGGCTGTGAGACAGCAGTACCAACCACTATGTTTATTGTCTGAGGCCTTCCGTCAAGGACACACTTTAAAAGTATTGATTTAAAGGAAGAGGTTAATTCCTCTATTTTATTAAGGCTCCTGAATCCACTTATATTGGAAGTAGATTTGCTTACAGGGCAAAACAACCCCAAATCCCCAACCTAGCACAGAAGACAAGTCATTTCCATAATGTGAAGAGGCTAAATTATAGGTAAGATGTATGAGATTATACAAAGCTTTTTTAACACTTGAATGAGCTGTAAAAGGCACAGCTGATATTAAAATGCACCTGTAGCATAATAAAATGAAAACTGAATATATATGTTTATGATAAGATAATTTTAAGAACTATAATGTTAAATAAACTCCCCCTCTCTCTTTAGATGTACAAGTGGATCTCAGTAGACAAGTCAGCTAGAAATAATACAGAATGTTCCCATAGGTTGTCTGTTTTACCCAGAGACGGGACAGGGACAAGGTGGGGAAATTACTATGGGGAATTAACTGAGCAAGCGCTTGGCTTCAGTGGATTTAAAAGGTCAGGTTAAATTCCAATTGGGTCTTTTCCACTGAACGATTTTTTTTTGGCTGTTTATTACTCACGTGGCAAAAGGATGCAAGTGCAGTATTAAAGGATACGTATGCCCTTTTTTCACTCACCTTATATCTTTCTCCTAACTTTAAAGTTTTAATTTCCCTTGTTTGTTTGTTTTTTCCTTTTCTTTGCAAATAGTAAATGTTTTCACTTTTTCCAGTCTGCTTCTTCATATAGTAAGAGACTCACCTCACTGGATTTCAGTCAGATCTCATTCTAGCCAGTCAGTGTGTCAGTGTTTAATTGGTGTATTAACAAAAATGTGGAGTCAGATTGATCTGCTCTGAAGGTTTCATTCACCTTCGAATAGTAAAGGTTTCATTTACTTTCAGATAGGCACACTATTGAGAAATACATTGCACAGGGCTGGGCTAAGATCAGGTTTACTTTTTTTATCCCCCCTCTGCAGCTCTGTACTACGTTGTCTCTATTATTGTAACTATTAAAGGGGTAATATTAAATGTTATGCAGATAGTATGCAATGTGTGAGAGACTGTGGCAGATTTAAAGCAATTTTTAGGAGATATGGGTATATTGAACACAATATTTTGGAGACTGTGGCAGAATAAAAGTAATCTTGGGTATCTTGAGACACATACAGTATGAAGTGTAATATATATTATTATATATTACAGGGCTATTTAGAAGTTCATTATGACGTGATGTATGAACAATTTGAAATGGAAAAGGCAGAGGTATTCCCAGGAAAAAGGACCATTTGGTAAAAATGGTAAATTTAGATTTTTTTTACCCACACATTATCGTTCTGGCTACAAAACAGCTTTCTCTAGTTTTCTACATAAAATATGTTCTAGTTAAAGAAACGAAGGAGTGTGAGAAGGTACAGTATACATTTCCTATTTATCTCAGCATCAGGCAACCCCTACAAAAGCTCACTGGATAGAATGTTCCATATTTTCCTCTGGGTTTCTTTCTTGTCAGTTTTCCAATTGACGATAAAGGATTTTATCCAACCTGGGCACATTTTTCCTTTAATGCTTTGCAGCAGGAAAGCACTCTTGTGGAAAGACAAGAGCACCCTGGATGGCTAATTCTCTCTGACTGATTTATAATTTGCAAAAGATGATGTGACCTTTAAAACCTGCCAGTCTCTAATCGTTGCCACTCTTTCCTCCTGAAAATGCTGCTGCTGCTGTCCACAGGTTCTCCACTGAGTGCTTTCTTTCTCTAATTTATCTTCCTGCAAAGGATTTTAGTGCCTGCTGTCTCACTGTGTCTTGCTGCGCTTAGCCCATGCGTATAACCAGAAAAAGGTTTCATCTTTTTTATGTCCTTATCCTCAGCTGCACTGCAATTCACAGTCAGAAAACCAGAACTGGTGTAGCGTCTTATTTTACTAGGGTTTTACAGACAGATTATAGCTGTGATATTTTTACAGACCTAAATAGGTCACTGCAACTGATTATTGCTATAGTGGTGTTACTTTGCTTACTGCAGGGAGAGGTGTCTGAATAAATACTGTGCATGCATGTAATATTAATGGGAAAATAGAAATAGCTTTATTTCTCTCTTAACCAAACATATTCCAATACAAATAACAAGTTTCTAATGGAACTAATAAAAAACTAAAGCTTAACATAACAGCAATATTTCATTAGAAGGGGATAAAAAGAGATTTACCTGCGACTTTAATTACAAATTACACTGCAGATACCATTAGAATCTTCTGTAAATTGGAGCATTTTGCATGTACACCCAATCAACCCCCCTCTATTCAATATTCTGAACAAGGATTGGTTATTTGGGTGATACATATTACTGCGACATTGGCTTCTTGCATCCTCTTCATTTCGCTCCCACATTGCATAGTGGAAAAAATGTCTGTAAAATTTAGGGGAAATGTTTCTAAAGCCAATATCTTGAAAATACCCATGTTGTTAAACAAAATGGAAGGTTAGATTGTGAATAATTTCTTCCTGCCAATTCAATCTTTATATTGTAAGGTTCCTTGAGTTTTATGTGGCTACTTACGAACGATAACCTCAGCTAAAGTAGTATAAAATAGCTGGGCACAGATATGAATATGACAAAGAATACGGGGTAGTTGGGGTAGGGTTTTGGTTAACTCTTTAAAGAAATTGTACACTGAAAAAAAATTACTTTGCCTCATTTCAATCTATACATGAAAACATGTAAGCAGCACTTGCTCTAATGTGTTTGTGTTGCAGCATGACTTCAATCCAGAACTTGATTTGCTCAAGCTCAGTCCCTAAGTCCCCCAGCCCCCTGCCAGACTATTTGACTCTTTATGAGGGCAAGCATGCTCAGTAATCCCTATGAGGCAGAATTGGAAGAGGGAATTTCCCACAATGCACGTGCCAACTGTGACCATTCTAGCTACAGTAAAACTAAACAAAACAGAAGAGTTTATGATACTAATGCACTTGATTGACAGTTAAAATGTAAGATGGTTCAGATTGGATATCTAAAGAAATAGGGGATATGACAGATCGTCAAAAAAAGGGAAAATAACTGGGAAGAATTATAGTTTCCAGTAACAGGCAATTTAAATAAAAACAAGTTTCCCAGTGTACATATTCTTAAAGATATATTATTTTTATAACCTATGTATCATGGGAAAACACTAAAGACCACAAGAATGAATGATTTTCTTACGCAATTAAAGGAAAATGGAGCTTTCAATTAGAGCATCTACATGTCACTATAAATGAGAGTTAATGTTAAAACAATACCTATGGGGTATTCAACTGACCAGTTCAGGTTTTATATGAGCTCATAACACAATCTGAAATTGTCAGATTAGAAGATGATTACTGCTGGGATAATCTAGCATAACAGAACAGAAAGCAGAATTTTTTTTACAATGACAAGCACACATGTATTTGCAAAGGATATTACTGAGCTTAGAAGCTGTGATATGGTAATTTGGATATTAAATAAAATGGTAAGCTAGTCTATTGCATCCCACTAATTAACTTGGAATTAATATTTTATTTGTATTATTCACAGTGGCATTTGCAACTAGCAAGTTTTGTCTTTGTATTGTCATTCAGGTACTCTGAGTGTCATGCATAGAATTAAAAGTCTCATTAGAAAAGAAAGGTGGGAAGGATATGTAACAGAATATCTAGCTCTAGTTAAAGGACGTTCCTCTATCATATAAAGAGGAACAAGCTGTCTGTAGCAATGCAAAGCTCGGCAAAACTATAACATACTGTAGAAGGGAATGTAATTGGCAATTCTCAGCTAGTGAAGTCTTATTTAGGACCAGAAAGAAATGTTTAAAGGGCAAGTCCAGCCTCAAAATAAAACCTTTATACAGGTAAATCACCCCCCCCCCAACCCTAAACTGTAATGGCTTGAAATCTGAAATATATAAGTCTAACCTGAAATCATGCACAATATCTTGTTACCCCTGTTTCTACTTCCTGGTTTTTCCAGGTAGCAAGTGTCAGTTATGGATTTGACAGTTGACATCACAGCCAATGACTGAATGTTAAGGACAAAATAGATATATCAACATATTTAAAAGAGGCCATTCTTTCTAAAAGATCTTATTATGAGGGTGGAGTTATCCTTTAAAGGGCATGACCACCCCCAAACTAAAACCCACTGTTGACCCCATGGTGTAGTGTAAAAAAATCCTTACCTTATCTCTCTGCTCCTTATGGTTCTCCTGCAGTGCTTGTCAAAATTCCACAAAACTGAAGAGTAGGAGCTGTCTACCCGTGAGAAGGTTTCTGCCTCCTCCTTGTCCTTCGGGAGGTACTGACATGCGCAGGGGAGCCCTTTCCACCCTCCCTCCCACCTACCGCATCCCTCCATGCTTGCCTCACCCCCTACCTTTAAATTTTTTTTCTGTAGTGAAGGCCACCCCTGCCCACCCCCAACCAGCAGTTAGATTAGCAAAAAAAAGCAACAGAAACCTACTTACATTGCTTTGTTCCCCCAGCACTCTGCCGGAAGCTGTGTCTATGATTGGCTACCTCTCAGCCATCACAGACACGGCTGCTGGTCCAGCATGTTTGCAGCTTCTGGCAAACAGGGGGCTGGGCAGAGACAGCCGTAGGAGCGAAGGACTGTAAGTATGTTTGTGCTACTTTTTTTTTAGAAATCTTACTTGGCGGTTAGGGGTGGGCCTATAATATGTAAATATGTTTTTTTAGTGATTATCTTTAAAATTGCCAATAACATTTAAAACTTCAAAACTTAACCGAGTAGACATTTACATAATAAATTTTGCTCTAGGTTGGGGTGGATGCACATAGTTATTTACTAAGTGAAACCCAAATCAGGTTTAAAATGTCCCACAACCAGGGCAGCTTCTAAGATAAATAAGACAACTGCTAAGGCACTGAGAGGGTGGAGCATGCAATTCAAAGATCCTAATCAGTCATAGAGCAATAAATTATTATCAATCTTATTTCCTGTAGCCTCCCTGTGTACATACAGGATAATGATTTTATCTAGGTTTTCTAATCTATGCAAAGACTAAAGCTTCATACACACATGCGTTCACGGGGATGTGTATGCACGACTGCCTGTCAGACCATCAACGAGCCCCGAATGAATGGCTATTTTGGAGGACAAAGTGCCCATACATGGCCGAAATAGGTGTGCATATACATTGTGCATCGCGGGTCGGCCCCTGTGATTGCACATGTGTATGAACCTTTCAGGCAGGGCTGAATCTAGACATTTTGGTTCCTTTAACAATTTTCCACTGGTGCCCCTTCCCAACTGAAATTTTCCCCCAACCACCTCTTACAGTAATAGTTCACTGAAAAAGTGAACTATTCCTTTAATGCATTGATTGAAGACCGGGAGGTTAAGAAGCTATCTCTTACCTGCCATTCTTCAATCAATTTCTGTGGATCCAGGAACAAAAAGGTAGAAGAAACTTATATTTTGCGCAATCCACCATGGCCACACTGACAGGTCCTGAGCGTTTCCTGGTTCTGTTCAACTATATCACGCATGCACGATAATGCGCACTATAGATGAACTTAACTAGGAAGCAGTTGGGAATTTCAGTGTGACAGCGGAGGATCACACATTTCTTCTATCTTCGTTCCTGGCTCCACAGAAATTGATTGAAGAATGGGAGGTAAGGAATAGCTTCATAACTTCCTGGTCTTCAATCAATGCATTAAAGGAATAGTTTATTTTCCAGTAATCTAATCCTTTAATGCAAGAGGTGGTTAGGGGAAAATTTCAGTTGGAAAGGGGCACCAGAGGAGAATTGCACCAAGAGTGCAGCAAAATGTCACGAACCAACCCTGCCTGCAATGTGCTCTTTTTGTGTATAAATACCAAACCAGGGATAGTTAAGATAAGTATGAAGGTAAAGAAAGCTGGATACAAAGATAGAAACAAAAGAGGGAAAAGAACCAGATAATACTAGGAGCACAAAGCCCACTAGACACTCAGTACTGCATACCAGGCACTAAAATAAATGCAAATGAGGACACCAAAGCATCTAAATATGTAATCAATAAGGACCCAGTGGTGGACAATCAAAACAGTGATAATACAACACACCCTTATTGCTCTAAAACATTAGGCAAAATGTCAAACTTCCGCAGTCCACACAAAAATTCTGGATTAATGCTAAAAATCTCCAATGGGTCTGGAAAATAAATGCTACAAAGCAGTTCTGCTCTGGTTTGGCTAGCATTATGGGGAGCTGATATGTGTGTGTGTCTGCTCCCCTGGCTACTGGGAGAAAATTGCTGCAGACAGGGCATGTTGATATCATCTCCTTGAGAGTATAAATTAGATCTCTCAAAATAGCAAACTTTCAAACAAATAAGGCAGCCATCTGGGGTTCTGTAAAAAATATATTTACATTACATTCTCTCAAATATGATTTATATAATAATAATATGTAAATAATATGATAATATGTAAAACCGTAGGCTATACGAAATTCTGCCACTACGCGGTACTGGTCATCTATGGGTTAAAGAAGACATGTGACGTTAGTAGCTAATACACCATTATTCCTACCAGCAAGGTATTGATGCAAGAAGACAGACTCTTATGAAAATTGACCACAGTGATCTACCTTAAGAATTTTCACTGAATTAATAACACTTTATACTTAGTTGCAATTACTTTTGTTTAAAGGAATGTCTTACTTACAGTGCAATTACTGAGTTGCAATAAATTTTGTCTTAATTAGAGTGGTTAGGTGCTGTAATGGGGTCCAAATTTGAACCCCTGTTCTTTACATGCAATATTTCAGAAAGTGTTTCATTTACTACCAAAGTATGATGATCATCTGATGCTGTATAAGTGTTATATTGATATGTTTATAGTTGGGAAAGATGAATAATATAGTGCATAGATTTTTGGGGAATGTCTAAATAGCCTGTTGCTCCAGTTAAGCTTACTTGCTTTTCTATACAATGACTTTTGGAACAGCTATGAACACAACAAAACAGGACACTTACTGAAATAATATTGTGTAGAGCGAAAATTGTTGACTCTAATCATACAAAACAACACATTTGATCATTAGGGTATGATTTAAATGTGTTGGGTGAAACTTTATTGAAGCAGAGTGGAATATAATTAAAAATGATCCGCATTTACCCTTTAATGAAACTAAGATTGGACAAGGATATAAAAGAGTAATTTGCGGAATATACAGTTCTACCGTGTAGGTAAACTGCAGGCTCTCAGTTCACAATGCCATTAAAGCAACATTTAGCCTTAGTGACTAACCAATTTGGTGATCTATCGGTGGCTAGACACTGTAAAGCAGCAGGACCTAATCTGTCAAGCTTGAGGTGTATGATTATAGATAATGTACCTGATTGTGGAATAAGTGCCACTACAGACAAACTGCTTTTGCAGGTTAAATGGATACACAAACTTGATACTTTAAGCCATAGAGGGTTAAATGAACTTTTTTTTTTTAATAGCGAATTTAGAAATTGTGAAAGGGTCTTTTTATGCCATGTGTTAGTAGTTCAAATATTTTTAGTGACAGCCAGGCAATTCCCTTCCCTGTCTTAAAGAGCAACTGTGGTCTCAAAAAAAGTAAGGGTTGAATGAATGCCAGCAGTATTTCCTTTAAAATGAGATGACAATCATATCTCTGGCTGGACCCTGTGAGACATTACATTGGGGTGAATGTTCAAACTTCCTGCTTCCAGTAGGTTGAGTGAGATCACCTGACCTCTGTCCCACCCGTCTGCCCCGGGGGAGAAGCATGCTTAGTTAAGACTTAATACTGGGGAAATCAGGAAGTACCTGGGGAAAAATTGACAGTTGAGAAGGGGAGTCTATTAATGCAGGCAGATGCTGGTCACATGGCTACAAGCTGGTCACATGGCTAAAAACAGGAAGAGTTCAACCAGGAAGTTACATTGCTGAACCTTTCCAGCAATAACTTCTCACTAATTTTATCTAGAGATGTGATTTAGGTTTTATTTTGAAGGTGTGATGGAAGGCTTTTTATATAATCCTTACTAATTTGGAAGAATTCAAGACCACAGTTACCCTTTATCCACCCCCTTTGCTTTTGCCCCTCCCTTCTGTGTCCTTTATTGTGCATAGTCAGGTGAAATTCGCAATGGTCTACTGAATGATTACAGTCTACCTTAAATTCTTACATTTTTGCCACTGCAAAAACACAGGATTTTCTATTTTAATATTGCAAAAGTTCATCACTTCATGCGCCCAGCAGCTACTTAAAAGCTCAAACACTCCTAAATTATTTACTAGTGTATCTTCTATTCCCCTAGAAACTGACAACAACCTGCCTTCCAGCTTCTCACCTTTCAGTTCTGCAATCTATTTTGAATTCTGCATATAGGAATAATGCAGTTTTAAAAAGTGGCCAGTGCAGAAGGTGAACAATTGAAACTAAGACTAGAAATACAATAGATAATATAAAATGGCTGATCCACGAGCTCCATTAAATACCTATGCAGAGCACTCTAAACTCCAAGAAGGAAAGAAATATAGCCATTACTCTCTGGAGATTTTAAAAAACAAAGGTCACATGATTCATCGCCACACAAGCAAGTCGAGGTACCTATTTTTACCTGAAAAATTAGTAAAACATGATTGACTCGAGTATAAGTCGAGGGTAAAAATTATGACCACTACTGCCTTTTGATTCTGTATTGTTTTGAGGCTTTAGTTGCCCTTTAAATGGACAGCAGATTTCCCATACAATAATAGCCAAATCCAGCATGGCTATTACTGTATGGGACTGCTGTATGGAAATTCTGCTGTCCATTTAAAGGGCAACTAAAGCCTCAAAACAATACAGAATCAAAAGGCAATCTTTAACAATATATTTCATCCTCCTGATTCTGTATAGTTTTACAGCATTAGTTGCCCTTTAAATAAAGAGGAATCACACACAGTAACCTCCAATTCCTTGCCACTCCAGATGTTTGGAAATGCTTTATTTGCTGGGAGTTGTAGTTCTCTAACATCTGCAGTGGCAAGCACTGCACTCCCCCAGAGCCCTTCCAGTTCAGTGGACTTGCCTTTGTGTAGTCTGCAATAAGGCTGCTCCTGGTGCTGCCATCTGGATTTCTGGAACAATAAATATGGCAGCTGAATGTCAAGTCAATAACCACCACCTTCCAGCAAGGCCCTGCGCTTTGGCCTCTGACTTGGGTTTCACCTCTCACCAGAAAGGGGCTCTGGCTACGCTAACTTCTATGCTAACTGGTGCCTGAAGTCACAGGAGTTGATGTGGAAGCAAGCGGCCGGCCTATTACTGGACTGCAGATGTGAGTGACTCGAGTATAAGTCGAGGTACGATTTTTAGGCTATTTAGGCTACAAAACCTTGACTTATACTCGAGTATATACAGTATTTTTATTTAAAGCACAACACTAAATTGTTAAAACCATCTTAAAACTAGAGAGACTAAATTCATGGCAATTTGTGAGCAAGGAAAACTCAGAGCTTTTACACATGCTCAAATGAGCTTTCCACTGCACTTAGTGGACAAGCCTCCAGGTAACTTATTAGTCATTGGCTGTGACATCATACATCATGGCTGTGAAAGGAGTTAGCTAGTAACTGCTGCAGGGATCAGGCTGAATAATTAGCTTTAACATATAAACCATGACTAAATGCACTACCATACTATTAAAAGATGGACATGTGTTACCTGCAAAATCAGGCGGTGCTAGGGAGTATAAATAAATACCAATATACACACAAATAGGAAGATAGACTTCCAAAGAATTCCTATAAGAACTCATACACGTTATCCAAATTTGAAGAAACAATTTATTGGCACAGAACAATAAAAGAACACCCTACACCCAAAGTACCAATGCCCCCCTCCCCCCAATATATATATATACAGATATCCCTAAAGCTGGGCGTCCCCAGCAAATAAGAATAAGTACTACAAAGGTCTTATTATAAAGTGGCTCCTAATAAAGTGCTGGCGTGAATAAAGTAACTAAGTGCTGAAGGCCATAAAACTCTAGGCATTAAACAGTTCCATCCATATTGCACCAATGTGGTAGAGGTAATATCCAAACCAGGGATGGCAGCTTCAACTTCAGCTGTTGTACAAATACAAAGTGGAAACGAAAATGCAACATGGACACTGGATTATCACAAATTTCTGGCTTACCCGGGACTTTCAATGGAGTTAAACCGACTTACGTCCACTGAGGCAACTCATCCTGTTGTGGCACTGCTGCTTTGTTGTGCGCTCCATTAGCTTGAAGGATAGTATTTAGATAAATCCCTAAATACATAAAACTATTAAACTTTAACATTTTTCCAAAGAGACAAAATACCGTTATTTTGCCAATAAGGCCCCCCCATGTTACAAAAAGAGGTTACAGAAAGCATCCAAAAAGTATAGTATCATTTAGCCCATTTGGATTTTCTGTTTGTAGGTTATAAATCCACCCGCTTTCACTCTGAAGCAGTCTGGACTTCACATTCCCACCTATTTGGCCCAATGACACCTGTTGAATGCCCATAAATGTTAAAATTGCACGGTTGACATTGTGTTGCTCAAATATGTGCTTAGCCATAGCACTTCTGTCTAGTTGCCCATTTTGGGTTGCTCTGACATGTTCAACTAAAAAAAAAAGCTTAAAAATCCTACCTCGGCTTATACTCGAGTCACTAACTTTAAATCCGCGACCCACACGCTTTCTGTCTCTTCCGCATCCACTGTACTGTGCCGACATCACTACTCGCTTGCTTCATATATTTACACATTTTACACTTCCCAAAACACCTATTTCCTTTTACTGGAGGGAGATCTAATCAACCCCTAATATTCACCTCTCGTGGTTTTAGGTGGCTTGGGGACAATAAATCTCTAAGATTTCTACCCCTCCTCTCTGGCATCTGAGGGTATGGCCCTACACAATCTTTTAATTCATCATCATCTCTCAAAAGAAACCAATATTTTTGCAGAATGCGTCTGACTCTAAATCATTTATTATGGTACGTGGTTATAAAGCAAATAGGGCTACCGTCTTTTATTTGACTACTACTGGGGACGTCTTTTTTATATAGAAGCTCTACTCTTTGTTTTCGTTGGGCTACTTTGAAGCCTTTTTGGATAGCCCTTTTATAAAAAAAAGGCATTGCCTATGAGTCAGAGCCATGAGGCTCGAAATGCGTAAGGCAGCCTCTTAGCTATGAATTACATTTAATCTGTGATAAATAAAAGGGATGTTTTAACTAGAAGGAAAGACGGTCTGACTGCCTGATTCCAGTGTCCGCTACACCCATTTGTCTGCAGTGTATATCGGGGTAAGCGAGGGGTCCAGGGCAAGCAGCACCTGGACCACCAAGGAATACGGTGAGTTCCCCTCAACGTGGTAAATCAACAGTGGTATATGAATTTCGGCAATATTGTCTATAGAGACGGGTCCGGGGCATATCCACCCGGACCACTTGTTTGTGAGTCCAGCTTTAATGCATATGATATAAATCTGTTTATTGATACAATGGTTATAATTGTTTAAATGGACTCATTGATGTTGCACTGTTAAGGTGCATAGGGGGGAATCGTCTTAATTCTTTTTCTTGTTCTCTATGAGGACATAATTATATAAAACTCACTGAGCATGTGCAAATTTTTATTTGGTCTATGATACAAAAAGAGGGGGCAACACTAAATATTGGCAGTAACAACAGGATATCAAGGTGATTTTTTTGTTGTTTGATAAAGGGGCTGATGCCCGAACACAGGGGCATTTCTAGGGTTTTTGGCACTTAATTCAAACTTTGTAAAAAGGCGCTTCCAATCGCTATTGGACGGCACCACCGTGAGGTGGGTGTGGCTCCTGGTTGTTGGTGTGGCTTCCAGTTGTGTGAGAGAGAAAGAGATAGATAGATAATCCCCTAGATAGATATATTGATAGAAAGGGGATACTTGGGAAGCTGGTGGTTAACAGTCAAAAGAACAGTTTAATAACTGGAAAAGAGACACGGTGATTAATGGGGAAAGTAAAGAGGAAGAAAATTGTAATAGAAATGCCCCCACACGGATCCCCTGTGGGCGTGGACCCCAAATTGTGTCTGCTGAGTTCTGTGGACTCACTAGCAGCCGATAAATTCTCTAAAATTTTTATAAGAGAATCACTATTCACCGCTAAGAAACTTATTGCTAGGATGTGGATGAGCGCATCCACGCCTACCATCCAACAATGGAAACAAGAAATTAACAAAAGTTTGCCATACAAAAAACTTGCATACGCCCACAGGGGGTGCCCCCTTAAATATGACAGAGTGTGGGGCGGCTGGGAGTCATCCCCCGACACAGGAAGCCAATGAAAATAAATCCCAAGGATATGAACAATATGTGTAATAGTATCACCCAACAAATAAAACACACTGATAGAGTAAAAGGAAATAGAACAAATTTAACAAGCAAAAACGGCTTAGTGATATAAAAACGTTTATTGAACTGAATTGCAGCGTTATTAATAATCCCCTAAATATATATACCTTTCAATGTTAGAAATTTTGAGATATATCTTGTAACAAAAAGTAATGTGCTTTACCTAAAACTACTGTATGTGGAAATTTCTATATTATTTCTTTGACAGTTTTTTTTCTTATCTCAATAAAGTTCCTCCCTAGGGAGGGGATTAAAAAAAAAAGAAATGCCCCCACACAGATAACTATAATATAAGTGACCCACACAGAGAATGAAAAAACAAGTTCCACTACACATAAAATGGTTAAAATAAAAAATGTCATTACACGCACAAAAACAGATTATTTTTCCTCTGCTGCCTTGCCTTTACCCCAGAGGTACTGCCTGAGACAAATGTCTCACTCTGCCTCATTAGATAAGTGACCCTGCCCGAACATATGATGTTCCCAGGTTATACTGTATTAGTATTATCTACTATACGTGGGCTAGTCCCTTTTTTATGTAAATGGATTTTTGGTCTCCTATTTGAGCCATTTGGTTTATAGCATTGATTGAATATAATCTAGAAGTGCTGCTTATTCCATATCTTTGGTCATTTTTGTTGGGCATAATTATGAAACCACATTGGATGTAAAATATCATGGTATTTACTGAAGTTTTGTATTTACCACCAGTAAATAATATTGTCAGAGTGGCATTTGGAACCTAGGTTAAATATGTGAAAAAATGAAAGGTAAAAAATAATTTTGGTATTCAAGATCGGGAAGTAAAGCAGCTGTGTCTTACCTCCCGTTCTCCCGTTCAGGAGCCAGGAACAAAGGTATTTAGCTGAATGCTCGCTCCTCCGCTGCTTACTCAGACAGGTGATGGAGTTAGTACTCTATGCGCACAGAGTGAGTGGGGACCTGTCAGAGGACGCCTCAGTCCCTAAGTTTAAATGTTTTTTATGAAGTGTAGGTCCCCCCTGCCAATCCCCAACCGCCAAGTAAGGTTAGTAAAAAAAAAAAAAAGAAAAAAAAAAGAAACATTTACATTGCTTTGTCCTCCGGCGCTATGCACTGCTGGCAGATGTGGCTGCCGGTCCGCCCCGTTTGCTGCAGGAGCGAAGGACTGTAAGTGTGTTTGTGCTGCTTTTTTTAAGAAATATAACTTGGCAGTTGGGGGTGGGCTACAATATTTAAAAATGTTTTTTAAAAAGCTTGTAGTTTGTTCTGAATCACATATTTGGCTGCAGCCTGTGAAAATGATAAAAGGAAAAGTTCAGTGGAAAATATAATTTTTTAAATTCTTGGTTTATATTATTCATACCTAGTTATTCTACATATTCTCTCCCATTTTGTTGAATTTATACCCCTTGCTATTCCATGCTGTTGACATTAGTGAGCTGACATTTCAGGTTCTGTAATGATCCTCCTTCTTCCCAGAATGTACACAACCATGGAATGTTCCCAACAGTAATTTCTACTGACTGGCTGTTGGATAGGTCAAACATGCTCAGATCTCTACTGAGCAACTGAATCAACCCAGGAACTGGGTCAAGGGCAAGACCTTAACAGTCTCTATTAGGGGTCCTGTAAACAGTAAGTCATTATTTCGGAAGCATTTATTTATATGCAGACAAAATGCTAAATGGGCAGGTTAAGGTCATTAGGATGGAAAAATACTGCTTTAAAAAAAAAATGTATGCATTTGCACTAAACTTGCACTTTAAGCTTCCTGTAACTTGAGTGACATGCTGGGAAAGATAGGAAGTATCTGCACAGACTTTAAAACAATATAAGTCACATGGCTAAAGCTGGAAAACAGAAAGTGCTCAGGAAGTTATATTGATTAACATTTCAAACAATATAGCGTCATATAAGTTTAACCTATATGACAGAAGGGCTTTTATTTAACCCTAACTTTGGATTTTGGATAGCAAAGCTCTGCTGACCATAATTCTCTTAAAGTAGAACATTTGGACATTTCTGAAACCAACTTCTTCCCCTAATAGTACTTTGGGTGAGGACCTAATCTGATAAGTTGTTCACACTTGGGAGTGTTTTAGTTTGCCCAAACAAAGCCAAAAAAGATTGTAGTGCCACTCTTGTTCTGCCCCCTTTCCAGTTTATTTCATAGGGACTCTAAAGATAATAAAAAGATTAAAACCATTTAAAAACAAAAGCAGAATATTTAACCTTATCTATACATAGTAGTCATGGCAAATCATGGGAAAGTTTTTTTTTAAATACTACTTCATGAGTGTTGCACCCTGCTTTTCTATTTTGGTCAATGGCTTTGTCTTTTTTTGGGTTTGCACCTCACCTTAGTCTAATCCTTTAAATAACTATCAGTGCCCTGTTCCGACATTTTTTGTGCCCTTTCCAGTTTATGACTGTAATCAATGAAGAAGTCTGGATGAAGTCCCTGACTTCCACAACTTAATTTGGGGCACTACAGCAAACTAAGGGGTTAGGATCTTCAGGTTTAGGTCCTCCCAATGGGATCTATTAGGGGAGAGACGATGGTTTGGGTGGGTATGAAATAAAACAACTAAAAGAAAATGAAGCATTGAAGAAAAAAAAGATGGGGAGGCATATGGAAGCATTCTTACTTAACTGCATTACATTTTTTGTTGATGTAATGAAACCATAAAAAAATCTATACTCGAGTAAATCACTTTTACTACTTTTTTCAGGTTAAAATAGGTACCTCTGTTTATACTCGATAAAAAAACACTGTTTAACGTTTCGGTGCACAATCACCTTCATCAGACACAAACACATTTTGTACATGTCTGATGAAGGTGCTTGTGCACCGAAACGTTACGCAGTGTTTGTATGGATAAATGAACACCAGTTGCACAAACTGTGTGTGCAGCCTTTTCTTCTTCTTTGTGATATGCTTGCAAGCTCACTGCAGCACCTAGCACACTAGTTCTCTAGGAGTCGTGAGTGTGCAGGATCCCTCTGTTTTCTTCTGTTTATACTCGGGTCGGTATATAGTAGAGTATATACATTAGTTTTCAGAAATATTCAGCTATTTAACCAATGAATCACTTCATTCTGCTGTCACCCACTGGGTAAATCACTAGTTAATGTTGGAGAGGACATAATCCTTTGTGTAAAAAAAAAAGTGATTTACATCAAAAGAGAGGGGTATTTAAGGTGTTTAATTGTCCTTTAATTTGTAATAAAACACTTATTTTTACTATCTACTATATAAAGCAGAAATCTTGTATGTATGTTTGTATGCATGTGCTCACCACACAGCCACACCCCTGAATGACTCAACATAATGGCGACGCCCTCTGAAAGGGACGGCGCCCATGAAGTCCAGTTTGACCAATAAAAAGCCTGCACGTCACTTGAGTGTGATTCCCCAATTCAGTAACTCAGATGAAGGGCCTGGGCTCTGTGAGCTGCCCAACTTTAACAACACAGACACAGAGTCCACTTTAGTGATACAACAACAGCGTAATGTAAAGCTACACAACTCAGAGAGCTGCACACATCGAACAACAGCTTCTATAACATAGGGAACAAGACATTTCCCTTAAGGTCTGTAAGACATTACAATTTGCTCCTGGAAGGTGTAAAATATAAACTTTGGAAAGACTATCAAGGTTATTCAATAAAAGTTCTTATCGTTTAAAATGGTGCTAATTTTGCCCCAACCAATCAGATGTTAGCTTTCAAATGTTAAATAAGATCTGATTGGTTGGGGCAAAATTAGCACCATTTTAAAGGATAAGAACTTTTATTGAATAACCCTGTATGTTACTATTGGTGATATGAATGACATTTATATACAAATATAAACCTATACAAATATAAATCCTGGAAAGCCTATATTACTATTGGTGATATGAATGACATTTATATACAAATATATACCCTGGAAAGACTATGTTACTATCGGTGATATGAACCACATTTATATACAAATATAAACCCTGGAAAAACTCATGTTTACTAATTGGTGATATAACCACATTTATATACAAATACAAACACTGGAAAGACTATGTTACTATTGGTGATATGAATGACATTAATATACAAATATAAACCCTGGAAAGACTATGTTACTATTGGTGATATAAATGACATTTATATACAAATATAAACCTGGAAAGACTATGTTACTATTGGTGATATGAATCACATTATATACAGAAGATAAACCCTGGAAAGACTATGTTACTATTGGTGATATGAATGACATTAATATACAAATATAAACACTGGAAAGACTATGTTACTATTGATGATATGAACCACATTTATATACAAATATAAACACTGGAAACACAGGAGGCTCTGCTTTAAATTTCTTAGCATGACAATAACAGCAAATGGAAAGAGACCTTGATGATGTAGTATAACTACCTTGTTTCTACTTTTGTCATGGTGTATGAACTGTGACATGAATATGTCTTCCTCAGTCTCACCTTGGTAGCAGAGTTTGGCTGTTCCTTACCTAGTTTTAAGCCTTCTATCCAGCTGTTTTGTTTCTGTTAATGGCGTGTATCAATTTGGTATAACTAGTTAATCATACACCTGACTATAATATTAAGTTCCTGATTGTGTAGATCTGTTGTATTCAATTAGATCAACTGGACTTGAAATGTAGTTCTTGAAGACATTTCGCTAGTCATCCGACTGGCTTTCTCAGTTCAGAATGACTTGTGGATGAATGAGAACCTTCACAACCTGATTGTGTAGGTTTAAAGGGCATTTTCCCCCTTTTTTATACATTTTGGGGTATAGAAGGTCTCCCTCCCTCCCTTTTCTGTTTTTACAAAAACTCCCCCGATCATTACTTACCTTACCTCTTTCCTCCGGCGTACAGTCCCGGCCCTCTGCTTGCATGAAATTGCATGCAGGGGGCCGGACCGGCAGCAGCGTCCGTGATTGGCTGAGAGGCAGCCAATCACAGACACGGCTGCCAGCAGTGGAGAACGCTGGGGGAGAGAGGTAAGGTAAGCAATGATCGGGGGAATTTCTGCACATATTATTGGTACATACTGTATACCCTATTTTACCTATGTCCTTCAGTGATCTCTTCTACCCCACTGTTTTAATGTATTCATACATGAAGAAGCTCTCTGTATTAAATATTTTTAATATTTTCTTTATTTTGTTTCTGCTATTACCCTTGAGTGGAAATCGCTGCTTTTATTTTGTTTTCTGTTAAAAGTTTCACTAAGCAGAATCCAGTTTTAAATGTATAACTCTTTGGTGCTACTTACTGGAAGAAATCTCAAGCTATCAGCAGGGTGTAAGAAAAAGCAGCATGCTCCATCAGTTATTACTGCATCTATATTAAACTTTTTATAATACGATAAGATATTACTTTGAGTATGGAGACAAAAATAATCATACAAGAAAAAAAATATATTTCTATTTGAGGGTTTTTCAATCAGAGGTTCAGGGATCCCTGGGGTTCCCTGAGAGGTTGCTAGGGGTTCCTCTAAAGATAATGAATGAAATTGTATAGCTCCATCCGTGTAATAAATGTACGGTAAGTACATTTTAACGGATATATAAACCCTTTTAACTCGCTCCTACCTTCAAACATGCATTTTCCCTACTCTTTTTTCCTATAATATCAAAATATTAAATTTAAACTTTTTTGTTATGGTCTTACTTCCTCATGTAGGAAGGAGTCTCACTCCACAGGATGTCAGTGTGATTTAATTCCAAAAACGCTCTAATTTCATGTGCAAGATTTGGACAGTACAAGAAGTAGAAGCCAGATTTAGAAAATCTGTATGTGCCAGTTGTTATCTGTACACAAATATGGTACATAAAAAAGTATGAAGGGGAGTCATTTTCTGGATATTGAGGCAGACTAATTGGGGGGGATGTAGGAGAAATTTAGTGAAAAACTAAACTACATTTTTTGACCCTTAATGTGAAAGCTTTCCATCTCAGAATATTACTCTTAATTTACAAACGCGAAAGACGTGGATTCTGTAATTAAGATGGCTTACGTGATGTCAGTACATCTTTTCGTCAAATCCCCAGACTTGCTTAAATTTTAACTTTCTTTTTGCCAACAACGCAGGCTAGGGAATAAACTGCAAATATTACATTTTGTTTTAAACTGAAAAGGAAGGGAATGTATAATTGTGGGAGAAAGGATATATGTGCAAACACAATTGTACACTGCAAAATCCATGTTCTGCAACTGAGAGACTGGTGACTTTAAGTTTGGGAGGTTATATCAGACTGAAAACTTTCTAAGAGAGATTGTGTTAGATTGAAAGCAATCTTTGGGAGAATGGGGCAGGAAAAAAGCAACCTCTAAGAGACATGGGGTAGACTGACAGAATCTAATTTTCTTAATTTGTCGAATTTGATCAAATTGATTGGAATATCGAAGACATTTTCCCGTGATTTTAATCGACCAAATGCCGATATCGCTCGGTCTATCATAAAAACTATGGGAAATTACAATTGTTTTCAATTGTAAATCGTATATGAAAACCAATGGCCCGTGTATGGCTAGCTTTGTGAGAGGAGCTTTTCAAGGTTCTCATTCATCCAGGTCATGGTATATCTGTTGTATTCAGTTAGATCAACTGGACTTAAAGTTTAGTTCTTGAAGATGTTTTGCTAGTCATCCGACTGGCTTTCTTCAATTCGGAATGACTTGTACAAGAATCTGTTGGAAATTAAGTACCCTGGAACGTTCCAATTAGCATATCACAGCCGAGTGTTAGAAACCTTCTGAATGTAAGGCGTGATTGCACTGTGGCTAAGAGGTGTTATAGGAACTGCCCAGGGTGAGGTGTCAAAACAGCATTGTACATGGCAGACAGTTGGTGTCGAAACCCCCCCTCCACACACACACACCTCTATTCAGGCTTGGTTTCTTTATTTTCACATAAATGGCCTCCTTAAAACCTCTCTTGGACCAGTCATGTTCCTTTGCCAATATGTAAACATTACAATCTTCAAAGGTATGTCCTTTTTCCTTAAGATGCAAGTACACGGCTGAGTCCTGACCCGAGGGATTGTCTGTGCTGGGCCATAAGTTGATGCAGTTGCTGTTTGGTCTCCCCCACATACAAATCAGAGCACTCTTCACTGCACTGCACTGCATATATGATGTCACTTTTCTGTTTTTTCGGTATTGGGTCTTTTGGATGTACCAATGTTCGGATATACCAAGCCTGAATAGAGGTGGGGGGATTTGACACCAACTGTCTGCCATGTACAATGCTGTTTTGACACCTTACCCTGGGAAGTTCCTATAACACTTCTTAGCCCCAATGCAATCACGCATTGTATTCAGAAGGTTCCTAACACCTGGCTGTGATATGCTAATTGTACAAGTCATTCTGAAATGAGAAAGCCAGTCGGATGACTAGCGAAACGTCTTCGAGAACTAGACTTTAAGTCCAGTTGATCTAATTGAATACAACAGATATTTGTAAGAGGAGATTGTGTCACGTTAAAAGTGATCTGTATGAAATGGTGGCAGATGTAATGCAATCTGTGAGTGATTATGGCAGATTGAAAGAAATCTGTCAGAGATTGGAGCAGATTGTTAGCAATCTTTGGGAGAAAGAATGCTTTCAGTCTGACACAATCTCCCAAATGTCAGTTTACGAAAACTACAGCCTCCCACCCCCACCCCTCCAAATAACCTGCCAAAATCTTAAAGACTGCAATCTTTTCCAATCTCCCAAAAAATGATTTCAATCTGACACAAAATCCCAAACTTGAGTTTCCTTGTAAAGACAATTTTGCCTCCTAACCTTACCCCTCCAATTACACAATATCCCCTCCCCTTCCTTGTGTGTGAAGAGGAAAAGGGGTGTACATACCCTTTAATATTGGAATATATTTAGATCTGACTATTGTCAAAGTTTAATATTCCTACAATTGTTCTTAAGTTTAAGCATCAATTTGTTTATAAAATTGCCATGGTGTGTTAACTATGAGTTGCATGCCTTGTTGCAAACATATTGTGAACCCTACCAGGACATATTTCCCTGGACAGTGCTGTCAAGGTCACAGAGAAGTTCCAGGGACTGGGCATTGCTTGATGTATCATCAGGAGATTCATGATTTCCTCCCTGCAGTTCCTTTGGTATCCTCCACACTGCTGCACAAGTCGTGACTTTACTATCTGAAACTAAATAGCAAGAAGAGAGAATTCATTTGATTTTTATGGTACCATGGTATAGTCACAGTCACACAAACATGACATATTTTTGCATCTGCTGCTTAAAATATTTAAGACTATTTTTCCATAATATGCCTCAGAAAGCAGAAATGAGAGAGAGGCAAAACCCTGAAGTCGGCAATCAGTCCTCCACAGAACTCATAATTAGCATATGTTTAACCCAGTTTCCCATGTTCTGAGACAGTTTTCGTGTTGTGATTACATTTTAATTCTTCTGGGAGTGGGGAAAAACAGGTTCCCTTAAAATACCAGTCCTGATTTTTTCCCCACTTTTTATATTATGCAAATTCACTGTAGTTGGAAGTTGACCCTTGTTTAACTTGAGTTGCCTGTTCTTGCCCATACAGGTATAGAGAAAAGGTATCAGCAAAACTATGGATTACAAACCTTTTGTTGTGAACACTGCATAAAAAAAGATTGAACCCAAATAATGTAATGGTATAATCATTCATTATTTCTAGCGCTAAATCTTACTAGTAACTATCTTAATATTTCTTCTTGCCTAGTGCAATCTGTGATGCATGCCACAGTATCTAAAATGTTGCCTTAACATTAAAAGGCACAAGCAATGTACTACAAATTTAAAATGGAATAGCAAGAAATTTTTTACACTCTAAGAAGACTGGTCTTAAACACAAGCAAAGCATAACCTAGAAATAAGAATGTGGTATGAGGTGTAAATAGTTATCCCCTTTCTGTTAGTCAGACTTTATACTTGTTAGGTAATTCAATTATTGTTACAAAAGTCAAACAAAGTCATTAAATGTAATTGGTAATACATTCAATGATAATTGGTTGTTTGCTTAGACCCCACTGTACCGCTTAATTTAAACAACAAGGCATGCAATTCACAACAAAAATGGTGATCGCAAACATCTCTGAAAGTGATGTATAGGGTGTATAAAGTGCCAGCACTATTGGCCAAGATTTTCCCAACAATCAGCCCACTCTGCTTTAGAAATTGTAACCAAAGAGGGGATTTTTACCATATATGGTGGAAATGCCACCTAGTACAAAAATTATGGGAGGATATATTTACAGTAATTTCAGAAGTGCGAACCTTCTCCACTGGTAGCACTCCTAGGACACAACATCCCGGAACTAAACAAACAAAATAATAAAATGATTCAGTATATTATGTTAGCAGTTAAAATACACATAGGGGCACAGTGGAGAGGACAAACATTAGACGCATCGAGGGTGCTGACAAGAATAAACAATATCATGATCAACGAGAGAATCTTCCATGTCTTGCAAGATACTCTAATTGTATTCGCTAAAACATGGACTCCCTGGGTAAACAGTAAATATTCAATAACACTACCCATATGAATCACCAGGGAGTTATAAAACAAAAAAATCCACAAAAATAACCCCAAAGGGAATGACCATGGTGCTGGCTACTGATAAGGAGCTGCAATAGTACGCTCAATTTAAAAATAAATAAAAACATGAGGCAAGTCATGAGTTACAAAAAGTTCAATTTTATTTTTCTGTTATTTGTGTTTAATTATGATTTTCTCTATCTTTCTCCATTTATAATAATGGTACTACTACGGTTGATAAATGAAAATAAGAATATATATGTCACATATGTATGGAACATTATTATGTTATAATATTGAAATATTTGTGAGATGAACAAATATATGTATGCAAAATGGAAAAGTGATGGAGACTAATGTTAACTGTTTATATTTGCAATAATATTTTTGAAAAAATCCCAATAAAAATATTGAACACTAAAAATGGTGATCGCATGCATTGGAAAAATACAGTGCAGCACAGATCGTGCAATTTTCATTTAAAGGGTGTGTCCACCACCAAAACTATAAGTAAACCCCATACTGGCCCCACTCTGTAGTGTAATAAAATCCTTACCTTACATCCCAGCTCCAAATGGTTCTCCTGTAATCCCTCCCCCAAAGCCCCAAAAACTGCCCACCAGGAGGATAGCAGAGTCCAGAGTCCTCTGGGAGAAGTTTGGCATGCGCACTGCAGGCCTCCCCCCCTCCCTCCCGTTTTACAATCCCTCCCCCTACCATAAAAACCCTTGGCCATACATTAGTATACCTTCCCCCAGCCACAACCGCTCTAAAAGATTTTTAAGAAAGTCCCCCGAACTCTACTTACCTTCCCTCTCTCCCCCGGCGTTCTGATCAGCCGGCAGCCACGTCCGTGATTGGCTGCCTCTCAGCCAATCACGGACGCGGCTGCCGGTCCCGCCCTCTGCTTGCAGTGACTTGCAAGCAGAAGGCCGGGCAGTGTGGCCGAGGAAAGGGGGAAGGTAATTAAAGATTGGGGCACTTTCTTGAGAATCTTTTATAGCGGTTGGGGCTGGGGGAATGTATATTATCATATGTCATGTTTTTTTTATAAGGGTGGACATGCCCTTTAATGTGCAAAGCGGATTTTGGCCATAGTGGGGCCTATCCCTAACACTTTACAGATCTCTGCCTCTCATCTTTTGTGCCAGGGAAGCAAAAAAAAAAAAACAAAGAAAAATAAACATTTTATTTATAATGCAGCTTTGACCAATCCCACCCCTGACAATTAGTCAGGGGTGGGGCTGCAGAAACAGACTGTAAGCTAGAACTGATTTATATCCTAAACAGGGCTAAGACGGTTACATTTTCAGTGCTGTATATTATTTAAAACATGGATTCTTTTAAGCAACCTTGATACATTGATAGCAATCTATCAGGGAAGACAACCCTAATCTAACACTCCTTCCTCAGAATATTCTGCAGTAATAGAGGTATCGGCTCCTCTTGTCAATATGAAAATAAGCTCTGGGCAAAGAGAGTATCCTAATTGGGCCAGCTTGAGGAGTGTGTGCATAATAATTAAGTCCATTCCCTTCTAAGGTACTGAGGAAGGAGAACCGTTCTCAGTTTCAGCAGTTTCTGGGGTTGAAATGGCAACTGCCCTGATGGATTACTATGGGGGATATTTATTAAAGGATAACTATCATGTGAAAAAAAGTTTTTTCCCCTTTTAAATACAGTTAAAATTAAAAGTACCTGGGATAGGGTTATAGGCCTGGTGATTTCTACCTCCCAATATTGTTTCTGTGAGGAGCATCAGCCCAAAGAAAACTGATTCTGCCAGTCTTCCTCCTGAATTCAGCACTATCTTTAATACAGGAATACAGGACTAGTCCAGGACTAACCTGGCAAATGAAAACTGCAAGATCCTCAACAAAATGATATTGTGAGCTAGGAATAAACTATCCTACCTCCCTACCACAGGTACTTTATATAGTTATCCTTTAACCTCTTTAGCTCACCTTTAAGTGTTGACTAGACTACTACAAGTCTACACTAAAAATATTTAAGGACATTATTAACAACATGTTCAGGCTTTCTGGAAAAACATTCAGGGCAATGGTCAGAAATGTACAACCATTTGGTCTGGTAGTGAAGGTGAGAAAGATTTTTTAATGTTTGCTTCATAACTGAAACATATATCAGTCAATTCCTTTTTTGAACCCTAAACCTGCTGCACTCTAGCTGTACTGACTGATCATTTATTTAAGGAAATCTGTGGGTTTTCTACAGAACCAGTCCTGTACTTTGGCCAAAATGCTGGCATTACAATCTCCAAGCATATGTCCTTTTTCCTTAAGATGCAAGTACATGGCTGAGTCTTGACCCAAGAAATTGACTCTACTGTACTGGGCCATACACTAGTGCAGCTGCTACTTTATCTACCCCCACATACAAATCAGAATATTCTTTACTGCACTGCATATATCATGTTGCTTTTCGTGTGTTTCAGTGTTGTTTTTTTTAGGAAAATTACATATGTTTGAAGATTGTAATGTCAACACCTTGGGTAAAGAACAGGGCTGGTTAAAAAGAGGTGTCAAAGATGCTATTAATGTCAAAATAAATAAACCAAGCCTGTATAGAGATGTGAATGAGGATGGGGGGGAGATTGCCAACACCAGTTGCCAGCCATGTACAATGCTGTTTTGATGCCTTACCCTGGGAAGTTTTTATAACACATCTTAGCTACAATGCAATCACCACCTTGCATTCAGGAGGTCCCTGAGACCATACTGTTATATGCTGATTGGGATAGATTCCAGGGTATTTATTGCTGACAGATTTTTGTACAAGTCACTATGAATTGAGAAAGCCAGTTAAATGACTATCAAAACGTATTCAAGAAGACCATTTGATCTAACTAAATGCAACACCTTCAATATCAGCCAATCACTAACGAGGCTGCCGATCCGTCCCCTTCTGATGCTGTCATGAACAGAAAAAGCACAGAGCAGCAGCATAAGAAAGCCAAGGGGAACAAGGGTTAGTAAGTATACTTACAAGCCTCGCACAAACATTTAAACCTTCAAGGACAAGGTTTGGGGGGTAATTAGCTTGAATACAAATTTAAGTTAGGGAGGTTGAACATGACCTTTATATATGCCAATCATTAAGCTTTAGCCCAGCAAAATATTATTCTATCTGATTCTGAAGGGTTGCTGATGTTTTGTAGTGGATTGTGTTAGATTATGCAATGGAAAGTTTTCTCATAGCCATACTCCAATGTATCATTCGGTCAGGAGTAAACTTAGCTCAAATTTTATACCTTGTGAGTCTTTAAAAAGTTACAGCTTTGGTGAAAATCACTCTTTTCTCTATATTTAGTAATGAATGAATTTCCTATTTTCTTAGCCACCAAGTGAGCATGTTTGGCAGTATGGTGAAATATAACTTTTCATTATAGGAATACCCATGATAAAACACTGTGTATTTTAGTACAATGCGTATACTTAACATAGCAGGGGTTACCATAAAAAAAACAACCACAATATTTTATTGTACTGCTGGAAAAAAAACACTGTAGGGGGTAGATAGATAACAAACACTTCATTAATTAAATTGAATTAAATAAATCCATAAAATGTCTTCCACAGCCTTGATCAAAATCAAAATATTTTAAGCTTTTTAAAGTCGCAAATGTCCAAATTTTAAAATACTATGTCAGTTAAAAGGAAACAAACATTTTTAAAATGACTACTAATGGTTAAAAGACACTTTGAGCAATCCGAACACAGATATATATTTCTAATTATCCTACCTTCTATAACAGTATGTCTTCTAAATCTTTATTTTGTGTAACTTCCCCTTAATATGGTTTGTAAAATGCACAGGGGTAGCACATACTACAAGCAACACTGTTATACCTGAATATGCAAAATTTTCAAAGTTAATCATGTTAGGTAAATAGAGGTGTATGTTTTTGTGAATGCCTCTTTGTAGAAAAACAAATCATATAGCCCAAAGTAAAGCACAGAGATATGTGAGGAATGAGTTCAATATTACATAATGACTTATGGGAAGCCATATTCTGTCAGTGTACTATGAATAGAAACAAATTTTTAGAGACTCTTTAATATAACATTTGATATTTTTATTGGTACAAAAAGAAAAAGATACTCTTCTTCATTATGTCCGATAATTATTATTGTTATTGGTACAAAAAGAAAAAGATACTCCTCTTCATTATGTCCGATTAGTACCAAGCAGAAGGTACAGTAGATACAAATCAATACATGTAGAAATGCATTCTGAAACCAAAAGTGTGTAACACACTTATGTTATTAACATGTCAGCACACTAATGTCAACAGCAGGGAATAGCAAGGGGTATAAATTCAACTGATTTTTCAAAATGGGAGAGAATATGTAGGATAATTAGGAATGCAAATATAAACTAGGAATTTCAACAATAATGATGTTTTCCACTGAACTTTTCCTTTAATATTCATACAAAGCAATTCTTTCTAATACTAGCCCCGCTGGCAGAGAAATATAGATGGTAAAATAACTAGATGCACATACATAATCCACTGCTAGGTTTGTGGCAAATTGAGTTATCCCAATCTATGCATCCATCCAAAATGCATCAAGTAAATCCAATATAAAGTGTAATGAATGAGGTAACAAACAGGTAGCAGGCAGAGTAACTGCTAGTGGCGACTTTATTCCACATAGCTCAAACATAAGTGGTGAATAGAAACTATCCAATTCCTTTGGAGATATGCAGCCAAATAGTCTGCCAATGTTCTAATAATATGAGCTAAAACTGAAACAGCATGATAAAACATAACAAAATAGTAAGTGGCTGCAATTAAAAGTGACTATGCAACCAAACTACCCACAACTGGCACATATTCTCCTTTCAATATGGAAGGTATATTCTGTGTTGTTTGGCATTTCTGTACAGGTGTGTGGCATCCCACTCCCTCTGATATTACCGATCTGCTGCCACTTTTCAAAGTACCTCTGCTGCTACTACAAAAAGAAGGTAGAGGCAATCTCATATAGTACAAAACTTTATTTAAAGGAACACTAAAAAGATTTTGTGTACTTTGTTAAAGGACAATTATACTCCCCCCTCGTTCCTTTCCCCCCACTCCTGCAAAGTACCCAGGGTGAGGACCTAAAACTCTAAGTCCTCACCTCTGGGTACTTTATAAAAGTCCTGCACTACTTACTTGTAATTTCCCTTGTCGCTTCGGGCCGATCCTCCCCATTCGCACTTTGAGTGACAGGTCGCAAGGCAGCCAATGGGAAGACGCACTCTGCAAGGAGGCGTGTCTTCCCATTGGCTGCCTGGGTAATTTGCAGGAGTGGATTGGGGAAATGGTAAGTATAATTGTCCTTTAAGTACATAAAATCTGTTTATTTTATTCACAGGGAGGTGAGAACGCTTATTCCCACCTCCCTGTGAATAATAGAATGCTCAGGGGACACTGGAACTTACCTTACCGGCGCTCCACTCGCAGCTGCTTCTGAGCTGACCAAGCGCCTATCTTTGGCGCATGCATGCCAATACATAGATAGGCATGCGATCAGGAGAGCGCGGCTGTCAGCTCAAAACTGCTGCGAGTGGAGCTCCAGTAAGGTAAGTTTGGCAGTATCCCCTGGGTATACTATTATTCACAGGGAGGTGGGAATAAGCGTTCTCACCTCCCTGTGAATAATAGAAATAGATTTTAGGTACTTAAATATGCTGGTTTAGTGTCCCTTCAATATATGCTGAAATACCCAATGTACTGGGGTAGTCCCCTTCCTCAGATGCTGCTAGCATGATCCCTCTTTTCTTGGGGAGATCCGCAGTTTCCTATACCACTGTATTGAGAAGTTTTAGGATTAGTGTGTGACTTTGGGAAGAGTCAGAGCCACAGAAGCAGCCCGGTCACTGTCTGTATGTGGTCCCACCTAGAGGCAGTTTGGGCGCCCCTTGTTGTACCAGGGAAAAAGAGGATCTGTCCAATTAGCTACTGAATGTATGTATGCAGAGTAAAAATGGAAATACCTTCAGGACCCGATGTAGCTAAATATTTTACTTCCTCACAAGTATACATTTGGATAAAAATTATTAAGAAAAAAATGATACATTATTTACTGTATCTCAGAAACATTAGATTCAGACTATATAGAGGATCATAACTAATCTTCATAAATGAAGGGTACAGGGACTGTTTTGGAAAAGCAGGTTCATTTTTGGAGAAGTGCTCAATGCAAAACACATAGCAAATATGTCTAAATACTGTCATTTTGTTATTGAGTGATTTGTTTTATACCTGCTGAGCTCTTTGGCATGACATAAACTTAGAAAACAAGCCTGCAATATGAACAATGAATGAGAAATAATGGTTACATAAAAGAAAGAAAGTCGGCATGGAAAGGAATGAGGAAGATAAAGGCAGAATTTTAAGCAAAATAGCAAAATGGCTATTTGAACCAAATAGTGTAAATGGGAAACTTCTAAATCAAACAATAAACTGCATCCAGTACTTTGGAATACTATGGACTTATCTGAAGAAGGGGGCAGGGTAATATCCCGAAACGTTGTTCTGATGTTTTTGCACTGCGAGTTCACAAGAAGTAGTGTGGGTCTTCTTGCTTATTCATCTATTGACTTATCTATGGATGCAGTGCAAGAAGGTCAGATACAGATTATGTACTGGTATGCTTGCTGTTTTTTTGGTTAGAAAGAAATAATGAAATATTCTGTGCAGATATTCTGCATAAAGACTATGCCGGATAACTGGCCTGGATTCTGATTATAGCTGTGCAGGGACTCGTTAGCTGGCATTAGAACTCACAGATGTTCAATCATCCTCCTTTGTTCCTTCCAGCTCCCCATGCTGTGTAACCCTATGACTGCCAGACATGCATCACTGACAAATATATTTACTATGAATTTGAGCTCTCGGTGTTTACAGGTTGGGAAAAGTATTAGATAAGCAATTTCCTATTAATGCATTCTAATCGTACACATCATCCCCAGTGAGGGGTTGATGACAACGTTGTCTTCCATCATGTTCCTCTGGTTTAGAGAGCAGACTGAGCTCATTTCTAAGCTGAAAAAAAAACCAAATTTCCTTCTGCAGAATAAAGTACTAATTTACTCTATTTTCACTGCAATTATATAATCACTACACATGCTATAAATTATGCCCCATGCAAGTATGACCATCCTTAACATGACAATCTTTTATTAATGTCATAAAAAATACAAACCATATCAAATAATCATGGACCAGCACACATACAAAAACCTGCTGTTAAAAAAAAATTGACAGCTCTCTTTTTGAGCTAACAGCAGCCCTGGGAGACTTTTATACCTTCACGGGACATGGACTTTAAAATCTTTTTTGACCTTTACTGTCCCGTTGTCCTTTACTATTGTGGATTGTCCCCTCTTCCACTTGCAGTCTTTTATGATTTAAATGATCAATTCTTTGGTTGTCACAGTAAACAGTGACCCAATAATGTTAAGATCATAACCTAATGATTGAAATTTCAGAACCTTATATTTCCAAGCAATGAAACGCTACACCAAAAATGCACTTTGTGCATTTCCCTGGCTTCCCTGGATTATTAAAGCAAATTTTCCTTGAATATTTTCTTATAACATGTTAAAGGAGTTTGGAGGCTTTTTTGCTGATTGCCATGTTGTAAGCTGTTTTTTTTGTGGCATTGGTGCAACAGTTTTTGTTTCAGGAAACACTATGCCAACCAATATTCCTTCTTGTGCATACTCAACAAGAAACACCATTTTGATACGGTAGAAGTTTCTTGTTGGCTTTCCTTTTTTCACGGTTATGTCTTTCCATGTTTTCATTTTTCAGACTTCCAGACTTTGCCACAATTTTTCTAACTTATTTTGTCTTATTTATAAACAGGTGAATTCTCAGCAGCAGCAAAACTCATGTGACAAAACGTATCACTAATACCCCCAGATCCATATATCTCAGAGCTGATCCACTGACATACGCAACATTTGTGACTTTGCTCATGCTGCCCCTCTGCTCTGAAACTCCTTCCTCCGTCTGTCTGTCATTCACCGTCCCTTAATAGCTTTAAGCGTAAGCCAATCTCTTCAGGCAAGCATATAACCTGGCCTGGACATTACAACTCTCACTACCCCATATGATCCAACCCGCCTTTCACACTCCACTGCCCATCTATTTACAGCCTACCGATTCCCATCACCTTATGTTTTACTCCCATTTCCTCTAGACTGCAAGCTTTCTGTGCAGGGTCATCTCTCCTTTTGTATCATGGTATTACTGTAAGTAGCTCATCATTCTGTGTACTTATATTATGTCATACCCGAGTATGTAATATGTATGAGTTTGTATAATATGTATTACCATTGTATGTAATTGTAAAGCGCCATGGAAGATGTTGGCACTATATAATAATCACTAATAATGCCGAACATTTGGTGGAAATCCGATTAATGCACACAATCTGTTAAACCACAACATTTCCTATTACCAAGATTAGGTCATTGTAAATGGGTAACACACCCTGGTGAAATAGGCTAATGCACACAGAATACTTTAGCTTTGTTATATAAAAAATCCCAACATCTTCTGGCATTTTTCAGTAAAACTGGAAAACAGTAAAATTCCACCAGGCAAATGTTCTTGTTTATACGGTTACATGCCATGGCTAATTTCCAGTTAGGCTAGTCAGCTAATTTTCAGGGATTTTACAGAAATACTCATTTAAACAGCACATTCTATATACGAAAAGTTCCTTTAACAGGTTCAGAAAGGTCCACAAAATTCTTTATAAAGAGCATGCTTTTTTATAAAGAGCATGCTAACTTTTCATCCAGATTTTTTTTTTTGCAACGTGTAGCAATGTGCAGAAAAACGCTGTTTTGGAGAAGTGCACATTTTTATTTCTTTTTTTTCATCTTTTTTCATTATAAATATTGCTAAAAAAACAGATGTACAATGTTTTTCCAATTAAACTACTTTTACAATATATACTGTATTATATGCCCTTTAGTCTACCCTTACTTTTCAGTTCACACAGTGCTGCCATTTTCAAATCTTTGGATATCTTTTAAAAACCTTTTTTTAATTTTTGAACTGTTTGATCCTATAATTTGTTTTTTCAATTACCGGTAATAGTGCTTTAGTAAGTTAGCAATACCCCAAACAAAATAAAAAAGGGTTTCTCAAAAGGTAGGATTTTTATAATCAATAATTCAAATCAAACAAGGCACATTGCCATCTCAGTCTGTATATGTCAACCTGAACATATCCACCCAAACTTTCAAGGGTGGATACAACTTTGTTACTGCAAAATGACATATAATCCAAAAAGTATGGGTGCTACTAACGAATTCTATAACCCACTATATTTCCCAAGCGGGAGATTGAATTGAAATCCAAATAGACTTCAACATTCACTGCTGTGAGGTGGTTTGAGTCCTTAAGCCCTGAACCTTTGGCAAATAAGAAACCGGTACTGCAGGCAAATAAGACAATGTAAGTTCTCATGGGCAAAAAAACTCACTACCTCTTTTGGATGGCCCAGGTGCAAACCACCCCAGGCCCATTGCTAGACCCACAACGCATAGTAACAGTCGGTATATTTCAATGGATGGATGCACTAAACCAGACAAGTCCGGTTTAGTAAATCTATCCAATTAAATATATTGACTGTTACTCCACAAGAGAACATACAGACAATTCTACCTGACCATAATTCATATATCAAAGAATAGTGTCTAGCATGATCACTCATATTTTCCTATAATTGCTTACATTTAAGAAATGTAATTATGTTAAACTATCGATAAACCATACCTAAGTATCTAAGTTTTTGTATCTCCAAATTAGGAAAATTGTAGGCATGTCTGGGTACCTTATCTCAGACCAAGGAAACTGTATTGTAGTCACAATCCCAAATAAACTCTCACACTTTTGGATATACTGGCCATGAACCTGATCTCCATAACATGGGATACTATATACATGGAGACCAATGTACAAAAATATTTTTGGTCAATGAAGTAAGTACATGAAAAGTTAAAACAAGAAAAAAGAACACATTTTATTCTATCTCCTGTGACTAGAATTTAACATCTAAATAGAAATAGTGCATTGTCCATTATAAGATGCATTACTTACCTGGATTTTCTAATCCATTAGTGAGATACAGAGATTAAAAATTTTAAAAAGCAAAATGTTAGGGAAAAATATCTCTTAAGCACAGACCCAGTTTCCAGTGATTACATTAGGCTAATTATTTAAAGGGCATGTCCACCCTTATTACAAACATTTGCTATATCGTAGTATATCTTCCCCCAGCCCCAACCGCTATAAAATAAATTTAGGAAAGTGCCCCGATGTTTACTTACCTTCCCTCTCTCTTCCGACGCCCGGCCCGGCCTTCTGCTTGCAAGACACTGCAAGCAGGGGGCGGGACCAGTAGCAGCGTCCATGATTGGCTGAGAGGCAGCCAATCACGGACGCGGCTGCCGGTTTCTCAGAATGCCGTGGAGAGAGGGAAGGTAAGTAGAGTTCGGGGGTCTTTCTTAAAATAATTTTTTAGCGTTTGGGGCTGGGGGAAGATATACTATGATATGGGCAAGGGGTTTTATGGTAGGGGGAAGGGTCGCAAAACGGGAGGGAGAGGGAGGAGGAGGGAGGGGGAGAAGGGCTGCAGTACGCATGCCAAACTTCTCCCGGAGGCGAGACAGGAGGCAGAGTCCTATATGGACTCTGCTATCCTCCTGGTGGGCAGTTTTGGGGACTTTGGGGGGGGACTACAGGAGAACCATATGGAGCTGGCATGTGAGGTAAGGATTTTATTACACTACATGGTGGGGCCATTAGTGGGGGGATTATAGTTTTGGGGGTGGACATGCCCTTTACTTTTGATATGCGGTAGGCATGCTCCCCCAGCCCCAACCGCATTAATATTATTGTTAGAAAGTCCCCCGATCTTTACTTACCTTCCCTCTTTCCTCCGCCGCACTGTACAGGCCCTCTGCTTGCAGGGAAATGCAAGCAGGGGGCGGGACCGGCTGCCGGGAGTTCTGAACAGCGGAGGAGAGAGGGAAGGTAAGTAAAGATTGGGGGACTTTCTAACAATAATATTAATGCGGTTGGGGCTGGGGGAGCATGCCCTAGCGCATACCCAAAGGGTTTAATGTTAGGGGGAGGGAGAGAAAAACGGGAGGGAGAGGGAGGGGGGCTGCACTGAGCATGCCTCAAACCTTCACTCACAACATGAGTCACACACTGCTCCTACACAGCAGTTTCTTGGAATTTGGAAGGGCACAGCAGGGGAACTATTTTGAGTAGAAATGTACGGTAAGGCTTGTTTTAAACTACTTAATGTGGCCAGTAAGGGGTTAAATTTTAGTTTTGGGGGTGGACATGCCCTTTAAAGGGGAATTTATGCCACCAGCCAAAACGCTGTGTCTCACCTCTCCCTTTGCTGTGGCTGTTAATCGATTTATGAAATTAACTTGTGGGTACTAGGGGCCAGCTCCCACTATTCATCTATTTTTTTGGTTGAAGTCTAAAGGTGTCCATACATTCTCACCTCCTGACCGATACCACAACACTCAATAAATTCTTCCGACATACGATCATGACAGTCCTACCTGGTCCATTCATTTTGTGATCACATGCTGGTCGCGAATAGGAACCAGAAAGGCGGTTCTGGAAGAATTGATTGAATGGCGTGGGATTGGTTGGAAGCGGAGTTCTAATGTATGGGCGGTCACAGCACACTACATGTTTCTAGACAGAAGATCTGCTTTTAAACAACAAGATTGACCGTACCCTTGTATAATTACCATGGCGCTTAAAGGACATGTCCACCCCATAACAAAAATTGAACCTACTAATGGCCCCACTGTATTGTGTTCAAAAATTCTTCCCTTACATCTCTGCTATAAATGTTTCTAGTGCAGTGCTTGTCCAAAGTTAAGAAAAGTAAAGAGTAGGAGCTGTCTGTGAGTCACCTGGTCCCTACTTCCTCTCTGTCCCTCTGGATCCCTTCTTGCTCCTTCACCCCCTACTATCAAAAGATTATGTCCGTACTGCAGCCCTTCTCCCCCTCCCTCCCTCTCCCTCCCGCTTTGCAATCCCTCCCCCTACCATAAAACCCCTTGCCCATATCATAGTATATCTTCCCCCAGCCCCAACCGCTAAAAAATAATTTTAAGAAAGACCCCCGAACTCTACTTACCTTCCCTCTCTCCCCCGGCATTCTGAGAAGCCGGCAGCCGTGTCCGGCCCCCTGCTTGCAGTGTCATATACTATGATATAGCAAAAGTTTGTAATAAGGGTGGACATGCCCTTTAACTAAAGTAACATAGTGGTTGGGGGTGGGCTAGGGTACCCTACACTACAGCAAAAAACTATTTTCAGGGTGGAGATACCCTTTAAAGGCTATGTCCACCCTAAAATTTATTTTTTCATATAAGATCCCCCCTGGGCTCCCAGCCCCAACCGCTATATTTTTTTTTTTTAGAAAGCCCCCCAAACTCTACTTACCTCCCCTTGATCCTCCGCCGCGCTCCCGGCCCTCTGCTTGCAAGGAAATGCAAGCAGAGGGGCGGGACCGGCAGCCGCGTCTGTGATTGGCTGAGCGGCAGCCAATCACAGACGCGGCTGCCGGCAGCTCACTTCGCCGGAGGAAAGAGGAGAGGTAAGTAAGAGTTTGGGGAGCTTTCTAAAAAAAAAAAAAAAATATGCGGTTGGGGCTGGGAGACATGGGGGAAATCATTACTGAAGGGGTTTTATGCTAGGGGGAGGGATAGTAGAACGGGAGGGAGGGAGGGAGAGGGAGGGAGAGGGGGGAGAGGGAGGGAGAGGGAGGGGAGGGAGGGGGGAGAAGGGCTGCAGTACGCATGGCAAAAATTAACTGAGGCCAGCTAGCAGGCAGTGTCCTATATGGACTCTGCTAGCCTCCTGGTGTCATTTTTTGGGACTTTGGGGGGGGAACTACATGGAGAACCCTATGGAGCTGGGATGTGAGGTAAGGATTAAACTACACTACATGGTGGGGCCAGTAGTTGGGGGGATTATAGTTTTGGGGGTGGACATGCCCTTTAACAATTACATAGTCATACATGTTATATACAAGGGTAGATACAAAATCACACATATTGCATACAAATGTTAAAGGGTTAAATGTGTATTTATAATGTTTATCACATATTTCCCACATCATTGGAAAATGCTAGATAATGGGGTTTAGTTTTGGGGTATATTTATTATTTTTAAATCTGCATAAAATGAGACTCATCTCGCTTTGAGCACTCAATAGAATGTTTGTGTCTGTGAACCCTTCCCTCTAGCATATCTCTTCACGGCATGTGACAGATTGAAAGAGAAAGAACTTTTAAGCAGCATTAAATGGCGTCTCTCCTGCATTTACTGGAATAATATTGTACCTTTCGTTTGTGTTCTAGGAAGCAATACTTCCAAGTTAAGCAATTAAAAATTTGGGTTTAGTTCTAACTTAAAGGGCATGTCCACCCCTTATAAAAACTTTTGATATGTTACTTACGTATGCGCAATCAGCTGTTTTTAACTACTGCCAGTCCGGTACCTTATTTACGTATGCGCAATCAGCTGTTTAAAAGCTGGTATCAGTCAGGAGATCGGGGAGAGGAGGGAGGTGTGTCAGGGGCCTGGCACAAAAGCTGTGGGGGGCCCTGCCGTTTTGCTCCTGTCTGTGATTAAACATCTTACAGGTTTCTTTATACATTTATTGGAAATATCAATATGTTAAAATGGCTGCCTACTTAAATCCAAATGACTTTATTATTTAATAGATGACAAAAGAAACAATATATCTAATTGGCTAACAGCTGTTAATAGGATTTATAGAAGGTCAAACAATATTACCCAGTCAATGATAGAAATCCTGTATGGTGCTTATTAGGTCAGAAGAAGCTCAAACTCCCACAAGGAAATAGCAGTACATTAGTTTATGTTCCTAGAGCGTCATGTGCCCTTTGGAAAATGCCATTAGTAATGTAAACCAAAATGATACTGTAGTTTAATGGGTCAGTGGATGTCTGGCTTCAGAACAAATGTATAAATGGGATTTAGAATAGATGTTCTAGCAGATACATTGGTTTGGGATAAAATATTTAAACTTAAAGGAAGGTAAAATATGGTTAAAGGGAAAGCCCAACCTGAAAATAAAAACATATATATTTAAATGCAGGAAACCCCCCCCCCCCAAACCTAGGTTTCAGAAAACTTACATTTTCATCTGGGGCTCCTAAAATTACTTACCGACACGTTCATACCTGCTCTGCTGCTGTTGCTGGCTGGTTGGGAGCTCGCACAGCAGCAATGGGAGCGTCTTCCGTTACAGCTGTCGGCCATTGCCCATGATGTCACAGCCTTGACTGACGCCCTATGAAGAAGAACTGGGAAGAAGAGGAGATCCAAGGCAAGTGATCAATGTTTGGAAGTAAATTTAGGAACATCGGATGAAAGGGTAAGTACTGAGAGACCTTGGTTGGGGGGGTCCTGCATTTGAATATACATTTTAAGTTGCATTTTTTAAAAATTATTTTGGGAAGTTCAGTGGAAAAAAAAGTATTATATATATATACATATATATATATATTATATATACGTGACAACACTTTGATGCCAAAATTCCAAAATTTTAACATTAAATTGAAAGTGAAAATTTCCCCTGAAATCAGTTTCATTGACAGAATTATGAAGGTAAAACTGACAAAAGACAACATTATGCTGTGGGATTTTGGTTTATCTGGACAAAATGGTTTAAAGGGAATGTTCACCCTTAAAACAAAAAACTGGTCAATTGTCAGTTACCTGACCCCAACCTCAATGGATATACTTTGCACTTTATTACCTGTATTGTTAACCAGAAATTTAAGAATAATTATTGTCCCCATTCCGTCAGAGTAAGCTGGCCCCTCCCTCCATGCAGTCAATCAAAGCTGTAACTGCTGACATCACAACCAATGATTGACTGCTATTTTATCTGATGCATCCTCTGCACATGCTCACACATATAAAAAGCTCTTGGAGCAGAGGGAGGTACCTCTTGGAGCAGATACCTTTGCAAGAAAGGAACAGAACTTATCATTAAATATCTGGTTACAAATACATGTAATAAACTGGGAAAAGTATCAGTTGGGGTTACAAGCAGATAACTGACAAGTCCCCTTTTGTTTTGAGGGTGGACAAAAATGACAGCCCATCTAAAAAAGGTCACTTTGTGGGTATCACATACAACATAATTAATATGTTACAAAGTATTTAAAATATGTTTTTCCACCTTTAAACAGAAATACTAACCCTGGTGACTTTACCCAATGACTCTAATCCCCCTGCCCAACCTTCACGCCAAGGAGGGCTACATGCCTGCACTAGTGGCACATCACTTTCTAGCAAGACCACTCCATGTGTCGCCTCCTCTGATAACCCTGCCCACCAGGTGGTCCTCATTGGCCAAAATCTTTTAAAAAGCTTTTAACAGGCATAGTCATGGTCTCCATAATCACAAATATCAATATATTTGTTAAAATGAAAAATTGTATTTGGCTTTTATTTAAGTTTTATTTATTTATTTGACTGTAGTGTTTTCTCTAAAAACAATATAAATATTTCCTTCACACACCTTGATAAACACATATGCAAAATGGCAGCACTAACATTTAATTCAATTTGTGCCTTAAAAACTCTCTGTAAAGCTTTAGGCATATTATCCTCATAAGTAGCACATGATTTGCAATGAGAAGGGGTTGGGAAAAAGGGCCGTCGGCTACAAACGGTTGCCATGGGAATAGAATTTGTAATGGTTTTATTAACCATAATAACAATATAGTGCCCTTCAAATGTGACGTTCCCAGAAAATAATTAAAATATAAAACCCTGAAAACCAATGCAAGTACAGTATGCGTGCCAATGCGTGCCAATGTGTGTGTATACCTATATATGGTTTAAGATATAGTCTACTATATATTTTATATACCAAATCTAAATCGCTACTTTCTACACTTTATTATTACCCTCCTGGTAGCTGCTTTCTGTTGATGCTGGGAGCTGGATTTCCGAGACATCTTGAAGGGCGAATTTGCCTGTCCCTAACCACGTGCTGTGGTTCCATCCACAAACAGTGACCTTTAGCTTGTGTGACAGTGTAGATTAAATTCCCCCCTGAAATTTCAGAAGCAGTGGGGTGGTCAAGAATTATCAAGGACGGGCAAAAGAGTCTTCAAAGTGGAAGTTCAGTGGTAAAGAAATGCACTATTTAAACTATTTATATCACACATATATAGTATATGTATTTGACATATTGATTTGTATTTTATTTCATACCCACCAGTAACTACCAGGGCGCCAGGGGGACCAGGAGCCTAGTAAACCACTGTGAATGATAGGGGTTCCAACATAGTTTTGCTGGGGGGCCCAGTGATTCCTAGTTACGCCACTGTACCCATTAATTTGCTTGGCTGTGGTCTGTAATGACTTGCCATTCCAGGTTCTGCAAGTGCAATGGTCCTTTTTTCCAGAATGCCCACTTCCTTGAAATGTTCCTAACAGTAATCTCTACTGATTGGCTGTTGGATGGGCCAAGACCATAACTGAGACTATTAGGGATCCTGCAAACAGATGTCAGAGCTTTTGAAGCATTTATTTATACACAGAGAAATCACTGGATGGGCAGATTATGATTTTTGAAAGCACATTAGTTTGTGCTGAACTTTACCTTTTAAAGACACGTTTACCCTTAAAGGGCATGTCCACCCCAAAAATCTAAATTTAACCCACTACTGGATCCACTGTGTAGTATTCAAAAATCCATACCTTACTACTCTGCTCCATATGGTTTTCCTACAGTACCTGTTCAAAGTCCCAGAAAGTGAAGAATAGGAGCCATTTCCTGATGAAATATGTTTCTGCCTCTAACTGTTCCCTAAGTGCTTTTTATGGGGGCAAGCATGCTCAGTAATCACAATGAGGCAACATTGGAAGAGGGAATTTCCCATCATGCAATTCACATGATTTGCATGAACACTGTCTCCATTCCAGTTATAGTAAAACTGCACCAAGCAGAAGATAGTTCGGATTGGATATCTAAAGATAACTATTGTTTCAGTATAGATGATCTTTTATACCTGGTACCTTAAAGGAAATGTGCTTACAATAAACTGGTGGCAACTAAAGAGTTCCTATGTAACATGACATAACGTACATAACATAGGAGCTCTTTAGTTGCCGCCATTCCAGTGGATTATCCAACCATTCACTTTCTGTATAATGAGGTATCCAAGTTGGTTTTTCCTGGCTATGCAGTGCTCTGGGGCAATAGAGAAATCATTTCCCTGCTCAGCACAGGAATAAACTGATTTTGCATTTGTTACCATATTCTTTATTTTATAATAAGCTTATATTGTAAGTGGATATATATATAGTTATCAGATTATAATAAATGTAAGTAGCAGGGCTGCACTAAGTACAACACTGATTCTGACAGCCTTGCTGCATGTATTCAATATATATAACCCCTAACATTCCATAACTGCCCTCTGCTGTATGAGAGTGCTTGTCAGGAAATGGTGGAAGTAGCACAACTACATATGCACTAGGATTGCTCACAGTTTTGCAGGCTATTTGGCTAAAGTAAAGCAATTTCCAGCTCTGTAATCAAAAAAACTATTGTTATCACATATGTTATATTAACATGTATGTACTGTTTATGGATTACTACACTATAGGTTCATACACATGACCCGCGATGCATGATGTGTAAGAAGGTTCATTTCAGCCGATAATGGTCCTGTTTTCTTTATCAGGGAAATAGCTGTTTGTTCGGGGATCATTGCCCGATCCACCATGCGGATCTTCGAATGAGCGGCCATTTTGGTTGATAAAGTGCCCATACACAGGACGATTATCGCCCGAAACGGCCATTAGTACATATCGTGCTTCGCGGGTCGGCATCCACGATTACACGTGTGTACAAAACTTATGACTCCAAAGGTAAGAAACCCAGGAGCTATAATATTTTCATTTCTGCATCTAAGATAAAAAAATTCCAGCAATAGTTTGAGTAACAGAGCTATTGATGTATTGAATATCTGGTTCCAATATTTCACCAGAAATAATCTCCAGTAATAGAGCATAGGGCCATATTTATAAAAATTTGTTATCGCAATAATAACGATCGGTGTAATAACCGATATCATAGAATAACGATCGTTATCAATCATAGCGATCGGTATTGTACGATAACGATAGTTATTCTACGATAATGGCACCGTAGATTTACGATAGCGGTATCATAGAATTACGATCGATATCGGTGGAAGTAGTCGTAAAATAATGGTCGATATCGTAGAACACCGATCATTATTATTATGATAACGATTTTTTAAAAATAAATATGGCCCATAGAGAGATGATTGCAAACCAGTCTAGAGGGCAACATGGTAATCAAAGGGATATCAGGATATCAGCTGAGTCTGACTAATTGCAGTGTAAAAGCCACCAGTCGAATTTGACAAATTTGAGCCGCACACCAGTTATCTGAAGAAAATAAAGGCTTTTACCCATAAACGTTGCTGTTATATATGTGAGCATTTATTGATAAAAGCCTTTATATTATTCAGAAAACTGGTGTGCGGCTCAAATTTGTGTGTTGGGACACTGGGTGTCCCTTTAAGAGATTCACGCCCATGCCTTTACAGGAACATGATTATAGGGGTCATATTTATAAAGACATGGTATCGCTTTTTAGTACATTTACAGCTGCCATTGTGATTTACTGATAACACACGGTACCACTACTGTGCGATACCGTGCGTTTATAAATATGGACCTAGTTGCTGCTGCTTTTATTGTCATTTAATATTATATATATATATATACCATTGATAAACTGATTCAATCTGACATCAACATGCTACTTGCACACAATAATATCAGATCATGTAGTTCTAATGACTATAGAAGAAGGGAAAGGGTTAATGTAAAATCCCAGGTGGGACTTGTAAATCAGTCGTTTGCATGTTTAACTGATTCTGCATGTTTAATTAATAAATGGATAAAGGGCTATTTTAACCATTATGTAAAACCCTTCTGATTGGTGGACATATCTCCATAGACTACAAGCACACTGCCCACTATAGGAGGAGAGAAATCAATTGCTGCACCCATAAGGAACACAAAAATAAAAATAACTTGATAACTAATTATAGTATATGGAAAAATGACACAGGATAGCGCTCCCTACACTACAGCAAAAAATTGTTTTAGGGGTGGACATGCCCTTTAAAACAAAAGACTGGTCAGTTGTCAGTTACCTGCCCCCAACCCCAACTGATATATTTTGCACTTTATTACCTGTATTATTAACCAGATATTTAAGGATAATTATTGTCCCCATTCTAGCAGAGTTAGCTGGCCCCTCCCTCCATGCAGTCAATCAAGGCTGTGACTGCTGACATCACAACCAATGATTGACTTTCCCCTACTGCCTCCTCTGCACATGCTCAATCTTATAAAAAGCTCATTGAGTAGAGGGAAGAGGCAGATATCTGTAATAAACTGGAAAAAAATTGCAGCTGGGGTTGTGGGCAGATAACTGGCAAGTCACTCATTTTTTGTTTTAAGGATCGACATGCCCTTAAAAATCTGCAATTTTTGCAATATTGATATTTTGCAATGTCATAAATTGCACAATGCAAATTTCTAAACTTTTCCAAGCATTGCACATTTGCAATCAATTCACAGCAAGTTATCTCCCATTAACTGGTAATTCATAGACCACATTGTGTGTTCGCACAGGTTTGAACCTCTCTCACTGTAAGGTTTTGATAGACAGCCTCTGTGATTCAGCATGCTCAGCGACGGGCAGTTGCATCGCCCTCAGGCAGTTGCTTGAAGCTCTGGGGATGTCAGCTCTCTAGCAGGTATTAGAGAACCTCATGTACTAATACATTATATCTTGGTTCACACGCTGCCCCAGGGTACTGTCACAATGCCATTAATGAAATATCCTCCCCTGGTGATCTGTACTTCTCTTAAAACTGTGATTACCATTGTGGTTTATAACCACAGTTCAGTTTACACATAAAAGCAAATCAGCTCTGCACATTCAGTCAGCATCTAACGATCTCTACTTCCATTACCCGTATAAAATGATTTTATGAAAATACCGAAGGATTTGCCACCATTCGACCTCATCAGATATGCGCCACTTAATATTCAATGTGTCCCTGATCTACATAATATTACATGGGCTATTACCTGTGGGTCAAATCTTGCCTTTATTAACTGTGAACTATAAAACTGTTGCTGGGTTTAAAGGGCATGTCCACCCCCAAAACTACGTTTTGCTGTAGTGTAGGGAGCGCTATCCTGTGTCATTTTCCCATATACTTTCATTATTTATTGGGAACAGTTATCAAGTTATTTTTATTTTTGTGTTCCTTATGGGTGCAGCTATTGATTTCTCTCCTCCTATAATTGGCAGTGTGCTTGTAGTCTATGGAGATATGTCCACCAATCAGAAGGGTTTTGCATAATGGTTAAAATAGCCCTTTATCCATTTATTAATTAAACATGCAGAATCAGTTAAACATGCAAACAACTGATTTACAAGTCCCACCTGGGATTCTGGGATTTTACATTAACCCTTTCCCTTCTTCTATAGTCATTAGAACTACATGATCTGATATTGTTGTGTGCAAGTAGCATGTTGATGTCAGACTGAATCAGTTTATCAATGGTATATATATATATATATATAAAATATTAAATGACAAAAAAAGCAGCAGCAACAAGGGCCATATTTATAAACGCACGGTATCGCACAGTAGTGGTACCGCGTGTTATCAGTAAATCACAATGGCAGCCGTAAATGTACTAAAAACCGATACCATGTCTTTATAAATATGACCCCTATAATCATGTTCCTGTAAAGGCATGGGCGTGAATCTCTTAAAGGGACGCCCAGTGTCCCAACACACAAATTCCCCGCACACCAGTTTTCTGAAGAATATAAAGGCTTTTATCAATAAATGCTCACATATATAACAGCAACGTTTATTGGTATATATATATAACTCCACAAGAAATAGAAGCACTCACAGGTCTTCACAAAACACATCCAAATAGTTTATTCAGTCAACATGTTTCAACCTACAAGGCCGTCATGAGGACTAAAATACTGCACAAATAATCCAGTTTAAATAGCCACCCAGTGACCAACCCACTGAGACCCATTAGAGACGCAGATCACCGGGTCACTATCATGTCCGGTCGCATCACAGCACACAAAGCCTCGCGAGAAGAGGTCCCAGCCGGGCCTCCCCGCAGACGTCAATATGGACGTCACGGTCACATGGGTGAGCTCTATGGCTACCGCGTAAACTAAACAAATGTAACACGGAAGTGCAGCGAAACCCGGTCGATCCCAGGTAGCAACGGAGTGAGGAGCACTGGAAATAACGCCAGCATATCAAACCCAGCACTACAACAGGAGCAATTATAATACAATACTGAAAGGCACATAGAACAGGCCAATAGAACAGGGCTAACAATAAACAGTAATAATACCCATGATGTACCAAGGGTGATACCGGGACCATATAAATATAGAAACCCAATATCAAATTTACAAAAAGCAACTCAGATTATCCATTTCATTGAGGCCATAGGGCACCATCTTCTGTAAGCGTGATATCCATTGTGCCTCGCCCTGTCACCCTCCATGGCCAGTACATGATCAATCAGCATCTTAATGTAGAAAGACTGTGCCCCTTTAATTTAAAATGTCTCGCCCCAGGTTGATCACCAAATTTACTCATTTTTTTATTGTCCAACACCTGACTGTAGAGAGCAGCTCTTATTGTACTACGATGATTGGCAAGTCTATCCCGGAAAGGTGTAGTAGTCTTTTCCACATAAAATAAGCCACATGGGCAGGTAAGAAAATAAACAAGGAACTGGTACAGGTAAGTCTATACTTGATCGTAATCGTTACCAGTCCTTATCGTTACCAGATCGTAATCATTACCAGTTGTTACCAGTCCTGGGATGTGGAAAATCTTTGCCCGTCAACAACTCAACATGAATCCACAGGTTGTGGAATTGGGACATTTGAAGCACCCTAGTTTAGGGAGACCCCATGGTGTAGACATTTCCCCCTTCGTAAGTCTATTTAAGTCTGTTTTCACCAACATGTTATGCAAAGATTTGCCTCTCTGATGGGCAAAGCATATCCTTTGATGTTGAAAGGGTAGGGATTCATCACTTTCATTTATTTTCCACAATTCCTTCGCTTTATTCACAATGTCCTGGCTCAGCACAGAAAAGTCCATCGGAAACGTCATAATTTGGCATCCCTTTCATGTTTTGATTCCGTGGCCATTGTCACCAAAGCCTTAGTGAGTTGCTGTTTTAAGAGTTGGGCAGTGTACCCCTTTCCATAAAATGGCAGGTCATCTCTTTAAGTTGAACCTCAGTACGTTCACTCTCAGAGTTATTTCTAAATACCCTTAGACATTGGGTGTATGGTATGGCCTTAATCAAGGCCGGGTGATGGAAACTGGTAGCATGTAACACTGTGTTGTGTTCAGTATCCTTATGATACAATGTTGTACCCAGTCCATCCCCTGTCTTAAAGATTAAGAGGTCAAGGAACTCTATTTCATTCTCTTTGATATTGAAGGTGAGTTTGATGGGAGTATCTAGGGAATTAATTATAGCAATCTTCTCCCTTAATAAAACCTCACCACCTTCCCAAATCAGGAATATATCATCTATATACCTCTTAAACAGGTGCACACCTGAATCCATTATCAGTAAAAAATAGACCTGTTCAAACTGTTGCATGTATAAATTGGCAAAGGACGGGGCCACGTTGGACCCCATCGCAGTGCCTTGGCACTGAACATAATACTGATCCATAAAATGAAAATGGTTCTTAGCCAATATGATATGCAACAGTTCCATCAAAAAATCAATAGGCGGTTGGCAGTGTCCACTATCACACAATGCTTGTCTACGGGCCTGAATCCCTTCACTTGGTGGGACCACCGTATAAAGGCTGCTCACATCTATGGTAACCAACAATTTATTTTCCATGGAAAATCTTAATTGGGACAACATAGTAATAAGATGGCCACTATCATGTAGATATGAATTTGCGATTGCGCCCGCGATTTTCGCTAAAACAGAAATTGCGGGAATGCAATTTCCCGCGATTTGGTGCATTGTAGTGTGGCCTTGACTTTATTCAGACTCGGCTTTGCTGCATGTGTTTCTGATATCCCTTTGATTACCATGTTGCCCTCTAGACTGGTTTGCAATCATCTCTCTATGCTCTATTACGGGAGATTATTTCTGGTGAAATATTGGAACCAGATATTTCAATACATCAATAGCTCTGTTACTCAAATCTCCTGTTGAGTAGCTAGTTGGGAAAGAAGTTTGAACTTTTGCTGGAATTTTTTTTTATCTTAGATACAGATAGCCAAATACTGAGAACTAAACTGAGGGCCACCTGAACTAAGGGCTGCCCATTCAAGCTACCCAGCCAGAATCACTCAATAAGCTTATATCCCAGTACATGCCTTAGTACAAAGACATAACATTTCAGATTAAATGCATAACTGAAACTAGCTCTCCTTAATGAACATTCACTATTTGTAGTGACTCCTAAACCCACCCCCAAAATCTGATTGGTCCAAGATCCATGATCCAGTCATATTTAAAGATTGTATCTAGACCAATCAGATTTTGGGGGTGGGTTTATGAGACACTATAAAATGGCATGGAATCTTTAGAGAAGCTCAGTTTCTAATCAGCAGTCAAATTAGCAGGTCTTGCCTTTGTAGTTTAGGTTAGCGTTTTGCAAGTAGATGGCTGGTTGTTTGGATGGGCTGCAGAAATGAATATTTTGTAGTTTCTGGGTTGCTTACCTATGGAGTCATGAGGTTTGTACACATGTGTGGTTGTGGGTGCCAACGCACAATCTGTACTAACGGACAATAATCGTCCTGTGTATGGGCACTTTATTGACCAAAATGGCTGCTCATTCGGAGATCAGCCCGGCAGATCGTACCACCCGATAAAGTGCCCTGATAAGAGACCATTAGTTAACAGCAATCCATAAACAGCACATACGTGTTGATATAACAGATAACAGATGTGATAATAATAATTTTTTGTTTACAGAGCCGGAAATTGCTTTACTTTAGCCAAATAGCCTGCAAAACTGTGAGCAATCCTAGTGCACAGGATTCTACACAGAAGAATGCAGTGTAAATTCAACCAGGTTGTAATTAGTGCAGCCCTGCTACTTACATTTATTATAATCGGATAACTATATATATATCCACTTACAATATAAGCTTATTATAAATTAAAGAATATGCTAACACATGCAAAATCACAGTTTATTCCTGTGCTAAGCAGGGAAATTATTTCTCTATTGCCCCAGAGCACTGCATAGCCAGGAAAAAACAACTTGGATACCTCATTATTATACAGAAAGTGAATGGTTGGATAATCCACTGGAATGGTGGCAACTCAAGAGTTCCTATGTTATGTACATTATGTTACTTAACATAGGAACTCTTGAGTTGCCACCATTCCCAAGCACATTTTCTTTAAGGTACCAGGTATACTGAAACCATAGTTATCTTGAGATATCCAATCCAAACTATCTTCTGCTTGGTGCAGTTTTACTATAATTGGAATGGAGACAGCGTTCATGCAAATTATGTAAATTGCATGATGGAAAATTCCCTCTTCCAATGTTGCCTCATTGTGATTACTGAGCATGCTTGCCCTCATAAAAAGCACTTTGGGAACAGTTAGAGGCAGAAACATATTTCATCAGAAAATGGCTCCTAGTCTTCACTTTCTGGGACTTTGAACAGGCACTACAGGAAAACCATTAGGAGTAGAGAAGCAAGGCAAGGATTATTGAATACTCTACAGTGGGGCCAGTAGTGGGTTAAATTTTGATTTTTGGGGTGGACATGCCCTTTAAGGATAATTATTGCCTCCATTCTGGCAGAGTAAGCTGACTTTCCCTTCATGCAGTCAATCAAGGCAGTGACATCACAGCCAATGATTGACTGACATTTCCCTTGTTGTCTCCTCTGCACATGCTCAAGCTTATAAAAAGCTCATTGAGCAGAGAGAGAGAAGGCAGATACCATTTCCAGAAAGAAAGAGAACTTATCATTAAATATCTGATTACAAATTTATGTAATAAACTGGTAAAAACAGCAGTTGGGATTGTTCGAACTTTTAAACTTCAATAAAAGTTTGAAAGTTCAAATTCGGACCCATTAAAATCAATTGGGGGAGTGATAGTTCGAAAAATCTGGGTGATTTAAAGCTAAACTAACAATGGTAACTTACTGTAAATGGCTGTGGCACCTGGGAAATGGTCTGGGGAACATGGCCTATTCGAGGGTTACTGAACGATACTCTGTAAATTTGAAGTCTCTGAGTTAGAATAAAGATTCTCTTTTCCCGTTGATAGACCATCCCATATTTGCTGCATATTTATGGTGTAACTAACCAGCATAAATTATGATGTAGAATTCATTCAGGTCCCTTTGTGCAAATCAGTAAAACCACATCCAAAGCAAGAGAGAGACAACATACAACACGTATTCAGTTGATTTAGCATTTTGATCACACATCAATAGTCCCTGGTGGAGAAGAGTTGATGAGATGTTACAGAATGAATGTGCCTTGTCTTTCTTTGAAAATGTGATGGTTTGGATGGAACACTGCGATAGAGAGAGAGAGAGAGCAGCATCAGCTGTTCCTATCAGAATCAATGGTTTGGAACAGATAGAAATCTTATAGGTAGAGAACCATAACTGAGACTTGGAGGTCAGACCACTCTAAACCTGTAGAGACAGCAGGACTTAAAGGGCATGTCCACCCCTTATAAAACCTTTGGATATGCGGTAGGGCATGCTCCCCCAGCCCCAACCGCATTAATATAATTGTTAGAAAGTCCCCCGATCCTTACTTACCTTCCCTCTTTCCTCCGCCGCAGTGTTCCGGCCCTCTGCTTGCATGGAATTGCAAGCAGGGGGCGGGACCGGCAGCCGCGGCCGTGATTGTGAGAGGCAGCCAATCACGGTCGCGGCTGCCGGGAGTTCTGAACAGCGGAGGAGAGAGGGAAGGTAAGTAAAGTTTGAGGGGCTTTCTAACAATAATATTAATGCGGTTGGGGCTGGGGGAGCATGCCCTAACACATATCAAAAGGTTTTAATGTTAGGGGGAGGGAGAGACCACCAGGAGGGAGAGGTAGGGGGGAGGGCTGCACTGAGCATGCCTCAAACCTTGACGAGGTTGAGGCGACGCAGGATGAGTCACCCACTGCTCCTACACAGCAGTTTCCGGACTTTGGAGGGGCACAGCAGGGAACTATTTTGATAAGAATGTAAGGTAAGGCTTGTTTTAAACCTTATGTGGCCATGTAAAGGGGTTAAATTTTAGTTTTGGGGGTGGACATGCCCTTTAAGCTCTGTTTTATACAGGATATTAATTATTATTAATAGATTTACATTTTATATCAGTGTTGTGTAAGGCCCTTGATCGGACATGAATCGATTGATTAATTTAAAGTGATTACTCAGATTTTAATAGGCCACGCAAATGATTGTGCCAAAATATCCCCATTATCATGTTTTTTCCCCCCTGTACAGCAAACTGCCGATTGGTTTATTGATCAGTAGTTTGTCAATCTGAAAGATAATGTCAAAATTGGACCAGGGACTTGCTCAAACTAGACACATTTTGATCAGTTCAATATGGATAAAAATAAGGTGTTACATGTAGAAATTGATACTGTTAGTGACTCCGTAGTGGATGAGGGTCTTGCCCCGCTATGGCCCAAAATTTTACCCAGACAGATTTACTGAATGATATACCAAGTAGTAGTCGGAACCAATTTCAGACTGACCAATCAAGCAACCTATTAAAGACAGTAAGATTGAAAGTGAATTACCAACATGTACTTGTACATAACAGATTCAGTTGTGCTGGTTTGAGGGTTATATATTCAATTACATGTTTTCAACATTGGTTTGGCCTTTTGTAGAATTTCTGGTGCAGTATTCTGGTGCAAAACAGTTGCAATTAATAAGTGAAATATATAATCTTGGTTTTAAAGGTAGGTTTGGTTTGCTTACATTGGGAAAGAGTTAATGAATTAATACCGTAAGCATTATGGTTACATGTCAATCAAAAAAAGTTTATATTTTGGCATCAATTCCATCTACTTGTCCTCACATATTGTCAAATTAAGACTGACATGTTTACATAAATTACTTTCGATGTAATTAACATAGTGCAGGGATATATGGTAATCAGTAAGAACAATGTTGGCAGCTACAATGACAGAACAATAAGACTGGCATAAAAACACTAACGGAAACAGAGATAATTTTGTAATTACATAAACCATGTTTGTTTTTAGATGTGCATTGCTGTGTATTATTTAGGTGTGTTTGTCCTTGAAATGCTCTCTAATTAATGTCGTCAGGCTAGTACTTGAGACAAGGTGAAAGGGAAAGACGTTAAATTATGCTTTCCCAGTGCAAAGATTCTTTTGGGAAACATTGAAATCAAACAGCTGCAATTTTGGCCCCAGCTGCACAAAGTAAACACAGAAAGATGAAAAAGATATCAATTTTGGGAACTTATACAAATTCCCGCTTAGATACATTTGAAGGAAATTCTTTTTCCCCATTATGTGGTCACACAATGTTTCTTTGCCAGGTGTAGCCTTGAAATGTTAGTTGTACTGCTTTGTGCATATTGCTGCCTGCAGATATTCACACTACAGCAGTAGCATAGCTTACTCTTTGATCTGCTAGGGAAGTGCATGGCCAGCTGGTTGTGGTTAATCTGTTGCCCAGGGAACGACAAGTGAAGTTTATGCTTCCCGATACGGCACAGGAGGTACTTCTGTGCCATCGCCACACGGCATCTCACTGTGCAAATCTGAAGTGCTGGAGATGCTATAGCTGCATCACAGCTGGTGCCCATTAATGCTCCCTGTGTGATGGGAACTAGCAGCCAGCTTTAAAAAGCTCATTCTTTTCCATTGACAAACCAAAGAGGCTTATTATTTCCCCCTCCTTTATAACGAGCAGCATACCCCGTGCTTGGCAAAATGAAATAGCAAAATGCAAAGGATTTCATGATTGCCTGATTTTTCTCATCAGCAAAACACGACAATCACTGAAATGAGATGGGGGGAATATATAGCTTGTCAGTAGGGCTTCGTTTAGATGACACTGGTGTGAAAGGGCCATTTTCTGGAAAGTGCAGCCTGCTAACACATGTCATGCCAGTCTTTCCTAGTCCTAATGAGCTGTGTGTATGCAGAACACTGCAACACCCTCCTCTACAGTGCAAACAGCATTTCTTACACAAAATCTGGCACTGCGTAAAGATGTTGTTTGGAAATACATGGATCAACCAATGCAAGAAAGATGGGGTCTTACCCAAGGTCAAAAACATGGTGTAAAGCAGAAGTGTCTATTTTGTAGCCATAATATTTTTTTAACCTTCCATTGGTTATAACTATAACAGTAACTTATTTTATTTGCCTTCCGCTGCTGCTTATGTAAAATTCCCAGCATACCACAGACAAAAGGCAAGTATCCTGATGTGAATAAGGCATTGGTTAAATGGTTTTACTTCTATCAAGGGGAACATCATGGTAAATAAGAAGCAGAAGAACATAATGTGCATCTTTCTTTTCCCATTGCTCTCTGTTGGCATGGGATGTAATAAAGCTCCAAGAGAGAGATGAATGAGTTATACGATCCTTAATAAAAAAAAAACAATATTCCAGCAGCCATAGGTTATATTCCCACATATCATTCAAGTAGATCTGCTCATAAGCCCATAGACTTAAGGTGAGATTTACTCAGAACTGTTATCGTTCTGGGTAAATCTCCTGAACGCGATTTAATATCGCATGTGCACCTCATGGTGAATCCAAAACTGGCGTTACCCCTTGCGTGACTTTTAACGCCAGCTATTAGCTAACCTATATTGAATCGTTTAGCACAACTTAGTTATACACATTTCTATATTTGTGCCATTTTTTCACCCAGTACAAATAGTAAAGGTAGGCTTGTGACAGGTAATGAACATTAACATTTTACCAGAATAAGATGCTTGTACATTATCCATTTGCAGTGTTGTTTTCTATGAGTTTAAAATGTGAAAAAGCACATAAGTGCTAATCTTATAAACCATACAATTGCTATTAGGCAAGAGTAGTTTTGGGGTTCAGAAACCCTACCTGGATGTGGAGTCCAAGTTCCTGCTGGTCTTTAACAGAGCCCCTAATGGTGGGGATTTGCGCTGCAAAGCAGACACCAGGTAACTGGCCAAGATAAGGAAGGCAACACAGAACTGGAACAGATATATTCCTATGGAAGGCAGAGCTGGAGGTGAAGTCAGGAAATGGTACAGGGCCGTGGCTGGTGGCAAGGTTCAGGCAATAGTTCAGGGCAGGTGGCAAATAATTGGAGTTGTAGTAAATACATACAGTAACTAAGGGGCATATTTATAAACGAGCAGTAACTTTTTGCAAATGTTTTTCCCACCGTTTTCGCCAAAATCGCCATTAACGCAATTTATAAAACGGCAAAAACCGTCCACGAAAAGTTAGTGCCTTGTTAACCTTTCGTGCATCAGTTACCGTTCGCTTCTATTTATAAAGAGGCGGTAACTGATGTGGCGCACTAATCTCGGCCGTTTCACTTCCTAGATGGTCGGGACATGAGTGTGCGCCCACCCTGCGGCGGGTGGTTGCACCCGCCACAAGAGGCACAACCTCGACGCGGGTGGTCTCATTCGTCGGAGGGGAGCGGCGGGGGAGTATGCCCACCCCGCCCGCGCCCCCTGCTTCAGTAACCACCCACCTCCCCCTTCCCAGCAGCCCAGCCCCCTGCCCTGTATGTTCGCGGGGAGGGGAAGGGCCCGCTGGGGGGTGGAGGGACCCACCAGCGGGGGCACTGAAAAGTGCCTTTTGGGACTTAGGGATGTCCTGCAGCTCTTACCGGGACCCCTCCCTCCCTGGCCCTATCAGGGCCTTTGTGGCTCTTACAAGAGCCCTTTGGGGCTTAAGGGGTTCCGCAGCTCAAACCAGGACCCCTCTTCCCCGGCCCTATTAGGGCCCTTGTGGCACTTATAAGTGCCCTTGCGGCCCTGAGAAGCCTTTGGGGCTGCTGGGAAGGGTGGCGACAACGGGTGGGCGTATGCCTACCCCACCCTCTCCACTGGGGGGTGAGGGCGGGGTGGGCGTACACCCTGCCCACCCCCTTTACCTGTCGAGGCGGATGCGACCACCTGCCGCGACCCCTTCCCAGCAGCCCCTCCCAGCCCCCTGCTCTTATCGCCACGAAGGGAGTCGCGGTGAAGAGAGCTGAAATCACCGAAACACATCACCACGGCGATGTCGCTCGCCATTATAAATATGGAGAAATCTGTATTTTTTTTTTTCCCCACAGTGAAGGTAAGGGAATCTACAGCCCTACTCTCTCATTATGTGAAAACAGCCTTTTCAGGCTGTTTTCACACAGTTTTCTGTAGGGGGAAGGGGCCAAGGGGGCCCTAAGGGTCCATGTGGTCCATGAGTGGAAGGGACAAGGGCGGGTTTGAAAGAGCTGTCACTTGGTTTCAGAGCAGGAAGCAGGAAGTGCAGGAGACCTGATGATACTGCTGCCATGTTACACACAAAAGGTACTTGGGAGCATTCAAAAAGACATTTTTCCAGTTTAGCGTACAGTTGGTTGGCTCGTAGTCAGGACAAAACTTGACATACATGGCGACGATGCGAAGAAAGATCTTGAGAGAAGATCAAGATGTCATCCAAGTAAACTACTACTGAAATACCTAAGAGGTCTCGAAAAATGTCATTAACAAATTCTTGAAAAACTGCTGGAGCATTACAGAGACCGAAGGGCATCACCAGATATTCATAATGTCCAGTTCTGGTATTGAAGGCCGTTTTCCATTCATCCCCTCCGGATGCGAACCAGATTATAGGCTCCAGGAGATCAAGCTTGGAGAATACTTTAGCCCCTTTCAATTGGTCAAAAAGTTCAGAGATGAGGGGTAGAGGATAGCGGTTCTTGATAGTGATTTTATCGAGCCACGATAGTCGATGCAAGGACGTAGTCCTCCGTCTTTCTTTTCCACAAAAAAAAACCCCGCACCGGCAGGAGAGGTGGAAGGTCTGATGAAGCCCCGAGACAGGTTTTCTTTGATGTAATCTTCCATAGCAGTGGTTTCAGTAGGAGATAGAGGACAGGGTGCGACCTGGGGAGGAGAGGTACCGGTCAATAATCGATGGGACAGTCATAGGGTCGGTGGGGAGGCAGAATCTCAGAAGACTTTTTGTCGAAGACATCTTTAAAGTCCAGATACTGAAGAGGTAAAAATTTAAGCTTTTTATCTTCACAGAAACAGAGGAACAAGAGATTTGGGGTGGGAAAGACATCTAAAAAACAGGATGGGCTCCAAGAGACAATTCGTTGTTAGTCCAGTTGATGATGGGGTTATGAAGTCGAAGCCAAGGGAGTCCTAAAATGAGAGGGGTCGTGGGACTTGTATGACCAAGAAGGAAATTGATTACGATGAAGACAGCCAATTTGAAGAAGAATTCGCAGGGACATGGAAATAAATTCGTGGAAATGGACGTCAAAGCCACACGGAGGGAGGGCAAGGAAAAAGAATACGCGGACTGCAGATGTGATATGAAGCGCAAGGTGGACCACAATAAAATTACCGGCTGCTCCAGAGTCTAGGAAGGCTTGGGTAGAGAAGGTTCGGGACTGAAAATGAGGGTAGCAGGCAAAAAGATTTGAGAGAATTCTTGTGGAAAGGAGATTTGAATTTACCTAGAGAAGACTCCTTATTCAGGTCTAGGGTTTTCAGTTTCCAGTTGGAAGGACAACCTTTAACGAGTGCCCCTGGGCGCACAATAAGGCAGAGCCCATGAGTCCTCCTCCTAAGTTTTTCTTCGGACGAAATGTGTGTACCCCCAATCTGCATGGGTCCTCCAAAGGCGGAGAGCAGCAGTCAAAGGTCCGGTCCCTTGAGGACGAGGAACAAATTTGGGGGAACAAGACGTAGTTTTGGACTTTTCGGCTTGCCTTCCCTAATACGAGTATCCACCCGTATACACACAGAAATCATTCCTCTAACATTGTGGGAAGTTCCGGGACACCAAGTCGTTGATACGATCAGACAGGCCCTGCCCAAAGGCTGCTAAACAGGCCTCATTGTTCCAGGCAGTCTCGGCAGCCAAAGTCCGGAATCGATGGCGTATTGCCCTAACTGAACGGGAGCTTGTCGCAATTGCATCAGCCGGGAAGAAGCTGCAATAGGTCTGCCTGGCGGGTCGGAAATCTTCCGGAAAGTCTCCAGAAATAAGGCTATATCATTAACCATGGGGTCATTCTTCTCCCACAGGGGGGATGCCCAGGCCAAGGCATTGCTCACTAGAGCAATAACATATCCGACTTTGGCACGGTCCGAAACAAAATGGGGGGTGCAATTCAATGTATAAGGCATTGGTTAATGAATCCCCGACAAGCTTGAGCGTCCCCTCATACCGCACAGGAGGTGGTATTTGCAGCTCTCTGGGGGGAACGGGTTCTCTAGGCAGAGCAGAGGGGAACGGAGGGAGCCGGACCGGGGATAACCGAGCAGAAATGGAGTCCAGAAATTGAGCTAGTTGATTCTGCTGGTGCTCAAGGGCGTCCATGCGGAGGGAAAGGTGGCTGAAGTGTCTTGCCTAGACATGGGGCAGCTTCCTAGGTACTTCCATGGCCTATTCGTACTGGAACGAATCGAGTCCCGGAGGGACGAAAGTTCACGTACCTTTTAGGAGGAGGGCTGACAGTAGGCTGGGAAGAACAACTCGTGGGAGCAGACAGGTCACTGGAGAATGGCAGGATACAAGGGCTGGGTAAATGGTAACCGGAACAATGGCTGAAGACAATGGCTGAACTTGAACTGGAACAATGGCAGTATGGATGGTAACCGGAACAACGGCTGAAGACAATGGCTGTATGGCTGGTAACAGGAACAATGGCTGAAGACAATGGCTGTATGGCTGGTAACAGGAACAATGGCTGAAGACAATGGCTGAATGGCTGGTAACAGGAACAATGGCTGAGGACAATGGCTGTATGGCTGGTAACAGGAACAATGGCTGAAGACAATGGCTGTTAATCAGGAACAATGGCTGAAGGCAATGGCTGTATGGCTGGTAACAGGAACAATGGCTGAAGACAATGGCTGTATGGCTGGTAACAGGAACAATGGCTGAAGACAGGAACCACAGGTAGGGAATGCTACTAGGCAGACAAACAGTCTGTCCGGTAGCAAGGACTACGAATAGGCACTCGCACCCTCTGCGAGTGCCTATTTGAATCTTCGCGCCGATCGGCGTCCGGACGTGGTCCAGTCCCCAGTCCCGGAACGGCGAGGGAACGCGGCAGGTAAGATCCTTACAACCTATACCACCTGTCTATCATTTTTGTTACAGCAAAAGGACACACAGCAGAAAAGTTTATGATAATAATGCAATTGAATGACATCTGAAATGTAAGATGCTTCAGATTCGATGTCTGAAAAAATAGGGGACATATGCAGAAAAAATGGTAGTGTTTAGGAAGAATTATAGTTTCCAATAATGGGCAATTTAAAAAAAAATATATATATATATTTCCCAGTGTATATTTACTTTAAGCATTTACAGAGATATGTTTTTGGTCATGGCACAAACTTTACAGTTACATTTGGTCATCAATGAAAATCCACAAAATTTGAATCACTAGATAACTATCATGATTGTAGTTTTAATTAAAGTATCAACCCTAGAAACAAAACTGGATTTCTGCTACTCTTTGTACTTAAGATGAATATTCTGGGTTCTAGCCATTGACTTTGTAGATAAACCGTCTGCACTGCTCATTATATCAAATGCTTTTTAGAAATCCAGTTAAATTACATCTACAGGTTCTCCTTTGTCTGTACGTTGACAATATGTTCAAAGATCTCCAGCAGACATGTTAGTCGTGATCTCCTTTTCATAAATTCATACTTGCGCATTTCTAAATGTTCCAGATTTCTAATCCCTGTCAAGACTTCTAATATTTTTCCCACTCTGATGGTACTGTTAATACAAGACTGCTGTGCATCCCTTTTGTTTTTTTCACACACAAGAGACCATACCTTAAACCTTAATTTACTTTTATATAGACAAAAATAGACTCTAACAGTAATAATAACTTTATTTGAAAATGAATATAAAAGGTAAAGCTATTTACAACTTAAATATTTTAATTATATATCTGAAATTGCAGAGACGTTATGCTATATTTCAGGCTAACTAAGAAAACAACCAAGATCCCTTGGTATTTAACCAAAGGGTGCAATTTACTTAAGATAAATATGATTCTAACAAAAAAGACATTATTTGGCACTTAATTGCGCAAAGGACTTTTTTATTGTATGTAGCCTGCTAAACTATACATCTCAGGGGCATCAGCAGTGACATCCTAGGGACTGGATTGCTTCCCATCTCAGACTAACTGCCCATTACTGCTGAATGCAGTTTACTCAAAGCAAATTTCATTAGACAGACAGACTGGGCTATAGGTAAAAGCCCCAAAACCCCAAGAGATGTGAATGGACACAGCTGTGTATTTTACTTAAAGAAACTGGGGCAAGCTTTCAACCATATCAGTCTCCAAGAGTCTCATTAGTTTTCACAAAGGACTTGGTGCCTGAATGTTTACAACTAATAGGAAAAATGGACTTCTATGTGATTAAATTACTGTCTCATATATTGCATGTACAGTATAGGAGAGAAGGAGGGTGAAAAAAAGAACGATTTCTTATTATAAAGTTCTTATTGTTAAAAATTGTGCTAATTTTGCCCTAACCAATCAGATGTTAGCTTTCAAATGTTAAATAACATCTGATTGGTTGGGGCAAAATTAGCACCATTTTTAAAGATAAGAATTTTTATTGAATAACCCCGATAATTTTTAGTGGTATAATTGCACGTGTTTTTATACTTTGCATCATATTTTCACAGAATAATTTTCTAATATTTATTTACATTAAAGCGTCATATATACCTGTAATAGCAACTCAAACAGACTGTCTATGCCCGCTGTGCTAATATTTAAATGCCAGCAGCAAATTAACTGGTCTATTCTCTATATAATCATCCTGCCTAGAATATAGATATGTAGATTCTATAAAATAGTGATCCCTATCCCTGCATCCCTAAAACAATGAATAGGCGTAATATTTATACAAAATGGATTTTATAGTTCAGGACAGATTAATCTACTATATGGGATTGTATTTGCTTTAACAGTGAGATACAAGGCAGGTCCATTCACTGCTTTCCTTCTCCCTACACTAGGAGGTGACAGTGTAACCAGTTGGAATATTAGTTACTAACAGTGAGATACAAGGCAGGTCCATTCACTGCTTTGATTCTCTGTACATTAGGAGGTGACAGTGTAACCAGTTGGAAGATTAGTTACTATCAGTGCAATACAAGGCAGGCCCATTCACTGCTTTCCTTCTCCCTACATTAGGAGGTGAAAGTGTAATCAGTTGGAATATTAGTTACTATCAGTGAGATACAATGCAGGTTCATTCACTGCTTTGATTCACTGTACATTAGGAGGTGACAGTGTAACCAGTTGGAAGATTAGTTACTATCAGTGAGATACAAGGCAGGTCCATTCACTGTTTCCTTCTCCCTACATTAGGAGGTGACAGTGTAACCAGTTGGAATATCAGTGAGGTACAAAGTAGGTCCATTAAGTTTTCCTTCTCCCTAAATTAGGAGGTGACAGTGTAACCAGTTGGAATATTAGTTACTATCAGTGTGATAAAAGTCAGGTCCATTCACTGCTTTCCTTCTCCCTACATTAGGAGGTGACAGTGTAACCAGTTGGAAGATTATTTACTTTCAGTGAGATACAAGACAGGTCCATTCACTGTTTCCTTCTCCCTACATTAGGAGGTGACAGTGTAACCAGTTGGAATATCAGTGAGGTACAAAGTAGGTCCATTCACTGCTTTCCTGCTCCCTACATTAGTAGGTGACATTGTAACCAGTTGGAAGATAAGTTACTATTAGTGAGATGCAAGGCAGGTCCATTCACTGCTTTCCTTCTCGGTACATTAGGAGGTGACATTGTAACCAGTAGGAAAGTTACTTTTGTTTATTTTTCGATCCCTTGGCAGATTCAGCCTTTACCACTTCTTACATTTTACCTCTCTGCTTTTTCCTAGGCTGGCTGCCCAGATTTATTAGATACTTTAAAGGGCATCTCCACCCTCAAAACAATAAACCCACCATACACAGTCCACTTCTCCCTGTGTACATACTCACATTTTTGCTGTAAGCATTGTAGTTTCCTAGGATGGCTAGATTGAAGTTGGAGAAAGCAAGCACTAGGAGGCAGAGGAGCAAAATCGTTTCCGCCTTTAAACTTTCCTCTGAGAAGTTTTCAGCATGCCTGCTTGCTCATTTCTCACTGAATCAGGAAGACTCTACTCCCCCCTCCCATCTAGTGACATCATGCATAAAATTAGAACGAAAACTGCTTTTCCCGCCTACACAGCACATCCTCCAATAGGAAATCATTTTCCCAGGAACCAATCAAGGATCAGCCCAGCCTTATTCATAATCTGCCAATGAGATCCAGGCAATAATATTCAGACCAATCAGATGGCTGTAATCACGATCTTTGCATAGAACTGTGTGCAGTTTGGTGGACAGTGTGCCGAACAGCATTAAAAACTATCCAGGTATGAAAAATACTATTTCTAAATGCATTTACTAATGCATTTATGATATGCACAAGTTTTTTTTTTCTGAAAATGCATGAAACCTATGTAATAGTCTATTAATTGCTTATCTGTGTGTGTCTGTGAGACATGTGTATGTGTATGTTTGTTTGTGTCAGAGAGACTGTGTGTCTGTGAGATAGAGATTGTGTGTCTGTGCGATAGAGATTGTGTGTGTGTCTGTGAGATAGATTGTGTGTGTGTGTCTGTGAGATAGAGATTGCGTGTGTCTGTGAGATAGATTGTGTGTGTGTGTGTGTGTGTCTGTGAGAGATTGTGTTTGTGTCTGTGAGATAGAAATTGTGTGTGTGTGAGAGAGATTGTATGTGTGTCTGTGAGATAGAGATTGTGTGTGTGAGAGATAGTGTTTGTGTGTGAGAGAGATTGTGTGTGTGTATCTGTGAGATAGAGATTGTGTGTGTGTCTGTGAGATAGATTGTGTGTGTGTGTGAGATAGAGATTTGATCCATGTATTTGATAAGACGAATAAATCATTAAAGGGTAACTGTGGTCCAAAAATGACTTAGGTAAATTGACAGGAATTGCTTTCCTGAGGATTTTTGCAGTTTACTTTCATTATTTATTTTACATAGTTTACATTTATATGTGTGATATGGTTGCAGCATCACCAGATCCCCTGCACTTCCTGCACTGAAACCATGTGATAATCCCTCTTCTGTGTTTCCTCATCCTCGTGGGCCCCCATGGCCCTTCCCCTTGCAGCCCCTTGGGCCTTTCCCTTGCAGCCTCCCATGGCCCATCCCACTCATGTGCTCTGTGGCCCCTCCCACTCATGATTCTGTGGCCCCTGCCACTCATGGCTCTGGGGCCCCTCCCACTTGCGGGCCTCAGGGCCCTTCCTTCTTTTGGGCCCCAGGGCCCCTCCCACTCTGGGACCCTGGGACAAGTGGGGGTGGGGCCACAGGACCCGTGAGTGTGCAGAGTCACAGAGTCTGTGAGTGGGAGGGGCAACAGGGGTCTGCAAGGGGAGGGGACACAGGGCCCACGATGCATTAAAAGGCATTAAAAAAAGCAGTGCTGTAGGCTGTGCTGTTCTCCCCTTCCCCCTCCTACCCTTTAGTCATGCACTGAGCATGTGCCAACCGCAGATAAGAAGAGGAAATAGTATTTCTGACCGCAGATTCAGATCCTCCCGCCCCCCAACTTTCTGATCAGTGATTTCTTCATATTTTGGGCTGTGCAGCACGTAGAGAGGTGGTTGATGGCTCGTTTTAAAGGTATGAACCTGGCCTTTCATTTAAAATAAACTTGTTTGGAGACCACAGTTTCCCTTTAACAGTAGTACCTACTAATGTACTATAACCAAATTAAATTGCAATGTAAAATGCATTATATCCATAAATAAAACAAGTCACTATAACATTTAATAAAACTGGGCCACACTCCGGGTATCCATGAAGAGCCCAGGGTCTCCTCTGTAAAACGAGCCCAGCCCCGACCACCTGACACAAAGGTCCTCGGAGATAGGGCCCGGTAAAGTGTCCCTAGGTTACATTGGTGACCGTGCGTAGCTCCGGGCCATGTGGGTCCAGAAGGTGCCTTTTGGGGCCCTAACAGAGGAGGGTCTTGGCTTTACACTAGGCATGGAAGCTAGTCGCTAGCCTGTTTCTCCGGGGCCCTTGGCCCAAGGACCACACCCTAGGTACCCCAGGGCCCCAGAGGTAGGGCCCTGCAAAGTGTCCCAGGGGGTCCACGGTTACATGGGTGACCATGCCCGGTTTGAGGGTTTGTAGCTCCGCGACTGTGTGGGTCCGAAAGGGGCTCTAACAGAGGAGGGTCTAAGCTTCACACCAGGCTTGAAGCGAGTCACTACCCCCCAGGGTTCCGGAGAAAAGTTACCCCAAAGTTTGGTGGCCAAAATAAGTTTTAGGCAGTGAGTGATACCCGAGAGGTGAGATGTCTCAACAGCACTGACATCCACTCGCAGGTATTCACTTCCTCATCATGTGAGGTCGGGAGCAAGTCTATGCATATTCATAATGAGGAGCCGCTCATCTTACGCAAGACTTGTGAGTCTCAATTCACATGCGCTTCACTGATTGACAGCCGAAGTGGAGATGGGCCGCAAATGTTCTGCACATAAAAACCGGAAAAATCGGCACATTTGTAAAAAACTAAAACGGCGGTTGGAGAGGGTGAGTACAAAGGGAAACATAGCTGGAAAGTTGTTTTTGGGGGTGGACATGCCCTTTAAGAGATACTGTACATTGTCTCTCTGCTATTACTGCAATAAGCAATTCATGATTTAGTAAATCCTGGCGCCCAAACTGCAACCCAAAACCCCACTTTTTATTGCATAGTGCCAACATGATCATTAAACCTGAATATGGAATTGTTAATTTAGAAAAAACAACTTAAATAAACACAGAACAATACAGTAGATAGAATCAATTATAGATTACCCATTAACCTCTACATTACCACACAGGAGTTTGAGATCTAAAACAGTTACCATTAACCCTACATTATTAGACAGGAGTTTGAGATCCAAAGCAGGGACTCAAGCAAAGCTGAATTTTATAGCGTGTGACCTCTCTCTGCTACAGACAGCTGCTACACTTTCTCTCTGGCGTTCTGGTAACAAACTCTGGTGAACTTTGCTGTGCAAGAGTGCCCACAGAGAGGGCTCTGAGTGCCACCTCTGGCACGGGTGCCATAAGTTTGCCACCACTGCCCTAGGCCATGGCCTATGTGGCCTTATGGGAAATCCAACCTTGCAAATACTTACAATTGTAATGTATAATATTGAAACTACATGCATCTGTCTTTAACCATTTTACAATTGAGTCTTGATCACATGATCACAGTATACACTATAGTGAAAAGATGAGTACTGTAGGATAAGGTGATACCTTTTTACTATGGCCTAACATTTCATTTTTACAGACAAGCTTTTCAGAGATACACTTCTCTCTTCCTCTGGTCAAGCAGTATTAAATGAAACAGGGTACAGCACATCATTAAAGTATATAGAGTTGCAACATTTTTTTGGAAATGCTATTATGTAGGGAATGCAAAACAAGGATTAGCATATTACATTCCTTACATAATAGTAGTATCATGCCTGGCAATTCTCATCTAAACCCTTTAGGATATATTTTTTTTACTACAGGTCAAGAAAGCAGTTGATATCAGTCAGGTGTACAAGTTATGTGGCAAGAACTTAGTTTATTCTACAAAGAAAGTAAAACAAAAAGTGTATTGATTGTGGTTTAATTACTGACTGCACCTTGAAATCAGACAGTGTCTTCTGTTTGAGGATTTGTCTACTTCTAATTTTCTAACTACTCTCCTTTACAATGATCTACAGTCCTTTTGGCATTTCACCTTCTTTGGCTGAATAATTTATCCTAGTCAGTGGGATATTAAATCTAGTCTGTCTCATGAATACTGAGGTGAAATATTCTTTCAGGCTGTTGGCAAAATTGACCTCATCTGTCACAAACTTCCAATGCACTTCACTAAGGCCACCTTACTTCTTGCCTTGTTAATTCATATATTTGCCACCTTGCATGCTCATTATTCTGTATATAGTCTTACTGTGTCAGAAAGATAATTGGAAGTAGAAAAGAAAAGAATAATAAACATATTAATAAATATATATCATGTCGATAAAGGTTTGATGAAACCGAACGCTAATTGGAGGGAAAACGGGATGTGCAATATCACAATCCAAGCAATACAATAATCATCCAGAAACCACTATAATATTTATATGTCACATTATTTGGTAGGTAACCCATCTTCTTTCAAATTCTAGAGAACATTTTAAGTTAATACAAGTGATATTATTTAAATAACACTTGTGAAATATAGGAGAAAAAGACATGCTTCCTTTATCTGTCTTTTTATATTCGTCAACAAACATAAAACACATACTTACTTTTTGGTTAATGGCTCAAAGCACTGACTACTGAATGATTACAAACATACCAGATAGAGTACAATAAAATGAAACAAATAAAAAAACCCAGGCAAACAGAAGATAAAAAATGGGCAGGGAGAAAGTTGATAAAATGATTCAGACTTTCCTTGTTTAATAAAGGAATACTCACCTTTCCCGATTCTCTCCTCTTCTCACTCCTTATATACTCAGGGTGAGGACCTGAATCGCTCACCCCTGGGTACACTTTCTAAGTAAGTAATACTTACCCAAAGTTTCCGTTGTTCCTCTGGTGTAGCTCTGCCTTCCAGACTGTCTGTAATCTGGCCAATGGGAAGACAAGCTTTTTGCATAGCACATCTTCCCATCGGTCCCGTCATTTTACAGTCTGGATGGCGAAGCTACACCGGAGGAATGAAGGAAAGGTTGGGTAAGTATTACTTAGACTTAGAAAGTGTACCCAGTGGTGAGGACTTAGGATACTTGTAGAGGGAGGGGGAAGATTTTAGGACTATAACTGCCCTATAAAGAAAACCCCCGTTGGTATCGGCTCACTCTACAATAGAGGCAGGCGATACACTCGTCTGCATGTGTGGGTGTGCACGTCCAACTGATCCCCATATTGCAAAAAGGGATCAATTGGGTCCGTGTATACACTGCGTGTGTTCCGTCAGATTCCAAAAGGGGTCTGCTGGCACATATTTAGAATTTATTGCAGTTAATAAATCACTATTTTTTAGTGAATTTTTCTTTTACTGTAAATAAAACAAGAACATAATAAAACAATAGCCATATCTGTCCAAATCCAATTAACATAACCAAAACTTCATTAATAACTCCACAAATCGTTTCAATTAAAAACTTTTGATTGTTTAATTCCTTTGCTAACTTTAATATATAAATGAAGATTCCTATTTAAAAACTTTGCAGTTTGTGACATCTTTTGAAGTTCTATCTTGTAGCACTGACCTTTATTGTAACATGTTGCAAGTACATTTCTGTCTGCTGGGCTAGCACTGATTTGCCAGATTTCCCCTGCATGGTGAAGCAGGACAGTCTTATTGATGATGTTATTTTCATCGTCAAAGTCTATTACATGTATCTGTACACAAAAAATAAAATAAAATCAAGCATATACGCAAGTAAAAACAGAGCAAAATGCTACAGTATGTGACAATTTATTTTTGATATTAGAAGCCAGAAAGACTCTAACATGCAGGGAGTGGAAATTTTCCATAGACTTAAAAAAATATATATACTATAAAAAATACATTTTAAGCTATGGTGGCTGCTGGAGATTGTTCAGCACTAATAAAAGTTGCGTGGAAATGAAAGTGTCCCGGACACTTTTAAATAATTGCATATGCTCACTGAGTGATCTAGTCCCTCCCCTCTCTGCCCCTTCCAGAACTGTAAAGTAACTCCTGGCTACTATGTAATTAAGTCTGAGCAGTGAGCAATCCAATCAAAAGAAGGGTAACGTCTATTAAACAAATCACCCACTTGATGCATAATAATTCATATTTTATTTTTTTTATAACGTCCCACAAGCAGTTTCTGCACAGAAATTCTAACGTCTAGCTTACCTGGTTATCGTATCTAAGTGATTGTGTTCCAACTAGAAATCGTATGGCATCAGTTTCTGCTGTCTGAGGTGTCAAAGCTCGAGCCTAAAGTAAAATAAACAAATAAATAAAAAGTATATAAACTGAACAAAAAAAAAATACAAAAATGTATCTATTCTGCTTTCACCAGAAACATTCAACAAGAACATAAAGTACAGAGAGAGCTTGGGTGATAAGCTAAATACCAAAATTCTGATGTCTTTTAAACTGACCAAAAAAGGCCAAACTATAATTCACTACCAACCATTCAGCATTTTTAGTATATGATTATTTAGCTTAGATTAAATGTAGACAAAAAATCTTAAGGTATGTATATTGCGAGTTCTTGCAATGTAGAAACACAGGCATGCTCCTGAAAGTGAACTTTTTGTTTATAAAGTATATCAGCACCTGCAAATACAAACATGATTAGGAATCCCCCTAACCAAATTAAAAAAAATCCCTTAATTGTCACCAAAATGTAATTACCAGCCTTCGTTCCTGGCCTCAGCCAATCATTGACACAGCTACTGGTCCAGCGCCTTCTACTTCTTTTGTGCGGAAGAGCAGCAGAGGGAGACGAGGGAACGATGGCTGGTAAGTAACTTCAAAAGACGATTTAAACTTAGCGTCTGGAGTTGGGGTGATTTCCTTCATCTAATTCATTTTTCGTTTGGCTAAGATTGCATGCTTTATCAAAGAGGAACTGGAGGAAGGGGGGAAGGAGGGGGGAGAGCTCCACTGAACATGACACAGTGGAGCATAAAGAAGCTGATACAGATTACACACAGATAGGATTCATAATCTTCAGTTTTCTGGACTTAATCTAGGCCCTGCAGGACAACCATATGCAACAGACACTACACAGTGGGACAAATTTTAGTTGGGGGGAGGCGGGTGGAAATGCCTTTTTAATTAATGTTCAAATGATTACCAATCAACCTAGCTGAATAATAATGGGCTAGCCAACTTGACAAAAACGAAATAAGGCAAGCATTAGTTTGGGAAACCACTTTTTATTCCGTAGATCAACTATAATTATTCTTCTACACACATATAAAGATTTAAAGACTTCTGAATTTCATGTCAAATTATCTACAGGGGTCAAATGTTCCCAGATTTTAAAGATGCTTCCGTAAAAATCCCAATTTACACATCAATATATCTTACTGTTTGTATACAAATCTTTCCATAAAAACTTATGCTAAATATCATGGTACTGTAAGTAATTTTTCTCATGGGAAAATAAAAAGGTCCATGCAAACATACATGATTTATATAAGACTGTGGAATGCACTTGTTTTAGTATAATGTGTTTTGTTGCTGGTAATTACTAGTTGACATGTAGTACACATGATCAGTGTTTTCATACTTGTGAATAGTGGTAGATACTTTAGTGTATAAAGTGTTTTTTTTTAAAGCAGAACATTTACACTGGTTGGTTCACGTATTTCACATCATATATAAAACTGAACTATCCTAGTTAAAACAGATAACTTTACTTGGTTAAACAAAGCTCCAATAACGATGCCTAGCTGGACATCACCTGGGGCAGAGGACCAGGAGAAAAAAATAAAAGGCATAAAGAATAAAAAGCAATAGCAATTGGGTTCTGGCTGATTCATTCTAAAAAAATACATTGGTAGAAGATGCAGGAGGAGAATGAAATAGATAAGCTTAAATGGTATATGGAGCTATTAGGCTGGGTACACACTGAGGGATTATTTGTCCTGACCAAGCACTCGATACAAGCGAACACTCAGCCGGGACAAATGTCCGTTGGTCGCGGCTGTGGATGTAAATGCGAACCGCGCGATCAATCATAATTTTCCGACACGTCCGATCATTCGTTTGGCCGATCGTGAAAAACGAACGATCAAGGTCGGTCACGGCTGGCCGCCCCACAGCAGCCGATATTTTCGGACAACCGAAAATATCGGCTGGGGTGTACCCATCCTTAAAGCTACCCCAGACACATTGAATACAAGAGGTACATACAGGTGAAAACCAGTACTTTCTTGCTAGAGACTATACAGGACATACTGGCCTATTAATCTGTTTTGATTGCATCATATTTTGGTTGTTCACTAGCATGATCAAACAGAACTAAAGCCTAGTTCCTCTATACTGGTGAAATCAAGTCATGCTATTAAATTATTTGTCACCACGAGTGTGATCTTTTACACATGATTAGCTCATTAAATAAACAGGGTCGATCTCCTTTATATCTCTACTATGTAACCGTATAAGTTACACTTAAGTTTTAAGGAGACTCCTTTGGTTAAGAAATGCTAAAGTTTATACCAGGTGATGGGTGGCCATGTAACAGAACGCACACAAAATAAATGACAGAGGCAAAATTTACATTTATGTCTCTGCTTTACTATTTTCCAAACTCATAAATGATCTTTATTATGTTCCTGTAGCTTGTATAATTTATTGCCAAGTCTTCTTGTTGGAGATGTGTTTCTTTCAAACAGTCGTTCACACATTAATGGATAAAAACTAATTTATTTATCAATATTATTTTAGTTTATACTAGCAAACCCGGTGTGTGCACCCCGGACAATCTCCAATCCCTCCCAATCCCTGAATGGCGCTCGTGCAAACGCGGCTGGCATCCATGCATATCGTCAGCCTTCAGTTAGTATACAAGATAAGTTCCATTTATTTTAGAAAACGAATATATGCAAAAACTTTTCAGCTCAACTATAACCTTTGTAATCTTCAGTAATTATTTTTTTTTACCAATGATCATTTAGGTGACAACAATTATTAAAGGTTTATTAATATATCCCTTATATATAGCCAAAGGTGAAGGCTCATATTTGATCCCTATTAACCAGCTCTTTATGATTGATACTACTGAGTATCAGATCCATAACCAGAGTGCATCCACTATTCTATTAAAATATGTCACAGACTATTTAATATATAAAACTAATTGTCTGATCAAATTGAAATCTTCAAATCAACCACAAATATGAGTAACTTTTCAAGCAAAAGAAAAAAATTAAAAAGAATGTAAAATTATCCATTTGTAAGTAAGCAAAAATAGTAAATTTAACTAGAAAACCCCCAGAGATTTAAAGGGAAAAACAAGCTAGCGCACATTTCTTAGCAATGGTTGTCAAAGCCGCACGCTATTCCACCCTCCCACTCCTTGTACATCAGCCTCTGATCATAAAAACAAAAGCTGTCTGAAATCTACTGAGACACGTAAGTGGTATCAGACTGAGAGCTTTGGGGAACAGACTGCAATCCTACAGCACAGTGTAAGGCCGCATGTCAAAAACTTGACACGCAAAAAGCAAACGCATGAAGAATATTAACAGGCTTTGCCTGTTGCCATGCACTGCCAAATACACATTTCTAAAGCATAAAAAAAGGAGAGAATACTCTGGTGCAGAGCTGAAAACAATATGCCTTCATTTCCTGTACCACTCATAATACATAATCCACGTAACTGCTTCTCAGGTTTATTGTGTACTTCTGCTCCGCAATTCCATTACTGTTCGCTCACTTCAATGGACTCCTAACCTGTCTTTGTTCCCTAGACATTAATATATGATTGAAACGGCTTAATACCACATTACCTTTGGGAAGCATCAGACTACATTTCACAGACTAAATGGATAAAAATGCTATTACAGTCTGGGTTCACGTGAAAGTGCGAGTTCATTTTGACAGCCACAGGTTTTCACTTCCAAAACCATTGTAGGATGGCCAGAATATAAATGATGTACTATTAGGAACATTAAGGTCCTAAGTCTGCACTGGTCTCTTTGGGTTTGCAACTGCAAAATATGTTAAACCGTGCTGCCCTCCCTCAGATATCACACAGCAAACTCCTAGAGGGCCCAGGGCTTTAATTAACATAGCACTTGTTATTGGCTGGTGGGAATGTCTGTTACAACCTCTCTCCTCCTCCTCTGCCAGTTAAACAAACTTGAAATGTCCTGTTGCTAGGATACAGCCTACATAATCAAGCTGATCAAGGGTGGGTGGAGAAGTGTTTTTTTTGCATGCTAGCTTTGAGTGACAGTTAGAGGCAGACCGAATTGGTACACCCCCTTCACAGCATGGCTAACTGAAGGCTAATTGAAGGCAGAGAGAAACTCTAAATCAGTAAATACATGTATGGGGAGGGTAGCATACCTTTACTCATTTTAATGCAATTAAAAAAAATGCATTGAGGCAATACATTTATCGTTTAAATTGCCAATAGCTCCCATAGACAGATTTTACACCCCAAAGTAAGAGTTTGTCTGTCACTAAACAATTGACCCAGATTATCCATCCAAATCTATAATGGCTTTCTATTAAACAAATAAAACGGTAACACTAATTAAAGGGGAACTAAAGTCAACATTGTCCTAACAAAAAAATAAAAAGGATAACCTAACAAAAAAATAAAAAGGATAATCACAATGGTACAACAACCTGTGCCTGATTAAATGATTTATCTCATTAATCTGGGGATACTAGGGGTCAGCTCCCATAATGCACCTTGCTACATGTACACTGGTAATGCTCTGTTTTTAGTAAGACAGTGTACATGTAGCGTTCAATCCCCCAGACTTTTATTATCTACTGAAATGTTAATATTATGTTTCTTAAATACTTGGTAACTAAGAAAGAAACCGCACAGATACCTTTTTTTTTTTATGAAAAGCAAAGGAATATATGGCAACAAGTGCCTGCTGCCATTGCAAAGGGAGAAATGAGACACAGTTTGTTGTATCTTTGTGAATGTGTTCTCTGTTGGAAGAATGTTGTCTGGAGACTAACAGGGAGATTGAATAAAAGTTCTTATCCTTCAAAATGGTGCTAATTGTGCCCCAACCAATCAGATGTTAGATTTAAAATGTTATTTTAGAACTTTTATTAACCTCCCTGTTAGTTCTCCTTTAAGCCAAAGGTGGCAGTTGAATCTATATTATTAGACGACGGGGCCAAGCCAATAACAAAAACATTTTCATAGTTTTTATTGGATCAATTTAGTTGGTGAACACACATGAAGCATGTGATGCCCGGAGTCCCTGAGTATCCCTTCAGCACCTATATCCCAATCTACAGCCGCTGTCTTCACCTATAGACAAGCCCCCGATTGTCAGGAGACTTGTCACGCCTCGCTGTACACGGTTAACCCCCAGGCCTTAGAGCGCAAGGTATAAACGCAGAGGCCGGGTATACTCTGGAAAACTGGATCACCAATGGAGCAAAACAGGAACTGGAAGAGACAAGAAAAAGACAATAATACAAGGATAACAATGAACGATGAGAAGAACAATGATTAAGAAAAGACAAGGAACAAGACTTGGCTACTACAACAGTAGCAGGGACCACTAGCTTGGCTAAACCAAAACTATAACAGCCAAAGGGTAACAGTCTGGGCAAGGTTTAAATAATGCAGAGGGATCAATGGGGAATGGAGATACAGAGTCTGAGGCAGGATTGGCTGAACCCAACCAAGTTTAAACTGATTGGATCTCCTCCATCCAATAAGAAGAGGTGCCTGCGGGCATCCGCGTGGCACCAGGAGAAACCCGAAGACGCGTCCGCGCTGCACCAGGAGAGACATGAAGACGCGCGTGACCCATGGAAGACGCGAAATGATGTCATCACTCAGGGACACAGCCGCCGGAGATCCCCGAAGACGGCGTGAACCGCTGGACCATGGAGCAGGCCCTGACAAAGCGATTATTGTCTAATGATGGTTATCGGACAGCAGGGTAGAAAAAATCAATTTTTTTTTTTTTTTTAAATGGATTTTTTTGGATTTAAATCTGATTTTTTTTTTTAAAAAATGCTTTGGTGCAGGAAAATCTATTTCCATCCAAAGGTTATTTCATCATGAAATAAAGATTAGTTTTAGAGTAAGGCTGTATATGTTTAATTTGTTTGGTACATAAATTCCATGAATCCATTCACAATGTCATGCTCTTCCAGAGGTTTTTCCAAGATTATTGGTCAGTTTCTCTGCCTTCAAAATATTATCATAGATGCTTGGTTGACTTTTGCAGCTCTCAAAACTGAATTTGACTCAGCAGAGATCACATGCCTCTTCTTCACAGCAAAAATGTTATAACATGAACAGAGTTGAGAAAAATACCTTAATCCTATTGTTCTACAAACCTTTTGTTCTACAAACAGTGCTAAGTTTCAAGTTCAGTGAATAGAATAGAAACAATATTTTTCTGATTGTTTGGAGTGGAATAGATCTGGATGTTTAAGCAAATAACATATGCTGTAATGTTATTGTTTCAGTTTAGTAAATCTATTTAAATTGTTATTATTCTAAAAATCTTCATCTACTTGCATATTAAAGTTATACCAGCAAGAATTAGTCTTTATGGTATGTAGAAACCTATTATTTAAATCAAGCTTTACTGACTGGTGATTTAAATCAGTTTGATTTAAATCAAACCCATCCTGTCAGACAGTAATATCGCTTTGTGTATGGTCTCGATAAGGCCACACCAAATTGCACTGCAAAAAAAAAAAATGGAACAAATTTGCATGTTTTCTTCTATGTGATTTCTTACTATTCCATTTGTCAAAAAATGGTCCAGAATCTAAGTGTGGTCAGCGACATAGACTGCATCACACGCCAGAGAGGCATCCACCTAAAGCTTCTGTAGGGGCTTTGTTCATTTTTTCTAATACTGTTATCTATTAAGAATATATTAAAATTATAGCTAGAAATGTGTTCTTGAAATATCATTGCAAACTACTTTACCCATGGGAGATGGAGTTGAAGTTCTACTTTGCCATTTTGAAGCCAAGCTAAATGATGTCAGAGCGTAGAGCAAATGGTATTTGTCCATAAACAATAAAAGAAAATTACAATATTAAATAGCTAGAGAACAACAGTCGGTACAGAAATATATATAACTGTTTGGTTTCTTTACTGCTTTGTCTTCGTGTCACATCCAAATGATGCTGTGTATCAAAGTATATTATTACAGACTTAGAGTTATGGGACTGATAGAATTACACCCTAGATGTTCCAGAATTAATCTCTCAGGTAAAAATGGAGATAATGATAAACCACCTGAAATAATTTTGGTTTCTCTAAATTTATCTAGGAGATATAATTGCTTAGGAAGCAGCTCATCTGCATTTTGAGAAGTGTATTTTGATATACTGAGACTAGCTGAACCATCAGGAGAGCTATTTGATATTCACAGCGATTGTGTGAAAGTTGTCAATAGTATTGTTTGTTAATCAATGTATAGTATTTTTATCAAAGGTTTAACAATAAACCTACCATGACTAAAGTCAAATTTAAAGTGACTATAGGATAACATTACAAAAATAATAATCCAATAATGCAATTAGGGAGCATCAGCATAATTTTCAATAACAACATTCACACATAAATTAAGACATCTTCAATTAAACAGTGCACAGGGAAATACACATCTCTGCAAAAGAGGCAAGACTTCAAAGTCTAATGGATACATTTTTTTTTAAATTAATTCTTCCATAATACAAAAAACACTATCAGGGAGATTCAATAAAAGTTCTTATTGTTAAAAATGGTGCTAATTTTGGCTTAACCAATCAGATAACATTTAAAAGCTAACATCTGATTGGCTGAGGCAAAATTAGCACCATTTTAAACAATAAGAATTTTATTGAATCTCCCTGAATATTTGTTAAACCTGTAGCAGTTATAGGCTATTACACGAACAACAGGACAGCATATCCAAATATACCTGACAAACATGGGGTGTTTTAGATTATCCTACCAACGTGGTAAAAATAACAGTTGGAGTTGTGGGCACCACTATTTTGTTTTAAACTGCACCAGTTTAATTGCTTTAAAGGAGTAAAATTATGCAGCCCTCCCCATACAATTTTTCCTGATTTTGAGCCTCTCTCTGCCTTCAATTATCCATGCTGTGAAGGGGGCATAGCGATTCTGACTGCCTGTCACTCAAAGCTAGCATACAAAAAAAACCTCCTCCACTCACCCTTGAACAGCTTGTTTATGTAGGCTGTATCCTAGCAACAGGATATGTCAAGTTTGTTTGACTGGCAGAGGAGGAGGAGAGGCCCTGGGACGTCTAGGGGGCGGGCTTTTAGCACTCATCTTTGCTGTGTGATATCTAACGGAGGGCAGCACAGTTATAAATGTGAGTAAGCAATTTCAGCAGCTGGAAGTGTGGACATGTAATGGGGGTCTTTTAAGTGTGGACTTGCCCTTTTATTATCACATTAACTAAAGTTAGAGGGTCAGTATCTACAACAAGATTTTAACTTATAATTTGTATTACCATTAGTATAATGATGGAGAATTATCACATCGGCCTGTGGTGGGGCAGGGCTAAAACTGGCTTCACAAAGCCGACTTTAGCATGTTCATTCTACTTGTACATTCAATACATTCAACATTGGTGGACCTTACCCACTGTCCACCAATGTTTAGTACACAGGGTGAGGAACTAAACTGCCAGGTCCTTACCACTGGATTTGCTTTCGATCTTCTGCAATACTTACTTAAAGTTTCCTTTGTGGCTCCATTCTCCATTTAGTCGGCGACTTCATCAGGGATCACAGAGGCAGAAGTGGAGATGGAGCCATGAAGGAAAGTTTAAGTAAGTATTACAGAAGATAGAGAGCATACCCTGCGGTGAGGACCCAGCGGTTTAAGTCCATACTGTCAGCAATACTTACCTGTCAGGATGTTCGGACGATCCAAGATGGCGGCGCCCATGCCTCCGGCACTCCGACGGCGTCACACAAGGCGCGTGTAGTCACCAGGGGGCGCTGGCGGCGCGAAAGTTTAAAAGAACCACCAGATGCCAGGGCCGGTGCATAGCTTTTGATTAGTTGTAGCTTGCTGGGTTCCCTGCTCCTGTTTCGCTTTTTCCTTGGACCTTCCTTGTTATCCATTGTACCAGGTATTCTGTATCCATTGTATCCAGTATCCATTGTATCCAGTATCCATTGTATCCAGTATCCTCTGTATCCAGTATCCTCTGTATCCATTGTATCCAGTATCCATTGCATCCTGTAACCATAGTTTCCAGTGACCTGCTTGCCCTGTGGACATCTCCTTGTTGGTCCCGACTTTATCCTGTCGTTTGAACAGGTAATCATTACAGTATCTTCGGGCCATGGACCCGTCTGAGGAATCGTCCATGGACATGGGGAAGATTCTCTAACGCATGTTAGCACGCATGGAGGCTTATGAAGAGCAATAAAACAGAATTGGCCGGGCGTTAGATACGCTCCTTGCTCGTTCAACTGTTGCCTCCCCTGGGGCCAGCGCCGCTCCTGTAGCGCAGTCTCCTACTTTGCCGGTGGGTGTCCAGAAGGAGCCATGCATACCACCTCCTCCTCGTTATAATGGTGACCCTCTGACTTGTAGGGGCTTTATCAAACGTAAATTTGCCAAATATTGCCCTTCTAAACAGGGAAACTTCAGTGCTCAGGTCTGAATAGGGTGACCCATCTGGGCAAGAAACCTAATTTCACCCTACAGGACTCTTCCAGATTTCTTCTTCCAGTTAAACTTCAAGTCAACTCTTCCTTCTTCAAATTACTTGCATTTGTCGATTCTGGGGCAGCTGGTAATTTCTTGGACTCTACATTTGCTCATCAACTCAAGATTCCCCTCCTTCCACTATCCACCCCTCTTCATGTATTTGCCATTGATGATAAACCTCATTCCTTCAACATGATTTCTCTGACCACTACCAAATTACTTCTTCGTGTTGGGCCTTAACATCAAGAAAATATCATCTTTCTCATCATTGACTGCCGGTCAACTCCCATTGTGCTAGGTCTCCCCTGATTACGCAACCATAACCCTTGCATAGATTGGCATACTAATCATATATCTCAATGGGGTCCCTCATGTCAAGATCATTGCCTCCTTCCTTCTTTTTCTGCTATTACTATTGCCTCACTGGATATTAAACTGTTACCCCCTCAATACCACAATTTTATTGATGTCTTCTGTAAAAAATCTGCTGAGACACTTCCACCTCATCGTAAATATGACTGTCCTATCGAGTTACTTTCCGGAACCATGCCCCCTAGAGGTCGCACTTATCCTCTCTCTACTACCGAAACACAAGCCATGAAGGAGTACATCCAAGATAATCTCCAACAAGGTTTTATCTGCCCTTCCTCTTCCCCCGCTTGGGCCAGATTCTTCTTCGTCGAAAAAAAGGACGGAGGTCTTCGTCCATGTATAGACTATAGAGGGTTAAATAAGAGGAACCGGAGGAGCGACTGGAATGCGATCGCGCCCATAGGGCGCTGACTAGGCCTTCCACAGACACCCTCCCTAGGGACATAGTAGTAAAGCTACACTATTATGTAACAAAGGAAAAGCTTTTACAGGAGGCTAGAAAACAAGCGAGTTTGGACTACAATGGCACCAAATATCAAATATATGCGGATCTAGCCCCTCAAACACTCTCCAAAAGAAAAGCTCTCAGACCAATCACTAAAGTACTGCAAGAACAAAATATAAGATATAGATGGGGCTTCCCCTTTAAACTGCAATTTATGTTAAACAACAAATCATTCACGGTGGACAATATACAAGATGGCACCCAAATCCTATCCAAACATGGACTCCAGATACAGCCCATGAGAGACCCCATCGCTCCAGGAACAATGCGAAAACAGATACAAAGGATGTGGCAACCCACAACACCCAACAAAGCGCCAGAGAAACCGGGCATCAGAAACACCCAAAACAGCACAGCACAAAGACAATAAATGAAGAGCAACTCCTAATACCAACCGGCCGTGCACCCCCACACACTGAACCTGAACCACTGAAACCATCACCTCCTCTCAAAAAAAAAAAACAAAAAAAAAACCCAAAAGGAATAAATAATACTGGTTAAACTAAGGACAACCCTACAAAAAAAAAAGTACCTGAACAGCCCACCACAAACTAACTAAAATTATCTTACAGAACTCAAGAGATCAAGGAACCCAAACCCCAAAAACCAACATAGCTGTCATGAGCAACAAGGCGATGGGACTGACCCTGCTACCAACAGTAAGGACATCAATTCAACCACTAGGGACGAATAACCAAAAACTGCCCACCATTTATGGACAACCCCCCACCCCACCCATAACCCAATTATGGGTTCACCAATTTGCCAACAAAATACTGGCCCGAAGGGGCAAATAATACTACAGGAAATGTATATCTAAGATGTTATGCCGTAAAGTATAAGCATATGCTAAATAACAACAAAATACAAAATATTAAGAATAACAGAAATCTCCCCCCCCTCCCCCCGCACATCTACCATATATAACCTACAATATCTCCTAACCCACCATCATTTACCCAGTACTATCTAATGTTCTGTATTATATGGGGTTTTAAAAGTTTTTGATAAAAATTATGGAGGAGGAGAAGAAGGGTAAGGGATGGGAGGAAAAGAGGGGGAGGAAAGGAGGGAAAGAGAAGGAGTGAGAGGGAAAGGGGAGGGAGGAACGATAGAAAGGAAAAAGGAGGAAGGAATACAGGGGAAAGGTAAAATTAAACTGTCCCAACACTATGTTCTGTTAATATAACCCCGCAATCCAGAAAATACTGGAAACCACTGGAACAACCAATACAACTACCAACCAACACTAGGTTTAACCCTTTCACTGCCACAGATCGTATATTCACGATCTGTGCAGTGAATGCACAAACTGCCACAGATCGTGAATATACGATCTGTGGCTTCCCCCCTCCCCCCAAAAATTTGCCCCCCTCTAGCCGCGATCGGGGGCAGCATTCGCCTGCCCCCCTACCCCCTCGATCCCCCCTCGGTTGTGACCAAATCCGAGGGGGGGATCGGGAGAAAACTCACAGTTTCTGCCGTGACCGTATAGCAGGAGTTCGGTCCCAGTGGAGCTTCATTCTTACCGCGAAAGGAAGACCCCGTGACTCACAGAACTTCCTCCTTCACCGGGGTCTTCCCTAAACTGTACCATGCTGCCCCTGGTGGTCTGTGGAGGTACGCAGTGTGATCTCCATATAGATCATGCTGCAGTACCTGGTATAGCACAAGCTGTCATGCTGACAGCTGTACTATACATTTTGTGAATGTAGGATTTTTTCTAAGTCTTTGCTACTTAGAGAAGACTTAGAAAAAAAATGGGGACAGAGATCAAAATTTAGTGATCACTTCTGATCACCAAATTATTGATCTTTGCCAATGAATGAAAAATCACTTCCTAGAAAATGATTTCCGGGAAGTGATTTTTTACGATCGGATTTCGAATTGGAAAACGGCATTTATGCCCGTATTCCAAGTTCGGTATCATTCCCTAAGATGATTTGATGATCATCTTTGGGAATGATCCAAAAAAAAAGGGGAAATGCACACAAAAAAAATCTTAAAGTGATACAACACAACATTTTTTTTTTTTTACCCTAAAACTATAAATTGCAAAAAACTTCTGCAAGCTTCCCAATGTCCCCTGTGATATCCGAAAGTAAACGCGGATCATTTATTGTTGGATTTCAAGGGAAACTAAGCCTATTTTAGTAGGAATTTTTGCAGAGGTACCAAAAAAACCGTATTGAATTTTTAGGATCAGTAAAGTGTGCAAAAACTTGTGTGACTCTCCGTACTAACTGGTTTTCACTAAAATACCACTAAAAGGGGGAGTGGGGATAGGGTTGGGGGTGGGTTGTGGCTTTTTTAAATTTTTTCTTGTAATTGCAATTGCGCATGGATCCATTAGAGCTAGTTGTGGGCCCCATCTCTGTTTGACCCCCCCTTATGGCATACCGTTTGATTCAGGACATGTGGGAGATTGCCATTTAGTGGGGGGTTTTTACTTGCCAAGTGGGTTTAGGTAGGATTTCAACCCTTGAATCTCTTATTTTATTTTTTCACAAAACCTACTAAAAAACACGGACTTCTTTGAATCAGGGGGTCTGGAATTCTTCATGTATGTATGAAAGCATGGCATCGTAACGTAGCTGAGGTGTGTAGATTCCAAAAATATATAGTTTTGGGGGGAATTTACATGTTTCGGGACTGTTTCCTTAGAAAATGTGTAGGCTGTTCAAATTACAGAGCACTTTGATTCTTTCTTGTAATTGCATTTGTGAATGCGTCCCATTGAGCTAGTTGGTGGCCACGTCTCTGTGCATCCACGCATATGGCATACTGTTTGATTCAGAACATGTGGGAGAGTGATATTTAGTGGGGGGTTTATTTGTGGGGGGCATTTCCAAGTTTTGGGGCTGTTTGAAATTAGACAACTTTGATTTTTTTCTTGTAATTACACTTGTGCATGTGTCCCATTTGAGCTAGTTGGTGGCCACGTCTCTGTGTGCACCCACACATATGGCATACCGTTTGATGCAGGATATGTGGGAGATTGACATTTAGTGGGTTTTTTTGCTTGTCAAGTTGGTTTAGGTAGGATTTCAATCCTTGAATCATCTTATTTTATTTTTCACAAAACCTCCTAAAACACGGACTTCTTTGGATCACTGGGTCTGGAATTCTTCATGTATGTATGAAAGCATGGCATCGTAACGTAGCTGAAGGTGTGTAGATTCCAAAAATATATAGTTTGTGGGGGGAATTTACATGTTTCGGGACTGTTTCCTTAGAAAAAGTGTAGGCTGTTCAAATTACAGAGCACTTTGATTGCTTATGAAGGTTCTCATTCATCCAGGTCATGGTATATCTGTTGTATACAATTAGATCAACTTGACTTCAAGTTTAGTTCTTGAAGACGTTTCGCTAGTCATCCGACTGGCTTTCTCAATTCAGAATGACTTGTACAAGAATCTTGTGCAATTATGTACCCTGGAAAATCCCAATAGCATATCACAGCAGGGTGTGGTGTTAAGGGCGTGATTAGATAGTGGCTAAGAGGTGTTATAGGAACGCCCAGAGTAAGGTGTCAAAACAGCATTGTACATGGCAGACAAGATGGTGTCGAACCCCCCCACCTCTATTTAGGCTTGGTTTCTTTATTTTCACATAAATGCCTCCTTAACACCTCTCTTGAACCAGTCACGTTCCTTTGCCATATGTTAACATTACAATCTTCAAAGGTATGTCCTTTATCCTTAGATACAGGTACACGGCTGAGTCCTGACCCGAGGAATTGGCTCTTCTGTGCTGGGCCATACGTTGATGCAGTTGTTGTTTGGTCTCCCCCACATACAATCGAGCATTCTTCACTGGTCACTCTGCGTATATGATGTCGCTTTTCTTGTGTTTCGGTATTGGGTCTTTCGGATGTACCAATTGCTGCCTCAGCGTGTTGCTTGGCTTAAAGCAGACAGGGATACGGTGTTTTTTGAAAACTTTCTTTATTTCTCGGAGACGCCTGCTACATATGGGATGACCATGTTCTTTCTCCTGTCTTGCTTTTCCCCTTCACTGTTTGTATTAGTGTTCTTTTCTTTCCTTCTGCTTCTTTTGACAAAGGCCCAGTCTGGATATCTACAAGTTTTAAGGGCTCCTCTGAGATGTTTCATTTCTTTAGCCTTCGCCTCTGTGCTAGTGGGGATGTTCTCAGCTCTGTGTTGCAGGGTTCTGATGACCCCCAGCTTGTGATCTAAAGGGTGGTGGGAGTCAAACATCAAATACTGATCTGTGTGTGTTGGTTTTCTGTAAACCTCTACTTCCAGTTTACCATTCTCCCTGACTTCTACCAAGTCAGGGAGAATGCAATTGGTACATCCGAAAGACCCAATACCGAAACACAAGAAAAGCGACATCATATACGCAGTGCAGTGCAGTGAAGAATGCTCTGATTTGTATGTGGGAGAGACCAAACAACAACTGCATCAACGTATGGCCCAGCACAGAAGAGCCAATTCCTCGGGTCAGGACTCAGCCGTGTACCTGCATCTTAAGGATAAAGGACATATCTTTGAAGATTGTAATGTTAACATATTGGCAAAGGAACGTGACTGGTTCAAGAGAGGTGTTAAGGAGGCCATTTATGTGAAAATAAAGAAACCAAGCCTAAATAGAGGTGGGGGGGTTCAACACCATCTGTCTGCCATGTACAATGCTGTTTTGACACCTTACTCTGGGCGTTCCTATAACACCTCTTAGCCACTATCTAATCACGCCCTTAACACCACACCTGGCTGTGATATGCTAATTGGGATTTTCCAGGGTACATAATTGCCACAGATTCTTGTACAAGTCATTCTGAATTGAGAAAGCCAGTCGGATGACTAGCGAAACGTCTTCAAGAACTAAACTTCAAGTCCAGTTGATCTAATTGAATACAACAGATATTGAGCACTTTGATTCTTTCTTGTAATTGCATTTGTGCATGCGTCCCATTTGAGCTAGTTGGTGGCCACGTCTCTGTGTGCATCCACGCATATGGCATAACGTTTGATTCAGAACATGTGGGAGATTGATATTTAGTGAGGGGTTTTATTTGTGGGGGGCATTTCCAAGTTTTGGGGCTGTTTGAAATTACATAGCACTTTGATTTTTTCTTGTATCTGCATTTGTGCATGCGTCCAATTTGAGCTAGTTGGTGGCCACGTCTCTGTGTGCATCCACACATAGGGCATACCGTTTGATTCAGGGCATTTGGAAGATTGATAATTGACAAGTTTTTTTTACATGACATGGAAATTTGCCATGATTTTTAACTTTAAATTGTATTTTTATAAATTTTTCCTGAAAATCTGGAAAAAAAAGGGAAACTGCGCTCACACCATTGATGGTATGCATAAAGGAATCACACCATTGTGTAGCTGAAGGTGTGTAGATTCCAAGAATATATAGTTTGGGGGGCTATTTCTAATATAGAGGGGTGTTTAGTCTGACAAATCTGAAAATTTGCTGTAATTGGGCCATTGTTCATTGGCTCACTTTGTGGCTAGTTGATTCCACGTTTGTCGTGTGTAACCATACATAGGGCATACCGTTTGATTCAGGACATTTGGAGATTGATATTTGTAAATTGTTTTTACATTACTTGGGATTTTGGCATGATTTCTACTTTTTGAATGTTGTTTGATGTTAATTTTTTTGGAAAATCTGCTAAAACTGTGAACTCTACGAAGAACTGCGCCCACACCATTGATGGTACGAAACAAACTACAGAATTTCGTAGATAAAGGTGTGTGGATTCGAGAAATATATGGTTTGTGGGGGTTGTTTTGTGGGTTCAATTGCACTATTCAAATTCAGATTTGGCTGAATATTTTTGCTGTTTCTGAGCCATTGTGCATTGTTTCACTTTGTGGCTTTTGCTTCCAGGTCCACGTGTGTAACCACACATATGGCATATCGTTTGATTCAGGACATTTGGGAGATTGATTTTAGTAACTTTTTTTACATTCCATGGGTTTTGGCATGATGTCTACCTTTTGAAGTTGTTTTTTGTTCTTTTTTTCAGACCAATGCGAACTTCTACGAAGAACTGCGCCCACACCATTGATGGTATGAATGAACAAACTACAGTGTTACATAGCTGAAGGTGTGTAGATTTCAGGAATATATAGTTTGTGGGGTTATTTCTAAGTTACGGGGGGTGTTTTGTGGAAAAAACTGCAGACTGTCCAATTCGGAGTTGGCTAATTTTTTGCCGTCTGAGCCACCGAGCATTGTCTCACTTTGTGGCTTTCGCTTCCACGTCCGCGTGTGTAATCACACATATGGCATACCGTTTGATTCAGGACATTTGGAGATTTGTATTTGGTAACTTTTTTATACATTCCAGGGGTTTTGGCATGATTTCTACCTTTTTGAATGTTGTTGATGTTAATTTTTTGGAAAATCTGCTAAAACTGTGAACTTTACAAGAACTGCTCCCACACCATTGATGGTATGAATGAACGAACTACAGCGTTACATAGCTGAAGGTGTGTAGATTTCAGGAATATATAGTTTTTGGGGGTATTTCTGAGTTGGGGGGGCATTTTGCGGAAAAACTGCAGACTGTTCAAATACAAAATTGGCTAATTTTTTTTGCTGCTGCTACTGACATTTGGCACTGGTCACGCTCTGGGTTAGTTGGTAGCCATGTCTCTGGGTATCCAATGAATGTGGCATACCGTTTTATTTGGGAGGGGTTAGGCTTTCAATTTGGATGCGTTTGAACTTTCGCTGCCGCGTTTATTTGAGCTAGTTGGTGGCCACGTCTCTGTGTGCATCCACACATAGGGCATACCGTTTGATTCAGGGCATTTGGAAGATTGATAATTGACAAGTTTTTTTTACATGACATGGAAATTTGCCATGATTTTTAACTTTAAATTGTATTTTTATAAATTTTTCCTGAAAATCTGGAAAAAAAAGGGAAACTGCGCTCACACCATTGATGGTATGCATAAAGGAATCACACCATTGTGTAGCTGAAGGTGTGTAGATTCCAAGAATATATAGTTTGGGGGGCTATTTCTAATATAGAGGGGTGTTTAGTCTGACAAATCTGAAAAGTTGCTGTAATTGGGCCATTGTTCATTGGCTCACTTTGTGGCTAGTTGATTCCACGTTTGCGTGTGTAACCATACATAGGGCATACCGTTTGATTCAGGACATTTGGGAGATTGATATTTGGTAAATTGTTTTTACATTACTTGGGATTTTGGCATGATTTCTACCTTTTTGAATGTTGTTTGATGTTAATTTTTTTGGAAAATCTGCTAAAACTGTGAACTTCTACGAAGAACTGCGCCCACACCATTGATGGTACGAATGAACAAACTACAGAATTTCGTAGATAAAGGTGTGTGGATTCGAGAAATATATGGTTTGTGGGGGTTGTTTTGTGGGTTCAAATTGCACTATTCAAATTCAGATTTGGCTGAATATTTTTGCTGTTTCTGAGCCATTGTGCATTGTTTCACCTATTGTGGCTTTTCGCTTCCACGTCCGCGTGTGTAACCACACATATGGCATACCGTTTGATTCAGGACATTTGGGAGATTGATATTTAGTAACTTTTTTTTACATTCCATGAGGTTTTGGCATGATGTCTACCTTTTGAAGTTGTTTTTTGTTCTTTTTTTCAGACAAATGCGAACTTCTACGAAGAACTGCGCCCACACCATTGATGGTATGAATGAACAAACTACAGTGTTACATAGCTGAAGGTGTGTAGATTTCAGGAATATATAGTTTGTGGGGGTTATTTCTAAGTTACGGGGGTGTTTTGTGGAAAAAACTGCAGACTGTCCAAATTCGGAGTTGGCTAAATATTTTTGCCGTTTCTGAGCCACCGAGCATTGTCTCACTTTGTGGCTTTTCGCTTCCACGTCCGCGTGTGTAATCACACATATGGCATACCGTTTGATTCAGGACATTTGGGAGATTGATATTTGGTAACTTTTTTATACATTCCATGGGGTTTTGGCATGATTTCTACCTTTTTGAATGTTGTTTGATGTTAATTTTTTTGGAAAATCTGCTAAAACTGTGAACTTCTACGAAGAACTGCTCCCACACCATTGATGGTATGAATGAACGAACTACAGCGTTACATAGCTGAAGGTGTGTAGATTTCAGGAATATATAGTTTGTGGGGGTATTTCTGAGTTGGGGGGGCATTTTGCGGAAAAACTGCAGACTGTTCAAATACAAAATTGGCTAATTTTTTTTTGCTGCTGCTACTGACATTTGGCACTGGTCACGCTCTGGGTTAGTTGGTAGCCATGTCTCTGGGTATACCAATGAATGTGGCATACCGTTTTATTTGGGAGGGGTTAGGCTTTCATATTTGAGATGCGTTTGAACTTTCCTCCGCAGTTTTTAGCTGAAATTCGCATTTGATTTTGTCTCTGATTTTACAGTTGAGGAAAAAAAGGAAAATGTGAGAAAATAACTTACAATTGGACGAAGAGCTGCGTCCGGGTATCTGCATTTTGATCGAAACTAACCTCACTCATAAAATCTAATGGGTGTGTAGTTTCTAAAAATATCTCACTTGTGGGGATATTTTAGTTAATTTGGTAGATATTCTATGTTAACTGTCAGTAGTGGTTATACATTTCAATTTGGTGTAATATTCTAGGAGGTGCAGTTTTAGTTTGGGGGGGTCTCCTGTACCGGAAAAGTCGGGTACCTACATATATCTGGTATCGTTGTACTCGGGAGTATCAGAGCTTTTAGAAACAGTAAGATTTTTGTGTGTAACCTTAAGATAACTATAAGTAAAAATGGGAAAAATCCATGAAAATTTGCAAATTTTTCATTTTTTTTTACATATTTTACCCATAATTCCAGTAAAATTTCCAGAAAAGTTACAAAATTCTGTTACCATGTTAAAGTACACTTTGTGTGGCTGAAAAAAACAATGTATAATATTCCTGATTTACTGCAAGGTTTCCTACTGTAAAATTAGTCTAAAGCGATTAAGGGCAAAATCCTGAAAATTTTTCTGGCAGTTAACGCAAAAAAAAATGAAATTCTCCTGGCAGTGAAAGGGTTAATCAGAATAAACAATATCCAAGGAGGAACTAAACACAAACACATACAGAGTGTTTCCACACACCAGAACATAAACTCCCCCCATATACCCAAACAAACAAGTATATAAAGAGGATGGTAAGGCAAAGGCCCATTATGACACAGAAATGTATAAAAATTCTATTATAATCCCAGGTCAAGGGGCACATGTAGGAACCCCCCAAATATGCTTCCACTGCCCTGTGAAGGTAACAGGGTTAGACGAAGCACAAAAAGAAAGTTATTTTTTAATATCCACGATATGGATGAAAATGTTTACAGTTTGTTAAGTTTTTTTTTATATAATCTATTTTTGTTTCAGATATGAACCCACAAATGGCAAATACACTAAGCACAAAATATCACAATCCTAGAGTCAACCCAAGCTATAAAACAGCTTAAAGCCCATAAAGCTGCGGGACCAGATGGTCTCTCAGGCATATATTACAAAAAATACGAACCCCTACTAACCCCATATTTAGTCAATATGTTTTACTGTATTTTAAAAGGAAATACCACAAGAAATGAATAAAACACATATCACACTGCTACCAAAACAAGGGAAAGCCACCACCGAACCACAAAACTACAGACCCATATCTCTCATAAACCAAGATATCCTAAAAATAAAAACAGTACATATATACAAATGAGAGCAAAAAATACTCTCAACTGATACACAAGATAAAGAATGTTAGAACCGAACAAGTATAAACTCTCAAGATCCATCCATTAGCATAGAATACATGATAAATCAGCCTAATATGAAACATACTCATACATGTACATATTATATAGGGAGAATAAAAGACATTCTTATCCCTCATTTCTCAGAAACAGATGCTTAGAATCTGAGAAAAATGCAGAAAGTACAAGACATAATCAGGCATGTTACAGAAAACTTAATACTTCAGTGGTCATTCAGACCCACGGGGGCGAAGGGTTCAACTTTTTTATCTATTTTACTTCCGCCTGAAGCAATTTCTTAGTTAAATCTCCCCCTCTCTGACTCGGTATAACTTCTTCAATCACTGCCCACATCTCAAAAGATTCACAGAGTGTTTGTGGGCTGAAAAGTGACGAGACACGGAAGTGTCTGTGTAGGTTTGAAATTTCGTATGTTGCTCATTTGTATATATGTACTGTTTTTATTTTTAGGATATCCTTAAAGGGCATGTCCACCCCCAAAACTATAATCCCCCCACTACTGGCCCCATTGTGTAGTTTAATCCTTACCTCACATCCCAGCTCCATATGGTTCTCCTGTAGTCCCCCCCAAAGTCCCAAAAACTGCCCACCAGGAGGATAGCAGAGTCCATATAGGACTCTGCCTCCTATCTGGCCTCCGGTAGATGTTTGGCATGCGTATTGCAGCCCTTCTCCCCCTCCCTCCCGATTAGGATCCCCTCCCCCTACCATAAAACCCTTTTTACCAAACATTCCCCCTGTCCCCCCAACCCCAACCGCTCTATTAGTAATATCAGAAAATGCCCAAAACATTACTTACCTTCCCTCTTGCCTCCGCCGCACTGAACTCCCGGCATCCGCGCCCATGATTGGCTGCCGCTCAGCCAATCACAGACGCGACTGCCGGTCCCGCCCCTCTGCTTGCATTTTCTCGCAAGCAGAGGGCCTGGCAGCGCGGCAGAGGAAAGAGGGAAGGTAAGTAAAGTTTTGGGCATTTTCTGATATTACTAATATAGCGGTTGGGGCTGGGGGGACAGTGGGAATGTTTGGTAACATTGTTTTCAGAAGGGTGGACATACCCTTTAGGAAGTATCAGATGGTAGGCACATGGAGATGTGCAGTTCTGCTGAGATATGTGTAAAAAGAAATTTAGTGTTCACTTGTCCTTTACATTTTGCTTTGTATGGTAATGGGGAGGTGTGGTTTGTCTATGTCATATCCTGTTGAAATGTGTTTTAATGCTAACTCTGTTGGAGTCACACTTGATAAAGGGTCTTGCATAAAACTAGCTAAGTTTGCAGCAATTCCTGCTGGTTCCTTTCTCCTACTCACTTTACTTGGATATTGATTGTATTTACCTGCATTGGGGATGGATGCATAAAGGACCAAGATAAATATTGCCACAGTGTGTGGAAGGTACTGTTATTTTGTTTTGATTAAACTTTAAGTTCAATTGATCTAACGGCATACAACAGATTTACCATGACATGGATAAATGAGAACCTTCACAAGAATAATGAGAAGTGTTGTCTCTTACCTTTAATACCAAATCCAAATAAAATCATCATGCTAAAAGACTGGTAAGTATTTCCAATAGAAGCATGGTGCAGGCTGCATCTATGTCAGTGTTGCCATACAGAATGATTAAATAGTAGATGGCTTGCTGCATGAACATTTCATGTATTTGTGTTAAATGGAACAAAGGAGGCAACCCTAATGACAAGCTGAAAGATAGCTTTACTGTTAAGACTTAAATGAAAACTCCACCCTCATAATGACATATTTTAGAAAGAATGGTCCCTTTAAAATATGTTGATATATCCTACATTGTCTTCTGGAATCATTAGTGTAGGCCTTCTATGCTCCTAGATGCCTCATGGAAACTATGGAGTAGTGAGTGTAAACGGCTATATTTGTTCACTCTCCCTTCATCAATTTAGTGAGCTATTTATAAGCTTGCACATGCTCAGAGAAGGCAGCTAGGGGATTAGCATTCATTCATGGGCTTGTGATGTCAATTGTCAAATCCATGATTGACAGTACTAAGTGAAGAACCAGGAAGCAGATACAGAGGAAACCAAACATTGAGCAGCATTTAAAGGAACACTTAAGCCAGAAAAATAACTTTGCCATCAGTTGTATTATTCACAGGGAGGTGAGAATGCTTATTCTCACCTCCCTGTGAATAATATTACGCCGGGGGACCTGGAACTTACCTTACCGCCACTCCATTCGCAGCGCGCTTCTTCCATGAACAGCCTGTTCTCTCCGATGCGCGCCCTATCTTTTATATTGGCGCGCAGCACCTAAGATAGGGCGCGCGGTCGGGACAGAGCGGCTGCTGTCAGTGAAGGAGCGGCTGCGAGCGGATCGGCTGGTAAGGTAAGTTCCAGGTCCCCTGAGCGTAATATTCACAGGGAGGTGAGAATAAGCATTCTCACCTCCCTGTGAATAATACAAACGAATGGCTAATAGTTATTTTTCTGGCTTTAGGGGAGTTTTTTTTTCCCCCCAATATTTTTATTGAAGAGATGTTCATAGGTTATAAATTTGTACATTACATTTGTAATTATAGACTGTGTAACAGATATATTTTCTCAATACTACAAACAGTGACATTTCTTTCCTTTTTTCTTTTTTTTGTTTTTTTACCTTTTTTGTGTAGGTTAATACATGAAAATATAATTAGAAATTAGGTTTTAGAACTGAACTATGTCTTTCCCCCTATAACCTTATACCTAACAGTACATATTAGTTAACAATAAAATAAATTAAAAGAAGAGAAAGGAAAGAAAAGAAAACAATATTGCACTTACATCTATCATCTATTATTACAACCATTGCGATTAGGAGGTCTTTCCTCCGTGATAGATTTGCGGTTTAATTATTATTTTGGCCGGTCCCCCCCCCCCCCGGGGAGCCCATTGTGCTATCCATGGATTCCAGACCATATCGTACAATTTCGTTTTACCCCTGGCCCTGTTAACTACCAGCTCGTTTTCACACAGCCCCATATTTTTGACACTAGTTGTTGTCTAGAAGGGGTGGGTTGTTTCCAAGAGGCGGCTAAGAGTCCTAGTGCTGGCACACACACTGTGAACAAATTTGTTTCCTGGGAGGGATAATTGTGATATTTTTTTGTCAAAAAGTGCGGACCATGGGTCCAGGGGTTTGTGGTGCGGAAAACCTCTTGGATTAGTAGCTCACATTCCTTCCACAGTTTTTGCCACTCGAGCAATCCCACCAACAGTGCTTTAAATTGCTAACAATCGCATCCTCTACAGCAAAGAGGAGATGATTGGGTAAATCATATGGGTTTTTTGTTGGGGGGACATATACCAGTGGTGCAGAATTTTGAAGCTTTTTCCTGCACAATTATATTCGTGGAACATTTACTCAGGGAATTGAATATACTTGTCCATTGCTCGATCTCTAGATTTGCCCCAGCAGGTTCTCCCATTTGTTTATGAAGTTTGGTTTGGGGGCGTGGCGAATTCATTCAGTATAGAGTATATTTTTGAGATCGTGTTGGTGTGTTCGAGATTGTTTTGCAGATTTTTTCGAATGGTGTGAGTGGGTGCCAGTAGTGGTCATTTGATTTTTTCGTATGTAATGGCTAATTGATTGTAGTGTAACCATTCTTGTGTGGTAATTTATATTGAGCTTGAATCTGTTCCCATTGTAGGACATGGCCTCCAGAGGTGCTATGTGTTCTACTCTAAATATATCTCTTTCCAGCCATGCCCTCCATCCCTGAGCGTGGATCTTGGGGGAAGTCGGGGGTTGTGATATATGGGTGTCATTAATGATAAGGGTTCCGAGAGTTTATAGGTCTTAACCGTTTCATGCCACAGATCGAGGGTGAACTTTAAATATGGATTAGATATTTGAAATGTGGTGGAGATTCTGGCCATAGGATCTCACTCAGTAATATATTTGGTAGTAGGTCCTGCTCCAGCTCGATCCATCTTGGTCGTCTTTTTTATTATACCACTGCATGGTCTGAGCCAGCTCGCTGCCAGGAAATAATGTCTTAATGATGGAAGGGCTGCCTCTCCATTGCTCTAGGGCGCTGTAAAGTCTTTGCACTTATGCGAGGCCGTTTGTTGTTCCAAATAAAAATTTGTGATTTGGATTGTAGAGTCGCTGGGCTGCTAGTTTAAAATCTATGGGTAGGGATCTAAACAAATATAGTATTCTGGGTAGTGGATCATTTTTATTGAGTTTATTAACCGAATAGTGAGAGTTGAGGCTGTCCAGTGTTTGAGTTGAGTTGTTAGTTTGTTTATCATTAGGGGGAAATTGGCTGCGTATAGCTTATTGGGTCAGCGGTCAGTTGAATGCCCTGTCTGGGTCCATTTAAATGCAAAGTTATTTGTAGTAATTTGGCTGTGGATTGTGAGATGTGGATAGAGAATAACAGACTTTGAATAATTAATTCTGAACCTGATAATGGCTGAAGGTCTGGAGTTCGGAGCATAAGTGTGGTAAGAGGTTTGTGGTTTGATAGTGTGAATGGGTATCGTCGGCAAAGAGGCTAATTTTATATGTTGACTTTGATATCGATACCATATATTTATTTTGGTCTTGCGAACGTGTGCTGCCATGGGTTCCATACACATCGCAAAATTAAATGGGGATAGGGGGCAGCCTTGTCGTGTACCGTTGTGTATTGGGAAAGTCTGGGAGGAAAATCCCATGTTAGAGATTCTAGCTGTTGGTGTGGAATACAGGTTGTTTATTGCTCTCATAAATGCTCCTTTAAAACCAAAATGTTCCAGCGTGGTCTTCATAAATTGCCAGTCTACCCTATCGAACGCTTTTTCGGCGTCAATTGACAGTGCTATCATTGGTTTGTTGGTGGAGTAGCAGTGTTGTATTAGTTGTAAGGTGCGTCGGATGTTGTCTGTTGTTTGTCTCCCTGGTATAAAGCCTGTTTGATCCTTATGTATCAGATGGGGCAGTATTTTGGCTACTCTGTTTGATAAAAGCTTTGTGAAGATTTTTATGTCTGTGTTTATTAAAGATATCGGACGGTAGTTGCTACACAGGGTGGAGTCTTTCCCCTCCTTTGGTATAACTACTATGTTGGCTTCTAACATTTCTGATGGTAGTGTAGTCTTACCTTCCATTATAGAATGAAATGTTGCTATAAAGTGTGTGGATAGGGTTTTACTGAATATTTTATAATATGTAATTGTGTATCCATCCGGGCCTGGTGCTTTCCCTGATTTTAGATGTTTTATAGTTTCTGTCCATTCGGATTGTGTTATAGGAGCATTTATTTGTTGGATGACATTCTCTGAGAGTCGAGGTAGGTTCGCCTCCGTTAAATATTTATGTATGTTTCTGGTGTTGCTGTACTGTTGTTTGCTGTTTGTCCCTGATATAAAGTCTGTAGTAATATTGGATCATATACCGTCTGTCCTGTTGGTGATTTCAGTGGAAGTAAGGAGTTTTGGGTCATTTTTAGGTTCAGTTTCTTTGCAAGCATTGTATCCATCTTATCTCGTTTACTATAGAACTTTTGTTGGGTGAGTCGTATGGCTTTTTCTGCACTTGATGATAGGAGTAAGTTGATTTCTCTTCTAAGAGAAGTTATTTCCCGTAGTAGTGTATCAGCGTGTGTTTTACTATGTGTAAGTTCTTTTGTTTTTAGGGATGAAAGTAGTTTGTTTAAGTTATTGGTGAGTTCTCTTTTTTTAGTAGATGCTATCTTAATTAGGTGGCCCCGCATAACCGCCTTATGAGCTGCCCAGACTATGGGGGTTGGCGTGTCCTCTTTGAGATTAAGTGTGAAATATTCTTTGAGAGTAGCATCTAAGTTAATTCAGGTGTTTTGATCTGCCAGTAAAGATTCGTTTAATCTCCATCGGTAGTTTGGCTTAGCTGACAACAGACCATGCAGTTGGGTCGAACTCGGTGCATGATCAGACCAGGTTATATTTGAGATATCTGCATCTGTCAAAAGGGGCAACAATTGGGCTGATATAAAGATATAGTCTATCCTTGTATAGATTTTGTGAGGATTAGAATAAAAGGTGTATTTTCTTTCTGATGGGTGTTTTAGTCTCCATGTATCTCATAAGTTAAATGTGCGGAGAAATGATTTGAGTGCTATAGAGGAAAGGGCAGGGCTGGAAGTCGACGATGGCTTTGAGCGATCTAGTGATTTGTCTAGTGTAACATTAAAATCTCCCAATAGGATCATTTTACCTAGATCTAGAGTTAGCAAGTGGTTTTCTAGGGTTTTGAAGAATTTTCCCTGGCCTTGGTTAGGTGTGTATATGTTGATTATTGTTACTTTAGTTTGTTGTATGTTTCCTGTGAGAATAAGATACAACGTTTCCGGGTTCCTATAACATGAGTCCAGCCTGAAAGGGACTGTCTTGTGTATCAAAATCGCCACTCCGGCTTTAGGGGAGTTTAGTGTCCCTTTAAGGTTAGACTTGTATATTTCAGCTTTTTAACTATTCCAGTTTTGGGGTCTGGAGTGTGATTTACCTAGAAATTATTTTTCATTTGAGATATTGTTTCCAGATGTTTGGCTCATCCAACAGCCAATCAGTAGAAATTACTGTTAGGAACTTTCAACATTAGTGTGCATTGTGGAAAGAAGGACCGTTACAGAACCTTAAATGGCAGCTCACTAATGTCAACAGCGAGGAATAGCAAGGGGTATAAATTCAACTGATTCTTCAAAATTTAAGAGAATATGTAAAATAACTAGGTATGCATAATATAAGCTAAAAATCAAAATGAAAGAGAATATGTAGAATAACTAGGTATGTGCATAATATGAGCTAAGCATTTTAAAAATATCGGTATTTCCATTTAAACTTTCCCTTTAATAGCAACCTACAAACAGCAGGTGATCTGGAAACCCTAATTTGAGGGCTGGACTTACACTTTAAATATATATATATATATATTTAACAATCACTACAGGAATTGACAAATTGATTTATTACAGATTTCAATGAAGGGCGTGGATTTGAGGAGGAGGGTTAAGTAACACTTGATAAATATAAATATCATTAGTAATGGGGGCAGCCATTTCCTTCTCCATGTTGTCAGGTGACCATTGACAATTAACCATTTCCATTCCTCACTGACGTCACCAATGCCACCCCCCCACCACCCCACTGCAGGTAGAACGCACGCACCTGAAACTCCAGTCCGTATATAACAGGCGCATCGTCCTCCATCCTGTTAACAAACACGGTGTCGGCTTTACTTTACAAACGCTAAACACATGTACGTTTTCCTTCTTTTGGCTGCGTTAAGGCTTTTACAGATAACACGTAATGTTGGACAATAAAGTTTCTAGAAAAAAAAAATAATTTCGCTGACCAATCACCAGCCACAACCTACTTCCGCGCAGTCGCCATTTTCTTATCCCCAGCCAATACACTTGCAGGAGAGAAGGGTTTTGAGTGTAATGCGCATGCGCACTAGATGCCGGTAGTAGCGTCTCTGTGACAGAGAAGTGAGAGCTACAGACCTTTATAGGTAAGCGAACTGATTCTACTCTCACTGAGACATACGGTTTAAGGGCCGAGTGTGTCCTGTATGTTTATACAATACAATTGAATGTAATAGAAGGTAAATATACACCCTTATGTGTTTGTCCAACCCAGTTCTCCTGTCCGTGTGAGGGAGCTGCCTTACGGTTTGTTTCCTAAAGGAATTGGCTATGAATTGTGCCATTTCCTTCATGTAGAGCAGGGGTAGGCAACCAGTAGATTTGAAAACTACAACTCCCAGAATTCCCTAACTACAGAGTGCTTGTGGAGGAATGCTGGGCGTTGTAGATTTCAAAACATCTGGAGATCTACTGGTTGTCTATACCTGATGTAGGGGGACCAGATCTGAGAGATCAGAGGACACCTAATAACCTATGCAACCAGGCTGAACCTGTGCAGAACCCCATGCGAATTACATGTCCTAAAATACATTTTACTGGAACTGCTGATTAAAATGATGTATCACCTGTCTTATATATTTTTAAAGGATAACTATACTCACCTCCAGCCTTTTCCACCTGACCCAGCAGTCAGTAGTACCCAGGGGTAGGACCTAAACCACCAGGTCCTCATCGCTGGATTTGTTTTTTATCTTCTGCAATACTTAAAGGGCATGTCCACCCCCAAAACTAAAATTTAACCCCTTACTGGCCACAACAAGTAGTTTAAAACAATCCTTACCTTACATTCCTGCTCAAAATAGTTCCCCTGCTGTGCCCCTCCAAAGTCCAGGAAACTGCTGTGTAGGAGCAGTGTGTGACTCATGCTGTGCCTGAGACTTCCTCAACCTCATCAAGGTTGAGGCATGCTCAGTGCAGCCCTCCCTGCCTGTCAGCCAATCACGGACGCGGCTGCCGGTCTCGCCCCCTGCTTTCAATTCCATGCAAGCAGAGGGCCTGAACACTGCAGCGGAGGAGAGAGGGCAGGTAAGTAAGAATCGGGGGACTTTCTAACAATTATATTAATGCGGTTGGGGCTGGGGGAGCATGCCCTACCACATATCAAAAGTTAAATTTTGGGGTGGACATGCCCATGCCCTTTAAAGTTCCCTTCGTGGCTGCGACTCAAGTTCCGCCTCAATCACGGCCAATGAGAAGACACGCTTCTACAAAGCATGTCTTCTCATTGGCCCGAGCTGCTGACTGAATAAAAGACAGAGCCACAAAGGAAACTTTAAGTAAGTATTGTCTATCCCCGAACATTCAGTGACGTCACTGAAAACATTGATCAATCAGAAGTGTACTTAGGATTTTTAAACCAGGGGAAAATAAATGTATGTAGTCTCCATTTCTGTGGATGAAGCCTTAAGTGAAACGCATCCAGTGTGGAGCATTATGCAGACGACTCCTAAACCCGTGCACTCTGACTACTTTACCGTGACATACTTTACAGAGGCATTTATCTTTCCTATACTGCTTAAAGGAACACTATACCGAAAAAAATTACTCATCTTAATCTATAATTGAATACATGTAAGTAGCACTTACTCTGGTTTGCTTGTGTTGCTGCATGCCTTCAATCCAGCACACATTTTGTTTAGGAGTGGTATCCCCCTTCCTTATTTTAACCACTCCCACTTCCATCCGACCTGACTTTTTTCCCACAAACCAACTGTCAAGCCTGCACACAGCATCCCAACTGTCAAAACTGTCACCATTTCAGCTACAGTTAAACTATGCAGAGAAGAATAGTTTTTGAGAGCAAGGAACTTGATTGACAGCTGAAATATGAGAAGTTTTAGATTGGATATCTGAAGAAATAGGGGACAGATCAACAAAAAAAAATTATAGTGGTGTTTGGGAAGAATTATAGTTTCCAGTTATGGTCAATTTAAAATAACCTATTTTTTGGTATAGATGCCCTTTAAGTTCCGATAAGTATACCGCCAGTAACTACCGTATACACTCGAGTATAAGCTGAGGTTTTTAGGTTTTAAAATAAACCTCGAAACCTTACCTAGGCTTATAGTTGAGTTAAGGTCCTCCTTACCGCGATCAATGTTGCTAAGTCTCTGAATCCAGTTGCCGCACGTTGTGTAAGTCCTAGTCCTGTGGATTTGCCGGCTGACATCACTACTCGGTGTCTGGCAGTGAGTGGCGCCGAGTAGTGAAGTCGGCCGGCAAATCACAGGACTTACACAGCGGCAGCCGGATTCAGAGACTTAGCAACATTGATCGCGGTAAAGAGGACCTTGACTCAAGTCATTAATCGCAGTGAGGGCTGCAACTGAGGGGGCTCTCCGAGGAGGGGGGGTTTGGGTTCTCCAATGCAGGCTTAAGTTGACTTTTAACAGCAGAATTCCCATACAGATGTTTGAAAACTACAACTCCCAGCAACTAAAGCATGCTGTAAAGCATGCATGCTGAGTTGTAGTTTCCATACATCTGTATGGGAATTCTGCTGTCCATTTAAAGGGCAACTTGAGCCTCAAAACAATAAAGAATCAGAAGGAGGATGATATCTATTAAAAAAAAGATTGCTTTCTGATTTTGTATTTTTTTTTTAGGCTTAAGTTGCCCTTTAAATGGACAACATAATTCCCATACAGATGTTTGGAAACTACAACTCCCATTATGCTTTAGTTGCTGGGAGTTGTAGTTTTCAAACATCTGTATGGGAATTCTGCTGTCCATTTAAAGGGCAACTTAAGCCTCAAAACAATACAGAATTAGAAGGCAGTAGTGGTCATAATTTCTACCCTCGGCTTATATTCAAGTCAATCAATTTTTCCTAATTTTTCAGGTAAAAACAGGTACCTCAGCTTACACATGGCTCGGCTTTTGCTCGAGTATATACGGTATACTTCTGATTTCATGTGGGCTTATTGAGTGTGCTATGTTTTGGTTATACTGTTATATATTTTAGAGTTAGTCTGTTGCACTTAAAATACTATCTGCTGCTTTATATCATTGTTAAATTAACGGATTTACTTAAGGGTAGGGAATGGTGTTTTCTGCTGGTTTTAATTGTTTTTAAAAGTACATTTCACATATTGTCGCATTGGTATATGTAATTGTATTAAATGTATTCACCCTAATAGGCAGCACGGACTTCACAGAAAGTTTACCTTTAACTAAATAGGTAGCGCACAGCTATATAAATTCCTTTTGTTTCAATGGTTCATGCCTTCAATACAGTACTAGTTTTGCTTTGACTACTGACCTGACTATTTTCCCACATACCAACTGTCATTATTATTATTATCATCATTGTGGATTTATATAGCACTAACACCTTCTGTGGCGCCAGATTGTAGCCATGCCTGAAGGGTTGACTTTTGAGGTTGCACCTGAAGATATGAAGTGATTGTGAGTGACGTATATATAATTCCAGCTACAGCAAAACTGCTTACAGAAGAGTAGATTATGACCGTAAAGGTGGGAATACATATATACAATTTTCTTACCCGACCGAGGTGTCCCGCGACTTTCGACCCGATCCTGCCGGAACCGCCTCTCCCATTCTTCTATGCAACGACATGCAGTTTCCCTGCATTGGAGCTGTCCCCCCACTGCCAAAATCCTGCATTTTCATTTGCTTTCACCTACCCTAATGACCTGCTATTTATGCTTTCCTCCCTTTATACGAAAACCATGCAGAGCCATATTTACCAAGAGCCATAATACTACTTTTCAGTCTTAAACACATACTATTTAAAATTACAGCCAGTTATTTAACATGTTTTTAAGACTAAACATTAGAGATAAGGGGAGAGTCGGGTAAGGACACACACATTACAAGTAGGAGAGCCGTCTGCCACAATGCAAGCACTTTTTTGTCAGCTTATTGCTTCTGTTACAGTCCACAATGTAGTACCTTCATGGGAAGAAAATATTTAAAATTGAAGAAGTTGTTTGGGGCAAATTATATGCCCTTTTAGAAACTCATAGCTAGTGATTATTCTTAATGGTTATGGACCTTTACTTAAGTGGCTTAAACATGCATTTGTCATTTCTTACTACATTACTGCATATGACACAGTTGATGTACAACATAAGACTTCTGCACCACATTCTCATTAATCATAGCATCATACTGTCTAGCACATATCAGGCGCCATGCTGATAGGTAACAACTCAAACAAATTCCTCAAAAACAGGACCCTCTGAGCTCCAGACCAAGGGCTCAAAAACCAGCCAGCACTCCCACATTTAAGCTAAAATAATGACATAACTATAAAAATTATGCCAACCGTGTACATTTATTTTCTATCCATCATACCCCCTGACCTGTGTGTCACACACTTAATCACATTCATAAAGTGAACGCGTGCTAAATAATACATATACACAATATTAGATAAAACAGGAATAAGTAGACCCTTATATCAATACTGTTTATACTTGAGTATAAGCCAAGGTACTTATTTTTACCTTAAAGGAGAACTAAACCCACAATTTTGCACTCCAGAATATCCCCTGTAAAAACACTAATAAACTGTAAGTTTCCACTACAGTAAATAGCATTAAAGTAAATGTTACCCCCTAAAGAACTGCATGAAATAACTGTGTGTAAGAACAGTGACTGACCACAGCTGTGGCATCAGTCACATGCTCCCTTTCCTAATCTATCCTCTAATAGGATTGGCTAAAGGCTACTTGTGAGTGTGACCAAGTTCCTGCAGTATCGTAGGACTGAGCATATGTATAGAACACAATGGTAAGTGACCACACTGTGTGATAGTGGAACCTCATGTTAGAAAGGTACATTTTCCAACAACCATATTTAGACTTTAGTTGTCCTTTAAAAACAAGTAAAATTGATTGACTCCAGTGTAAGCCGAGGGTTGATTTTTCTCCCATAGACATCTCCATAGTTCCACAGACAGTCATATAGAAAGCCTTATACACACCCCCGTGGAAGGTCCAATACACAGCCCCATGGAAGGTCCAATAAACCGCCTCAACGAGCGTGCCTTCCTATTGGCCTCGTCGCGCAAGGAGAGGAAGGGGTGGAGCCTACCGGAGCAGCGTGTATGTAAGTATTTGCCTAAAGTTAAGCGAACCTGACTGAAGGAAGAGGAGCGGAGGGAAGGTGAGTATAATTGTCCTTTAAGCATCCAGATCAGCCCACTTATACGGCTTACCCTCAAGTAAATACGATATATCCCCTGTCTCGTGGGGTAGGGAGAGAGTCAACCCCTTGTCTGCCAAAGTTGCAAGTTTATAATTAGTATCATAGCAGTCCATCTCATTACAGGATACACACTCCTGAAAAATATAGACCCCAATATCTCCGGGTGCCAATGTCAAATCCCAAGTGACCTGCAGATGCAGTCTTTGGCAACCAACCACCGTCAAATTCTACCAACACTATACACATGATACCCAGATATGGAGAGGTGCATCTCCACCTCGTGGACACCGAACTTCTTTGCTTATTTTCACCCACGCACTTTGCGGGACTCTTGTTCATGCTAGTGTTGACTGGATTTGCGATCGTGGCTCTGATGCTCGCCTAGGTAACTCAACTTCTGCTATTTTTCACACTTTGACGCTTTCGGTCACACTCTTATCCCCCTCACACTTGCCGACAAGCATTTCTCTCTCAGATTTGATTTGATCATATTTGTCACAACCGCAAACTGTTATGGTAATTAGGGGGTAATAAATCATTTTTTATTATACAAATGTACCATTTAGACGGTTAGACTTTTTCATACAGCCCACACCACATCCTTTTCCCAACAAATGGTCCAAAAAGTAAGTATACCATTTTAGTTGCTGCTTTATGTGAATGTTGGTATATTCTGAAGGGATACTCAACATTTTTAAAGGGCATCTCCACCCTAGAATTTTTTTTTATATGATATAGGTCATCCCTGCCCACCCTCAACCACTATATTAGATTTCTAAAAAAAAAAAAAAAGCAGAACTCTACTTACAGCTCCTCAATCCTGCAGTGTTTTGATCCAGCTCCCTGCTTGCCGGAACTACAAGCAGGGGGCTGGACGAGCAGCCACGGCTGTGATTGGCTGAGAGGCAGATAATCACAGCCATGGCTGCCGGCAATAGACAGCCCCGCAAGAGTGAAGGGCTGTAAGTAAAGTTCGGATTCTTTTTTAGACCTCTAATATAGCGGTTGGGGATTGAAAAGGATGGCCCATAACATATATTAATCTTTTTACGCTAGGTGAAGGGCAGCCAGGGAGGAATCAGGAGGGAGGGATAAGGGGGGTGGGGGGAGGGCTCCCCTGTGCATGACACTGTCCTCTCAGAGGACAAGAAACATTTTGGACAGGAAGACGGCTCCTACTCTTTAGTTTGCCTGTGACTTTGGACATGGACTTGAGGAGAACCATAAGGTAAAGCTTTTTTTAAGCCACACATTGGGGCTAGTAGTGGGTTAAATTTTAGTTTGGGGCTTTGACATGCCCCCCACCTTCATTCATACATGGGGGTGGCACCTCTACCAATCTACTCACCCCTTCATTCATACATAAATGTTCCACTGTCAGATGGATGAATGATGGGTGGATAATTTTCCCACCATGTAAACTTTAAAAGACAACTATACTTAAATAGAATTAGAATTCAAGTGTGTGCTATTTTGGAAGAAAGGATTGAGTATTCCTACCTCACAAACTTATTTGCATATCACATTTTCTTAAAATGGGAGATACGGTGAAGACTTGAATGCAGCTCAGAAAACGAAGGTCCATGAAGAGAACAGGCTGCTGCATTGAAAATTACAAAAATTGGGAGATAAAATTACTCAATCCTTCCTTACATTATAAGCTAGCTTTTAATCGGTTACTTATTATAAATTATATTAAGCCAGTATAGTTCTACTTTCAGCTTAACTCATTAATGTTTGATTTAAGTGCAATGAACTGTAAGGCTTTCTATACAGTCAGTTGTTTTTTTAATCAGACAAGTTTCTTGTAACCTGACAGAATCATTGTGTGTAGGCAGGATCTGCTGACATGCATAGAATAGCCAAGCTGTGCTAATTAAGTGCTGGCAAGAGTGACCTAAGGATGTCAAGCATCCCTGAATTAATAGGCAACAGATCTGCCTAAAGGGATGATCTGGGTCTACCAGTGGATGCATTAGGTGTGTGATGGGTTGGGAGTTTAGGGGTGATAGTCATAAACGAATAGAACCTCAGTCTTTAGCTGTCTTTAAGATTGTAAATGTATGAATCAGCCTTTTCTTAGCTGATCATGTGTGTAAGATCTAATACAAGGAAGCTGGCTTAAACTATGAAAAATGTTTCGTTATGACAGCAGCCTTTATTCACATTCTGTGGGCTTTTGGATTTCAGTTTTCTAATGTGCACAAAATCTAGCATTCAGTTCTTTCATTGTTCTTTAATAATAGTTACTGTAACTTTTTTTTAAATATATGTATCTATTTATATAAAGGTATAATGGAGAACCCTGACACAAATAACGAAGAAGAAGCCAGGACAAATGGAAAGGAAGCTGATTCTGCTGGTGTTAAAGGGATAGACCAAGCACTTTCGCCAGTGGAGCAAGAGGAAATTCTTTTTCATGAAGAAACAATAGATTTAGATGCGGATGCCTTTGAATCTGAAGAAAATGTTACTCTCTCAGAGGACTCTGGAAACTTACTAGACAAACTGACTGAGCAAATGATGGAAAGTGTAATTATTTCTGATTCTCCTAATATCAGTGAAGATGATGCTGCAGAACTTGGTTGCCTCCAGGATATTGTAGATGAAATTGAAAACAGTGAACCATTGCTATTAGAGCAGGAATCTGAGAAAAAGTTTGATGAAAGTACATCTAGAACCAAGCACGATGGAACTCATGAGCATTTTACCTCGGAACAACAGCATGTAGAAAATGTGACTGTAGAATGTCAAAGAAAACAAAACCTGGAGGCAGATGAAAGGACAGTGCATGCGCCAGGGATTGAGCACGAGGAAGAGCTGGTTACTCCAACTGGTAAACAAACTCAAAAAGGGGATTCTATACCTGTCTGTACCATATTTAGTAAAGCTAGTCCACAGCAGCAGTTTTTGGTTAATGATGGTTTTGAATCTCAAATGGTTAAATCACCCAGCTTTGGAAGCGAAATTAAAAGCACAGTAAAATCTCAAACCCATGTTGTCCAACCTAGTCCTAGTCTTAGTAACTTTTTCTCTGATAATGGCAACACTAACTCCCCTGCTGCTGATTTCTTTGATTCCTTCACTACGTCGTCTACATTCATATCTGTCAGCAATCCAAATGCTATACCAGATATTAACCGGGGATCTTTAACACCAGATGCTGACACACATAAGGACCCTTCCAACGTAACATTTTTTGTTGGGAACCAATCACTTAGCTCGGGTGGTTCGGTAATTTCTAATGAAATATCACAGTCCCCAAAGCCATTTTCTCAGATTCATGGAGTATTTGCTGGAAGTGATGATCCCTTTGCCACAGCCCTGAATATGAGTGAAATGGATAGAAGAAATGATGCATGGATACCTTCAGAAGACACCAGGCTGATTCTCCTTTCTGTAGCCATCCAACAATACAGCACTGTATTTAGTGATAAGGAAAAACTCACAATGCCAGGCTTAAAATTTGACAATATTCAGGTAAGAGCAATTTTGTTAAGGTCTGTGGATCCTCACTTCTAGGAAATTACATTTATTGCACTGCGCATGGCAAAATTCTCCCGGAGGGGAGGCAGAGTCCTATATGGACTCTGATCTCCTCCTGGTGGACAGTTTTTTGGACTATGGGAGGGATTACTGGAGAACCACTTGGAGCTGGGATGTAAGGTAAGGATTTTATTGAACTACACAGTAGTGGGGAGAATGATAGGTTTGGGGGTGGACATGCCCTTTAATGGATAACCGTATTGCTCCGCCCCACCTCAGTCAGGGAACTATACAATGGGAGGAAGCATGTTGTAGAATTTTGCTTCCCATTAGTTAGGCCCTGGTCCAGAGGGGGGTTGGAGCAACAACTGTACAGTTGTTAAAGAAATTACTTGCCATGTAATACAATGTATTACCATTAAATACAACATTTATCAAATAAAGCTTTGTACATCTGGGGATAAAAAAACAATGGTTTGTAAAATGGAATATAGATATTAATAGGTTTTATTTGCTGGGTCCTTTGCCAATAGTACTTGGCTATGTGTCTGTTTTTCTGTCTGTCTTTTTTGATTTAAGTGCTTTTTCTTTAATAAGCACCGGACTAATCATTGGGTGGAGTTCACATTCCCACAACGTTTGGCCAAACATCTCATTTAATATATATACTCATATATATGACTACCATTTGTGTGTGATTTCTAGATTGGCTCCCTAGAATTGTGTGATCTGCTTCTAATGTCCACATTGATGGAATGATGCAAACCAGAGCAATTTCATTCTAAATGGGCGATTGCGTGGTTCAAGATATTTGCTTTATTATTTCACAGGTGTCAGTGATGCCTTACAACTTGAGAGGGTTTAAAATTTAGGTTGGAAAGAATATAAAGGCAAACAAGGAATAACCAATCCAGAAAAACTTTTCAAAAAATGTACCTATAATCTATCTATAAATTTAAATTTTAAAGGGTATGTCCACCCTAAAACATCATTTTTAATATGATGTTCCCCCATGTCTCCCAGCCCCAACCGCGTAAATTATTTTTTCAGAAAGCCCCCCAAACTCTTACTTACCTCCCCTCGTTCCTCCGCCGCACTGCCGGCCCTCTGCTTGCGAGAATGCAAGCGGAGGGGCGGGACCGGCAGTCGCGTCTGTGATTGGCTGTGCGGCAGCCAATCAAGGACGCGGCCTGCCGGTCATTCAGTGAAGCGGAGGAAAGCGGGAGGAGAGGTAAGTAAGAGTTTGGGGAGCTTTTGAAAATAAAAATATGCAGTTGGGGCTGGGAGGCATGGAGGAACAACATATAAAGGGGGATTTACGCCTAGGGGGAGGGATAGTAGAACGGGAGGGAGGGGGAGGGAGGGGGGAGAAGGGCTGCAGTACGCATGACAAATATCTACCGGAGGCAAGATAGCAGGCAGAGCCCTGCTATCCTCCTGGTGGTTAGTTTTGGGACTTTGGGGGGGTCTACAGGAGAACCCTATGGAGCTGGGATGTGAGGTAAGGATTAAACTACACTACATGGTGGGGCCAGTAGTTGGGGGGATTATAGTTTTGGGGGTGGACATGCCCTTTAAAGGTCTGTAAAATAGTGCAGTCTTTTTCTATGGTCTTGAAGATGAAATATAACTTTTTATACAGTAGTCACAGACAGCAAGCTCCATCAGTGAGACACAGAGGAAAACAGAGGTTATTTTTTTTTTTTTTTAATTGTAAGAGTGTGAGCAGTCGCTATATTTCTGATAAAGTGAATTAACCGTATCACTTTTTACTATTACTCTTGTAGCCACATTATTACAATGGAGTTTCATAATTAAAAGTACACTCATACTTATATTATTATTTTTATATTGTCATGTAACTGCTTGGTGATTTCTAATATTTTACAATAGGGAGTACAGAATATTCATAAGAGCCAGTAAATGATATTGTTATAAATGACTTAGCGATTTCATCCATTTTAATCACTGTTTTGTCATCAGTGACATAACTCCCTGAAACTTGTGCATTGTTGAAAAGGAATACACCTACCTTAATGCATAACGATATTTGAACTCATTTAGGTACTTAAAAATATTCAGCCTTTTGCTTTTGTATGGTTCTGTTATTTTTGTTAAAATTTTTACACTAGGGGTGCATTAATCCTGATATAAATAGTTTTTAGTTATGTTATCTGTTATAATTGGTGAAGTGCAAACAAAAGAAATGCAGTCCTACAAAACATAAGGGGGCTGATGCAATAAAAGGTGCAAAAGTTTGCCTGTGCTGATAATCTGGAGCAACCAATCGGATATTACATAACTGCAGTAACCCAGTAAAAAGATAACACCTGATTGATTACTGCTTATGACTAGCATGGGCAAACCTTTAAAGATAAGTGCACTGTAAAATCAACTTGGAAGCTGCAGCTCTAAAAATACTGTTGCCAATTTTTTTTTTTTTAACATACCCCCCCCAAGCCCAGACTTTTGCCCTTGGAAAACCCACATCCTTGTACTGGGTTGGCGAAAGGTAAACTTTGCCCCTCTGAGATTTCCTCTGCCTTTCTCCTGCTTGAGCCTCAACAATAATGCTTGTGAGTTCCTGCACGGAACTCACAGGCATTACTGTTTGAGGCTCAAGCAGGAGAGTGCACGAACTCACAGGCATTACTGTTTGAGGCTCAAGCAGGAGAAAGCAGAGGAATCTTAGAGGGGCGGAGCTTAACATTCGCAAATCAGTAACAAGATGTCAGCACTTTCAAGGCACAAGGTAGGTTCTGGAGGGCATTGGTAAAAAAAAATATGGCAACGGTATTTTAAAGCTGCAGCTTCCAAATGAACATAACTTGATTTCACATGCACTTATCCTTTAACCCTTTCCCGTCCACAGATCATATTTCACGATCTGTGCAGTGTATACTCAAACTGCCACAGATCGTGAATATACGATCTGTGGCTTCCCCCCTCCCAAAATTTTTTTTCCCCCTGCTAGGGGCGATCGGGGGGCAGCATTCAACTGCTCCCCTAGCTCCCTCGATCCCCCCTCGGTTTGGTCTAAATCCGAGGGGGGGATCGGGAGATATCCCTACCTTTGAGATGCATCAGCCGGTCCCACGTGGAGAAGTAGAGGAGATCCGTTTTCGTTCCGGAAAGGGAGACCCCGGTGAAGCAGGAAGCTGAGTGATGTCACCGGGGTCTCCCTAAGAGAGGTAAGATGCTGCCCCCGGTGGTCTAGTGGAGGTACTGCAGCTAGATCTACATTTAGATCATGCTGCAGTACCTAGTATAGAACAAGCTGTCAAGCTGACAGCTTTACTATACATTTTGTGAATGGAACTCAAAGTTCCATTCACAAATAGGATTTTTTCTAAGTCTTTGCTACTTAGCGAAGACTTAGAAAAAAAATGGGGACAGAGATCAAAATTTGGTGATCACTTCTGATCACCAAATTATTGATCTTTGCCAACGAATGAAAAATCACTTCCTGGAAAATGATTTCCGGGAAGTGATTTTTCCGATCGGATTTCGAATTGGAAAACGGGCATTTATGCCCGTATTCCAAGTTCGGTATCATTCCCTAAGATGATTTGATGATCATCTTTGGGAATGGTCCCCCAAAAAAAGGGGAAATGCACACAAAAAAAATCTTAAAGTGATACACACACCTTTTTTTTTTTTTTTTACGAAAGGAAAGAGGAGCGGAGGGAAGGTGAGTATAATTGTCCTTTAAGCATCCAGATCAGCCCACTTATACCGCTTACCCTCAAGTAAATACGATATACCCTGTTCGTGGGGTAGGGAGAGAGTCAACCCCTTGTCTGCCAAAGTTGCAAGTTTATAATTAGTATCATAGCAGTCCATCTCATTACAGGATACACACTCCTGAAAAATTAGACCCCAATATCTGGGTGCCAATGTCAAATCCCAAGTGACCTGCAGATGCAGTCTTTGGCAACCAACCACCGTCAAATTCTACCAACACTATACACATGATACCCAGATATGGAGAGGTGCATCTCCACCTCGTGGACACCGAACTTCTTTGCTTATTTTCACCCACGCACTTTGCGGGACTCTTGTTATGCTAGTGTTGATGGATTTGCGATCGTGGCTCTGATGCTCGCCAGGTAACTCAACTTCTGCTATTTTTCACAATTTGAAGCTTTCGGTCACAACTTATCCCCCTCACACTTGCCGACAAGCATTTCTCTCTCAGATTTGATTTGATCATATTGTCACAACCGCAAACTGTTTGGTAATTAGGGGGTAATAAATCATTTTTTATTATACAAATGTACCATTTAGACGGTTAGACTTTTTCATACAGCCCACACCACATCCTTTTCCCAACAAATGGTCCAAAAAGTAAGTATACCATTTTAGTTGCTGCTTTATGTGAATGTTGGTATATTCTGAAGGGATACTCAACATTTTTAAAGGGCATCTCCACCCTAGAATTTTTTTTTATATGATATAGGTCATCCCTGCCCACCCTCAACCATATATTAGATTTCTAAAAAAAAAAAAAAAGCAGAAACTTACTTACAGCTCCTCAATCCTGCAGTGTTTTGATCCAGCTCCCTGTGCCGGAACTACAAGCAGGGGGCTGGACGAGCAGCCACGGCTGTGATTGGCTGAGAGGCAGATAATACAGCCATGGCTGCCGGCAATAGACAGCCCCAAGAGTGAAGGGCTGTAAGTAAAGTTCGGATTCTTTTTTAGACCTCTAATATAGCGGTTGGGGATTGAAAAGGATGGCCCATAACATATATTAATCTTTTTACGCTAGGTGAAGGGCAGCCAGGGAGGAATCAGGAGGGAGGGATAAGGGGGTGGGGGGGGAGGGCTCCCCTGTGATGCACTGTCCTCTCAGAGGACAAGAAACATTTTGGACAGGAAGACGGCTCCTACTCTTTAGTTTGCCTGTGACTTTGGACATGGACTGAGGAGAACCATAAGGTAAAGCTTTTTTTAAGCCACACATTGGGGCTAGTAGTGGGTTAAATTTTAGTTTGGGGCTTTGACATGCCCCCCACTTCCTTCATACACATGGGGGTGGACCTCTACCAATCACTCACCCCTCTTCATACATAAATGTTTCCACTGTCAGATGGATGAATGATGGGTGGATATTTTCCACCATGTAAACTTTAAAAGACAACTATACTTAAATAGAATTAGATTCAAGTGTGTGCTATTTTGGAAGAAAGGATTGAGTATTCCTACCTCACAAACTTATTTGCATATCACATTTTCTTAAATGGGAGATACGGTGAAGACTTGAATGCAGCTCAGAAAACGAAGGTCCATGAAGAGAACAGGCTGCTGCATTGAAAATTACAAAAATTGGGAGAGAAAAATTACTCAATCCTTCCTTACATTATAGCTAGCTTTTAATCGGTTACTTATTATAAATTATATTAAGCCAGTATAGTTCTACTTTCAGCTTAACTCATTAATGTTTGATTTAAGTGCAATGAACTGTAAGGCTTTCTATACAGTCAGTTGTTTTTTAATCAGACAAGTTTCTTGTAACCTGACAGAATCATTGTGTGTAGGCAGGATCTGCTGACATGCATAGAATAGCCAAGCTGTGCTAATTAAGTGCTGGCAAGAGTGACCTAAGGATGTCAAGCATCCCTGAATTAATAGGCAACAGATCTCCTAAAGGGATGATCTGGGTCTACCAGTGGATGCAATAGGTGTGTGATGGGTTGGGAGTTTAGGGGTGATAGTCATAAACGAATAGAACCTCAGTCTTTAGCTGTCTTTAAGATTGTAAATGTATGAATCAGCCTTTTCTTAGCTGTGCATGGTGTAAGATCTAATACAAGGAAGCTGGCTTAAACTATGAAAAATGTTTCGTTATGACAGCAGCCTTTATTCACATTCTGTGGGCTTTTGGATTTCAGTTTTCTAATGTGCACAAAATCTAGCATGTCATCTTTCATTGTTCTAATAATAGTTACTGTAACTTTTTTTTAAATATATGTATCTATTTATATAAAGGTATAAGGAGAACCCTGACACAAATAACGAAGAAGAAGCCAGGACAAATGGAAGGAAGCTGATTCTGTGGTGTTAAAGGGATAGACCAAGCACTTTCGCCAGTGGAGCAAGAGGAAATTCTTTTTCATGAAGAAACAATAGATTTAGATGCGGATGCCTTTGAATCTGAAGAAAATGTTACTCTCTCAGAGGACTCTGGAAACTACTAGACAAACTGACTGGCAAATGATGGAAAGTGAATATTTATTTGATTCTCCTAATATCAGTGAAGATGATGCTGCAGAACTTGGTTGCCTCCAGGATATTGTAGATGAAATTGAAAACAGTGAACCATTGCTATTAGAGCAGGAATCTGAGAAAAAGTTTGATGAAAGTACACTAGAACCAAGCACGATGGAACTCATGAGCATTTTACCTCGGAACAACAGCATGTAGAAAATGTGGACTGTAGAATGTCAAAGAAACAACCTGGAGGCAGATGAAAGGACAGTGCATGCGCCAGGGATTGAGCACGAGGAAGAGCTGGTTACTCCAACTGGTAAACAAACTCAAAAAGGGGATTCTATACCTGTCTGTACCATATTTAGTAAAGTAGTCCACAGCAGCAGTTTTTGGTTAATGATGGTTTTGAATCTCAAATGGTTAAATCACCCAGCTTTGGAAGCGAAATTAAAAGCACAGTAAAATCTCAAACCCATGTTGTCCAACCTAGTCCTAGTCTTAGTAACTTTTCTCTGATAATGGCAACACTAACTCCCCTGCTGCTGATTTCTTTGATTCCTTCACTACGTCGTACATTCATATCTGTCAGCAATCCAAATGTATACCAGATATTAACCGGGGATCTTTAACCACAGATGCTGACACACATAAGGACCCTTCCAACGTAACATTTTTTGTTGGAACCAATCACTTAGCTCGGGTGTTCGGTAATTTCTAATGAAATATCACAGTCCCCAAAGCCATTTTCTCAGATTCATGGAGTATTTGCTGGAAGTGATGATCCTCTGCCACAGCCCGAATATGAGTGAAATGGATAGAAGAAATGATGCATGGATACCTTCAGAAGACCCAGGCTGATTCTCCTTTCTGTAGCCATCCAACAATACAGCACTGTATTAGTGATAAGGAAAAACTCACAATGCCAGGCTTAAAATTTGACAATATTCGGTAAGAGCAATTTTGTTAAGGTTGTGGATCCTCACTTCTAGGAAATTACATTTATTGCACTGCGCATGGCAAAATTCTCCCGGAGGGGAGGCAGAGTCCTATATGGACTCTGATCTCCTCTGGTGGACAGTTTTTTGGACTATGGGAGGGATTACTGGAGAACCACTTGGAGCTGGGATGTAAGGTAAGGATTTATGAACTACACAGTAGTGGGGAGAATGATAGGTTTGGGGGTGGACATGCCCTTTAATGGATAACCGTATTGCTCGCCCCCACCTCAGTCAGGGAACTATACAATGGGAGGAAGCATGTTGTAGAATTTTGCTTCCCATTAGTTAGGCCCTGGTCCAGAGGGGGGTTTGGAGCAACAACTGTACAGTGTTAAAGAAATACTGCCATGTAATACAATGTATTACCATTAAATACAACATTATCAAATAAGCTTTGTACATCTGGGGATAAAAAACAATGGTTTGTAAAATGGAATATAGATATTAATAGGTTTTTATTGTGGGTCCTTTGCCAATAGTACTTGGCTATGTGTCTGTTTTTCTGTCTGTCTTTTTTGATTTAAGTCTTTTTCTTAATAAGCACCGGACTAATCATTGGGTGGAGTTCACATTCCCACAACGTTTGGCCAAACATCTCATTTAATATATATACTCATATATATGACTACCATTGTGTGTGATTTCTAGATTGGCTCCCTAGAATTGTGTGATCTGCTTCTAATGTCCACATTGATGGAATGATGCAAACCAGAGCAATTTCATTCTAAATGGGCGATTGCGTGGTTCAAGATATTTGCTTATTATTTCACAGGTGTCAGTGATGCCTTACAACTTGAGAGGGTTTAAAATTAGGTTGGAAGAATATAAAGGCAAACAAGGAATAACCAATCCAGAAAAACTTTTCAAAAATGTACCTATAATCTATCTATAAATTAAATTTTAAAGGGTATGTCCACCCTAAAACATCATTTTAATATAGATGTTCCCCCATGTCTCCCAGCCCACACGCGTAAATTATTTTTTCAGAAAGCCCCCCAAACTCTTACTTACCTCCCCTCGTTCCTCCGCCGCACTGCCGGCCCTCGCTTGCGAGAATGCAAGCGGAGCGGAGGGGGGACCGGCAGTCGCGTCTGTGATTGGCTGTGCGGCAGCCAATCAAGGACGCGGCTGCCGGTCATTCAGTGAAGCGGAGGAAAGCGGAGAGGTAAGTAAGAGTTTGGGGAGCTTTTGAAAATAAAAAATATGCAGTTGGGGCTGGGAGGCATGGAGAACAACATTAAAGGGGGATTTACGCTAGGGGGAGGGATAGTAGAACGGGAGGGAGGGGGAGGGAGGGGGGAGAAGGGCTGCAGTACCATGACAAATATCTACCGGAGGCAAGATAGCAGGCAGAGCCCTGCTATCCTCCTGGTGGTTAGTTTTGGACTTTGGGGGGGTCTACAGGAGAACCCTATGGAGCTGGGATGTGAGGTAAGGATTAAACTACACTACATGGTGGGGCCAGTAGTTGGGGGGATTATAGTTTTGGGGGTGGACATGCCTTTAAAGGTCTGTAAAATAGTGCAGTCTTTTTCTATGGTCTTGAAGATGAAATAACTTTTTTATACAGTAGTCACAGACAGCAAGCTCCATCAGTGAGACACAGAGGAAACAGAGGTTATTTTTTTTTTTTTTAATTGTAAGAGTGTGAGCAGTCGCTTATATCTGATAAAGTGAATAACCGTATCACTTACATTACTCTTGTAGCCACATTATTACAATGGAGTTTCATAATTAAAAGGACACTCATACTTATATTTATTTTATATTGTCTATGAACTGCTTGGTGATTTCTAATATTTTACAATAGGGAGTACAGAATATTCATAAGAGCCAGTAAATGATATTGTTATAAATGACTTAGCGATCATCCATTTAATCAATGTTTTGTCATCAGTGACATAACTCCCTGAAACTGTGCATTGTTGAAAAGGAATACACTACCTTAATGCATAACGATATTTGAAACTCATTTAGGTACTTAAAAATATTCAGCCTTTTGCTTTTGTATGGTTCTGTTATTTTTGTTAAAATTTTTACAATAGGGGTGCATTAATCCTGATATAAATAGTTTTTAGTTATTATGTTATCGTTATAATTGGTGAAGTGCAAACAAAGAAATGCAGTCCTACAAAACATAAGGGGGCTGATGCAATAAAAGGTGCAAAAGTTTGCCTGTGCTGATAATCTGGAGCAACCAATCGGAATATTACATAACTGCAGTAACCCAGTAAAAAGATAACACCTGATTGATTATGCTTATGACTAGCATGGGCAAACCTTTAAAGATAAGTGCACTGTAAAATCAACTTGGAAGCTGCAGCTCTAAAAATACTGTTGCCAATTTTTTTTTTTTTACCTATGCCCCTCCAGAGCCTAGCTTTGTGCCTTGGAAATGCTGACATCTTGTTACTGGTTTGCTGAATGTTAAGCTTTGCCCTCTGAGATTTCCTCTGCTTCTCCTGCTTGAGCCTCAAACAATAATGCTTGTGAGTTCCGTGCACGGAACTCACAGGCATTACTGTTTGAGGCTCAAGCAGGAGAGTGCACGGAACTCACAGGCATTACTGTTTGAGGCTCAAGCAGGAGAAAGCAGAGGAAATCTTAGAGGGGCGGAGCTTAACATTCCGCAAATCAGTAACAAGATGTCAGCAACTTTCAAGGCACAAAGGTAGGTTCTGGAGGGGCATTGGTAAAAAAAAATATGGCAACGGTATTTTTAAAGCTGCAGCTTCCAAATGAACATAACTTGATTTCACAGTGCACTTATCCTTTAACCCTTTCCCTGCCACAGATCATATATTCACGATCTGTGCAGTGTATACTCAAACTGCCACAGATCGGGAATATACGATCTGTGGCTTCCCCCTCCCAAAATTTTTTTTCCCCCTGCTAGGGGCGATCGGGGGGCAGCATTCAACTGCTCCCCTAGCTCCCTCGATCCCCCCTCGGTTTGGTCTAAATCCGAGGGGGGGATCGGGAGATATCCCTACCTTTGAGATGCATCAGCCGGTCCCACGTGGAGAAGTAGAGGAGATCCGTTTCGTTCCGGAAAGGGAGACCCCGGTGAAGCAGGAAGCTGAGTGATGTCACCGGGGTCTCCCTAAGAGAGGTAAGATGCTGCCCCCGGTGGTCTAGTGGAGGTACTGCAGCTAGATCTACATTTAGATCATGCTGCAGTACCTAGTATAGAACAAGCTGTCCAGCTGACAGCTTTACTATCATTTTGTGAATGGAACTCAAAGTTCCTTCACAAATAGGATTTTCTAAGTCTTTGCTACTTAGCGAAGACTTAGAAAAAAAATGGGGACAGAGATCAAAATTTGGTGTCACTTCTGATCACCAAATTATTGATCTTTGCCAACGAATGAAAATCACTTCTGGAAAATGATTTCCGGGAAGTGATTTTCCGATCGGATTTCGAATTGGAAAAAGGGCATTATGCCCGTATTCCAAGTTCGGTATCATTCCTAAGATGATTTGATGATCATCTTTGGGAAGGTCCCCCAAAAAAAGGGGAAATGCACACAAAAAAATCTTAAAGTGATACACACACCTTTTTTTTTTTTTTACCCTAAAACTATAAATGGCAAAAAACTTTGTCTTCTCCAAGCTTCCCAATGTCCGGTGATATCGGTAAAGTAAACGCGGATCATTTATTTGTTGGATTTCAAGGGAAACTAAGCCTATTTTAGTAGGAAATTTTGCAGAGGTACCAAAAAAAAACGTATTGATTTTTTAGGATCAATAAAGTGTGCAAAAACTTGTGTGAATTCCGTACATACTGGTTTTCACTAAAAGGGGGAGTGGGGATAGGGGTGGGGGAGTGGTTGTGGCGTTTTTTAATTTTTTCTGTTTAATTGCAATTGCGCATGGATCCCATTTGAGCTAGTTGGTGGCCCCGTCTCTGTTGCACCCACCCTTATGGCATACCGTTTGATCAGGACATGTGGGAGATTGCCGTTTAGTGTGTTTTTACTTGCCGAGTGGATTTAGGTAGGATTTCAACCATTGAGTCCTCTTATTTTATTTTTCCACAAAATCTCCTAAAAGTACGGAGTTCTATGGATAACCGCGCCTGAATTCTTCATGTATATACGAAAGCATGATACCACCACGTAGCTGAAGGTGTGTAGCTTCCAAAAATATAGTTTGTGGGGGGGTATTTCCAAGTTGATTAGGCTGTTCAAATTACAGAACACTTTGATTTTTTTTCTGTAATTGGACTTGTGCATGCGTCCAATTTGAGCTAGTTGGTGGCCCCGTTTCTGTTTGCACCCACCCTTATGGCATACCGTTTGATTCAGGACATGTGGGATATTGCCGGTTAGTGGGTTTTTTACTTGCCGAGTGGGTTTAGGTAGGATTTCAACCATTGAGTCCTCTTATTTATTTTTTCACAAAATCTCCTAAAAGCACGGAGTTCTATGGATAACAGCGCCTGGAATTCTTATGTATATACGAAAGCATGATACTACCACGTAGCTGAAGGTGTGTAGCTTCCAAAAAATATATAGTTTGTGGGGGGTATTTCCAAGTTGATTAGGCTGTTCAAATTACAGAACACTTTGATTTTTTCTTGAATTGGACTTGTGCATGCGTCCAATTTGAGCTAGTTGGTGGCCCGTTTCTGTTTGCACCACCCTTATGGCATACCGTTTGATTCAGGACATGTGAGAGATTGTCGTTTAGTGGGTTTTTTACTTGCCGAGTGGGTTTAGGTAGGATTTCAACCATTGAGTCCTCTATTTTATTTTTTCACAAAATCTCCTAAAAGCACGGATTTCTATGGATAACAGCGCCTGGAATTCTTCATGTATATACGAAAGCATGTACCACACGTAGCTGAAGGTGTGTAGCTTCCAAAAATATATAGTTTGTGGGGGTATTTCCAAGTGATTAGGCTGTTCAAATTACAGAACACTTTGATTTTTTTCTTGATATTGGACTTGTGCATGCGTCCAATTTGAGCTAGTTTGGGCCACGCTCTGTGTGCACCCACACATATGGCATACCATTTGAGGAGGATGGGTGGGAGATTGACATTTAGTGGTTTTTTTGCTTGTCAAAAGGGTTTAGGTAGGATTTCAACCCTTGAATCATCTATTTTTATTTTTCACAAAACCTCGTAAAAACAGGGACTTCTTTGGATCAGTGGGTCTGGATCTTCATGTATGTATGAAAGCATGGCATCGTAACGTAGCTGAAGGTGGTGTAGATTCCAAAAATATATAGGTTGTGGGGAGAATTTCCATGTTTCGGGACTGTTTTCTTAGAAAAAGTGTAGGCTGTTCAAATTACAGAGCACTTTGATTCTTTCTTGTAATTGCATTGTTCATGCGTCCCATTGAGCTAGTTGGTGGCCACGTCTCTGTGTGCATCCACGCATATGGCATATGCGTTTGATTCAGAACATGTGGGAGATTGAATTTAGTGGGGGTTTTATTTGTGGGGGCATTTCCAAGTTTTGGGGCTGTTTGAAATTACAGACAACTTTGAATTTTTTCTTGTAATTACACTTGTGCATGTGTCCCATTTGAGCTAGTTGGTGGCCACGTCTCTGTGTGCACCCACACATATGGCATACAGTTTGATGTAGGATATGTGGGAGATTGACATTTAGTGGGTTTTTTTGCTTGTCAAGTTGGTTTAGGTAGGGTTTCAATCCTTGAATCATTTATTTTATTTTTCACAAAACCTCCTAAAACACGGACTTCTTTGGATCACTGGTGCTGGAATTCTTCATGTATGTATGAAAGCATGGCATCGTAACGTAGCTGAAGGTGTATAGATTCCAAAAATATATAGCTTGTGGGGGGAATTTCCATGTTTCGGGACTGTTTCCTTAGAAAAAGGGTAGGCTGTTCAAATTACAGAGCACTTGATTTTTTCTGTAATTGCATTGTGATGCATCCCATTTGAGCTAGTTGGTGGCCACGTCTCTGTGTGCATCCACACATAGGGCATACCGTTTGATTCAGGGCATTTGGAAGATTGATAATTGACAACTTGAATTGTTTTTATAAATTTTTCCTAAAAATCTGGTAAAAAAGCGAAATTTTACATGAAACTGCGCTCATACCATTGGTGGTATGCATAAAGAATCACACCATTGTGTAGCTGAAGATGTGTAGATTCCAAAAATATATAGTTTGGGGGGTTATTTCTAATATAGAGGGGTGTTTAGTCTGACAAATCTGAAAAGTTGCTGTAATTGGGCCATTGTTCATTGGCTCACTTTGTGGCTAGTTGATTCACGTTTGCGTGTGTACCATACATAGGGCATACCGTTTGATTCAGGACATTTGGGAGATTGATATTTGGTAACTTTTTTTTACATTACTTGGGATTGGCATGATTTCTACCTTTTGAGAGTTTTTTTTCCAAATTTTTTAGAAAATCTGCTAAACTGTGAACTTCTACGAAGAACTGCGCCACACCATTGATGGTACGAATGAACAAACTACAGAATTTCGTAGATAAAGGTGTGTGGATTCGAGAAATATATGGTTTGTGGGGGTTTTTGTGGGGAAAAATTGCAGACTGTTCAAATTCAGATTTGGCTGAATATTTTGCTGTTTCTGAGCCATTGTGCATTGTTTCACTTTGTGGCTTTTGGCTTCCAGTCCACGTGTGTAACCACACATATGGCATACCGTTTGATTCAGGACATTGGGAGATTGATATTAGTAACTTTTTTTTACATTACATGAGGTTTTGGCATGATTTCTACCTTTTGAAATTGTTTTTTGTTCATTTTTTCAGACAAATGCAATATCTACGAAGAACTGCGTCCACACCATTGATGGTATGAATGAACAAACTACAGGTTACATAGCTGAAGGGTGTAGATTCAGGAATATATAGTTGTGGGGGTTATTTCTAAGTTACGGGGGTGTTTTGTGGAAAAAACTGCAGGACTGTCCGAATTCGGAATTGGCTAAATATTTTCGCTGTTTCTGAGCCATCGTGAATTGTCTCACTTTGTGGCTTTTCGCTTCCACGTCCGCGTGTGTAACCACACATATGGCATACCATTTGATTCAGGACATTTGGGAGATTGATTTTTAGTAACTTTTTTTTTACATTCCATGAGGTTTTGGCATGATTTCTACCTTTTGAAGTTGTTTTTTGTTCATTTTTTCAGACAAATGCGAACTTCTATGAAGAACTGCGTCCACACCATTGATGGTATGAATGAACAACGACAGTGTTACATAGCTGAAGGTGTGTAGATTCAGGAATATATAGTTTGTGGGGGTGGTATTTCTAGTTACGGGGGTGTTTTGTGGAAAAAACTGTCCGAATTCGGAATTGGCTAAATATTTTCGCTGTTTCTGAGCCATTGTGCATTGTCTCACTTTGTGGCTTTTCGCTTCCACGTCCGCGTGTGTAACCACACATATGGCATACCGTTTGATTCAGGACATTTGGGAGATTGATATTTGGTAACTTTTTTTCACATTTCATGGGGTTTTGGCATGATTTCTACCTTTTTGAATGTTGTTTGATGTTCATTTTTTTTGAAAATCTGGTAAAAGTGCAAACTTCTACGAAGAACTGCGCCCACGCCATTGATGGTATGAATGAACGAACTACAGCGTTACATAGCTGAAGGTGTGTAGATTTCAGGAATATATAGTTTGTGGGGGGTATTTCTGAGTTGGGGGGGGGGTGTTTTGTGGAAAAACTGCAGACTGTTCAAATACAAAACTGGCTAATTTTTTTTTGCTGCTACTGACATTTGGCACTGGTCACGCTCTGGGTTAGTTGGTAGCCATGTCTCTGGGTACACCCATGAATGTGGCATACCGTTTTATTCGGGAGGGGTTAGGCTTTCATATTTGAGATGTGTTTGAACTTTCCTGCACAGTTTTTAGCTGAAATTCGCATTTGATTTTGTCTCTGATTTTACAGTTGAGGAAAAAAAGGAAAATGTGAGAAAACAACTTACAATTGGACGAAGAGCTGCGTCCGGGTATCTGCATTTTGATCGAAACTAACCTCACTCATAAAATCCTGCGGGTGTGTAGTTTCTAAAAATATCTCTCTTGTGGGGATATTTTAGTTAATTTGGTAGATATTCTATGTTAACTGTCAGTAGTGGTTATACATTTTAATTTGGTGTAATATTCTTTAAGGTGCAGTTTTAGTTTGGGGGGGTCTCCTGTACAGGAAAAGTGGGGTACCTACATATATCTGGTATCGTTGTACTCGGGAGTATCTGAGCTTTTAAAAACAGTAAGATTTTTGTGCGTAACCTTAAGATAACTATAAGTAAAAATGGGAAAAATCCATGAAAATTTGCAAATTTTTCATTTTTTTTTACATATTTTACCCATAATTCCAGTAAAATTTCCAGAAAAGTTACAAAATTCTGTTACCATGTTAAAGTACACTTTGTGCTGAAAAAAACAATGTATAATATTCCTGATTTACTGCAAGGTAACCTACTGTAAAATTAGTCTAAAGCGATTGAGGGCAAAATCCTGAAAATTCTTCTGGCAGTTAATGCAAAAAAAATGAAAATCTCCTGGCAGTGAAAGGGTTAATCTCTTACTACATCAGTCCCTAGGTGCTCAATAGTTTGACATCTTGTTTACATGTTACTTGCATATGATCTCCTGGCTTTTCAAAGCACCCTGGAAGCGAGCTTTTGTGCATATTTAGCTGAGCTTTTCCAGTGCAAACTGTAACTACGGTATAATGCAGAATTATGCTATAAAACCACTGTAACTACGGTATAATGCAGAATTATGCTATAAAACCATGCCTGCATTTTACAGAAGACAGGCAGCAATTTACATAAGTTGCACCCATAGTGTTTTGTTTTCTTTTAAAATTTAATACAGCTTTTATGTTTTCTATCAAACCTAATACAACATGTTAATTGTATTAATACAATTATCTTAGATTCCAATGTCCCCGACAGGGCAACCGAGATTATAGTATACATTGGTAGCCAGAGAGCCATACTCTTGTTTGTATAGAAGAATAACAATAATAAAAACCAACCACCGTTTTCATTGTCAAAGCTTGACCTAAATAAGGATTTGCAGTTTGGGGAGCATCTAAAGTATATGCAGGAGAATTTAAAAATGCATTTCTAGAATCTATTAACAGGAAACATTTTAATTTTATAAAGCCATCATTTACAGAGCATTTAAATGACATTTTTTTCTTTTTTTGGCAAAATGAGACAAAGTTTCCCATATAGATATCTTAAAAGGCAACATTTTAAAACTTTTATGAAACATTACGAGACCTGTTTCAGCACTGAATTAATATTGCTGTTGGAAGAACACTATAGATGGTAGCAATGTTTTATTATGTTCAGCCCTTAATACTGGTAAATGATTGATAATAGAACAATACAAGCTGTTCTTGGTGGCAAAGCATTATTTTTTAAGGCCTGTGACAATGAGATTATTTGCAGCCATTTCACAGAACGCATACAGGAATACAGATTCCCATATCTGCTTCCAGCAATGCAGATTTAGGGCCTGACACCTGATCCCAGAGAGCAAATATATTATGTCACATTAAGAACAAAAAATCTGCACGGAACAGAACTTGCAGTTATGAGCAGGTAAAATGCCATTAGTGGTTGGTGTTTACTTGTTTAAGTTAACTTTAACTATTTAGAATGGATGTGTATGGGTTTCACTTATCTCTTCCAACCAATGTAATGTCTGGTCCCTGGTCTCGAAGGTTCCTCAACTCTACAACGATTCAGAAAACATTTGAATCCAGTCTCCACCAATCCCTTTCTCACTGGTAAATCACATACACAGGAGTTAGTTTGTTGCTGCCCGTCAAAATAAATATTTTATATTCCCTTATTTCTATTAGTTTCACAAGCTGAATATTATCCCATTATGATCCTTTCTTTCAGTCATTGGATTAGGATTATTTAATACTTGGTGCCATGTTTTCAAATTAATTCTTGAGTTAGTAGAAAAGGCTGTTGTAATATCAGTCAAGTGTTATGAACGTGAGTGCCATTTAACCTCCCAAAGGTAATATCTATAATGGCAGCATTCATTTTCAACTTATAGGAATAGTTCACTCGAAAAGTAAACTATTTCTTTAATGCATTGATTAAAGACCGGGAGGTTAAGGACTATGCCTCACCTTCTTCAATCAATTGACCAGGAGCGACAGATGAAGAAACAAGATATTTACCTTACACACAATCCACTGCTGCAGCGTTGAAAATTCCCGACCGGATGCACAATAATGCGCACTATAGTTACTCTGAACCAGGAAGCAGTCGGGACCTGTCACTGCTGCAGCAGTGGATCGTGTGTAAGTTGAATATCTTTTTCCATCGCTCCTGGTCAATTGATTGATGGACGGAAGGTAAGTCATAGCTCCTTAACCTCCCAGTCTTCAATCAATACATTAAAGGAATAGTTTGAGTGAACTATTCTTTTAACTCACTTCAATAGCAGTATCAATCAACAGGGCAGCTCCCACATATTTCAACCCAGAGATACTCAAATGGTTAATAAAACCTCTGCCTAAAGCTAGGTACACACAGTACAGATTTCTGAAAGATGACAGACAGGATCTTGCAGATCCTGTCTGCCATCTTTCAAAGATCTGCATACACACAGTCCCGAGCGTTCTCCCTATAGGGAGAACGCTCGGGACTGTGTGTTTCCATCGGCCGCGCTAGACTCCCTATAGTTCCCGATCGTTCGCGGCCGCGCGCTCGTTCGGGAAACGAACGTACACACAGTAACGATAAAGCCCCGATACCGTCGGATCCGACGGTATCGGGGCTTTATCGTTACTGTGTGTACCCAGCTTAACTGTATATTAGTACTTATTCCATTTGACATTTGTCCAACTCAGCAGGGTATCTGGTTCAAAAGGCAATAGGTGTTAAAAATCACGCAGCAAATTCAGCATCCCTAGACTTTTGGGCGTGATAACAGCAGGAGGCCCAGATTTAATACAAAGCTTAAGAAACAGATGCCATTTCAAAGTCAGTTCATATTTCATAAAAATTCAGAAAGGGTTTATGTAATATTCTCAGAAATAATGTCAGCTAATGCTGATTCACTAAAGGTGAATCTGTACATATATTTTATAGGATGATATCACAAGGGGAACGTAAAAGTTAACTGTGGTATCCAGTTCTTCCAAACAAGTTAGGGTTGTTTTGGAAAGCCTTCTGTCATACCTTCAATATAAACCCTAAATCACATCTCTAGAAAAAATTTGTAAGAAGTTAATGCTAGAAAGGTTCAGCTATATTACTTCCTGTTTTCAGCTATGTGACCAGATTGTAGTCTTGTAACCAGCCTCTGCCTGCATAAATAGGCTTCACATCTCAACTGTCAATTTTTTCCCCAGGTACTTTCCTTTTCCCCAGAAGTTCAGTGCAAATACATATATGGGGTTATTCAATAAAAGGTCTTATCGTTTAAAATTGTGCTAATTTTGCCTCAACCAATCAGATCTTATTTAACATTTGAAAGCTAACATCTGATTGGTTGGGGCAAAATTAGCACGATTTTAAACGATAAGACCTTTTATTGAATCTACCTGATAATTTTTTTAAAAAGAGAGCAGTATTTTCCTTCCTAATGTCCTAAACCTGCCCATTCACCATTGCGTCTGTGTATAAATAAATGCTTCCAAAATACTAACTTCCTGTTTGCAGGACCCTTAATAGAGACCATTATGGTCTTGCCCTTGACCCAGCGCCTGGGTTGATTTATTTGCCAAATTAGTGTGCATTCTGGGAAGAAGGACCGTTACAGAACCTGAAATGTCAGCTCACTAATATCCACATCAGGGGTATAAATTAAGCTGCTTTTTCAAAATGGAAAAGAATATGTAGAGTAACTAGGTATGAATAATGTAAACTAAGAATTTTAAAAATAATATTTTTTACTGAACTATTCTTTAAGTCTTAACTGAGCATGCTTCTCCCTCCACGGCAGAGGTAAGTTGATGTCACTCAACCAACTGGAAGCAGGAAATTTGAACATTCATCCCAACATTTTTTCTTGCAGGCTGCAGCCAGAGATGTGATTTCGGGATCATTTTAACGGAAAGGCTGCAGGCTTTCATTTAACCCTCACTTGTTTGAGACCACAGTTGCCCTTTAAGATATTTTACTTCTTGGTCATACAAACTCGTAAATATATCATGTTTGGGATCTTTGGGTGGTATATTAGCCAATGACAAAGCTGTTAATAATTTGTATGTGGTGTGTAAGGTGTGTGTTGTGCACATATCAAGGGAAAAATATACCAAAGTTTCCCTCCAAAAAGCAGGCTACACCTCGCAGGGAGGGATCAAACACAACCCTCTAGAGACTAAACTGCTCCCATTTTTAGGATAATGCATAAATATTAGGGAAATTGTAGGGCAAGCAGTTTGCCATTTTACCATCTACAAGGATACATCAGAGCCAATTGGGTGGACCATATATTGTCCACCATTCTGGACTATCATATTGGACTTTGTAATTTTTTACCAAGTTTTCATGGAATTTGCTCACGAATTAAACACATCATTTATTCTAAGTATTCGCTTTTTTATCCCATTTACTCTTACTCTGAGTGCTACCTTTAATGTTCAATTATTTACTATAACATTTTTCTTTTAACTTTTTATGCACTCTTTTGTACTTTTAATAAATTGTATAAAATCATTTAAAGGCTGATTGTCCTATTAAGTGGTGTGTATAATATTTAGCAGGTCATTTCGCTGTCTGGGAATGTGATGGCAGCCTATCGTTAGGTTTTAAGATATATTTTAGTGTGTGCTGTATTTATGTTCACTACCCTTCCTTTTTCTGTCTGTTTTATTCCAGTTTTGGGTTAGTTGGAATACATTTTTTCGACCACCGAGAAGCGGGTAGCCAGACCGGAGTGGGAGGTTGTGACATCAAGGGTTTTACACACAAAGAAAAGATAACCAATGCACATATTTAGGCCCCACGCACTATTATATTATCTGCACAGTTGCATACATTATAAATAAAGAGGTTTGTGAGTTTATATTACTGTGATTACGGTACATGAATGAAAAGCCTTCCAACCACATCAAGGTAACCCTAGTATGGAAGGTCCTAACTTTTTACCTTAATTACTTGCACATTGGATTAGTATAGCCGGCTTTCACAACCTGCCCTCTCGCATCCAGTGCTTTATATTAAAGACATTCAGGGAGATTAAAATTAAAGTTCTTATCGTTAAAATGTTTTGCCCCAACCAATCAGATGTTAGCTTTCAAATGTTAAATAAGGTCTGATTGGTTGGGGCAAAATTAGCACCATTTTTAACTATTAGAACTTATATTAAATCTCCCTGATAGGATCTCTGATTAAAATAGTCATGTTGGGGGTGCTACTACCACATGAAAGCTTTTAACCATTTTTACCTAACAGAAATATTTCATGCCTTGAGACACCAGAAAAGAGGTTTGTACAATGAAGAACTGACGATCTAGGTCAGGGTTTCTCAAAGTATGTGCTGGTGTAACATTATACTACATTCATTAAAATTAAATCTGATTACAGTATACTGTGTAAATTGCATAAAATATGAGTAATTACAATATTAAGTTAAACGTAGGTGTGCCACATGAAAAATTTAGATTGACAAGAGTGCCACAGTTGAAGAAGTTTAAGAACCACTCATCTAGGTTTTAATCTGTTTGGGTAAAACCGAATGAAAAAGCCTAAAGTTGGGTACTCACCATCCAATTCTTCCTCCTGGCAGACCAATCAAGGCTTCCGACCGGTCGGCCAGGAGGAAGGACTGTCAGTCGTGGCAAAAGCAGCCGCGTCTGACAGCCTCCACTGATCGGTCATGGTTTTCCGATCCATCCGATTGTGCTTTCATCCAATTCTGAAAAAGGAACAGTCGGCGATCGGTCGGAGCCGCCATACAATGATTTGGCCCAACCCACCGAAACACTGAAATGTCGGTCAGTCGGCCCAAATTATTGTATTTAATACAGTGGCATAGGCATACAGATTAGGTTTTATCTGTATATATAATCATTTAAAGAAGCTGTGGAGGCAGGATCTTCCCCTGCTTCACAAAATGGTGATGCTTTGCGAGTAAAGATACTGCTACAACAAACACAGGTTTTACTGTGTGAGGGGTGAACTTAAATTTTAAAACCGAACAAAAGCTTAAATCTTTAAACCTGCATCCCTGGACCACTGCCTTATTCTTCTCAGAGTTTTAAGTTTTGGCAGATAATGCTTTAAGAAGCCGAGAAGCTAAAGTCCTTAATCCCTTTTTGAAGGAAATCTCTACCCAAATACCATATAAAATACTGTTCATATAAGCCAGTCCCATTAGGTGCGTGACACTGCTGTCAGGACTGGGTGACATTGGCTCCCTACACCATCTGTGATTTTGCAACTTTTTATCTGCAAAAAACTGAATCTTTGAGTAGAATAAGGCAGTGATGTTGAATAGCTGCCTTATTGTCTTTACAGTTTACTTCTTCAGCATTTCTTCTCCTTTTAGCTCTAAATAAACTAGTTGTTTTTAGCGGAAACACCTTAGAATTCACTGATCATTTCTTACAAATAAATGTGGGGGGAGAGGGTTTTTTTGGCTTTCCTGGTCAACTTTTTTTGTTTAATCCTTCCTTATTATCACAAATGATGTTAGGGATTGTGGTTCTGCTAGACCATATGCTGCTGTGTAGCTCTTTAGTAATCTGTGCAGATATGTACTGCAGACTACATTGATTTCTGTTCAGTGTTGTGCAAAGAAACTGAGCTGATTATTAAACAGAAATCCAGCATCTGTATGGGTTTTTCTTGATAATTGGTCCAGGATTAAAGGAGAGCTAAAGTCTAAAAAGAGATTACATTCGGGTAATTTTGTCAAATAAGCACCTGCTATATTTTTTTTTTCTACTTATTATAACACGTGATACACAATTATTAGTCAAAAGTTACTGCAAAATATGATTTTAAAGGGCATCCACCCCCTTTTTTCAACTTAAGTAATATTATAGTTATGGGTCCCCCAGCCCCAACTGCTATAATAGATTTTTGAGAAAGTCCCCAGATAGTTACTTACCTTCCCTCTTTCCTCCGCCGCACTGCCCGGCCCTCTGCTTGCACGGAACTGCAAGCAGGGGGCGGGACCGGCAGTCGCGTCTCTGATTGGCTGAGAGACAGCCAATCAGGGATGTGGCTGCCGGGGGAGAGAGCTAAGGTAAGTAACTATCATGGGACTTTTTCAAAATTCTATTATGGCGGTTGGGGCTGGGGGATCAATAACTACAATATTACCAAGGGGTTTGGAGCTAGGGGAGGGAGAGCAAAACGGGGGGGGGGGGGGAAGAGACTCTCCTGCACATGCCTCAAACCTTGTCGAGGTTGAGGCAGACACAGGCACAGGATGAGTCACTGACAGCCACTACACTGCTGTTTTCCTGACTTTGGAGGGGCATAGCAGGGCAGCCATTTGGAGCAGAGATGTAAGGTAAGGATTTTTGTACACTACAGAGTGGGGCCAGTATGGGGTTAAATTTCAGTTCTGGGGGTGGACATGCCCTTTAAATCAAACCTGAATATTTAAAAATGAAAACTTTTGCAGGGGAAAATCAATGCCCACAAAAATCAGATCTTTGACCCTTACTAGTTTCTTTAACAATTAGCTTCTTTAACAATTATTGCCATGAGTCACATTTTTGAAGGGCTTGCATGTTTTTAGAATGATTAAAGAGTTTATAACCCACTCCCTCCCCCATCAGAAGAAAATTATAATGTTGCCAACCCGCTGTGCCCCGTGTTTACTTTAACTCTCTTGATACTTCTTGGTCCCTGGAGACTTAATCTATACGTAAAGCTAGGCCAAATCTATATGTAAAGCTAGGCCAAATGAAAAATTATTTCAGTAAAGATTCCACTTAAAGGGCAACTATAATTAAACAAAAAAATCCTGCAAATTGATCCGTTATTGACATTTCTGTCTTCAAAGGTTTAGAAGATCCGGAGCTCTGAAGATTAAGGAAATGGCCACTCCCTTATTCTGCTGATCTCATGGATAGGACTCTACCATCTACTGCCTGGAATTGCCCCCTTTCTGCTTAGTTCCCCCCCCGTTTCTGCTTACTGTGCAGAAAGGGTGGACAATAAACTTTCTGCTTAATGTGCCCATACTTAATAGTCGTCTGAATTGGCTGTTAAGTTCACAATTGTGGGTTGAACCCTCGATAATGTGTATGCCACAAAATAACTTTCTACAGATATCTGCTTCATAAGTATTTCTTCTGAAGTTAAAGACACAACTCTGCCATAAAGTTCTTTTTGGCCTAACAATGTGAATGCTGAATCTATGAAGACAATTCAGTGTGCACGTTTGCATGTTTCATTGTGGAAATAAATATGTAGCGAACAAACATATCTGTGAAACTATGATCAAGGATCACCTTTAGGAATCTAGAGTATGGAAAAGGGTTTGTTTTGAGGGGACATTCTCTTGTATTTCTGTAAGAAAGAATAGCAGAGCTCACTACCAAATGCACTTTAATCATTCACGTTTATATTACACTTTTAGGGAGATGCTGTACGAGACCTTATGCTTCGCTTTTTGGGAGAACAAGCTGCAATGAAAAGACAGGTCCTGAATGCTAACTCTGTTGAACAGACATTTGAAGGGTTGAAAAAACTCATTGTAAGTTAATATATATTTTATCACTTGGCAAGTACAACATTTACAAATCTGTTAAAGACATTACTGTGTTAAGAGTAATATTACCTTTTAAGTGAGAAGTTTCTCTGTAGGGATCTAAAGCAAGGCACAATTAATCTTCAATTAATCAGGAGCCGGCTGCCAAAGTGTTACTGTGCTTCTTGTGATATTTCCTGACTGCATCTGTGCTCCCCTATACAATATATGCATGCTTACTATCGTATAGGGCAGAGTGGATGCAACCATTAAAAACAAACAAACAGGCAACTTAATACTTGCATTGGTAAAAACAGAGAGATGGGGTACCAGCAAGGACTTAAATAACTCAAAATTTAAATTTCTAAATATTTATTATACACACAACATGTTTCAGACAGTTACATGGTCCTTTTTCAAGTCAGTGGTGCATTGGTACACATGGAGTAGCTTACATTTATGGGTGTATGCAGAGGCACTATGAGCAAACAAACTTAAAGGGAGCCAATGCAGAACTCCTTGGATGTGCTCTAAGTACACACGTTCGACTAAAAAACAATTTACTTTTGGAATTACCCAAACAAATTATTTTCAGAACATAAAAACCTTCAGCTGTTTAGTGCTGTCATACTTACATTTGTACATGCAGATCTCCTTTTGCAGGACATAAAATCGATCATATAGAGACAAATCAAACTTATTGATTACAAAATAATCTAGTTTACAGGGTAACCCTTTTGAAATAAAAAATTGGCAAAAGTGGTATAAAGGGCTACCCTGTAACATTTTTACTGGCTAACACGGTACACCACCTTTCCCTGCGTAAAATAACCCTGATAACATCAAATAATATACACATATTCTTGTCTGTAATGACAAAACCTAATGAAAATATTAGAAGTATTAGAGTAGTTTGATACCCCATATGAATAGGTTTATATCAGCATGTGGCTTCAAGGGACCATAAATGAAAAAAAAGAAATAAGAAATGTTATATTACAAAATACACCATGTCTGATTTATTGCCAAAACTACAGTTTTTGAAAGCAAATACTCGGAAGTAAATAAAATAAAAAAAAAAAAATTGGGGATATACCGTTCGTTTGCTATTCATTTTGTTATTGGTTTAGCGAATGCTAGGTTGCAGTTCTCGGGGGTAAAATCGGGTAATGAAATGCCACAAGACCTTTAGTGCTATTCAGTGGAAACTTTGTCCCTGCCAAATGCATTCTTGCCTGATGTCAAAAAACCAATTCTGTTGTGGGGGGTTGTAATTGTAGACGTGCAAAATTGCTTGCATCTCTAGTTAATGCTTTGCATTGAAGTTAGTGGGGATTAATTAGTGTTTAGTTTGTAATCTGCAGGGACATACAGGCATCTTGGAAACACCCTTTATTTCACTAATTCTATTGTAGGGGGGAAATGGCATGTGTATCACTTTAATTTTTTAAGAGTATATTTTACTTTCATTTTGTGGTCTTTCACAGAGATAATCACAAGATCATTATATGTGCCCCCATGAGAATAATAGCTAAATTCAACAAAAATGCTGTTTTTCTCAGTTGAAATCCCAGAAGACCCATGCTGTCCTTACACTAATTGGACATTTGATATTTTCGGTGTTTGATGATCGCCAGTTCTATCAAATGTAGATCGAAATGCAATAGGAGTAAAAACAAAATGATGTTGAGCAAACATCTCAGAAATGTCAGAAGGTTTAATAAAAGTGGATGGCCAGCATAAGCAACACCTGTATTTGTGAATGGATATCTCTGATGCATTCACAAACAATATGAAGCTGCCTGTGAATGACTGCTTACTATAGTTAGCAGGCAGCTGAAATTGCCTTGCCACTTGACCAATGTGATTAGTCAGTGGTGCTTCCCCCCCATGTTTACAGAAGCCCCAAGGTGTCATAGACATGCCTGGGACTCCCTTTCAGCTGAGATTGGCGTTTCTGTTCTGGCCAGCACTTCGGGGGTTAATTTCTTCAGGTGCCTGATTGGTTTTGGTTTTATACAAAACTGATGGAGGAGCAAGAGGACACTGCTAGTGCTACCACTTTTCTGTGTCTTTGCAAATTATATTTACATTTTTTTTCTATCTGCGGCCTCCTGAGGTTGTAAAGGACAGTTATACTTTAAAAATGACTTAAGATAGAATTACAATTATAGCTGAGATTATTTTCCGTAGATTTATTTTAATCCGGAGTCTTGTTCAGAGTGCTCTCCTCTCTCGGGCAAAATCGCTAGTTTGCATTTTTGGTTTAAGGAAGAACTTGATCAACCCGACACATTGCTACATTTCAGAAATTTTGTTAATGTGAGACCCCTGTTCTCTCTCTGTCAGATAGGCAGGCTCTTGTAGGGGTTAATAAATGCCTTCCCAAATTAGTGCCAGTGTTGTAAAGAAGTATAATTTATGATGGAAATGAATGTCATAGCTAGTGGAGGAGGACATTTTAATCACTTTAATGGTGTCACACGTAGAGTTAATGGCTCCCTTTGAGTCTTTGTTTCAGAAGAGGAAAATGTATGTACATGCCATTAGACTCTGAGGCACATGTTGAGTTACTAAGTATATAGTCAAATGATTGTTTTTTCATTTAATTCCATTTATATTCTTAAAAAAAATGACTTGTCAAAGGTATGACATTGCTTGTGATTTTCTTTGTCTTCTTGACTCTTGAAAATCCGAAGATTGCAGAGTAGATTTCCAGAAAGCAGTACTAATCTCCTTGCTACAAGCACCTCAAATAACATTTTCTTCTCTACTTGGCAAAACAATTTACCTCAAATCTGCAATAAAACTGCTGCTTGATATGTACCAGGACCATGAAAAAAAAAATAGGGCTGTCCAATCGTTACTTTGCTTTAAAAGGGGGAATCCCTCTTTGTTAAAGTGCAGACAACAATTGTTGTCTGCACTTTAATAAAGAGGGATTCCCCCTTTTAAAGCAAAGTAACTATTGGACAGCCCTATTTTCTTTTTCATGGTTTATAGTAGTAGTATTTGAGGTTGAATAAAGACATACGTCCATCCAGTCCAACCCATCTAGCAATATCCTCATTTCCTGCCTAACTGTTGATCCAGAGGAAGGCAAAAAAAAAAAAAACAATGGCCAACCCCACCTGAATATACGTGTCGGCGTGAGGTGCCAACGGGAGGAACCTGGCAAGTACCAGTTTTTGTCTTATTTTTGAATGTACCAGGAGCAGTAATGGAAGTAAGTAGTGCATTTTTAAAGGGCATGTCCACCCCCAAAACTATATCCCAACTACTGGCCCCCACCATGTAGTGTGAGTTTAATCCTTACCTCACATCCCAATCCATCTGGTTCTCATGTAGTCCCCCCCCAAAGTTCCAAAACTGCCACCAGGAGGCTAGCAGGTCATATAGGACACTGCCCTGCTACCTGGCCTCCCGGAGATTCCTGCCATGCGTGTGCAGCCCTTCTCCCCCATCCTCTACCTACCCTCCTCCCGTGATACTATCTCCCCTAGCGAAAAACCCCCTTAATATTCATGCTCCCCCATGGGGGTGGGTTGGGGTTTGGGGCCCCAGCCCCAACCGCATGTTTGTTTTTTTTAAAAGCCTCCAAACCCTTACTTACCTCTCCGCTTTCATCCGGCACTGAATGAAACCTGGAAGCCGCCGTCCGTGATTGGATGCCGCTCAGCAATCACAGACGCCCGACTTGCGGTCCCCCCCTCTGCTTGCATTCTCGCAAAGCAGAGGGCCGGGCAGTGCGGCGGAGGATCGAGGATCGAGGGGAGGTAAGTAAGAGTTTGGGGGGCTTTTTAAAAAAACAAATCATGCGGTTGGGGCTGGGGGACATGGGGGAGCATGATATTAAATTTTCATTTTAGGGGTGGACATAGCCTTTAATATATGGTAGTGCCACTTTAAATATGGTAGTGCCATAATTATTGATAGAAAATCCCAAACATGTAAATTGTAAAATTAGAAAACTATAATATGGTATATGAGAATAGTGCATGGTGGGGAATTGTCTTTCCTTCTGCTAACTTGTAGTGATTACTGGGCCTGTTTGACTTACCAGAAAGTCATGCTAGATGGAATGTTGAAAGAGGAGTCGGGTTGGTACTGAGCATTAAGCAAAGCGTAAAATGAAAGCAAAAAAGAAATAGACAAGAGAGTTGCACTGAATCTTGCATAAGGGCATAATGGGCGGCAGTATCACTTATTAAAGTGGGTGCAATACCTGGTGAGCACAATACTGACAATAAGTAAAGACAAAGGGATAGCTGCAGAGAGAGTGTGAAAAAAGAGGGAGAATGGGATAGACAGTCAGAATACTAAAGGAAACAAGAAAAAAATGTAATACCAGGATTAATCAAGGGGTCCAAAACCTACACGGCACTCCAACTGCATCCAAAAGTACCAGGTATAGATATCCTAAGTAGGACATACAATCCTAATAAAGACTAGATCCAGTAGTGGATATTAAACACACAACCTTTATTATACATATAACAATAATAAGAAACAACCCCCTAAAAACAACTCGGTAATGCAATGGCGTACATAGCATGTGCACAATATTAATAAAACTCAACAGGACCCAAAGGGAGAGAGCTAATTAGAGCTGATTTAGCATAGTACTCCAAAATGGTATAGTAATTGCACCTAATGTCCCGGATTCAAGTCTGTAAACAGATAAATAAATTTAGTAGCATAGCATAGACATGCGAGGTAAGCAAACCACTTGTGTTGGCGGATAAATGTTAGTAAACCCTGTTAATCCCAATCATCCAGTAATGACAGCACAGCGATGTATGGCCAATATGGAGAAAGCAAAAACTGGAGGGTGGGAGGGAGCAAAGCAGTCTCAGTCCCGATGTCAGAACTATTGTAATAATGGAAGGAACGATCTCGCCAAACTCGACAGGTAGGTACAAGGTCTCCCTCCTAATTACGGCACATAGATATCCCACTCCAAAGACGTCCAGCCTGTGAAAGAGGGGAGTAGGGAACATCTGTCACAGGAGAGTCCATCCACATAGAGGTGTGCACCGAACGCCACGTGTAGAGTAAGTCCAGCATAGACCAATTAAGCAAAGCATGCAGTAGACTGAAGGCATGCAGCAAAGTTAATGCTTAAATCTTGTGAAAAAAAGAAAAAAGGATCTTAATTAATATACTTTACTATAGTGGCATATACCATCTATCAAGTAAATAAATGAATCCAATTTTCAATTTATCATATCAAAATATTTATTTTAACAACCCCTATTCACACAAAATGTTTATGGATGGTTGTATATCCCAAAACTCTTATAAACATCCCACACTGACATGTTTGAAAGAACATGTAGCCCAGGAGTGTATGGCTGGACTTAAAGTGTAGCTTGTAGGAATACCAAATGTAGCCCAGACAGTGTACATCGATATATTGCAGGATAGTTCAAATGCACCCTCCCACATATAGTGATTAAATAGTCACACCAGTTCAAAGTTCTCAGTCCCTCAAACTGTGTATACCCACTTCCTGTCTCAGGTGTCCGGTCCTCATACAGTCACTAACGCTGTGTTCAAACTCATTGCATTAAACGCAGCACTGAAGGACTGTATTTAATAACTCAGCCAAAGCCTATAAATCCAATAGGAGGGATGTGGTCACAACAACAGGGCTTATATGCCAAATAGGACTTCTATTTTACCCATCTGTCGACACTACCAATGCTGTTTGTGATTGCACATGCGCACTATTCCCTCTGAATCTCGGGCATGGCTCTGACTCTGACACCCATTACATCTTGTGTATCTTATTTCCTGGACACCGTGAATACTGGCATACCCAACATTTGTTGCTGACAATGTTTTCACTCCCTCCTGGTCACTCCAAACACCAGTGCACGTTTCATGCACACTCTATGCACTTCATCAAGGCTATTAACAACTTCTGGTTCTGCCCTCCTTAAAACGATCAACTCTTAAAGGAGCACCTTTCTTAAAGGAACACTAAACCCATAAAAACAACTATTTGCCATTCGTTTCTATTATTCGCAGGGAGGTGAGAACGCTTATTCTCACCTCCCTGTAAATAATATTGCGCTCGGGGGACCTGGAACTTACCTTCGCTCCGCTCGCAGCCGCTTCTTCACTGAACAGCTGTTCTCTCCCGATCACGCGCTATATCTTTTGTATTGGTGCGCATGCACCTAAGATAGGGTGCGCGGTCAGGACAAGAGCGGCTGCGAGTGGAGCGGCGGTAAGGTAAGTTCCAGGTCCCCCGAGCGTCCTATTATTAACAGGGAGGTGAGAATAAGTGTTCTCACCTCCCTGTGAATAATAGAAACGAATGGCAAATAGTTGTTGTTCTGAATTATGGGAGTTTAGTGTCCCTTTAAAGGGCAGAACTTCATTATACCCGGTAGTTAAAATACTCCTGAGTGTGGGTATATAAAAAAGTCCTATTTGGAATACAAGTCCCATTTTTTGCATTGTATGCTGTGACCACATTCAGAAGTAAAACACAGTTGAGGGTCGCACTCCAAACAAAATAAGTTTATTTAGTGACCACACATCACAAGTGATGTTATTATGTTTGGATTGTGAAAATATTGATATCTGAAATATTGATCCACTAAGGGTTGGATTCTTTGAGGCGTAGGCACCCACGCTTAGATAGAGTGCAAAGGACAGTATATTTTCTGTGACCACATTCCCCATATTGGATTTATAGGCTTTGGCTGGGTTATTGAAATACACCCATCCAGTGCTGTGTTTAATGTACTGACTTTGGTCACAGAGTTAGTGTCTGTATGAAGACTGGACACCTAAGATAGTCATTGGAATTGGGTATACACAGTTTGAGGGACTGATAACTGATAACTATTATTTAGTCACTATATGGTGGAAGGCACATTTGAAATATCCTGCAATCTATCTGTGTACTCTGACAGGGCTACATCTAGGCGTACCCTCCTGGTCACATGCTCTTTTAAACACATTGGTGTGGGATATTTATAAGGCTTTTGGAATATATAACCATTGTGTGTGGATAGGGGTTGTTAAAATAAATGTTTTGATATGGTAAATATTTATTTATTTACTTGATAGGTGTTATTTTCCATCATAGTATGGGTTGGTTTGAGCTATAAAGATTGATTAAGAGTGCCATAGACAAATACTTTTTTTCTCCTTTTGACAAGATTTATGCAGTATATCTGCTGGCACCACCTTGTATTAGAAGGCTATACATCCAGACCCATTTTTTTAGGTTCTTGTGCTTGGAGACTCCGTTGTTGAGTAGCAAAGTTAATGCTACTTACCTGTATTTATTTATTTATAGGTTATGATGTGGCAAAGTAATTTTCTCAGTAAATTGGCCCTTTAAACAGTTTTTTTGCCTATTGTAAAAACCAACAGCAGAATATACATTGCAATTCATTTAACTCAGTTCTTGGGGGGTAATATCCCTGTAACACATACATTATGATTCTGACATTACAAACAATGAAACCTTTCTGGATTCTAAAACTTTTTTCTTTTCTAAGGCTGCCCATCTTAATATTTAAATATGTGTTACAAGCCCAGTTTCCTTCATGTGCCACCAGCCAATGAAAAATGTGCTTAAAGGGGAACTGTGATCCAAAAATTACTTTAGGTAAATTGATAGGAATTGCTCCCGTGAGAATTTTTGCAATTTATTTCCATTGTTTATTTTACATAGTTTTGAAGATATTTACATTTTTGTGTGTGATATGGCAGCAGCATCACCAGGTCCCCTGCACTCCCTGCTTCCTGCTCTAAAACGGTCAGTCAATCTGTCCTGTGTGTCCTCCTACCCTTTGCAGTCCCCCTCCCTCCCTCTCATGGACTCCATGGTCCCTCCAGTTGCAGACCCCCCATGGCCCATTATCTTACACACAGTGAAAGAGAAGGCTGTAGATTCCCTTACATTCTCTGTCAGGACTTCACACAGCAGAGAGGAGGGACTTCCTGTCTCCCTCACACACTGAGGGAGTCTGAGGCTGTGCTTGCCGGCAGCACTGTGCAGGAGAAGCCTCAGGAATGTCACAAGTCAGCCTCCCACCCATTAACTTTCTGGTCAGTCATTTATGTATATCTTTGGCTGTGGAGCACGTAGAGAGGTGGTTGATGGCTCGTTTTAAAGGTAGGAAATTGGCCTTCATTTAAACTTAACTTGTTTGGAGACCACTGTTCCCCTTTAATACACAGAATGTAATGTCATTCATATATCTATGGTTAACACTTTCCATCTCTGCATTCAAGACCCACTGGGGTCGGATAACTAACTAAGGTTAGATGGAGCTGCTTCAAGCACAGTAAGAAGCTGTAAAGTTGTGTTTCAATATTCGTTTACTGTACAACTTCTATTTTCTCTTGCAACAGATTAGTAAAAACTGGAGAGCTGCTGTTGACCTCACCGGGCAGCTTCTGACTGCTCATGGCCAAGGCTATGGGAAGAATGGTCAACCAACATGTCACACCACTGATTCATTGCAGGTATGGATCTGTACAATGTATTCTGTAGTGTTACATCTAAGTGCACATTGTATGTTGTGTGTGTGATTCTTTTTAGCTGACATGATCTCCAGATCTGCAGGCTGTTTGGTTGTTCATATAGGCTCTATATATGGCTCTAGATGTATGCAAAGCCACTGAAAATATTGTGTTGTAAATTGGTAAATGTGTCTTAAACAAAGGAATTGTTGCATTGGGACTTTTTGTACATTCTCATGAAAGTGTTTAGGGATAGGGCCATAGAAATCATCAGTGAGGGACTTAAGAAAAATAAGAACATTTGGAGCAAAAGGGAAAACTGAGAACTGGAAAGTATAAGGGATTTTAAGTTTAAGATAGATTTTGCAATAGGACAAGGTATTAAAGGGTGCATGTTTGCATATTCAGTGCTGTATATTACATGACAATCACATTTTCAGCGCTTGGTTTACAATAATTGGGGCTTTGTACATTGACATACTCCAACAAACATATATAGAGTTCTCTTTTGTTTCAATGGCCCATAACCTACTATCTAGACTGGACTACATTCTGTGTAACTAAAATCAGATATCCCACAAAGCTAATATTTATCTTATCACGCACCAATTTTGGTACAACTCCGTAACACACTCCCGAAATCTGATGTCTTCATTTGGCATTCCCATCACACCTAGCTAATAACATCCACTATGGAGAGAGAGACCTGAGTCTACCAGAATCTTATAGACCAATACCATTATTAAATGGGATGTTTTTTTAAAAATGATGTCAGAAAGACTTAATTTCCATTAATTTGTTAAAGGCAGATCAGCAGTCTCCAACATATGTTAAATTCTGACTGTGTTTGATTTGGCCAATACACAAAACCCAAAACCAGACAGATAACATCATTTGGACCTGGTTGTATCAGATTCTTGATAAAATGTCCCTCTCTGGTCCTATTATTACATGGATAAAGGCAATGCATTTAAAACTGTCGGCACAGGTGCTCCTGTCAGGACACCATTTCTTAAAAAAATGCTTTACATCAAGGAACTAGACAGGGATGCCCTATGTCCCTGCTCCTTTTTGACATAGCTATTAAACCTTTATTAAGATTCCTAGAACAAAATACTCAATTTCTGGGTATTCAGATAGGAAATATCCGGATAAAATCTATATTCTTTGCAGATGATCTGTGTCTTCTTGTGAGTCATCCCGTCAATCAAATCCCACTCATCTTAGGAAAATGAGTATGGAAAAGAATGAATATTTGTCACTGGGGCCTCAACCTAAGGGTGGGTAAACACGTTCAGATCCTTTGTCCTGCTCGTTCTGCACTTGTGACCGAACACACGGTCAATAGAGGACCACACAATTGGACGTGTTGTTTTGATTAGGACGAACAAATGGTCAGACTTCTGTTGCTGCTGGCCGAAAAAAAAATCCAATATTTTGGGCCAATGCACAAAAATGGCCTATAATATTGGATGTTTTGTACCCAGCTAAACTCTCAGAGAATCAATACCCACAATCTTAAAGTAGTCCACACATTAATGCTTGTGAAGGTTCTCATTCATCCAGTTCATGGTATATCTATTGTATGCAATTAGGTCAACTGGACTTGAAGTTTAATTCTTGAAGACATTTCGCTAGTCATCCAACTGGCTTTCTCAGTCAATCTGAATTGAGAAAGCCAGTCCGGATGTCTAGTGAAATGTCTTCAAGAACTAAACTTTGAAGGATAACTATTGAGTGTAGAATTTTTTATATATATTTTTTAAAAATACAGTTAAAATGAAGTACTTGGATAGGGATAGAGGACTGGCAACTCTTACCTCCCAATATTGTTTTTGTGAGGAGCACCAACACAAAGAAAACTGATTTTGATAGTCTTCCTCCTGTCTTTAGCACCTTTAATACAGGAATAGTCCAGAACTAACCTGGCAAATCAAAACTGTACGTTCTGTAGCTCCTAAACGAAATGATATTGTGAGGTAGGAATAATTAATCCAACCACCCTGCCCCAGGTACTTTCCGTTTTTAAAAAGTTAAAATATAAAAAATAAAGTATAGTTATCCTTTAAGTCCAGTTGATCTAACTAAATACAACCGATATTTCACACATTAATCAAATATTTAGGGATCAAGATAGATAGAGAGCCTCCAATTCTCAGATTTTTATATTACCCACCAATTTTCCAAAAAATAAAGGAGGAACTGCAGAGATGGAAATCTGATATCTTATTAAGAGGACGTCTTTTGTAAAACTACTAATATCCCATGCAGATGATCCCCCTTCTAATAAAACATAAAAACATCATTCAGTTAAACAATTTAGCTCCTTCATCAGGAATGGACGATGGCCCAGAACTGCACTCTGTAATCAATAACTATACAGATTGCAGGGAGGTCTGGCATTTCCAAATATCAGTGCGTACAACCTTGCAGCACTTTTCAGTCAACATCAGAGATTGGTTAAACACCTCTTTGGAACAAACCCTAGTCCACACCTATAAATTACATTGTAAACTAAGCCTAATATCCCATAATTTTAAAGGGGAACTGTGGTCTCCAAACAAGTTGAGTTTAAATGAAAGGCCAATTTCCTACCTTTAAAACGAGCCATCAACCACCTCTCTACGTACTCCACAGCCCAAGATATAAAGAAATGACTGACCAGAAAGTTAACGGGTGGGAGGCTGACATGTGACATTCCTAAGGCTTCTCCTGCACAGTGCCGCCGTTGAGCACAGCCTCAGACTCCATCAGTGTGTGAGGGAGACAGGAAGTCCCTCCTCCTCTCTGCTGTGTAAAGGACCTGCAGCTGCAGAGAAGGTAAGGGAATCTACAGCCCTTCTCTCTCACTATGTGAAAACGGCCTTTTCAGGCAGAGTTCTCACTCTGCCTGAAAAGGCTGTTTCCACTGAGTTTTTTTTTGGGGGGGGGGGGGGGGGGGGGGTGGTTGTCAGTGGCCCACAGCACCCGCGATTGGGTGGGGCCACATGGGGCTGTAAGGGAATGGGCCAAGGGGGGCCTGCAACTGGAGGGACCATGGGGTCCATGAGTGGGAGGGACCAGGGGGGCTGCAAAGGGGAGGAGACACGGGGCAGATTGACTGACAGGTTTCAGAGCAGGAAGCAGGAAGTGCAGGGGACCTGGTGATGCTGCTGCCATATCACACACAGAAAAGTAAATATCTTCAAAATTATGTAAAATAAACAATGGAAATAACTTGCAAAAACTCTCAGAAGAGCAATTCCTATCAATTTACCTAAAGTCATTTTTGGACCACAGTTCCTCTTTATCTATCCAAGGTACAGTGGTGACATGAAGGGTGATAAGAAAACATTTTTCACTTCTATGCCTGCTCTCCAGAGATATGTCTATACATGGTCATCCATCCTTTACCCAAGGCAATCTGCCGCCAGGTTTTCAATGGTGGAAATCTCACGATATTCACACCCTAGCTCATCTTTATAGCTCAACTAATAATTCTTTTCTCACCTTCACCAAGATGCAAATAAAACACTATTGTAAAAGCATAGTCTCCCATTTAGAACATTTTTCACGACAAACCCCCTTCGATAATATATTGCATGGGCCCATGGATAAACTAGGCTTGTCCAGTCTATATACTACTATTAACAGCTAGAAAAACAGAAAATTGCTCGACCTCAATAAACCCCATGCTAGCTCTGTTTTACTATACTGATAATATGGAATGTACAAAGGGTGTTACCGATTCAGTTCAATTTATGGCTTCAAGTTGAACACACCTTATTATTTTGGTTATATTCTATTTTGAGACACTGTTCACAAACTGATTCTCCCACATTAGAAGAAGTAATTTCTTTTACTTTTACATCTAGAGAAACTGGAGGCTAAAATACAGTATTTGATGAAATTAAAACTTCACCACCACTTGGCAAAAATGTTTCGACACTTTGTTTACAGGAGGGAATAATGAATAATAAAGGTATAATGAATACCTTTAGATATGCAGACTGGTGCTATAGAGCAGATTCATCAGGCTCCTTAGGTAGACTGTATTTGGAGATATACAGTGTGATGCACCGAGAGCCGCTATCGGCAACCCGGTGCAAACAGCCCATCAATGTTATATGCCAATAGTGGCTCTTGGTGCATTGCTATCTGCCATTTTTCTATTTCAGCACTTTTAATGCCAGCTATTAGCTGGTGTTTTAAAGTGCTGCAGTAGAATGCTGCTTTTGGAATATAACATCACTTGCAGCAGCTGCGCGGTTAACTTTCGTGTTAGCCACCGCAATTAGAGTAGTTTAGGTCACGCAAACAGATAGAACATCGGTTAGCATGTCTTAAACTCCAGAACAGGAGCGGTGCGTCTGTTTGTGCAGCGCCCTGATAGAATTGAATAGGGTGGTGAAAGGTAGTACTGGGAGTTTCATCTCTCCATAAATATGACTGTTTTATATATTAAACATTATAAAGCTTTTGAAGTACTGAATACATTTGGAAAAAGGTAGACCCTAGTATACATTTATACAAAATATATGTTTCCATCTAGTTGTACAGCGTGTGTGTTTTTTCTTGCCTCTGTACTTAATTCCACCCCCCACCCCCGAGTTAAGCTTGTGTATAGCAAGCAGTAGGAGGCAGCTATAGATGCTTTGGTTTGGCTCTGGTAAGACTCTGGGGGCCACTTTTCCTAGCAGGTAACTGATACAATATTTAAGGTACAGTTGTTTTAGTCCTCCTTTAGTGATAAAAGAGAGTCGGATGCCTTTTAATGGCTCTCTGTACACCTATAGAATGAATAAGATTGTTGTAGCAAGGTAGGAATTACCAACTAGATAAATCTAATATATATGTATATGTTTGTGTGGTTTTGTAGGTTCTGTTTAATTCTATTTGATAGTGAATTAGCAATGTTAATGTGTTCTTGCAGCTCTGGTTTGTGAGGTTATCCTTGCTGGTGAAACTTGGCCTTTTCCAGAATGCTGAAGTGGAGTTTGAACCATTTAAAGATCTAGACCAGCCTGACCTATACTATGAATATTATCCCCATGTTTATCCTGGGCGCCGAGGTAAGTGCTTCACACATGAACAAAAAATTGAAACCCGAACTACATTGGACATACATTGTGTTCTTCTGATTTTTCCGGTGTGGAAAACTGCCTGACCCGATCTTTAATGATTGTCATTCTAGCTCTAATGTCTATTGCAAACCATGATCCAGCCGGGAAACATTGCAGGAATGTCAGTGGGCTATTGTATGCTGATATCATCCTGGCCACTGTTTTTTTCATCCTGGCCTTTTTAAAGACAAATGTCTTTAACTATCCATTTAGAAATTTGAAAAAGCAATTTCTTCTTACTGCATCTCCTTCTAAGAAAAACAGTTATTTACAGGCACATAACTCCAGTTTCCCTTTAAAGGGGAATATTGATTTAAATATTACAACAGTAGATACTAAAGCAACCCAGAAAACAATTATTTGATAAAGTTCCAGATTGATCCAGTGTGAATGCCAGTTGAAGTCAGAAGAGAGAACTATGGTTGCTCTTCTCTGAAACTACTCTTAAAATGCTTGTGAAGATTCTCATTTATCCAGGTCATGGTATATCGGTTGTATTCCGTAAGATGAAATGGACTTAAAGTTTAGCTTGAAGACGTTTGGCTAGTCATCTGACTAGCTTTCTCAATTCAGAATGACTTGTACAAGAATCTGTTGGCAATTAAGTACCCTGGAAAGTCCCAATTAGCATATCACAGCCAAGTGTTAGAGACCTTCTGAAAGCCGTGATTGCATAATGGCTAAGAGGTGTTATAGGAACGGCCCAGGGTAAGGTGTGAAAACAGCATTGTACATGGCAGACAGTTGGTGTCGAACCCCCCCACACACACACACACACACCTCTATTCAGGCTTGGTTTCTTTATTTTCACATAAATGCCCTAGTTGACACCTCACAACCTTGACAACCAGTCATATTCCTTTGCCAATATATTAAAGGGTATCTCCACTGATGTAAAAACGTTTTTTTTTGTTTTTTTTTCTATCTGATATTACACCTTCCCCTGACCCTCCCCCTACCTTTCCCCCCCAAAAAATCTCCTCTATTTCTTTGCAGCAGCCAGGGGAAGTTCTGCTCGTTTCTGCTATTGTGCTGGGCAGGCTGTCAGTCAATGTGCATCATCACATGCATATTCATGATTTCTGCCACACCCACTTGACCAAAGTGATGCCTGATGTAAACAAAGCCTTTCCTCCCTGTCTCTGCATGATTTATTGACAGCTGATAGTGCAGGGAGAGACACAGGAGGGAATTTATAAGGTTTGCCACACAGCTTTATGTAAGAAGGCTAGGAGAACTTGCTTTTTAACAATTTCATGTTACAATTTCCTGATATTCCCCCTCTGTGACAGCCCCCCCCTATGATATTCCCCCCTCTGTGACAGCCCCCCCTGTGATAATCCCCCCTCTCCTAAACTTTTACCTTAATTACTTGCACTTGGATTAGTATAGCGGGCTTTCACAACCTGCCCTCTCGATCCAGTTTGCCCCCTTTTATATTAAGACATTCCAGGGAGATTAAAATTTAAAGTTCTATCGTTAACATGTTTGGCACCCGAACCATCAGGATGTTAACTTTCAAATGTTAAATAAGGTCTATTGGTGGGGCAAAAATAGCACCATTTTTTTAACTATTAGAACTTATATTAACTCCTGAGAGGATCTCTGAGTAAAATAGTTCATGTTGGGGTGCTACTACCACATGAAGCCTTTAAACCATTTTTACCTAACAGAAAGATTCATGCCTTGAGACACAGAAAAGAGGTTGTACACTGATAACTGACGACTCTAGGTCAGGGTTCTCAAGTAGTGTGCTGGGTCACATTATAACTACTTCATTAAAATTAATCTGATTACAGATACGTGTAACTTGCATAAAATATGATAAATTACAATATTAAGTTAAACAGTAGGGTGCCACATGAAAATGTTAAAAAAGATTGACAAGAGTGCACAGTTGAAGAAGTTTAAGAACCCCTCATCTAGGTTTTATCTGTTTGGTGTTAAAACGAAATGAAAAAGCCTAAGTTGGGTATCACCATCAATTCGTCTCCTGGCAGAACCAATCAAGGCTTCCGACCGTTCCGGCCAGGGAAGGACTGGTCAGTCGTGGCAACAAGCGCCGAGTCGTGACAGCCTCCACTGACGGCAATGGTTGTCGCGTCCATCGATTGTGCCTTTCCATATCACCATTCGAAAAGGTAACAGTCCGGCGATCGGTCGGAAGCCGCCATACAATGATTGGCCCCAACCCAGCCGAAACAAGATAATGTCGTGTCAGTCGCCAATAACTATTGTTTAAACAGTGGCTAGGCAATACAGATTACGGTTTTATCTGTATATATAATCATTTATTTTTTTTTAAGAAGATGTGGAGGCCGATTTCCCCTGCTCACAAAATGGTGATGCTTTCGAGTAAGATACGTCTACAACAAAACACAGGTTTTTACTGTGTGAGGGGTGAACTTAAATTTTAAACCGAACAAAAGCTTAAATCTTTAAACCTCATCCCTGGACACTGCCTTATTCTTCTCAGAAGTTTAAAGTTTTGGCAGAGAATGCTTTATAGAAGCGAGAAGTAAAGTCCTAATCCCTTTTGAAGAATCTCTACCAAATACCATATTAAAATACTGTTCATATAAGCCAGTCCCATTAAGGTGGTGACAACTGCTGTCAGGAGGCGGTGACATTGGCTCCCTACACCATCTGTGATTTGCAACTTTTTATCTGCAAAACACTGATCTTTGAGTAGAAATAAGGCAGTGATGTTGAATAGCTGCCTATGTCTTACAGTTTTAACTATCTTCAGCATTCTTCTCCTTTTAGCGCTAAATAAACTAGTTGTTTTTAGAGCGGAAACACCTTAGAATTCACTGATCATTCTTACAATAAATGTGGGGGGAGAGGGTTTTTTTTTGGCTTTCCTGGTAAACTTTTTTTGTTTTTAATCCTCCTTATTATCAACAAATGATGTTAGGGATGTGGTTCTGCTAGACCATATGCTGCTGTGTAGCTCATTTAGATCTGTGCAGTATGTACTGCAGATACATTGATTTCTGTTCTAGTGTTGTGCAAGAAAACTGAGCTGATTATTAAACAGAAATCCAGCATCTGTATGGGTTTTTCTTGATAATTGGTCCAGGATTAAAGGAGAGCTAAAGTCTAAAAGCAGAGTTAAATTGGGTCATTTTGTCAAATCAGCCACCTGTCTATATTTTTTTTTCTACTATTATAACACGTGATACACAATTATAGTCAAAAGTTACTGCAAATATGATTTTAAAGGCATCCACCCCCTTTTTTCAACTTAAGTAATATTATAGTTAGGGTCCCCCAGCCCCAACTGCTATAATAGATTTTGAGAAAGAAAGTCCCCAGATAGTTACTTACCTTCCCTCTTTCCTCCGCCGCACTGCCCGGCCCTCTGTTGCACGGAACTGCAAGCAGGGGGCGGGACGGCAGTCGCGTCTCTGATTGGCTGAGAGACAGCCAATCAGGGATGTGGCTGCCGGGGGAGAGAGCTAAGGTAAGTACTATCATGGACTTTTCAAAATTCATTATGGCGGTTGGGCTGGGGGATCAACTAACTACAATATTACCAAGGGTTTGGAGTAGGGGAGGGAGAGCAAACGGGGGGGGGGGGGAAGCGACTCCCTGCACATGCCTCAAACCTTGTCGAGGTTGAGGCAGACACAGGCACGGATGAGTCACTGACAGCCACTACACTGCTGTTTTCCTGACTTTGGAGGGGCATAGCAGGGCAGCCATTTGAGCAGAGATGTAAGGTAAGGATTTTTTGTACACTACAGAGTGGGGCCAGTATGGGGTTAAATTTCAGTTCTGGGGGTGGACATGCCCTTTAAATCAAACCTGAATATTTAAAATGAAAACTTTTGCGGAAAATCAATTGCCCACAAAAATCAGATCTTGACCTACTAGTTTCTAACAATTAGCTTCTTAACAATTATGCCATGAGTCACAATTTTTGAAGGGCTTGATGTTTTTAGAATGATTAAAGAGTTTATAACCCACTCCTCCCCATCAGAAGAAAATTAAATGTTGCCAACCCGCTGTGCCCCGTGTTTTACTTAACTCTCTTGATACTTCTTGGTCCCTGGAGACTTATCTATACGTAAAGCTTAGGCCAAATCTATATGTAAAGCTAGGCAAATGAAAATTATTTCAGTAAAGATTCCACTAAAGGGCAACTATAATTAAACAAAAAAATCCTGCAAAATTGATCCGTTATTGACATTTCTGTCTTCAAAGGTTTAGACGATCCGGAGCTCTGAAGATTAAGGAAATGGCCACTCCTTATTCTGCTGATCTCATGGATAGGACTCTACCATCTAATGCCTGGAATTGCCCCCTTTCTGCTTAGTTCCCCCCCCGTTTTCTGCTTACTGTGCAGAAAGGGTGGACAATAAACTTTCTGCTTAATGTGGCCCTACTAATAGTCGTCTGAATTGGCTGTTAAGTTCACAATTGTGGGTTGAACCCTCGATAATGTGTATGCCACAAAATAAACTTTCTACAGATATCTGCTTATAAGTATTTCTTCTGAAGTTAAAGACCACAACTCTGCCATAAAGTTCTTTTGGCCAAACAATGTGAATGCTGAATCTATGAAGACAATTCAGTGTGGCACGTTTGCATGTTCATGTGGAAATAATATGTAGCGAACAAACATATCTGTGAAACTATGATCAAGGATCACCTTTAGGATCTAGAGTATGGAAAAGGGTTTGTTTTTGAGGGGATTCTCTTGTATTTCTGTAAGAAAGAATAGCCGAGCTCACTACCAAATGCACTTTAATCATTTCACGTTTATATTACACTTTTAGGGAGATGCTGTACGAGACTTATGCTTCGCTTTTGGGGAGAACAAGCTGCAATGAAAAGACGGTCCTGAATGCTAACTCTGTTGAACAGACAATTTGAAGGGTTGAAAAACTCATTGTAAGTTATATATATTTTATCACTTGGCAGTACAACATTTACAAATCGTTAAGACATTACTGTGTTAAGAGTAATATTACCTTTTAAGTGAGAAGTTTCTCTGTAGGGATCTAAAGCAAGGCACAATTAATCTTCAATTAATCAGGAGCCGGCTGCCAAAGTGTTACTGTGCTTCTGGTGATATTTCCTGACTGCATCTGTGCTCCCTATACAATATGCATGCTTACTATCGTTAGGGCAGAGTGGATGCAACCATAAAAACAAACAACAGGCAACTATACTTGCAGTTGGTAAAAAACAGAGAGATGGGGTACCAGCAAGGATTAAATAACTCAAAATTTAATTTCTAAATATTTATTATACACACAACATGTTTCAGACAGTTACATGGTCCTTTTTAAGTAGTGGTGCATTGGACACATGGAGTAGTTACATTTATGGGTGTATTGCAGAGCCACTATGAGCAAACAAACTTAAGGGAGCAATGCAGAACTCCTTGGATGTGCTCTAAGTACACACGTCTTTGACTAAAAAAAAATTTACTTTTGGAATTACCCAAAACAAATTATTTTCAGAACATAAAAACCTTCAGTGTTTATGCTGTCCATACTTACATTTGTACATGCAGATCTCCTTTTGCAGGACATAAAATCGATCATATAGAGACAAATCAACATTGATTACAAAATAATCTAGTTTACAGGGTAACCCTTTTGAAATAAAAAATTGGACAAAGTGGTATAAAGGGCTTACCCTGTAAACATTTTTACTGGCTAACACGGTACACCACCTTTCCCTGCGTAAATACCCTGATAACATCAAATAATATACACATATTCTTGTCTGTAATGACAAAACTAATGAAAATATTAGAAGTATTAGAGTAGTTTGATACCCCATATGAATAGGTTTATTCAGCATGTGTTCAAGGACCATAAATGAAAAAAAAAATAAGAAATGTTATATTACAAAATACACCATGTCTGATTTATTGCCAAAACTACAGTTTTTGAAGCAAAATACTCGAGTAAATAAATAAAAAAAAAAAAAATTGGGGATATACGTTCGTTTGCTATTCATTTTGTATTGGTTAGCGAATGCTAGGTTGCAGTTCTCGGGGGTAAAATCGGGTAATGAAATGCACAAGACCTTTGTGCTATTCATGGAAACTTTGTCCCGCCAAATGATTCTTGCCTGATGTCAAAAAACCAATTCTGTTGTGGGGGGTTGAATGTGTAGACGTGCAAAATTGCTTGCATCTCTAGTTAATGCTTTGCATTGAAGGTAGTGGGATTAATTAGTGTTTTTGTAATCGCAGGGACATACAGGCATCTTGAAAACCCTTTATTTCACTAATTCTATTGTAGGGGGGAAATGGCATGGGATCACTTAATTTTTTAAGAGTATATTTTACTTTCATTTTGTGGTCTTTCACAGAGATAATCACAAGATCATTATATGTGCCCCCATGAGAATAATAGACTAAATTCAACAAAATGCTGTTTTTCTCAGTTGAAATCCCAGAAGACCCCCTGTCCTTACACTAATTGGACATTTGATATTTTCGGTGTTTGATGATCGCCAGTCAGTTCTATCAAATGTAGATCGAAATGCAATAGGAGTAAAACAAAATGATGTTGAGCAAACATCTCAGAAATGTCAGAAGGTTATAAAAGTGGATGGCCAGCATAAGCAACACCTGTATTTGTGAATGGATATCTCTGATGCATTCACAAACAATATGAAGCTGCCTGTGAATGACTGCTTACTATAGTTAGCAGGCAGTGATGAATTGCCTTGCCACTTGACCAATGTGATTAGTCAGTGGTGCTCCCCCCCATGTTTACAGAAGCCCCAAGGTTGTCATAGACATGCCTGGGACTCCTTTCAGCTGAGATTGGCGTTTGTTCTGGCCAGCACTTCGGGGGTTAATTTCTTCAGGTGCTGATTGGTTTTGGTTTTATACAAAACTGATGGAGGAGCAGAGGACACTGCTAGTGAACCACTTTTCTGTGTCTTTGCAAATTATATTTACTTTTTTTCTATCTGCGGCCTCCTGAGGTTGTAAAGGACAGTTATACTTTAAAAATGACTTAAGATAGAATTACAATTATAGCTGAGATTATTTTCCGTAGATTATTTTAATCCGGAGTCTGTTCAGAGTGCTCTCCTCTCTCGGCAAAATCGCTAGTTTGCATTTTTGGTTTAAGGAAAACTTGATCAACCCGACATTGCTTACATTCAGAAATTTTGTTAATGTGAGACCCCTGTTCTCTCTCTGTCAGATAGGAGGCTCTTGTAGGGTTAATAAATGCCTTCCAAATTAGTGCCAGTGTTGTAAAGAAGTATAATTTATGATGGAAATGAATGTCATAGCTAGTGGAGGAGGACATTTAATCACTTTAATGGTGTCACAACGTAGAGTTAATGGCTCCCTTTGAGTCTTTGTTTCAGAAGAGGAAATGTATGTACATGTCCATTAGACTCTGAGGCACATGTGAGTTACTAGTATATAGTCAAATGATGTTTTTTTCATTTAATTCCATTTATATTCTTAAAAAAAATGATCTGTCAAAGGTATGACATTGCTTGTGATTTTCTTTGTCTTCTTGACTCTTGAAAATCCGAAGATTGCAGAGTAGATTTCCAGAAAGCAGTACTAATCTCCTTGCTACAACACCTCAAAAACATTTTCTCTCTACTTGGCAAAACAATTTACTCAAATCTGCAATAAAACTGCTGCTTTGATATGTACCAGGACCATGAAAAAAAAAATAGGGCTGTCAATCGTTACTTTGCTTTAAAAGGGGGAATCCTCTTTGTTAAAGTGCAGACAACAATGTTGTCTGCACTTTAATAAAGAGGGATTCCCCTTTTAAAGCAAAGTAACTATTGGACAGCCCTATTTCTTTTTCATGGTTTATAGTAGTAGTATTTGAGTTGAATAAAAGACATTACGTCCATCCAGTCCAACCCATCTAGCAATATCCTCATTTCCTGCCTAACTGTGATCCAGAGGAAGGCAAAAAAAAAAACAATGGTGAATTATACGTGTGGCAGTGAGGTGGCCAACGGGGGAGGACACCTGGCAAGTACCCAGTTTTGTCTTATTTTTGAATGTACCAGGAGCAGTAAGTGGAAGTAGTGCCACTTAAAGGGCATGTCCACCCCCAAAACTATAATCCCCCCAACTACTGGCCCCACCATGTAGTGTAGTTTAATCCTTACCTCACATCCCAACTCCATCTGGTTCTCTGTAGTCCCCCCCCAAAGTTCCAAAACTGCCCACCAGGAGGCTAGCAGGTCCATATAGGACACTGCCTGCTACCTGGCCTCCCGGAGATTCCTGCCATGCGTGCTGCAGCCCTTCTCCCCCTCCTCTCCTCCTCTCCCTCCCGTTACTATCCCTCCCCCTAGCGAAAAACCCCCTTAATATTCATGCTCCCCCATGTCCCCAGCCCCAACCGCATGTTTGTTTTTTTTAAAAGCTCTCCAAACCCTTACTTACCTCTCCGCTTTCTCCGCTGCACTGAATGACCGGCAAGCCGCGTCCGTGATTGGTGCCGCTCAGCCAATCACAGACGCCGACTGCCGGTCCCGCCCCTCTGCTTGCATTCTCGCAAGCAGAGGGCCGGCAGTGCGGCGGAGAGGATCGAGGGGAGGTAAGTAAGAGTTTGGGGGGCTTTTAAAAAAACAAATCATGCGGTTGGGGCTGGGGGACATGGGGGAGCATGATATTAAATTTTCATTTTAGGGGTGGACATAGCTTTAATATATGGTGTGCCACTTTAATATGGTAGTGCCATATATTATTGATAGAAAATCCCAAACATGTAAATTGTAAAATTAGAAACAATATAATATGGTATATGAGAATAGTGCATGTGGGGAATTGTCTTTCCTTCTGCAACTTGTAGTGATTACGGCCTGTTTGACTTACCAGAAAGTCATGCTAGATGGAATGTTGAAAGAGGAGTCGGGTTGGTACTGAGCATTAAGCAAAGCGTAAAATGAAAGCCAAAAAGAAATAGACAGAGAGTTGCAAGAATCTTGCATAAGGGCATAAGGGGCGGAGTATCACTTATTAAAGTGGGTGCAATACTGGTGAGCACAATACTGACAATAAAAAGACAAAGGGATAGCTGCAGAGAGAGTGTGAAAAAGAGGGAGAATGGGATAGACAGTCAGAATACTAAAGGAACAAGAAAAAAATGTAATACCAGGATTAATCAAGGGGTCCAAAACCTACACGGCACTCCAACTGCATCCAAAAGTACCAGGTATAGATATCCTAAGTAGGACATACAATCCTAATAAAGACTAGACCAGTAGTGGATATTAAACACACAACCTTTATTATACATATAACAATAATAAGAAACAACCCCCTAAAAACAACTCGGTAATGCAATGGCGTACATAGCATGTGCACAATATTAATAAAACTCAACAGGACCCAAAGGGAGAGAGCTAATAGAGCGATGATTTAGCATAGTACTCCAAAATGGTTAGTAATTGCACCTAATGTCCCGGATTCAAGTCTGTAAACAGATAAATAATTTAGTAGAATGCATAGACATGCGAGGTAGCAAACCACTTGTGTTGGCGGATAAATGTTAGTAAACCCTGTTAATCCCAATCATCCAGTAATGACAGCACAGCGATGTATGGCCAATATGAGAAAGCAAAAACTGGAGGGTGGGAGGGAGCAAAGCAGTCTCAGTCCCGATGTCAGAACTATTGTAATAATGGAAGGAACGATCTCGCCAAACTCGACAGGTAGGTACAAGGTCTCCCTCCTAATTACGGCACATAGATATCCCACTCCAAAGACGTCCAGCCTGTGAAAGAGGGGAGTAGGGAACATCTGTCACAGGAGAGTCCATCCACATAGAGGTGTGCACCAACGCCACGTGTAGAGTAAGTCCAGCATAGACCAATTAAGCAAAGCATGCAGTAGACTGAAGGCATGCAGCAAAGTTAATGCTTAAATCTTGTGAAAAAAAGAAAAAAGGATCTTAATTAATATACTTTACTATAGTGGCATATACATCTATCAAGTAAATAAATGAATCCAATTTTCAATTTATCATATCAAAATATTTATTTTAAAAACCCCTATTCACACAAAATGTTTATGGATGGTTGTATATCCCAAAACTCTTATAAAACATCCCACCTGACATGTTTGAAAGAACATGTAGCCCAGGAGTGTATGGTGGACTTTAAAGTGTAGCTTGTAGGAATACCAAATGTAGCCAGACAGTGTACATCGATATATTGCAGGATAGTTCAAATGCACCCTCCCACAATATAGTGATTAAAATTCACACCCAGTTCAAAGTTCTCAGTCCCAAACTGTGTATACCCACTTCCTGTCTCAGGTGTCCGGTCCTCATACAGTCACAACGCTGTGTTCAAACTCATTGCATTAAACGCAGCACTGAAGGACTGTATTTAAAACTCAGCAAAGCTATAAATCCAATAGGAGGGATGTGGTCACAAACAACAGGGCTTATATGCCAAATAGGACTTATATTTACCCATCTGTCGACACTACCATGCTGTTTGTGATTGCACATGCGCACTATTCCTCTGATCATCGGGCATGGCTCTGACTCTGACACCCATTACATCTTGTGTATCTTATTTCCTGGACACCGTGAATACTGGCATACCCAACATTTGTTGCTGACATGTTTTCACTCCCTCCTGGTCACTCCAAACACCAGTGCACGTTTCATGCACACTCTATGCATTCATCAAGGCTATTAACAACTTCTGGTTTGCCCTCCTTAAAACGATCAACATCTTAAAGGAGCACCTTCTTAAAGGAACACTAAACCCATAAAAACAACTATTTGCCATTCGTTTCTATATTCGCAGGGAGGTGAGAACGCTTATTCTCACCTCCCTGTAAATAATATTGCGCTCGGGGACCTGGAACTTACCTTCGCTCCGCTCGCAGCCGCTTCTTCACTGAACAGCTGTTCTCTCCCGATCACGCGCTATATCTTTGTATTGGTGCGCATGCACCTAAGATAGGGTGCGCGGGTCAGGACAAGAAGCGGCTGCGAGTGGAGCGGCGGTAAGGTAAGTTCCAGGTCCCCCGAGCGTCCTATTATTAACAGGGAGGTGAGAATAAGTGTTCTCACCTCCCTGTGAATAATAGAAACGAATGGCAAATAGTTGTTTTTGTCTGAATTATGGGAGTTTAGTGTCCCTTTAAAGGGCAGAACTTATTATACCCGGTAGTTAAAATACTCCTGAGTGTGGGTATATAAAAAAGTCCTATGGAATACAAGTCCCATTTTTTGCATTGTATGCTGTGACCACATTCAGAAGTAAAACACAGTTGAGGGTCGCACTCCAACAAAATAAGTTTATTTAGTGGACCACACATCACAAGTGATGTTATTTAGTTTGGATTGTGAAAATATTGATATCTGAATATTGATCCACTAAGGGTTGGATTCTTTGAGGCGTAGGCACCCACGGTTAGATAGAGTGCAAAGGACAGTATATTTTCTGTGACCACATTCCCCCTATGGATTATAGGCTTTGGCTGGGTTATTGAAATACACCCATCCAGTGCTGGTTTAATGTACTGACTTTGGTCACAGAGTTAGGTCTGTATGAAGACTGGACACCTAAGTAGTCATGATTGGGTATACACAGTTTGAGGGAATGATAAATGATAACTATTATTTAGTCACTATTGGTGGAAGGCACATTTGAAATATCCTGCAATCTATCTGTGTACTCTGACAGGGCTACATCTAGGCGTACCCTCCTGGTCACATGCTCTTTTAAACACATTGGTGTGGGATATTTATAAGGCTTTTGGAATATATAACCATTGTGTGTGGATAGGGGTTGTTAAATAAATGTTTTGATATGGTAAATATTTTTTATTTACTTGATAGGTGTATTTTCCATCATAGTTGGGTTGGTTTGAGCTATAAAGATTGATTAAGAGTGCCATAGACAAATACTTTTTTTCTCCTTTGACAAGATTATGCAGTATATCTGCTGGCACCACCTTGTATTAGAAGGCTATACATCCAGACCCATTTTTTTAGGTTTGTGCTTGGAGACTCCGTTGTTGAGTAGCAAAGTTAATGCTACTTACCTGTATTTATTTATTTATAGGTTATGATGTGGCAAAGTAATTTTCTCAGTAAATTGGCTTTAAAACAGTTTTTTTTGCCCATTGTAAAACCCAACAGCAGAATATACATTGCAATCATTTAACTCAGTTCTTGGGGGGTAAATCCTGTAACACATACATTATGATTTGACATTACAAACAATGAACCTTTCTGGATTCTAAAACTTTTTCTTTCTAAGGCTGCCCATCTTAATATTTAAATATGTGTTACAAGCCAGTTTCCTTCATGTGCCACCAGCCAATGAAAAATGTGCTTAAAGGGGAACGTGATCCAAAAATTACTTTAGGTAAATTGATAGGAATTGCTCCCGTGAGAATTTTTGCAATTATTTCCATTGTTTATTTACATAGTTTTGAAGATATTACATTTTTGTGTGTGATATGGCAGCAGCATCACCAGGTCCCCTGCACTCCCTGCTTCCTGCTCTAAAACGGTCATTCAGTCATCTGTCCTGTGTGTCCTCCTACCCTTTGCAGTCCCCTCCCTCCCTCTCATGGACTCCATGGTCCCTCCAGTTGCAGACCCCCCATGGCCCATTATCTTACACACAGTGAAAGAGAAGGCTGTAGATTCCTACATTCTCTGTCAGGACTTCACACAGCAGAGAGGGGGACTTCTGTCTCCCTCACACAAAGAGGGAGTCTGAGGCTGTGCTTGCCGGCAGCACTGTGCAGGAGAAGCCTCAGGATGTCACAAGTCAGCCTCCCACCCTTAACTTTCTGGTCAGTCATTTAGTATATCTTTGGCTGTGGACACGTAGAGAGGTGGTTGATGGCTCGTTTTAAAGGTAGGAAATTGGCCTTCATTTAAACTTAACTTGTTGGAGACCACTGTTCCCTTTAATCACACAGAATGTAATGTCATTCATATACTATGGTTAACACTTTCATCTCTGCATTCAAGACCCACTGGGGTCGGATAACTAAATAAGGTTAGATGGAGCTGCTTCAAGCACAGTAAGAAGCTGTAAAGTGTGTTTCAATATTCGTTTACTGTACAACTTCTATTTTCTCTTGCAACAGATTAGTAAAAACTGGAGAGCTGCTGTTGACCTCACCGGGCAGCTTCTGACTGCTCATGGCCAAGGCTTGGGAAGAATGGTCAACAACATTCACCAACTGATTCATTGCAGGTATGGATCTGTACAATGTTCTGTAGTGTTACATCTAAGTGCAAATTGTATGTGTGTGTGTGTGATCTTTTTAGCTGACATGATCTCCAGATCTGCAGGCTGTTTGGTTGTTCATATAGGCTATAAATGCTCTAGAGTATGCAAAGCCACTGAAAATATTGTGTTGTAAATTGGTAAATGTGTCTTAAAACAAGGAATTGTTGCATTGGGACTTTTTGTACATTCTCATGAAAGGTTTAGGGATAGGGCCATAGAAATCATCAGTGAGGGACTTAAGAAAAATAAGAACATTTGGAGCAAAAGGGAAAACTGAGAACTGGAAAGTATAAGGGAATTTAAGTTTAAGATAGATTTGCAATAGGACAAGGTATTAAAGGGTGCATGTTTGCATATTCAGTGCTGTATATACATGACAATCACATTTTCAGCGCGGTTTACAATAATTGGGGCTTTGTACATTGACATACTCCAACAAATATATAGAGTTCTCTTTTGTTTCAATGGCCCATAACCTACTATCTAGACTGGACTACATTTGTGTAAACTAAAATCAGATATCCCACAAAGCTAATATTATCTTATCACGCACACATTTGGTACAACTCCGTAACACACTCCCGAAACTGATGTCTTCATTGGCATTCCCATCACACCTAGCTAATAACATCCACTATGGAGAGAGAGACCTGAGTCTACCAGAATCTTATAGACCAATACCATATTAAATGGGATGTTTTTTTAAAAATGATGTCAGAAAGACTTAATTTCCATTAATTTGTTAAAGGCAGATCAGCAGTCTCCAACATATGTTAAATTCTGACTGTGTTTGATTTGGCCAATACACAAAACCCAAAACAGACAGATAACACATTTGGACCTGGTTGTATCAGATTCTGATAAAATGTCCCTCTCTGGTCCTATTATTACATGGATAAAGGCAATGCATTTAAAACTGTCGGCACAGGTGCTCCTGTCAGGACACCATTTCTTAAAAAATGCTTTACATCAGGAACTAGACAGGGATGCCCTATGTCCCTGCTCCTTTTTGACATAGCTATTAAACCTTTATTAAGATTCCTAGAACAAAATACTCAATTTCTGGGTATTCAGATAGGAAATTCCGGATAAAATCTATATTTTGCAGATGATCGTGTCTTCTTGTGAGTCATCCCGTCAATCAAATCCCTCATCTTAGGAAAATGAGTATGGAAAAGAATGAATATTTGTCACTGGGGCCTCAACCAAGGTGGGTAAACAGTTCAGATCCTTTGTCCTGCTCGTCTGCACTTGTGACCGAACACACGGTTAATAGAGGACCACACAATTGGACGTGTTGTTTGATTAGGACGAACAAATGGTCAGACTTCTGTTGCTGTGGCCGAAAAAAAATCCAATATTTTGGGCCAATGCACAAAATGGCCTATAATATTGGATGTTTTGTACCCAGCTAAACTCTCAGAGAATCAATACCCACAATCTTAAGTAGTCCACACATTAATGCTTGTGAAGGTTCTCATTCATCCAGTTCATGGATTATCTATTGTATGCAATTGGTCAACTGGACTTGAAGTTTAATTCTTGAAGACATTTCGCTAGTCATCCAACTGGCTTTCTCGTCAATCTGAATTGAGAAAGCCAGTCCGGATGTCTAGTGAAAGTCTTCAAGAACTAAACTTTGAAGGATAACTATTGAGTGTAGATTTTTTATATATATTTTTAAAAATACAGTTAAAATGAAGTACTTGGATAGGGATAGAGGACTGGCAACTCTTACCTCACATATGTTTTTGTGAGGAGCCACACACAAAGAAAAACTGATTTTGATAGTCTTCTCCTGTCTTTAGCACCTTTAATACAGGAATAGTCCCGAACTAACCTGGCAAATCAAAACTGTACGTTCTGTAGCTCCTAAACGAAATGATATTGTGAGGTAGGAATAATTAATCCAACCACCCTGCCCCAGGTACTCCGTTTTTAAAAAGTTAAAATATAAAAAATAAAGTATAGTTATCCTTTAAGTCCAGTTGATCTAACTAAATACAACCGTTTCACACATTAATCAAATATTTAGGGATCAAGATAGATAGAGAGCCTCCAATTCTCAGATTTTTATATTACCCACCAATTTTCCAAAAAATAAAGGAGGAACTGCAGAGATGGAAATTGATATCTTATTAAGAGGACGTCTTTTGTAAAACTACTAATATCCCATGCAGATGATCCCCCTTCTAATAAAACATAAAAACATCATTCAGTTAAACAATTTAGCTCCTTCATCAGGAATGGACGATGGCCCAGACTGCACTCTGTAATCAATAACTATACAGATTGCAGGGAGGTCTGGCATTCAAATATCAGTGCGTACAACCTTGCAGCACTTTTCAGTCAACATCAGAGATTGGTTAAACACCTCTTTGGAACAAACCTAGTCCCACACTATAAATTACATTGTAAACTAAGCCTAATATCCCATAATTTTAAGGGGAAGTGGGTCTCAAACAAGTTGAGTTTAAATGAAAGGCCAATTTCCTACCTTTAAAAAGAGCCATCAACCACCTCTCTACGTACTCCACAGCCCAAGATATAAAGAAATGACTGACCAGAAAGTTAACGGGTGGGAGGCTGACATGTGACATTCATAGGCTTCTCCTGCACAGTGCCGCCGTTGAGCACAGCCTCAGACTCCATCAGTGTGTGAGGGAGACAGGAAGTCCCCCTCCTCTCTGTGTGTAAAGGACCTGCAGCTGCAGAGAAGGTAAGGGAATCTACAGCCCTCTCTCCTCACTATGTGAAAACGGCCTTTCAGGCAGAGTTCTCACTCTGCCTGAAAAGGCGTGTCCATGAGTTTTTTTTGGGGGGGGGGGGGGGGGTAGGGTGGTTGTCAGTGGCCCACAGCACCCGCGATTGGGTGGGGCCACATGGGGCTGTAAGGGAATGGGCCAAGGGGGGCCTGCAAATGGAGGGACCATGGGGTCCATGAGTGGGAGGGACCAGGGGGGCTGCAAAGGGGAGGAGACACGGGGCAGATTGACTGACAGGTTTCAGAGCAGGAAGCAGGAAGTGCAGGGGACCTGGTGATGCTGTGTGCATATCACACACAGAAAAGTAAATATCTTCAAAATTATGTAAAATAAACAATGGAAATAACTTGCAAAAACTCTCAGAAGAGCAATTCCTATCAATTTACCTAAAGTCATTTTTGGACCACAGTTCCTTTTATCATCCAAGGTACAGTGGTGACATGAAGGGTGATAAGAAGAAAACATTTTCACTTCTATGCCTGTCTCCAGAGATATGTCTATACATGGTCATCCATCTTTACCCAAGGCAATCTGCGCCAGGTTTCAATGGTGGAAATCTCACGATATTCACACCCTAGCTCTCTTTATAGCTCAACTAATAATTCTTTTCTCACCTTCACCAAGATGCAAATAAACACTATTGTAAAAGCATAGCTCCCATTTAGAACATTTTTCACGACAAACCCCCTTCGATAATATATTGCATGGGCCCATGGAAACTAGGCTTGTCCAGTCTATATACTACTATTAACAGCTAAAAAACAGAAAATTGCTCGACCTCAATAAACCCCATGCTAGCTCTGTTTTACTATACTGATAATATGGAATGTACAAAGGGTGTTACCGATTCAGTCAATTTATGGCTTCAAGTTGAACACACCTTATTATTTTGGTTATATCTATTTTGAGACACTGTTCACAAACTGATTCTCCACATTAGAAGAAGTAATTTCTTTTACTTTTACATCTAGAGAAACTGGAGCAAAATACAGTATTTGATGAAATTAAAACTTCACCACCACTTGGCAAAATGTTTCGACACTTTGTTTACAGGAGGGAATAATGAATAATAAGGGATAATGAATACCTTTAGATATGCAGACTGGTGCTTAGAGCAGATTCATCAGGCTCCTTAGGTAGACTGTATTGGAGATTAACAGTGTGATGCACCGAGAGCCGCTATCGGCAACCCGGGTGCAAACAGCCCATCAATGTTATATGCCAATAGTGGCTCTTGGTGCATTGCTATCTGCCATTTTTCTATTTCAGCACTTTTAATGCCAGCTATTAGCTGGTGTTTAAAGTGCTGCAGTAGAGATGCTGCTTTTGGAATATAACATCACTTGCAGCAGCTGCGCGGTTAACTTTCGTGTTAGCCACCGCAATTAGAGTAGTTTAGGTCACGCAAACAGATAGAACATCGGTTAGCATGTCTTAAACTCCAGAACAGGAGCGGTGCGTCTGTTTGTGCCGCGCCCTGATAGAATTGAATAGGGTGGTGAAAGGTAGTACTGGGAGTTTCATCTCTCCATAAATTGACTGTTTTATATATTAAACATTATAAAGCTTTTGAAGGTACTGAAACATTTGGAAAAAGGTAGACCCTATGTATACATTTATACAAAATATATGTTTCCATCAGTGTTACAGCGGTGTGTTTTTTCTTGCCTCTGTACTTAATTCCACCCCCCACCCCCGAGTTAAGCTTGTGTATAGCAAGCAGTAGGAGGCAGCTATAGATGCTTTGGTTTGGTCTGGTAAGACTCTGGGGGCCACTTTTCCTAGCAGGTAACTGATACAATATTAAGGTACAGTTGTTTTAGTCCTCCTTTAGTGATAAAAGAGAGTCGGATGCCTTTTAATGCTCTCTGTACACCTATAGAATGAATAAGATTGTTGTGCAAGGTAGGAATTACCAACTAGATAAATCTAATATATATGTATATGTTTGTGTGGTTTTGTAGGTTCTGTTTAATTCTATTTGATAGTGAATTAGCAATGTTAATGTGTTCTTTGCAGCTCTGGTTTGTGAGGTTATCCTTGTGGTGAAACTTGGCCTTTTCCAGAATGCTGAGTGGAGTTTGAACCATTTAAAGATCTAGACCAGCTGACCTATACTATGAATATATATCCCATGTTTATCCTGGGCGCCGAGGTAAGTGCTTCACACATGAACAAAAAATTGAAACCCGAACTACATTGGAAATACATTGTGTTCTTCTGATTTTTCCGGTGTGGAAAACTGCCTGACCCGATCTTTAATGATTGTCCTTCTAGCTTAATGTCTATTGCAAACCATGATCCAGCCGGGAAACATTGCAGGAATGTCAGTGGGCTATTGTATGCTGATATCATCCTGGCCACTGTTTTTTTCATCGGCCTTTTTAAAGACAAATGTCTTTAACTATCCATTTAGAAATTTGAAAAAGCAATTTCTTCTTACTGCATCTCCTTCTAGAAAAACAGTTATTTACAGGCACATAACTCCAGTTTCCCTTTAAAGGGGAATATTGATTTAAATATTACAACAGTAGATACTAAAGCAACCAGAAAACAATTATTTGATAAAGTTCCAGATTGATCCAGTGTGAATGCCAGTTGAAGTCAAGAAGAGAGAACTATGGGTGTCTTCTCTGAAACTACTCTTAAAATGCTTGTGAGATTCTCATTTATCCAGGTCATGGTATATCGGTTGTATTCCGTAAGATGAAATGGACTTAAAGGTTAGCTTGAAGACGTTTGGTAGTCATTGACTAGCTTTCTCAATTCAGAATGACTTGTACAAGAATCGTTGGAATTAAGTACTGGAAAGTCCAATTAGCATATCACAGCCAAGTGTTAGAGACCTTCTGAAAGCCGTGATTGCATAATGGCTAAGAGGTGTTATAGGAACGGCCCAGGGTAGGTGTGAAAACAGCATTGTACATGCAGACAGTTGGTGTCGAACCCCCCCACACACACACACACACACCTCTATTCAGGCTTGGTTCTTTATTTTCACATAAATGCCCTAGTTGACAATCACAAACTTGACAACCAGTCATATTCCTTTGCCAATATATTAAAGGGTATCTCCACTGATGTAAAAACTTTTTTTTTTGTTTTTTTTTCTATTGATATTACACCTTCCCTGACCCTCCCCTACCTTTCCCCCCCAAAAAAATCTCCTTATTTTTTGCAGCAGAGGGAAGTTCTGCTCGTTTCTGCTATTGTGCTGGGCAGGCTGTCAGTCAATGTGCATCATCACATGCATTCATGATTTCTGCCACACCCACTTGACCAAAGTGATGCCTGTGTAAAAAAAGCCTTTCCTCCCTGTCTCTGCATGATTTATGACAGCTGATAGTGCAGGGAGAGACACAGGAGGGAATTTATAAGGTTTGCCACACAGTTTATGTAAGGGCTAGGAGAACTTGCTTTTTAACAATTTCATGTTACAATTTCTGATATTCCCCTCTGTGACAGCCCCCCCTATGATATCCCCCCTCTGTGACAGCCCCCCCTGTGATAATCCCCCCTCTGTGACAACCCCCCTGTGATAATACCCCCTCTGTGACAGCCCCCCAGTGATATTCCCCCCTCTGTGACAGCCCCCCCTGTGATAATCCCCCCTCTGTGACAGCCCCCTGTGAATATCCCTCTGTGACAGCCCCCCTCTGTGACAGCCCCCCTGTGACATTCCCCCCTCTGACAGCACCCCACTGTGACAGCCCCCCCTCTGTGACATTTCCTCCTCTGACAGCCCCCCTCTGTGACATTTACTCCTCTGACAGTCCCCCTCTGTGACAACCCCCCCCTGACAGCTCCCCTCTGTGACATCCCCCCTGTGACAGCACCCCACTGTGAGGGCCCCCCCTCTGAAATTTCTCCTCTGACAGCCCCCCTCTGTGACAAACCCTGGTGTGACAGCCCCCCCCTCTGTGACAGCACCCCACTATGACAGCCCCCCTCTGTGACATCCCCCTGTGACAGCACCCCACTGTGAGAGCCCCCCTGTGAAATTTCCCCTCTGACAGCCCCCCTTCTGTGACAGCCCCCCTGCTGTGACAACCCCTGCTGTGACAGCCCCCCTCTGTGACAGCCCACCCTCTGTGACATGCCCCCCTGTGACAGCACCCCACTGTGAAAGCCCCCCTCTGTGACATTCACCCCTCTGTGACAGCCCCCCTCTACAGCCCCCCTGTGACAGCACCCCACTGTGAGAGCCCGACCTTGAAATTCCCCCCTTGTGACAGCCCCCCTCGTGACATCCCCCTCTGTAACATTCACCCCTCTGTGACAGCCCCCCCCTCTGTGAATTACACTCCTGGAAGATCTCTCTGTCTGGTCCTGGTCTGGTTTGGGTACTGTGCTGGAGCACTGTGCGCTCGAGCACACGCAGACTTGTGCCATGGGAAAGTAACGCTAACATTCCCATTGCTGGTGGATCCCTTTTCTCCCGACTATGGAAGTAACTGTCTGCGCATGCGCGAAATTGTGCACGCGCGTCGGCAGTTTTTCCTGGCTGGCGTGAACAAGAGTGACGTGGATTAGATGCCTGTAATGCGTACAGGCATCTGAAGGTAAATACCAGGCTGTATGCTCTGATGAGGCTGCAAAATCAGGGTAGGTGGCTAACTTTATTAAACATGCATTTAAGGCAATATGTTTTATCAGTGGAGATGCCCTTTAACATTACAATCTTCAAAGGTATGTCCCTTTTCCTTAAAGGATAAGTGCACTGTAAAATCAAGTATGTTTATTGGAAGCGCAGCTTTAAAAATAATGTTGCCATATTTTTTTTTTTTTTACCTATGTCCCTCCAGACCCTACTTTGCCTTGGAAGTTGCTGACTTCTTGTTACTGGTTTGCTGAATGTTAATCTCCGCCCCTCTGAGATTTCCTCTGCTTTCTCCTGCTTGAGCCTCAAACAGTAATGCCTGTGAGTTCCGTGCACTCTCCTGCTTGAGCCTCAAACAGTAATGCATGTGAGTTCCGTGCACGTGTGTGTGCACGGAACTCACAGGCATTATCGTTTGAGGCTCAAGCAGGAGAAAGCAGAGGAAATCTCAGAGGGGCGGAGATTAACATTCAGCAAACCAGTAACAAGATGTCAGCAACTTTCAAGGCACAAAGCTAGGCTCTGGAGGGACATAGGTAAAAAAAAAAATATGGCAACAGTCTTTTTAAAGCTGCAGCTTCCAAATGAACATAACTTGATTTTACAGTGCACTTATCCTTTAAGATGCAGGTACAGGGACTGCAGCCACTATTAACTGAAATCTAAAACATTAACTTTTAAAAATGAAAAGTACCTCAACGATGAATGGGAGGAAGCATTACAAGCACATAAAACTGTATCTCCTAAAATGTCAGACTAATACAATTATATGTGCTGCATAGAACATATCTCCCTCCAATCAATATATCTAAATACGATTCCAATTCCACTTTGTCCCAAATTTCAAACAGGCACGTTCTGGTCCTACCCAATAATTCAGGGGTATTGGTTCCAAATACTAAACTTCCTGCATGACCACATGGGCATCCCAAAATGTGTCTCCTGAATATCACAGATAACTTACCACTAGATAAATTCAAAAAACTCTTTTTGACAGAACCTTTATTCATAGCTAAGAAGCTCAAAAATGGATGCAGGCACTCTCACCAGAATTCTCTCAATGGAAGGCAATGGTAAATGCCCTGCTACCTTATAAGAATTTAATATACTAACATAGAAAATGCCCTCCAATTCACCAAAATTTGGGACTACTGGATAAACTCCCCACTTACCTGCAATGAAGATCCACTCCTTAACAACCCACAATAACTGTATGATGTATTATAACTTGTAGATCAATTGCGCTAGTAAACAATGTACATTATACCACTGTAATAACTTGATATGCTTCCAAGTTTGTACATAAATGTTTTTTTAGTATTGAAAGTTGAATATTATTATTTTAATAAACAATACCTCCACTTGGAGGGGAATAAAAAAAAAATGAAAAGTGCCTGGGGCAGTGAGATAGGATTGATTATTTGTATCATTTCATTGAGAAGCTACACCACGTAAAGTTTTCATCTGCCAGGTTAGTCCTGGACTAGTCCCGTATTAAAGATAGACTGGCAGGATCCGTTTTTTTGGGGGCTGGTGCTTCACACAGAAACAATATTGGGAGGTAGGATTTTCCAGTCCTATATCCCTGTCCCAAGTACTTTTCATTTTAACTTTTTTTTTTTTTAACTTCATACACATAATAGTTATCCTTTAAATAAAACAGGGAGAGAAAACGCCATTACAGCTTTCCAGTAATATATGCAAATAAGGAACAGAGACTTCTGGGTAGATTTTATGGCAGCTCTCAGGAAAGCTACATCTATTATAATATTTTTACAGCATTCCGCAAGCTAAATGCAAAACCAGACCGCCAACTACAACTGGCACTACACGTGCAATTGGACATGTTTCATGCCTTTTTAACTGGCTTACAATGCATTGTAAAGTTTGGATAATGAAGACATGGCAAAATATTTACCCTACAACCAAGTGTTCACAGACCATAAACTACTTATTTTCTCATATTATTATATTAGGCCTGAAGATCAAGCCAGTGTTCTTTTGTTAACTTGTTTCATTTTCGGAAACTAGCTTGTTCTTTTTTTTCACTTGTACTGTGACAATTTTCTTTTGCCTTCATTTCTTCTCTGTAGACGAGCCAAAATGACCTTTGTTCCAAATGAACACTTGTGATAAAGCTGTCAGTCTCCATCTTTCGTTATTAAGCTGAGCAGCCTTGTCACTGAGGGCTTTAATTAGGATGTACATGAGGCAGGCAGGCCTGCAGGCTTTCCTGGGTCAGGTCTGTCTCTATAGCTTTTATAGGAAATTCTGTGGTGTTTTTTTTTGTTTTTGTTTGTTTAATGGCAACAAATGAACATTGTACCAACTGTAAATGCTTTTTGTTTCCCTTTCTAAACTGAATAATTCTTTCCCTTTAAAGTAAAGAATATCTGTTTTAAACCATATTGTTAATACAGCTTTAACCACATAGTTCTGTTTTGTTCCCTGCCCCTTCACCTAATTAGTATTTTTAAAAAAGGGAGCATTCATCCAATGTTCGCAAAACTTAACTTTCTCCCTGGTGCTCCTGATCTTGAAGCCCGCGGCCCCTCGCTGAACTCTGCCACCTCCTTTACAGGTTAGTGACGTGAACCCTGAAGAGCCGCAAGAGATTGGTGAGGGGCCGACGGTAAGATTTCTAATCTCAGGAGTGCTGGAGACTGATTAAATGGCGACATTTCGATATTGAAATGGCTAGCACATCTTTAAAGGGCATGTCCACCCCTTTTGATATATTTTGGTATACAGTAGGTCTGCCTCCCCTAGCCCCAACAGCCATATTAATTTTGGCAGAAACTCCCCCGATCATTACTTACCTTCCCTCTTGTCCTCTGACATGTTCTATTGGTGAACAATGCCCCAGATAGTTTATTGTATGGTTCGTTAATGTATTTATACACAGTAATCATATCCTCACGCAAGCGTCTTTTTTCCAGCGTACATAATTGTAACTTTTCCAGTCTCTCTTCATATTCGAGCTCCCCCAATCCCCTTATTAATTTAGTTGCCCTTCTCTGAACCCTTTCCATTTCAAATATGTCCTTTTTGTACACAGGATTCCAAAATTGCACTGCATATTCCAAATGAGACCTTACCAATGCTTTGTAAAGAAGGAGAATAACATTTTCCTCCCTTGAATCCATACCTCGCTCTATACAAGACAATACCATGCTGGCTCTGGCTGTTGCTGCCTGGCAGTGCTTGCTACCTTTAAGTTTGTTATTCACCAAAACTCCAAGATCCCTTTCCGTTCAGGGATTCACTTAACACAGAGCCATTTATAGTATAAGTAGCACAAGGATTTTTTAGCCAAAATGCATCACCTTACTTTATCAACATTGAATCACACACTAGCCAGAGGGACACCAACAAATCTCAATTTGCATTTCAATTTGAATTTATTGCTGCTTTAACAACAACATTTTTCGAGCGTGCAAGCGCTTTGAAAAGAGCGCTTGCACGCTCGAAACATGTTGTGTTAAAGCAGCAATAAATTCAATTGAAATGCAAATTGAGATTTGTTGGTGCCCTCTGCTGAAGTTGTGTGATTCCTGTGAGACAAATAGGTGTGTAAGCGGACACACCACAGAGATAGACACCATTGATATTCAGCCACACAGACAAACCTCTTGTTTATCAACATTGAATCTCATCTCTGCCACTTAGCAGCCCAATGTGACAATCCTCCGAAGTTTTTAATGGTCAACAAAGTTTTGTGTCCTCCGCAAACACAGAAACCTTGCTGACAATACCCACTTCCAAATCATTAATAAATAGAAGCGGCCCCAACACAGAACCCTGTGGCACCCCACCTAGCACTTTAGTCCATAATGATGAAGCCCCATTTACAACTACACTCTGCATCCTATTCATTAAAGGGCAAGTCCAGCCCTAAAATGAAAATTTACATACAAGTAAATCACCCCCCAAAACCCTAAATGGTAATAGTTTGAAATGTGAAATATATAAGTCTAACCTGAAATCCTGCACAATATCCTGTTGTCCCTGTTTCTATTTCCTAGTTCTTCCAGTTAACAACTGTCAGTTATGGATTTAACAGTTGACATCCTAGCCAATGACTGAATGTTAATCCCCTAGCTGACTCTTCTGAGCATGCTTAGGCTCAGTACAGGTTTCTAAATTGCTCAGTTTCCATGAGACATCCAGAAGCATAGCATGTATACAGTAATGCATTTATAGGATAAAGTAGGATATATCAACATATTTTAAAGAGGCCATTTTTTCTAAAAGATGTTCTTATGAGGGTGGAGTTGTCCTTTAACCAATTTTATATCCATGTACAAATGTGGCTCCCCAGACCAACATACCTCAGCTTATACATTAGTCGCCTATGGGGGACTGTATCAAAAGCCTTTGCAAAATCCAAGTAAACTACATCTACTGCTATGCCATTTCTACTTACTTCCTCATAAAAGCCAAGCAAGTTAGTTTGACAAGATATATTCCTCCTAAACCCATGCTGGTTACTACTTATAATGTCAGTCCTTGAAACATACTCTAGAACATGTTCACTTATTAAACTTTCCAGGATTATCCCCACCACTGATATTAAACTTACAGGCCTGTAATTACCCGGCTGTGAACGACTACCCTTTTTGAATGTTGCAATAACATCAGCCTTTTTCCAATCCAGAGGCACACCACCGGGCATGAGTGAATCTGCAAAAAAAAGAAACAATGGCCTAGATAAAACTGAACTTAGCTCCCTAAGTATCCGAGGATGTATTTTATCTGGTCCAGGAGATTTATTAATATTAACCTTATTTAGTTGTTTCTGTACCATATGCTCTGTTAACCAAAGTGCACTTAAATCTTTTATACCATTATTGCTACTATACTCTGATATCTGTACTTGGATCTTGGATCTTGACAATTGCTTTATCGCCATCCTCCGTAACAACTTATCCCCATTAAAATGGTGCCACATTCTCAGTCCTCATCTCTCACTATTAATATACATTAAAAAAAATTTAGGCTTGGTGATGCTTTGTTCGCTATCCTAACTTCATTATTATTTTAGCTAGTTTGATTGCTGTCTTACACTCCTGTTACAGTTTTTATAATCCCTAAAGGCCATTTCTGTTCCCTCTGCCTTAGGTTTTATGCCTTTTTCTTCCTTTCCATTTGCCTCTTTACATCAGAATTCAGCCACATTTTTTTTTTACATTTATTTCCGGGTAAATAAATTTAGATGTGAACTGGCTTAAAATCTTCTTGAACACAGTCCACTTCTGTTCAGTACCTTTACCTGTTAATACATTATCCAAGTTGACATTCTGAAGAGCTGCTTTTAACCTTTAATTTTAACCTGAAATTAAAAGTCTTTGTTAACCCAGCGCACTTTTCCTTTCAAAAACAAAGTCCAAACGCCACTATTTCATGGTCACTATTCCCTAAGCCTCCAGTTACCTTTATATCTATAATGCGCTCCACGATGTTAGATATTACAAGATGCAACAAAGCTCCTTTTCTAGTAGGACCCTCAACCACCTGTGAGAGAAAATGCAGCAAATTCAGGAACTCATCGCCTTTTCTGTGATGGCAGTTCCACTACACCAATCAATGTCAGGGTAATTAAAGTCCCCCATAATTAGCACACTTCCCAAACTTGCAGACCTTGCCAACTGCATATGAAGTTGACTCACCTCCTCTCTGCTAGCATTTGGTGGCTTATAGCAGACACCAACAATGACATTACCCCCTTTCCTGTTGCCTAATGCCACCCATATTGCCTCCACTTTAACATCCATATCGCCAGTTATCTCTTCTTTAAAATTTGGCTTCAATTCTTTTTTAACATAAACACATACTCCTCCCCCTTTCCTTTTTTCTCTGTCCTGCCTAAACAAGGCATATCCTTCTAAATTTACAGCCCGGTCATGAAAACCATTCAACCACATTTCTTCTATACCTATTACATCATACTTTTCATTCAATGCCATAATTTCCAATTCACCCTTTTTGTCAGCCAGGCTTCTCGCATTTGTAAACATATATTTTAGATTATGATCATATAATTTATTTGTACACTTTAATACACATGCCTCCCTTTCCCCTATGCCAGCCCCACCCCCCTTTCCATCCGCCACTGGCCTATCTACACCCTGCTTTCCTCCTGGGCTATCTATCCCAGTGAGACTGCTAATACCCCCCCCCCCCCCCCCCCAAACCTAGTTTAAAATCTCCTCTAGCCATCTTCTCCCCTAAAACAGCTGCACTGCCATCAGTGAGGTGCAACCCATCCCTACTAAAGAGCCTGTAGCTGACAGCAAAGTCTGCCCAGTTCTCAATAAACCCAAACCCTTCTTCCTTACACCACCCTCTTAGCCACGCATTAATGCTCCTAAGCTCCCGCTGTCTCCCTGGCTTAGCACGTGGCTGCGGTAGTATTTCTGAAAACACTACCCTGGAGGTCATTGCTTTTAACTTGGTCTGTTGCTCTCAGAAATCATGTTTAAGGACCTCGCCTCCTTCACTAACTTTTTCATTGGCACCAATGTGAACCAAGACCGCCGGGTCACACACGGCTCCACCCAATAATCTGTCTACACGATCCACCACATGCCGAACCCTAGCACCAGGCAGGCAACACACAGTTCAGAATGTAGAGTCTTGGCAGAAGATTACCCTATCTACCTTCCTTATAATGGAGTCCCCTACCACTACCACCTGCCTAGCATTCCTGATCCTTCGTTCCTCCTCGCTTGTATCAGAGATGGCAGTCCCCTGGGTGCTCAAGGGACTAGCCCCCTCCATACACGCTTTTGGGATGGGCAATCTGGGAAGAAGCCACCCTACCTTTCCGTCCCCCACTTCCCCTAGTAACCCTAACAAAACTACCTCCCCCCTCAACCTTCCCTGTCCCACTTCCACCCACCTCTATACTGGCCCCAGCCAGCGCCTGCTGACCCCCCAGATTTGCCAATCCCTGCAATGCTGCAGGGATTTATCATGCTGGTGATACAGTATTAGCCCTCCTAGTTTTTTTTTAAAGAATAATCCGTGTTAGAATATAGATAAAGTACTTCTAGGGTAAAGTTTAATTTGTTTTAGAACATATTTATTCATTTTTAAGTGCTGAAATAACTTCCCATTTAGGGTCCATGGTTCCATTTTCAATGAGAATATTACACGCTGAGCTACGGCAATATCTTGGAAGCCCTCAAGAGTCCCTTGATCGACTGCACAATATGAAAATAGTTTGTTTACAGGTAGGTACAGTTAGAAACATGTTATAGTCTAGAGACTGTATTGACTGCATATGCTCACTTTGTATCATAATTGTTATTATAGATATTGAACAACCTGGAAAAGGGACTTGCAGAGGATGGAAGCATGATTACAGTCTCTCACAGTAATCGAAATGGTGCGTATTAACCCCTTCATTACTGATACATGGACAAAAATATTCCTTGAGCTGTATAAGAAAGTTGGTTCTAGTGGCTCAGTATAAGACAGACATATACAATACTATTAGGGTAAAAATTCTAGTACATTCTTTATTTGGCTGTAGAATTAAACATTTCCGTTTATTGGACCTTTTACATTTTTATTGTTCTAAAGGTTCGTACACACGTGCGATCGTGGGTCCCGACCCGCGACGCACGATGTATAGGAACGAACGTTTCAGCCAATAATTGGCCCGTTTATGGGTCCTTTATCGCCCGAAACGGTTGGGGATAGTTGCCCGACCAACCTGGCAGATCTTCAAACTAACGTCCATTTTGGCCGATAAAGGGCCCATACACGGGCCAATTATTAGCTAAAATATTCGTTCCTACACATTGTGCGTCCCGGGTTGGGGCCCGCGATCGCACGTGTGTACGAACCTTTAGATACTCTTTCAGCATGTGGTGCATGAGTTCAGGGTTGCCATCAGTTGCAATTAGCAGCTTGTTGATTCAGCCATATTAATCCCCCTACACACACACACTGGCTATTATAATGAAGTATAGCATTTTAATATTTATCATACAAGTGCTATAAACACACACTGTGCTGGTTTGGAAATCCCACTCTTTATAAGAAGAGGAATGGTGCACCTATTGTTAAAGCATACCGTATATACTCGAGTATAAACCGAGTTTTTCAGGCTGAAAAATCAGCCTGAAAACTTGGACTCGGCTTATACTCGAGTCAACAGCTTCAATGAGCATTCCGGCAGCCGCACAATCTTTCTCTGTACTGGGCGCGCCGGCCTGACGTCACTGCCCGGCGCCGAGCAGTGACGTCAGCCGGCGCGCCAGTAAAGGAATGAGCGCGCGGCTGCCGGAATGCTAAGGATACCGTACCTTCATGCTGCCAGGAAGCCCTTGGATGGAGGAGAGCCCACAGGGAGAAAGACCACAGGTACAAACTGAACTGGGTGGGAGTGAGGGGGGAATTCAAGATGTTGGGAACTACAACTCCCAGCATTCTTTATTAGCTGGGAGTTGTAGTTTCCAAACATCTTGAAGCCAAGTGAGGGTGGCATTCAAGGTGTTTTGAAACTACAACTCCCAGCTAATAAAGCATGCTGGGAGTTGTAGTTTCCAAACATCTTGAATGCCACCCTCACTTGGCATTCAAGATGTTTGGAAACTACAACTCCCAGCTAATAAAGCATGCTGGGAGTTGTAGTTTCCAACATCTTGAATGCCAAGTGAGGGTGGCATTCAAGATGTTTGGAAACTACAACTCCCAGCATGCTTTATTAGCTGGGAGTTGTAGTTTCCAAACATCTTGAATGCCAAGTTTCTACCCTCGGTTTATACTCGAGTCAACAACTTTTATTAGGATTTTTAGCTGAAATTGGGTACCTCGGTTTATACTCGGGTCGATTTATACTCGAGTATATACGGTATTTAACATTGGGTGCACTGTTTTGCCCATGCTGTTAATTTGCAGCAACCTTTTAGTGTTCAATACATTTTTTTATTTTTCTTAAAAATTGCAGGAAGAATAACATCACAGATATGAACATTCAACTTTTAGGCTCCACTGTGATGTTCTAGTAGTCGGTAGATATGAGTTTTTATCCAATCATGGATAATTTTTATCCCCAATTCTTGTATCCTGTTTACCTGAACCTATAAAGTTCTTAGTGTGACCTCAGCTGCTTTTAACATAACTAATATATGGGAATTGGATTTATCCCTTGATTACTATATTTTGTGCAGCAACCTTTTAACTAGTCAACCACAGTTTCACATTTAACATTTGATTGGATGCTCCTTATTAATAGCACAGGTAACATTTTGCACCTCATATTAAATAAGCCTTATTAATAATGTCGCATGAACAGTTTTGCAGAATAGCTTTTGTAAATGGCACAGAAATCAATCATTAAAGGGCATGTCCACCCCCAAAACTAAAATTTAACCCCTTACTGTTTTAAAACAATCCTTACCTTACATCCCTGCTCAAATAGTTCCCTGCCGTGCCCTCCAAAGTCCAGGAAACTGCTTGTAGGAGCAGTGTGTGCTCATGCTGTGCCTGAGACTCCTCAACCTCATCAAGGTTGAGGCATGCTCAGTGCAGCCCTCCCTGCCTCTCAGCCAATCACGGACGTGGCTGCCGGTCCCGCCCATTGCTTTCAATTCCATGCAAGCAGAGGGCCTGAACACTGCAGCGGAGGAGAGAGGGCAGGTAAGTAAGAATCGGGGGACTTTCTAACAATTATATTAATGCGGTTGGGGCTGGGGGAGCATGCCCTATCACATATCAAAAGTTAAATTTTGGGGTGGACATGCCCTTTAAATCAGAAGTACCTTATAAGAACAAGATAGCTGCACCTTTGGTGGTAACTATGGAAGTGCAGAGGTTTTTATTTTCTTTTAATGCAAAATAAATGTACCTTTTATGGGTGTGTTGTAAGCTACCTTGGCAGAAAAAGTTAAAGGCTGTTTTGTTGGTCTGTGTTTATTGTTGGCTTTAAAAACACTTGAAATCACTTGCTGGTTTCATTAACGTGGATTTTCCATCCAAATATTTAAATCCCATATGAAAACTTTGTCTTTATTAGTTTGCAATATGCCAAATTTTAACCATTTTAATGTGTTTCTACCTGGCCATAAAAGTATCCCCATAGATGTGTAATGCAAGCCTAAAGAAGGCACACAATGACAGATCAGGAAGCCAACTTACAATAACAGGTCCCTCCATAGAGTCACAAAAGAGATTGGAAGTCATTTTGGAAGACTTGTGAATTGAGAAAATTAGTTATGGGTCATCCAAGTTTGAAGGTTCAATAAATTTTCTTGGCATGTGTTCCCCTTGTAAAGCAGAGGCTCAGCACTTCTTTAAAGTTTAAATCTACACAGCATATATCTCTCGTGTTTGGCCATAAATTCAAAAACCTCTTTCCATTTGAGGACCAGTTTGGCCGGCTGTCACTTAAATCATTCTACAAAATGTATCCCCTTAGAACATAGTGAAGTTAAATGCCAGTATCTTTAGCTTCCAAATATCTCCGCTATCTAATTGGTAAAATCAGATGATGCATTTTAGGGAATATTTGATGGCTGGACGTCTGCCTAAAAGATATTTTAATTTAGATGTGATTTATTGAATGCAACACGAGGATTGGAGACTAGGATAGAATTCAAATCAGAAGAGCAAACCAAGAATTGCATGCCAAAGTGGGGTAGTGAATGAAATAAGATCTATGTATAAAAAGAAACTGATGTAATCTTAGCAATATAAGCTTTTTTTTAACCTGTATTTCCACTGAAAAAAATATACAGCTTGTTCTTTATAATGCAAATGATTGTCTTCTAGGTAATATAGCAAAGCGCAATAACTTACCAGGCGTATGGGAAGACTTATTTCTAGTATAGCACATCTCCCAATTTTTAGGCCCTCGAATGAGAGATGGGGCAGGGCCATACTGGGAGCACAATCACAACTTCCCAAGGCATTGGTAAGGGAAAATCCCAGTAAAAGTGAACTGAGCAGTTTAGGTCATCATCTTGAGTACTTTTAAAGGGTAACTGTGGTGTTTATAAAATAATTTATTATTATAAAATAATTATATTATATTTAAAATTTGTCTTCTGGCTACATTTTCTGATAAATAAAAGCATATGCGTTAGGTGATTAATAACCTTAATACATAAGTATTATAATGGGAGCTGCAGTAGAATATTTCCTTATAAAAAGTCACTCGACTATGTAGCTAAGTGGCTAAAATATTATATTCCACTGGACCTCCCATTCTAGCCTTATCCCTCTCCCCACCTACATTTAACCCCCCCCCCCCCCCCCCCCCCCCCCCAGCCCCTCTAACTTAAACAACAGTTAAAAGGAACATACCAGCCTAGTAGCTATCCCTTTGAAATACCTTTGTAGAGGATCAGACAAACATTCATTATAAAGTGACAGAAGCAGTTGGCAGTTCCTGTTAATGAAGTTCAGCACAGTGCGCATGCCTGAACAATGCCTCATCGTTTGTGTTAAACTTCACTATCGGACACTGCATCTGTCACTTCATAACGAATGTATCTCTGCCCCTCCACAGAGTTATTTTTAATGGGGGGAGAATAAAAAATGTACTGTATGTAGTAAATGTAATAATGCACCCATAGGCTATATTTTAAGAATTTTATGACACCTCTGAGTTCCCTGCATATATATGGAACTTCTATGTGGCATAATAATATTATTACACGGTAAGGGGCACATTATCCCTTAAATATCACTGTTGGGCATGTGTACAGTGCTGTTTTAGTTTCAATAAAATTTGCACATATTAAAATTACACTGAGTGAGTGGGCTAAAAGGAGCTCAGATTTGTTCACATGATTCATAGTATCCATACTGCAGTACAAATGTATGTAAGTTGATAAGTAAGACAAACAAATTACCATTATATGGCCTTTATATTCTTCACTTGCACCAATACCTGTAGCCACATTCTTGCTCCCCCTTACCTTAAAAAAATAGATATGATGTGGCTAATTGAAGAGCTCCTCCCTCTATCTGAATGAATTGCACAAAATATATATGTAGCAAATAAGGAATTTGGTGGTAGTGGAATATTTTAGTGATTATAAACTTGCCATTCTTTGCTTAGGAATCGCTTAGTAAGGCGCGAAACTCTGTTAGGATGACATGGGGGGACCTTCAACTCTTCAATTCAATCTACTGCAGACTGAATTGGAACAGTAGATAGCATTCTTATGTACGTAGCTTTAGACCATGATAATTACGATGCTAGAGGAATTGAGCAGGTATATAGAACAAATTCCATTCACCTGCATGCTGTAAACTACAGTCACTGGTAGAAAAATCATGGTAATTTTATTCTTTAAAATTTGCACCTTTTCAAAGAGGCTTTTCTCCATGGAGCTGATTTTTTACATGAAGATGCCAATTTAGATGTAAATTTGCTAAGTTTGCATTACACTAATATAATTCCCATAGTGCATAGCTGTAAAACAGCATGTGTGAATGAAGTGCAAAGTGCCATATGGGGATTTCAGCTCTGGATGCATTAAGTCTGTGGGAATGTCAGGAATACAAGGGATTATGTAGCTGCTCTCTTATTCCATACAAGTAAAGGTTGATCTACATCTAATTAATGACATCCTTGAAGAGCTGGATTGTCTTGCACTAAGGGATTTGCTTTTGAGCTGCTGTGACTGTAAGGTCAGACAGAAGGAGGGGGCAGATGAGGGTAAATCCTTTCAGACATATCACGCCACAGCTGGGTGGCTCTGCGCTGATGTTTGTGAAACAGCTTTCCCTGTATAGTAGGACGTTCTCTGCAGATTTCAAATCAATACACTTTGTATTCTTCCTCCCCTTTGTCGTACACATGCTTAGGTTTCAATTGATTTTTGATAATATTTAGTGCAAGTTCTGAAAGAGAGGGACAAGCTAGTTTACTTGTTGTGTTGTATATTACCCTTCATCACTGTTAATTAACATTGCCATAAGCTGGGTACACACAGTAACGATAATCCGACGGTATCAGGGCTTTATCGTTACTGTGTGTACGTTCGTTTCCTGAACGATCGGGTCGGCCGTACGCTCGTTCGGGAAAGGCCGAAAATTTCCATCGGCCGCGCTAGACTCCCTATAGGAGTCTAGCGCGGCCGATGGAAACACTATAGGGAGAACGCTCGGGACTGTGTGTATGCAGATCTTTCAGAAATCTGTACTGTGTGTACCTAGCTTTAGATATCATTGCTGTTCTGGGGATTTTAAAAAGGCCCTTTTTCCCTTTTCTATGGTAGGAAAGAGGGGGAAAACCTTCAAACATTGTAAAAACAATCTTCTGTTCCACTTTGCTTTTCATACATTCATGTTTTTCTATCACTATTTCTATATACTGCATGAAAACACATATCCTTCCATACTCCTGTACAGACCTCCCCCCAGTCGGACTGCTTCCTCTCGCCTTAAACCTTTCTCTCTCGTAGCTCCCATCCTCTGGAATTCTATTTCCCTCCCTCTACATCTAGAAACCTCAATTAGCAGGTTTAAAGTGACCCTTACATCCTACCTATCTGGTAACCAGCACAGTATTTGATTGTTTTATTTGCACTTATACCCATTCCATTGTATTTGTGTGTTACCCACCTAACTAGATTGTAAGCTCTACGGAGCAGGGACCTCCTTTCCTCTTATGGCAAAGCCCTAGCACTTCTATTTATATAAGTTATATATTTATGTACTGAATTACCTATGTATTTATCACCCTTGTATGACTTTATTGTATTTTAATACTGTACAGCGCTGCGCCCCCAAGTGGCGCTATATAAATAAACGTATACGTACATACATACAATAGTTACACAGGTTGTGTAATCTGTATAAATAATCAGTAACTAAAAATAAACTGCTAAATTTAAAGTGTAAATTCACGTAGGCTGATTGTGTGGTTATTAAGAAGATTCCATTCACAGAGGGCCAATCTGATCATTAAAGGGTATGTCCACCCTGAAATCCATTTTTCAATATATGATTCCCCCTGTCCCCCCAGCCCCAACCGCTCTATTTTTAATCTTAGAAAGTTCCCCAAACTTAGAAGTTCCCCTCTTTCCTCCACCGCGCTGCCGGCCCTCTGCTTGCGAGAAAATGCAAGCAGAGGGGCGGGACCGGCAGTCGCATCAGTGATTGGCTGAGCGGCAGCCAATCACGGACGCGGCTGCCGGGAGTTCATTGCGGCGGGGGAAAGAGGGAAGGTAAGTAAAGTTTGGGGCACTTTCTAAGAATAAAAATGGAGCGGTTGGGGCTGGGGGGACAGGGGGAATCATATATCTAAAGGGTTTTACACTAGGGGTAGGGAATCCTGAGAGGGAGGGAGGGGGAGAAGGGCTGCAGTACGCATGCCAAACTTCTCCCGGCGGCCCAGTAGGAGGCAGAGTCCTATATGGACTCTGCTATCCTCCTTGTGGGCAGTTTTGGGACTGGGGGGGGGGGGGGGGGGACTACAGGAGAACCTTATAGAGCTGGGATGTGAGGTAAGGATTAAACTACACCTAAGATGAGGCCAGTAGTGGGGGGGATTATGCCCTTTAAGGGACATGCCCTTTAAATGTGTAGGCTTAGTTTTATGGTGATTGGTCAAAGGAAATAACCATGCAACCAGACATCTTTGCAAACATTAGCTGGATGGTTTGCAAAGATGTCTGTCTAGTCTGGTATGTGTATACCTATTCCAATCTGATTTTGGGTTTATTTTGGCACAGATACATCTGGTTGTAATGCTGATCTGGTCTAAAATAACTATACCTGGTTGACCTGGTCTAAAAGTCTGTGTATTTGGATCAGAACCTCTTGTACAGAAAAGTCCTCATTTTGGCCTGTTCAAAGCACAGTCAAGTACAGGTCTAATGACATTTAGTGCCGATAAAATACATGAATAATGGTAAATTGCTTTCCATTGTAAGTAATCAGAATCATGCTGCTTATGGCTCACTGTACATTTCTTACCATTCTGTTGGAATCCTGTGTAAGCCATAACCAGCAGGATTTTAATTCACTATAATTTGAAGGCATTTGCTGTAAATCCTAGGGTTTTGTTGGGCTTTTTTATTTTTATTTGAAAATCCATGATAAACTGTTGCTGATCCATTTCCCCCTTAGATCTGAGGGCTGACATTCCATAAGCGTAAAGTAGATACAATACAGGCAGAACTGTAGTACTTATCTTGTTGTTTTTTGTCCATGCATTCAGTTTCACTGTAGTCTGTAGCCTAGTTCTGTAATATCACATCAGGTAGATTATTAATGCTGGATCAATATCCATCATGCAGGGTCTGGGCACAAATGATGGATTTCAAGCCAGTTCCTAATGTTTCCTTTTCTGCCCAGCCTTGTGACCCAGCTCACCAATGGTATTTTAAGCACTGCGATTAGAGAGTCTCTTTGATATTGTAACACAGCCAGGCAGATCATTCTGTGTGATGGCTGCAGGCTACAGAACTGTATCCTCTCCATCTATAATGAACAGACAGTGTAAACATTGCTAATGCAGCAAGGATTGTACCTACCGTATCTTTCTTTTTTTTGTTTTGTTTCTAAAAGTGTTAAATGTATTCTGTGTTGTAAGCAATTGAATGCGTTTTCCCTAATATGAATGTGTTGTTGCATTTAGAATTGCAAACTGGAAATTTAGCAAGACTGTTCTGCATGGCCGGGTCGTTTATTCAAACACAGGGTAACAGCGGGGGATTCTCTTTCCCTTTGTCTTGAATTTCAAGCCTAGAGTGTATTAAAAATTCTAGCGTGAAACCCAGCGGTGTTAACAAGAGGGCTTTCTTTAAATCAGAATTCATAGGACCTATGATTGATGGCTAGAAAGGACCTCTAATTTATTTGTGCGCATTCATGAGCTGATCTTATTTTGCAGCCTCTGTTCAGCTGTGGAGGTCACGTCTGGGCCGGGTGATGTACTCTATGGCAAACTGTCTGCTAATGATGAAGGTACGTGGGTGGCTGCCAAATGCAGGCTTACCGTATATACAGGAATAGAATGCCAAGTAAGAATTGTAAACCTGAAATGCTTGAGAATGTCATAGGAAATACAGACAGGGAGATATTTAAAGCCATGATTACTACTACGCTGTTCAATAATTTATCCCTTTACAGTCGAATAATCTTAAAATTGTAAGGGTGATAAGTACTTTTATTCTTCTTTAAAGATATATTTATTATATAGCATTTGGAAATAGCAGAATCCGCTACCTAGAATTGCAGCATTCCATCAGTGCTATTGTTTTGTTTGTTTTTTAATTTCATTACCAAATGCTAATCTCTAAAGGGGGTTATTTAATATAAGATGCCAGTGCTATTAATCTGTAACAACCAATTAGATGTTAGATTTTAACTGGTCCACTGCACATAAATAGCACCTGATTGGCTGGTGCAGATTAATAATAAATTATACAGCACTGGTAAATTTTTGCACCTCATTAAATGTTTTAAGATGCCTTATTATCCTCCATTTTATTATTCGGAAGATTGCCATGTTTTACAAATCTGGATTTATAATCCTAAATCATGCTTGGAGCAATTGCTCCAAACAAGATTTAGTTATCACCTGTTACTCATACAGAATGGATGCTTGTGTCCGACAATCATTCTGTACTACTCTATGGGGAGAGGTAGAGCAATAGCAGTCTCCTTCAGCATTAAAACCAGCAGGCATATGTAATGAAAGTTCTTATTGTTAAAAATGGTGCTAATTTTACATCAAACAATTGGATGTTGGCTTTCAAATGGTCAATAACATCTGATTGGTTGGGGCCGAATAAGCACCATTTTTAACATTTACGTAACAACTTTAAATGTGGTGTGGATGTTAACGACAGTTTGTGCATCATGTTTTTTTTTGGGGGGGGTGGGGCCGTAGAGCCTAACAAAGGTAACAGAGACGCGCTCTAAAATCTTTATTGATGTTTTACACATTTTTAACAAATGCTCAGTCCGCAGACTTGTGTTCTTTAATTCATATACAACAGCATGCAATGTTTCAGATCTAAGCATGAACTTAAGCCTTAGTGAGGAAGTTCCATTGTGATCCAGGTCTAAATCTGCAAGTTGGCATAAAAAATGTTTTTATTATTCTATTGCACATATGTTTTAATATCTTTTTCCTTCCTTTGCAGCAACAATTATGTAAGCATTATGAGAAAAATGTTGACCTTGATGCACACTTCTTTATCCAGCCTTGACATGTATGTTAAGGGCTATAAATTCAATTAGGGGCTTCCATAGAAGCATGAAAAATGGGGGCAGGGGTATATGCTTAGAAGGACAAGCAGATCTAGTGGTAGACTAGTTGGAACATGGCAGTCTTGTTAGATCTATTTACTATATGTATATGCCATTTATTGAAGTAATATCTTGCTACTTTCATCTGTATTTTGGAATTGAAATGATCTGAAAGATCATGGAGGTTTTAAAAATTTAATTTAGTTTTCCTTTAAATTTACACGGAGGACATAAGGAATAGGATGACTGTCAAACGGGTGTAACTTGAAAACCTGGTCCCCCCCTCCTTGCATTGCTTATAGTAGCTACTAGGGGAGCACTGAGATGGTCTGTTTATCGGTGCAAAGGAGAGTAAGAATTCTTGGACAACTGTTGTCAACTTCCTCACATTGAGGTTATTTGATATTCATGCTAAAGCTGTGTGTATTATTTAATATTTAGGGTCCCTCTTTAGACTTATTTCTAATAAATATATCAATGGTTCATTATTATTCCATCTGTATACAAATAAACTGTATGAGCAAGGAAATATTACCGATGTGGTCAAAAACTAGGTCAAAGAAACACAGAAATGAATGAATAGCACCCCATACATTCTCAATCAATGTTTTTTGTACAAAGATTCCAAAAGCTAGGGAGAGTGGTTTGTTTCCTAAAATAGTTACATGAGAATGTTCAGCTTACCAACCAATCAAAAAGTGCCACCTTATTGATATTATCACTGTTTACCTTTCATCATATGTCATAGACTGGCACTACCCAGATTGTTTTTTTGAAAAATGTTCACAGTCTGGACAAGCTCCCTTTTTATAATGCCAGCATTGTCCTGTGCTGCACAGCACGACCAATCTCTGCTCATTATTGAGAGATTTTCTTAACAGTGGTTAATTATGTTCCACAAGATATTCTAACACCATCAGGCTATATATAGCTGAAAATATTAACAAAAAAAGTCAGCTGTCCTTCTTTTTTTAATAAAGACTGATTAATATTGCTTTTATTTATCTGGATATATCCTAACCACAAAGTAGGTCTGCTTTTTCCTATTTTTCTGCAATTTGCTGACATCTAGAGGACTTTCATTAGACTGCAACACTGCAGTATTTTAACAGATGGTGCTTTCCCTTTAGCAAGATATTGACATTTTCCTGTAGTAACTAATTAATCGGTTCAAACAAAAGAAACTTAGCACTGGAAAATCTGTACACGTTTGAGTGTGGCTCATTTTTCCATAATTAGACAAAGGAAATACGGATATTAGCTCACACATCTAAAGTGTTTTTTTTTTTTTTTATTTACTTCAATCCTATTTTATGTGTGTTTTCTTATGCTGCAAACACCTACACTGCTTACGGATGTCAAAATAGAATTAGGAAGATTACTTTTGTCTGTATTCTAATTAAATATTTGTGTTAATGGATATGTGTGTGTGTGTGTGTTTGAGAAAGAGACGCAGTCCAAAGCTTTGCACTGCTAGATCATGGCTGTGTATTGAGAATATACGGTTTTAATTGCAGTGTGTGTGGCTATTCATTCTTTTTTACTCTATTATTTATATGGAGCTACAGTATCTATCTCTGCACCACACATAAAAAGGGAACAATTAGAGTGCTGTTCTATTTTTTATATATATATATATATATATATATATATATATATATATATATATATCCTATATAATAAAACCCTAATTGCTGTGTCTGTGCCTCTGTGTATGTGTGTGTCACTGCAGTTCCAATGTAATGTAATGGGCTTAATGTCTAGTATATATGTAATATGTGTGTATATGTCACCCAGCTGCATAGCTAATTTACTTTCTTCCCCTGTAATTTTCCAGTAAATTAATATAATCCAGAGTGGTTTTTGTTAATCTGAAGTCTGTAACACATACTTCAGAGAGACACTGCATTCCTGTGACTAAGAAGAGAGACAGGGCCCCCTTCTGGCCAGTCAAGGAAAGTTCTACCTTTGCTGTACCAGAAATGGTACGGACGGTTTATAACAAAATTGTTGGTCAGGAACTCTTCAGTGGCATAATGTCCTTATATTACACTGTGAGGGGCGAATTATCCCTTTTTATAATCCACCCCTTTATTGGACTCCCATGGAGTCGACCTTTTAATAATTACTTTATAACCTAACCCTGTAGTGGATTTCTGTGGGAGGAACTGTAAAATTATAGCCTTATAATCTTACAGTTCCAGGAGGAGAAGGAAACCAGAAGCAACAAAGGGATAGGTTATAATAAATAATGCACCCCGAACTGTAAATTAAAGGGATATTACAATCTGGGCCTGGACACTTCTACCTCTTACTGACCCATCGCAGACCCGTTAGGTACAGTATACTCCACTAACAACTTTGTTACAGATACTGATCTGCTTCACCTTATGTCTCATCCCCATCTCCTCTAGACTAGCCTTCCATCCTATTGTACCACTGTAATGCTGTAAGTTACCACACTGAATGTTGCTGGACCTGCACTTTGTATTACTTGCACTACCCTTGTATGTAACATGTATGTTTTCCTTATGTATTTTAATGCAACTGTAAAGCTCCACGGAACATGTTGGCGCTATATAAATCCATAATAATAATATTAGAAGTCACCTTGAATTTCCGTGCCTTGTATAAAAGGTACTCGTGCTTTTATATGGTCACGAAACTCCTCGGTGACTTCTAATATCCTTATAATTTACAGTTGGGGATGCATTATTCACTATATAAACGGCGTGCTACATAGAAGCGCACCGATTACAACTTTACGGAAGTAGGTTCCCCTCTCCTCTACCTCTGGTTCCAGTCAATTCCCTTTAACCCTCCTTCAGGCTCACCATCTTTTACATCTTATGCCACTCCGTTCATCCTTCTGCCACACCACTGTGTCTACCACTGCTCCTCTTCCTTTTATGACCCCCATGGTACATTTTGGTGAAGGAGTTCACTTGCGCAATTGAGCAGGCTCGGCATTCCGTAGGGAGAGGAGGAGCAGTGGCTGACACAGTTGAGCAGTAGATGCGGAATGGAGTGGGATGCGATGTAAAATATGTGAGCCTGAAGGGGGGTGAAAATGGAGGTGGGGAAGTGAATGCAATAGGGGGACAGTTGTCTTAGCAACTCTCTTTATGAACAGAGGGTTACACAAACAGAGGCTAGAAATGTACTTAAATGAGGGGGTGGATTCTAATTGATGTTTCCCTTACAAAAAAGTATTTGAATATTAGCATTCACCTTGGAGTTTGTGCTTTTATATGGTCACAGAACTTCTAATATCCTTATACATGAGTATATACGGTAATGTACCCCCTACTGTAAATTTTAAGTAAAATTTTTCAGGCTTTAAAATTAGCCTGAAAACCTAACCTCGACTTATACTCAGGTCAAGTCCTAATTTAGATCTAAATTCTGCAATTGCAGATAGTAACCAGTAGGTGGCGCTGTGTTAACCTGCATAGAAAGTTACAGGAGCTGATCGGCCTTTACACTTCCTGCTTCCTGTAGTCTGGCTGTTGGACTCACTCTGCACTGTCACTGCTCATCTGGATGCTGTAAATCGGATTGGTCTCCTCAGTGGTAAGCTTAATTAAAAGTTTACTGAAACTTGCCACTCCACATGGTTAGAAACTGAAACTCCCAGCAACAAAGCATGCTGGGAGCTGTAGTTTCCAAACATCTGGAGTGCCAAGGAATTGGAGGTTACTGGTACTGGATTTGGCTATTACTGTATGGGATTTATGTATGGGAATTCTGCTGTCCATTTAAAGGGCAACTAAAGCCTAAAAACAACACAGAATCAGAAGGCAGTAGTGGTGATAATTTCTACCCTTGACTTATACTCGAGTCAATCAGTTTTTACAAATTTTTCAGGTAAAAATAGGTACCTCGACTTATACTCGGATCGACTTATACTCGAGTATATACGGTATATAATTTGTAAACCCACCCACCACCACCACCCCCTCCTCTTCTGTCTCTCTGTGTGTGTTGCTGCTTCATGGGAGATTTTAAGATTTTAAGAGACTGTAAGGGTTTACGATCTTATATAAGAGCCTTCCCAAACAAGGATATTCAAACCAAACATCAGGTGGATGGGGGATTCAATGCAATCACTGATTTTTAAGAGAACCTGCTGGAATATTCAAAAAATAAAATGTACATGGACAGCCCTTCATTCAACTTTCATAGAGCTCTTATATAAATTTTATTACATGGAATCATTAATATGTGGTGCAAATGTGGCCTAATTAACATGTTTCTGAATAGCAATTTTATTCTTCCATTGCGAGTAAACAATCTGATTGTTTAATGGACTCAGGTTAAAGAGATCATGGTTGCAGCTTAAATTGTATTGTCGTTTTTATAATGACTCCTATAATGACTGGACACTTCAGAATTCAAAAGAGAGGTGATTTTTACTTATTCTACTTTTTTTTTTTATGATCATACAGTGCTGAGATGTTTAGAGCTTGAAATCATTGTATTAATTTATTGTTCTATAGAGTAAGCCTGCAATTCATTCAATCAGTTCATGTAAACAGACTTTAAGAATGTTTCGTATTAGATAAACAAATATTTGATTAATGAAAATCCTAAATTGAAGACTGTTCACAAAAAGGAAACACGGAGGCTGTCTTTAGCATTATTACTATATAAAGCTAATTTATTCCTTTTAGTCTTTAGGACAATGATGCTTTGTACAGTGATGTCTTAATGTTGGTTTAAATTATAACTCACATCAATGTTCCAATCCCACACCTGAGTTCAGCCATATGCTTAAAGGATAACTGTATTGCCTCAATGCATTTTTTAAAAAAAATTGCATTAAAAAGAGTTAAGGTATGCAGCCCTCCCCATACATTTTTTTCCTGATTTCGAGCCTCTCTCTGCCTTCAATTAGCCATGCTGGGAAGGCAATTCTGTCTGCCTCTGTCACTCAAAGCTAGCATGCAATAAAACACTTCTCCACCCACCCTTTATCAGCTTGATTATGTAGGCTGTATCGTAGTAACAGGACATTTCAAGTTTGTTTAACTGGCAGAGGAGGAGGAGAGATGTTGTAACAGACATTCCCACCAGCCAATGACAAGTGCTATGTTAATCAAGGCCCTGGGCCCTCTAGGAGGCGGGCTTTTAGCACTCCTCTTTGCTGTGTGATATCTAAAGGAGGGCAGCATGTGATTCAGTGATTTCAGCTGCTGCAAGTGTGGACATGTAATGGGAGTGATGTTGTTTTTTTGATATTGTTGTCCTTTAATTCTCAACAAAAAGTGTACACTTACCAGTAAATAGATTTTATCCTAGATTATGGCATCCTCTTTGTATTGTAAATGTTTAAAGGAGAATTCTACTCATGCAGAAACTAACTGCTTTTTAGCAGTAACTGACAGTTTTCAAGCTCCTCCCCCTCGTTCATTAACATACGTTCTCCAATACTAGAGGTGGGAGAATTTTCAGTGACAATGACTGTGGGTAGAGCCACAGTCATTTTTATTTTGATGAATACCTGAAAATCATTGTTGATACCTTAATAATTTTTGCTCTCTGTCTGTGTTATGCAGTAGCCATTGTCTCTGTATTGTACATTATCTTTCCAACATTTTGTTTTTGCATCTGGAAGGCCGCATGGTTAACATCCTTGGTATAAACTAATGTTTAAACGTAGGTTACAGTGTATAATCCTAATTATAACCCATGAATACAATTCATGTCCAGAGACTTGACCAGCTGAATCTTAGAAACATGGATATATCTGTATACATACATACTTTTGAATTGTGGGCAGCACAGTGGCTCAGTGGTTAGCACTGATGCCATGCAACGCTGAGGTCCTGAGTTCGATTCCACCCTTGAACACATCTGCAAGGAGTTTGTATGTTCTCCTTGTGCTTGCGTGGGTTTCCTCCAGGCACTCTGGTTTCCCCCACAATCATAAAGACATACCGATAGGTTGTATGTGTCAAATAAATGTGCTTAGATTGTAAGCTCTTCGGGGCAAGGCCTGATGTGAATGTATACATGTAAAAGTGCTATGGAAGATGTTAGCTCTATATAAATCCACAGTAATAATAATAATAAAATTGTGTTTTGCAGGACTACGTTCTGGCTGTTGATGCATATCACACAGTTATAAAACATTACCCAGAGCAAGAGCCACAGCTGCTCAGTGGCATTGGAAGGATATTTCTTCAGGTAATATGATGTTTTATTATACAAGACATATTTGGTTCCATATTCATTCATGCATCCTTTGTTTTTTCCCCCCAAAAGAAGTTACATTCCATTGGTATAGGCATTGTCACAATTAAGACATTCTATGAGTTTGATGTATAAGAGTGTGTGATTTCGCTGCCAGAATGTTACACTTCTGTAAATGTGCCCCATATAGTGTGTGCTATTCCTGGTAATTTAGATCCTATTTCTAGTATCTGTCACAAGCCAAACTGAATTATACAGCACGTAGCAGGGCTGTAAGACCCACAATTCTCAGCAAGCATGCGAGGAGCTACGCTTTACAGGTTTTCTTCTCACACAATATTTAAAAAAGTAGGCAGTTATTTTACCTCTGATCTTTTAAATAAAGTTGTCAGAATGGGTCATGTTGATGCAAAAAGTTACAAAACACATAAAAATATTTTGCAGTTATAACCTTCACCGCATCATAATGCATTGTATTTTTTAGTATCTCTGTTTTGCACAGCAGTAAACCGAGAAGGAAATCCTGTGACATACATAGCCATCCATAAGCTTTGCATCCAGTCTACAGGTAACATCAGGCCAATATTTGGCTCTGGTCCCATAGACTTAAATGGGGCTGACAGCAGAGTACAATAGATTACTTATATACAAGAGGAGGGGACAGGGAAAGATCCCTCTTTACAATGAATTACAATTATAATAGGAGCTTGGTCCATTATCCAATTATTTAAACCGTAACTTTTATTTAGGGCTAGGCCACACTAATGCGTTTTTCACATGCTTGTGCACAAGTTTTCACTTGCGATTACGCATGTGATTTTGGTTAGAATGGAAATCGCGGGAATACAAAAATTCATGTGATTTCCAATGCGCATGCGATTGCGCGTTCGTTACCGTTTTGTAATTTTTTTTTGTGGAAACGCATGTGTTTGCATAATGTTAAATGGCAAAATCGCATGAGCAAATGCAGAAAAACTCACAACAACGCACCAGAATTTCAATAATGCTCGTGATTACATGTGCGCTTCCTTAGTAGTCTCAGCCTTAAAGGGTATGTCCACCATAAAAATAATTTTTTTCTATATTGCTTACTCCCTCCGAACTAGCCGAGCCTCCAATGCAACTTCTGGGAACAGAGTTGCTTTGGGGGCTTGGCCGTCAGCCGTGTCTGTGATTGGCTGAGAATCAGCCAATCACAGACGTGGATGCCGGCTATTGATTCATCCGGGGCTGGTAAGTAATGTTCTGGGGACTTTTTTTTTTTTTAAACAATGCGGTTAGCGTTGGGATGGGGGAAGCTACATTACAGAAAAAGTGTTTCATGCTACACTAAAATGGCAGCCCGAAGGATCTAGATGGAGGGAATCGGCTCCACAGCACATGTCTCTCTACCTCTCGGTGGCTACAGGAGAGGCAGATACCTTTATACAGAAAGACAGCTCCTACTCTTCACTCTCCTGGATTTTGGACAAGCACTATGGAGGAACCATTTGGAGCAGAGATGTAAGGTAAGGATTTCTTAACACTAAACACTGGGGCCAGCATGGGGTTAAATTATAATTTTGGGGGTGGACATGTCCTTTAATGTTGTTAATAAAAACACCTATCTTGTAGAAGATATAAAACCATTAAAAGATGCAAAGCCTTTGTATAATAGAGAGACAAAGGAAAGACCTATTGATTTCCTTAAAGGGATTTATACCGAAAAATAGGTTATTTTAAATTGACCATAACTGGAAACTATAATTCTTCCCAACCACCACTGTATCATTATTTTGTTGATCTGCCCCGTATTTCTTCAGATACCGTATATACTCGAGTATAAACCGACCCGAGTATAAACCGAGGTACCCAATTTCAGCTAAAAATCCTAATAAAGTTATTGACCCGAGTATAAACCGAGGGTAGAAACTTGGCATTCAAGATGTTTGGAAACTACAACTCCCAGCTAATAGCATGCTGGGAGTTGTAGTTTCCAAACATCTTGAATGCCAAGTGAGGGGGCATTCAAGATGTTTGGAAACTAAAACTCCCAGCATGCTTTATTAGCTGGGAGTTGTAGTTTCCAAACATCTTGAATGCCACCCTCACTGGCATTCAAGATGTTTGGAAACTACAACTCCCAGCTAATAAAGCATGCTGGGAGTTGTAGTTCCCAAACATCTTGAATGCCCCCCTCAGTTAGTTTGTACCTGTGGGCTCTTCTCCCTGTGGGCTCTTCTCCCTGTGGACTCTTCTCCCTGTGGACTCCTGTGGACTCTTCTCTTCTCCCTGTGGACTCTTCTCCCTGTGGACTCTTCTCCTGGACTCTTCTCCCGTGGGACTCTTCTCCTGTGACGACTCTTCTTCTTCTATCTTCCTCCATCCATCCTGGCAGGTACGGTATCAGCATTCCGGCAGCCGCGCGCCCATTCCTGTACCGGCGCGCCGGGACGTCACTTGCCCTGGCGCCGGGCAGTGACGTCAGGCCGGCGCGCCAGTGCAGAAAAGGATCGCGCGGCTGCCGGAATGCCCAGGTAAGTGGTTGACTCGAGTATAAACCGAGTCCGAGTTTTCAGGCTGATTATATACGGTATCCAATCTAAAGCATCTTACATTTCAGCTGTGAATCAAGTGCCTTGCTATCATAAACTATTCTTCTGTGAGCAGTTTTGCTGTAGCTAGAACAGTGACAGTTTTAACAGTTGGAATGCTGTGTGCAATTTTGACAGTTGGTTTGTGAGGGGAAGTGTCAGGTCAGAAGTGGGAGTGGTTAAAAGAGGGAGGGGCTATACTGCTCCTGAGTAAAACATGTGCTGGGTTGAAGGCATGCAGCAACAAATGCACCTCAAAGTAAGTGCTTCTTACACATGTTTTTTTTTTATAGATTAAAACTAGCAAAAGTGTGCCCATTGATGCACAATGAAATTGGTGTGTGTATGTTTTGCTGTGTGAGGATATAGAATCTTTACACAGTTATATTTTAAACTGTTACTCTGACAGTCACCAGCTTCCAGAGGAACCAAATAGGATAATCCTGCAGGTCTGAGAGTAGACCCAGGCAATCCTGCCACACTGTTTGGTTGAAACTAAACCACCACGGCAAGTGGTGATGGTACCTCATATATTATAACAGAAGATACCTCAGTGCATCATGTTATTATAATAGATTTGCCCTAATAATCTAACGTATAAACAAACATTTCTCATTCCCAGTTCACCTAAAGAAATGGATTTATCCTTTATATACTCTTTTATACAGATCTAATTGAAAAAAAATAGCTTCAGAGCAATTTTTAATAACTGGTAACTGCTTTTTATTTCAGTATTACAGTAAATCATTGGTATACCTGCCTGGCTTTAACACTAAGGAAAAAGCTAAAGACTTGCAAGCGAGCACCTTCATCCCAACCATTAATAGTGGCTGCCAATTCAAATTGTTCTAGCCAATCAGTCCACTCTCTAGTTACCCCATTAAATGGATCAGGTTTAAAAATAGGTTTGGCAATTGGGCCTGGTAGAGCTACTGAGTCTAATTGGGGCATTTGATCTGCAGGTACAAGGACAAAGAGGATTTAAATCAATACTATCAGTAACAGCCTCCATAGCTTAATACAGAGAACAAATATACAGAGAAAACTGGAAGAATAAATGGTATTACCAGCACCGCTGCCACCAATTTGTACCAGATCACTGCTTTATGGAAGGATTATGGGTAGCATGGCACACCGTGGGTTACTCTGGTGGTCTGGCACAAAGCAGACAGTGCACATAAACAGGTTCCCCACATAACATATGCAGTAATCAGGGGTGTCCCTGCCTATGGTGCACCACTTTGAATATTGACCAGGCCTGTATATTGTGTGTCCTTGTAAGTTGGTGTACACTTATCTGTTGTTTCAGAGTTTGTATCCAATAAGGTAAATTGTCTGTCCAATAATATGTCCTCCCAACAGGTGGTAACAGGATCAGTCAATATCTCTCCAAAGCACACACCACAATACACTTTCTCTCCTCCTAGCCATAGAGAGTAGGGATGTCTTGTCTTTTTTGGATTACACTTCCTTTCACATGGAGCAGACACAGGGGTGTGGTTTAACCTCTCATTTTGACCAAACCATGTTCAAATAAGTACGTTTATGTATTTTGTATAGTTTGTGTTGTACCTAATATAAGTCAGTGCTATACTTTATATAGATTTATTGATGGTCATTTAAATGGTATTAGTGAGAGAGTACACACATACATATACAACTTTCCTATATGTAATATCCTATACCCCCACCTCATTGCTAGCTCCTAAAAACTCAATGCAATCTCCTATGAAGATATAAATATATTTAAAGTGTGCATTTAAAGGGTATGTAAACTGGATTATTTATTTTTTTTAATTAATTAACTATCACTGTACCATTTTTTGTTGATCTGTCCTTTATTTCATTAGATCTCAAATCTGAAACGTCTTCCGTTTTAGTATTTCTGTAAGCAATTTTGCTGTAGCTGGAATGGTTTGGCAGTTGGTGTGCTGTATGCCGTTTTGGTAAAAATAATAATTGTTTGGCGTATAAGTCCAATGCTCTGACCTGAGGAAGAGGGTAGATCCCTCGAAAGCTTGTCTACTAAAATAAACTTAGTCCATTAAAAGTATCACAGTACTCTACTTTTTACTGTATGCAGTTGACAGTAAAACAAGTATTGTATTGAAGGCATGCAGCAACACACACACCTCAGAGTAAGTGCTACTTACATGTATTTATTTATAGATTAAGATGACAGTCATTTTTTCACTATACATACACTTTAAGGGTAATTCAATCCCACATTATCTAGCCCTGTGATTCTATTTGAAGCCTACAGCTCTTGGTGCTATCCTAGACTCAAATAGACCAGAAGAGTATCTAATTACATACAAATAAGACAGGCTGGGATGCAGGTACCAAGGTTGTGGAGGTACGGCAGTATAAGGTAAGTATAATCTGTTAGCAATTCCCACCCGTCTCTGGGTAGGAACAAAAAATAAATAAAATCAACCCCCTGCGCTGCATACCATCCAACACCCCACATAGACAGAAAACAGGTTCAGAGTACCATTGAAAATAGGAAATGAGGCAGCTTTCTTTTTTAGGTTGTTTTTAAAGGGCAACTGTGGTCTCCAAACAACTTAGGATTAAATGAAAGCCTACACTATTTCCTTTATAATAAGCCAACAATAACATTTCTGGCTACAGCCTGTGAGAAATGATATTGGGGTGAATGTTTAGACTTCCTGTTTCCAGTAGCTTTAGTGACATCACCTTACATCTGCCAGCCCCTCTGCCCCAGGGGTGAAGCATGCTCAGTAAAGACTTAATGCTGGGGAAATCAGGAAGTACCTGGGGGGGAATTGAGAGTTGAGAAGAGGAGCCTATTAATGCAGACGGGCTGGTCACATGACTACAAGCTGGTCACAAAAACAGGAAGTGTTCAAGCAGGAAGTAATATTGCTGGACCTTTCCAGCAATAACTTCTTACAAATGTTATCTAGAGATGTGATTTAGGTTTTATTTTAAAGGTGTGATGGAAGGCTTTTTATTTAATTCTTACTAGTTTGGAAGAATTTGAGACCACAGTTACCCTTTAAGGTATGTATTGGGTTTATAAATATTCTAAATATAGTTGTTCAAGACATCATTGCACAGGGACTTGCAATGTTAATATGTTACCATAGGTGTCCTTTAATTGCAGATATCAAACCTTTTTTCCTTGTTTAGGATGCTGGGAAGAAACTGATCTGCAATTTATTTCATTATTGCTTTTCTTCCAATTGAGTTTATAGTCTGATAAGTATGCAAGCTTTGTAGTAACTTTATTAATAATTCTGTTGGAACCTCACAGGCTAAATTCCAGTTTAAGTGATTGAGAATAAAGAGATGTTCAAGGCTTCATGATATAATTGGTTGTTTTTTGCAGTGTGGGCAGCACACCAATTGAACCATATATGTATATACTTTGTTCTCCTTATGTTTTCCCCAGTGTTTAAAGCACTCGCCTCTATCTAAAGCTATTATTCATCCTGCCTTTTGCACCATTTATATTATAGGTCTAACATGCTTGTTATCTTTTTTTCGTAACCATGGCAATATAGAGAGGGAAACAAAAAGCATCCGCACATTATTCTTATGCTATTTCAGATTTAAAAAGAGAATGCAAATGCTTAATGAAAATCATATGTGCTATTGAGGCATAAAGGGCTTCCTATTAGTTTGTTGTTCAATAAAAGAGACATGGAAAAGTTGTGGCCTTCAAATTGTTTTATGGAACATTCCAGGCCAGAGATCTGCGTTCTGGATTATCCATAATTTATATTTGAGTCTAGGATGAGGAGTAGACGGACAAACACCAGTTTGATTTATGGTTCCCAACACCCACCTAACTGGATAAACACCAGCTATAAATAAATTGCAAACATAGGATAGCTTCTTTTACTTAAAACGCTCCTCTGTGTATTTACTACAAAAAGTTTCCATCTTTACTTATCCTTTATCCAATTTTTGGATTTTTATCCCACCAGACTTAGCAGTCTTATTTTACAATTCAAATATATGTAGGCCCACAATTTGGCTGAGTCCACACTACAACACACCAAATCGCGAGCGTTATTGCACGTAATTGTGTGTGCGTTGTTGCGTGTCGTGCCATGTTTGCGCATGCATTTTTGTCTTTTATGATTATAAAAATGCATGCGTTTGTGTAAATAAAATGGTGCATGCAAAACGCAAATGGATGCACAATTGCATGCGCATCGGAAATGGTCTGAATTTTTACGTTCCCGCAATTTCCATTTTAACCAAAATCAGATGCGCAACCGCGTGCACAAATGTGTTAGTGTGGCCTAGCTCTTATTGTCAGTTTTGTAGTAGTAGTAGTATTAAGTCATTTTTTGTTAATTTGGTATACAGTCCTCCAGAAAATTGCTTGTCTCTTTAAAGCAAGTTGAATGTTAAATACATGCTTTGGGAATGGGTTGACAGTGAAGTATGGGTTAGCAGTAAGATAGGTCATTAACAGTCATCACATAAATCAATGTAACTGTGGAGGTATCTGAACCATCACCCAGTAGGAAAGGATCCTCAATGGTGAATCATAATCTTTCCATCAACTGCTCTTTATCCTTCACCTCTGATCCAGTCAGTCATTCCATTACTCGGGCTTGAGCTCAAAGTCCTGGTCTTGACTGTCTCGCACGCTCAACCATTAATACTTTCTTTATTCTCCCTGCTGCTCCGTCACATGTGGTCACATTAAAACACCAACAATCTTTTCGGAAAAGCATGCTTCCTCCATCTGGGTAGTGTGTTGTATCATTCTCTGTTTTTTTTAAAGTGATCGAGTGCAACATCAAACGGTGTCCTTCTGGAAACAATTATACCCATCATATTGGTTCCCAATTGTATTTCGGCTTTGTAGGACCATCGCACTTTATTTCAAACGCTTTTTTATAATATACAAAGTACAGGAGAATTGGCTATTTTAAGCATACAGTATGTGTATATAAAATTTAACGAAAACATATTGCGAGTTTGTTCTTTATTTAGTCCTCGAGGGAGACAGTGAATTTGTCTGATAGATCCACCTACATTCTCTCTCTTATTTTATTTTATTTTTAATTTGCTCTATTCTTTCTGGATTGAGACTGCAGAGTTCTGTGTCTTAACAGTCTTTGCATGAAGTGAGATTGAATTTATGATACCTGTATAACATACCAATATATTCATTTACTAGTCTGTGTATATAGTTTGCCTAAATTAATCCACCTCCTTAATGGATCTTACTGGGACACAGAAAGTCAAAAAATGTGTTTAAGCTGTAGTTCTTCATATAACAGATTTGTTAACAAAACTCACTTATTTGAAAAATGGGTCCTTGCACTGTAGCCAATCGCTAAACTTTTTGAAAATTATAAGCTTTGCATCTGCAACATTTGTTACTAATGCAAACGTTTTTGGTTTTTTTTTACATTTTAGATTGGAGATATAAAAATGGCAGAGAAATATTATCAGGATGTTGAGAATGTAATCCAGAACTTAGCCACTGGAAATGAGCCACAAAACAAAATGATTATCTTCATGAACAGGTATTGTCACAATCATGCAATTCGTGTATATTTATATGGGGAAATGTATATTTGTATATGATTCCCCAATTTCTTATGTTTTGATCTGTATTGTATGTGATTGTCCAGTCTTAAATGTATTATTGTCTGTCTGGAAAAGATATTTTGTGTATTTACATACAATACAAGGATTGTGGAAGCACTCCAATTGGGCTAATTTACAACTAAATTTAGCAAAAGTGCTACTGATCTGGTCAAACATTAATACAAACATAGAAAAATTAATCAATGCACATTCCTAGGCCCCATACAATATCATATTATCTGCACACTGGCATACTTAATAAACAAAGGGGTTTTAGTATACATTACTGTGATCACATGAATGAAAATCCTTCCAACCACGTCAAGGTAACCCCAGTCTGGAAGGTCCTAACTTCTAACCTTTTTTAATGTCTTTTACTTCAATTACGATTAGCACACTTTGCATTTCTCATTCTTACACACTGGATCCATATAACAGGCTCTTTCACTTCCCCCCCAGCCATTTGGCTTTTTAAAATGAGGGAAGAGGCCATCCAGTGCTTTATATTAAAGGCATAGGACCTCCCATAAAAGGGGCATGTTGGGGTGCTATTACCACATGGAGGCTTGACCAAGCCTCCCAATAAATACATACAATACAAGGATTGTGGAAGCACTCCAATTAGGCTAATTTACAACTACATTTAGCAGAAGTGCTACTGATCTGGTCTAACATTAATAAAAACATAGAAAAGATAATCAATGCACATTCCTAGGCCCCATACAATATCATATTATCTGCACACATACTTAGCAATCAGCAGGGGTTAATTACAAGGACTCCATCCCCAGTTCATATTCATATTAGAAAGCAAAACATATATCAAGACTCATATCTCTTTCTGTGAGCATAATTTATGTGAACTGTTTTTAAAAGTGGACTCGGGTAAAAGCTCTTTCATTTGAATCTAAACACCCATGGTCTACTTGGTGTGGAACGCGACAGAGACACTTTTGGTTGGTTTATGTGTTAATAAGCAGTTACTATATTGAATTTAGTATCTATGAATTCATCACGTCGTCCAGAACACAGATTTGTAAGTTGGCGCGTTATGTCATGTTACCCCGTCGGCATACGGGACTTTTCAGGGCCAGCCCCTTGTGGGTGTGTCAGGGAGACCACCTGGAGTGCGTTACACTCCTCTAGCTCAGCCCACCCCTTTCTATGATTGGGTGTGGGTAATTGGTTCCACCCTCTTCAGGGGTTTAAAAATGGCTCTGAAACCAAAAGAGCTAGCTCTCCATTACCATCTAATCTTGGGACTAATAAGAGTTTTTTTGAGGGCCAATAAATCTGGAAACAACGTTGGATTTACATGGATTTATATTCATTTTATCCTGGAACACTAAGGACTGACATTAAGTATTATTTTCACTTTTCATCCCATTTTGTTTTACTGTTGCTTATGTTGTATTTTGTCTGTTATATTTTTCTGTTTGTACTGTTTTTGTTTGTATTAAACGATATTCAAATCGTTAGCTGAATCTTTGATTGCTCTAATTAGAACTAAGGAACTCTGCCTCTGAGACGCTACGTTTTACCAGTTTATTATATTCTATTGTGTTCTTTTATATTCCTACCTGTACGTGGTAGGGAATTAACGGTCATTATTATTAGTTTTATTGTACAGCTGTGCATGCTGGGTAGGTTGGTGTACCGTTTAAACACACCTGGTGGCAGTTACAGATGGTTCATGGTAAATATATATGTGACGGGCAACTCTGTCGGGTTCTGGGGTTTTCGCATTGAGATAAGCGTGCTCAGAGCGCCCTTGGTCTGAGGGTTCTAGTGCGTCCGTCACAGGTATGGTCAAATCAGATTTTTAATCTCCAATTATTTGCTAGCAGAATCAGACCAGTCTTTTGAATAATTAAATGAGTACCTGTATTTAAAACTCTGTGGATCCCCCCTATGAGAGAACCTGATGCTTTGCAAACCCCTGGATTCAGCAAAAATACTCCATAAATGCAGGAGAATTTACAAACCACCGGAGAATGCAAATGATTATGGGCTCTAAGAGAGAATGGATTGGTTCACATGTGTTTCCCTTTTCTAACTATGCACTGTAAATATAATTCATTTTGTGACCTCCATACCTATTATATTTATTTTTAAAAATGTACTCTGGTGTTGAGACTAGGTTAAATTATATAGGTTTATTAAAAGAGAAAACACAGAACACTCATAATGTAAGGTTTCCCAAACAGAGCTTCAAGGAAAATAAAAAGGTAGGAAAACAAATAAAACACAGTCCCCTAAAACACAAAGCACCATGTAGCAGGGCCTAATAGTTTAGTTAAACTAAAACTAGAATCCAAGGAAGTAGGTATTCAATCCAATTTAACAATATTTCTCAATAACATAAATTGGATCTACCAAATCCTTAAAGGGCATGTCCACCCTAAAATGCAATTTTTAATATAAGATTCCCCATGGGCTCACAGCCCCAACCGCTATATTTTTTTTTTAAAAAGCCCCCCAAACTCTACTTACCTCCCCTCTTTTCTCCGCCGCGCTCCTGGCCCTCTGCTTGCGAGAAAATGCAAGCAGAGGGGCGGGACCGGCAGTCGCGTCTGTGATTGGCTGAGTGGCAGCCAATCACGGACGCGGCTGCCGGTCATTCAGTGCAGCGGAGGAAAGAGGAGAGGTAAGTAAGAGTTTGGGGAGCTTTATAAAGATAAAAATATAGCGGTTGGGGCTGAGAGCCCAGGGGGAATCTTACATATTAAACATTTCACGCTAGGGGGAGGGAATCGGGAGAGGGAGGGGGGAGAAGGGCTGCAGTACGCATGGCAAAAATCTACCTGAGGCAAGGTAGGAGGCAGAGCCCTGCTAGCCTCCTGGTGGGCAGTTTTTGGCACTTTGGTGGGGGGGGGCTACAGGAGAACCCTATGGAGCTGGGATGTGAGGTAAGGATTAAACTACACTACATGGTGGGGCCAGTAGTTGGGGGGATTATAGTTTTGGGTGTGGACATGCCCTTTAAATGTATCAAGCCAAAATAAATAGTCCCAGGAAAACCAAGCATTTACAATGCTTATAGTATTTTATTGGAGATGAAGCACTTTAATTTTTAGACCTTGTGGAATTTTTACCAGATGCATCTGATAAAAGAAACATGTTGTGCATTGTTAATGGGTTAGTGTCACTATAAAGGGCAGGTTTTGGGAACCCCCAAAACCTAAAGATACCAATACTTTCCTGTTCCTCTGATGTCCCTAAAGAGTTAGTTATGAAAACCTCTAAGAATTCAAAAGTTATTTTAATGCATAGGCAATTCATGTAAGAATCATAAGCTAAAGATTAAACCACTTAAGACAATCAGGGTTATTCAATAAAAGTTCTTATCGTTTAAAATGGTGCTAATTTTGCCCCAACCAATCAGTTGTTAGCTTTCAAATGTTAAATCAGATCTGATTGGTTGGGACAAAATTAGCACCATTTTAAACGATAAGAACTTTTATTGAATCTCCCTGAATATTTTTAGCTATTTTCAATCATGTCAATGTTACACTGTGCTTGATATGCTGTATTTAATACTATGCTTTCCTTCTCAGGGCTTTCCTTCACCTTGGACAGAATAACTTTTCTGAGGCACACAAGTTTTTCACAGAAGTTTTAAAGATAGATCCTACAAATGCCGTGGTAAGGTTCTCATATATATTGTAAAGGACAATTATACTGTTAAAAAAAATTATTACTGTTTTGTATATATTTCAGTTGACTATGCTCCTTCATTACTGGTAATCAGCTTGAAAAAGGAACTAGAGTGTTCTGAAAGCTTGCTATGATTATCTTAGTTAGCCAATAAAGGTACCTAGCTATATATAAGCGATTAGCATTCCAAACCGATCGCCCGGGTGCCACTCGAACATGCAAATTAAGGTAGAAATAAGCGACATCACTCTCGGGTCTTTAAAAATCTAATCTTTGAAATTAGATTAAAACAACGCTACCTCAACGCGTTTCAGCCCTCTGGCGGGCCATCCTTAGGATATCTCAGGAAGAGTTTTATACACTTTTAAAGACCCGAGAGTGCCATCACTTATTTCTACCTTTATATATATCTTTCCATTTATTTAGTATTTGACCTGTCTTATTTGAATAAGATACAAGTATTTTTTAAATGATTTGTTAAATGTGATGCTTCACTGCCTATTATAAAGTAGCATGGAATAATACAGTATATTGTTTCTCTGTGCAGCCGTTAACGCACCCCTTGTAAGTTGTTCAGTTTACATTGATGGGCAGTTTCCATGGAAGCTGAAAGCTTTTTTATAAAGACTATTTGCTTTATGCTTGTTTTTTTAACATTGAATGCATACTAAATAGGAAATACAAAGAGTAACATTAAAATGTTCTGTGTCTGTCAATAGTGATGACAAGTATTATTTTAATAAAAGTTCTTGCTAATCATCACTGGTCTGACAAGAGCTTTCATTAGCACGCTCTTATAAAAGCACTTCTGAGATTTCTATGGGTTACCTGATTCATCAAAATTGTGGAGAAGCCATTTGGGTTTCCTGGTGTTACTGAAGCCTGGTTACACACAATACAGTTACACATGCCCATTAAGTTCTATAGCCTCCCTCTATGCTCCTTGCCAATTCATTGCCAGATGACCTGATTCTGACTCTTCATTAAAGGTAATGTACAGTGTAAATCAAAATTCATTTCATTGCAAAGCTGTACCTATAAATCACACACAATGTTACTTTTATTTTTCTAAGCCATTGACAAACCTTACTTTTCCCACTTTACTTACTGGCTCTTCCGCTGAACTCCTACTTCTGCGAGACTTGCTGGAGGTGAATCCCATTTGGTCAGATAGTTAGGGAAGCCCTGCCAGCTGTATATTACACTTAAAGGGTCACTATACTCACATTATCAACTTTGTATTATAGGAAAGTGCAATTTTAGAGTGTTCTAATGATAGTAATATAATTGCTGTTTGTGCATGCTTTGTCAATATAAAATCAACATTTAGTGAGTGCTCCTAATGTAGCCCCCCCTTAGATACTGACTGCCCACAAGTTGGTCCAGCAACACTTAGAAACACTGCACAGTTTCCTAGCCGACACTCTGTAGCTCATTTGCATTTTTGACTTGCCCTGCTATCCCCGCCTATCCAAAGTAAGTAGCCAATCAGGCAGAAATAGTGCTGCAGATCCCGATTTCCTGCTTCAGTGCCATGTGTATTAGAATGCCTGTGGACTTGCAAGCTCTGTAACAGGTAAGTCTGCATTGCACAGAGGCAACTGCTAACCACTGTTATGTCAGTGCACAATGCTTATGTGGGCTTAGGTGATGTCACGTGTGGGTGGGGGTGTTGGTTTCAGTGCTGATCTGATGTGTGCCGGGAGGGGGAGGGGTAGTTGTGCATTCTACTGCTGTTACACTGATTACTCCTTCCCTGCTGGTGTGCACGCATTTGCCTGATCTGATTTGTGCCAAGCAGGCGGGGGAGGGGTTCATGCTCCCCCACTGCTGATGTGCCATGCCCCCCTATAGTTACCCTTTAAGTATGTCTGGGTCAGTAGGTGTGTGTCTGAAGGTATAGATTTGCATGTGTGTCCATAAAACTAACCTTTTAAAATGATTGATCAAGATTGATATTTTTTTGATATAGAAAGGTGATATGATTTATGACCAAAAAAATTATTTTTTTTATGATAGATATGATTTTTTATGATAGATACATAGAAAAAAATGACTTTAGTTACCCTTTAAGTATGTCTGCCACAGAAATGGAAGGGTAGGTCAGTAGGTGTCTGTCCCTCTGTCAGGTTGGGGGGTATTTTTTATGACCAGAAAACTGAAAAAAAAATTTAAGATCGATCAAAAAATGTCCAGAAATTTGCATGATAATGCAGTAACGCTTTCATGGTTTTCGTGTCTAGCTAGTAAACTGGTGAAGCCACACAACATTTATAGTATTAAATCGGTTTACTGACTGCAAACCGATTCTTTCATTTGATACAGAAATTAAGTTTTCAGGCAAACATAGTCAGTTTGCATTCTTGGAGGGAAATTTCTTAAAGGTCGGGGGGGGGGATCACAGATATTATAATTTTTTTGTTTTGAATGACAAGTCTTTTCCATGGACATCCTGTTATTTCAAACAAAGATTTCTCAGGATCCACAGTTCGAATAAAGTGTTATACTTTTTTTGACAGTAGGGATAACCTTTAAGGTAAAATGTGGACCAGAACTGGGACTAGATTAGCACTAGAGTTCGGCTTTTATGTATACTGTATAATGCCATGATGTATAAAGGGCTAACACTCTGGCAAATGAATGTTTGGGGTATTGAGCTGCAGCAGTCCTGTATCAAGGTGTAACTATATATGTGGTTAATCTTTTAAAATGATCCTGTGAACTTCCTGCACACTTCAAATAAAGTGTTTTTCTTTTAAATGTGTAAAAAAAATAAATTTTATGTGAGTGTGGCATCTGAATTATGTTTTCTGGGGGAAATTGTGGGTCAATAATTCAATTTGGTAAATTGCAGTACAATTTTTTTTCAATTATTTTTATTGATTTTTTATTGTAATTCAATCATGCAGGGAGATTCAATAAAAGTTCTTATCGTTTAAAATGATGCTAATTTTGCCCCAACCAATCAGATCTTATTTGACAAGCTAACATATGATTGGTTGGGGCAAAATTAGCCCCATTTTAAACGGTAAGAACTTTTATTGAATAACCCTGATGGTGTTTTTAAATGTAGCGGTTATTGTTGTGCAACATAGTTACTATTAAGGGAATATTGCAAAATGTCCTAAATAAATTAATGGGAGATGTTGTCCCCCATAAAGGGGAAGTTAATATGATGCCCTTTAAATCTAAATGGGATATTGAAATATGATATGATTTAAAATTAAAGGAGAAGTTGATATGATACAGTTTAAAGCATATCTTATTAACTTCCCCTTTAACTTTAAAGCATATCTTATTAACTTCCCCTTTAACTTTAAAGCATATCTTATTAACTTCCCCTTTAACTTTAAAGCGTATCTTATTAACTTCCCCTTTAATAATAGGGTACAACATCTCACATTCATTTATTTTTTAGGGTAAACCAAAATTTGGACATTTTGCACAACAATAACCCCTGCATTTAAAAGTATAACTTATATCATTTAACTGTTTTTTATTCAAATTTTTGTGTTAATGCTAAACTTTGTTTTCCTTTGGGTGTCTACACAGAACTTAAGAGGCAACCTACCCTTCCTTACTTCATAAATATGCAGTTGATTACTAACCCTTCTGTATGGGAAACTGGCATCTTAAACTGCTTTGTGCAGAATAATGTACAATGCCACTTTAAACAACCCATACCATGTTTTATAGCACATAACCAATGTAATGGCAGAATAGATCATGAAGTTTATTGGGTTTTTTTTTGTTTTTTATAATCCGATTCCTAAACTGATATTTTTCCCCTAGGCTAATAATAATGCTGCCGTGTGCCTGCTTTATTTGGGAAAATTAAAGGATTCCCTGAGGCATTTGGAGGGACTGGTTCAGCAGGATCCCAAACACTATCTCCACGAGAGCGTTCTTTTCAATCTGACAACAATGTACGAGCTGGAATCATCTCGAAGCATGCAGAAGAAGCAGGCTCTGCTGGAGGCAGTAGCTGTCAAGGAAGGTGACAGCTTTAACACGCAGTGTCTGAAGCTGGTGTAATTTTTTTCCCTAGCTAAATCATTGGTTTTTATTCTGCAGTGGGAAGCTGCAAATATCTGTATATATTTCAACTTAAATTGTAAATCATATTGTATTTGAAGGTTAAATAAAAATATTTAAAAAGTGACATTTATCCTTTGATTTGATGCCTTTCCATTTAAAGCAGAATTTCTCTTATTTGTATCTACAGTGTGTACATTCTTTTAGTTCTACATGTGGCTATAATGTATATTTAATCAGCACCTTGTATAGCATCTGTTAATATACTGCTGGCAAGCAAGATTGCGTTCTAGTAATGATATTGACAAGACAGGTATAAGGTTAAGTGCCTAAGACTCTTTGCTTCTGCACATACAAATAATATAGTTGGCCCTCATGTCATGGATAACAAAGGGGTAACATGTCACAGAAAAACAATTCTTCATCCCCTAGTGTCTCCATCAAGATGATAAGATAATAACAAGCTGGACATAGAGGAAGATCATATGTTGTTTTGTTTCTCCAGACTTGCAGTCTGTTTCTCTTGCCCCTGCCCCAGGGGTGAGGGATATTGTACTTGTAAGCTTAGCAGAGCTACTTGGCCACGTTACTCTAATTATAAAACCAAATATATCCCATTTATTTGGTCCAATCTATCCAGCTTCCTTTGACCGTCCATAAAGTTAACTAATAACTCGGGAAGTAATCCGTAACTGAGTGATTCCTGCTGTGTACTGCTGGGTTTAATTTGATAATGTGTCCAACACATTTTTGGGCTGGCGTTCCAATGCTGCCTGTGAATATCCTTACAAACCTGAATCGTCTGTGTGTCTGCTTTGTAGTGTGTTCTATTACACTGTGCACTCTCTTACCTCTTGTTGAAATTTCTGCCTTCTAGTGTTTACATTAAAGGGCAAGTCCACCCCCTCCCCGCAAAAAAAAAATGTGTATCTGTAAATCACCCCCACTTAGAAATCCGAGAGATGTAATACTAACCTAACACACGTTTTTTTTGCTGCAAAGGACACGGCTGTGTGATGTCAGAAGGTGCTGTCCTGTCCATTTTGTGACATCACTGTTCTATCTGAGCAGCAGAATGCAAACACAAATCATAGATGATCTAAGAGTTTTTGTTTTTGAGCATTGTAGTACATATAGATGTTACAGCATAGGAAGGAAAAGCTTCAACAAAATATTCAAAGAATTTTACCCATCAATCAAATTAATAAGGCAGTCTGGCTGCACGGAGTATTTTTCTCTCTCAGAGGACTGAAACAATCATCTTCACTTGGTGCTTGAATCATTTACCCAGAAGGGGTACAAGCCAAATGTCATAGCTAAAAGCATCAGTATAGCACTGAAAATCAAAAGGGATATGTAGCAACAGTTTATAGAAGAAAAGCAAATACTACTAGTGAATTAATAACAAATGATTTTTTGTCTGGCAGCATAAACCGTGTATTACTAAAAGACAGATATAGGTTAAAGATCGGTAAATACCAATATTAGTGCTTTTATCAGTTGCAGTGTTATTTTACGTTGTGGTCGTAAAGTAACAACCACAGAGTAATTTTATGACCGTGCAGTAAAATAGCACCTGTAGCAATGAATGGGCCAATACTGGATTGTATTGTTAATATACAATGAAAAATATCACTACTATTATTTTTTGACTCTGATAAAGGATTTAAATTGATAATAACCGATATCTCTTAATTAAAAATATCATGCTTAATTTCTTATACTAAAAAAATGACTCATCTTAAAAGAGAACTAAACCCAAATGTTTACACTTCACAATCTGAAAATATCCCCTCTAAAAACAACAATAAACTGTTAATTACCACCAGGGCCGGCCTTTGATATGGGGGCGACCTGTGCGAGCGCACATGTTGCATTACCAGGGGGGCGCCAGCCTAGAGTCTTAGGTCACGGACCTGTAGGTAAATGCTGTGCATCAGTACCACAGCCCTCCCAGTTATGGTCCTGCAGATCAAATGTATTAATCAGCAACACCCCACAAACAATGCCCCAACACAAGTAAGCCTTACTTAAGATGTCTGTATGCTGTTCTGTCTGTGCATTTAGTGCGTTACATGATGTACGCACAATATATACAAGCATGCACTACAGATTATGAAAGACAGTAAGCGCATGTGGAAGACTTGATTTGAATCAGGCCAAGGCAAGCAGCGTTTTTGTGTGCGATGGGGGTCGTTTTGGAGGGGGGGCTAGGCGCCAGTAACAAATCTTTCACAGGGTGCTATTTATCCTAAGGCCGGCCCTGATTACCATGCCAGTAAATAGCAGTAAAGTAAATGTAACCCTTTCAAGAACTAGATGAAAAAACTGTGTCTATGTGCAGTGTCTGGTCACATTCCTGGTCTTTAGGCTAATCTGTCCTGTAAAAGGATTGGCTTGAGGCTAGAAGTAGGTGTGACCAACTGTAACAAGTTCCTGCAATATTTTAGCATTGAGCAAGTAAAAGAACATAATGGTCAGTGACCAAACTGTGTGATACTAGATTGCTCGGAAATAAAACCGAACCCCGTGTTAGAAAGGTACATTTCTTATCAACAAAATCAAAATGGGAGGTGAGACACATTTATGGTTTTATATAAAGGTGTTTGTTCTACCTTCTGATTCAATGTTGTTCTAAGGCTTTAGATGTCCTTTAATCCATATATAAATGTGTACATATCACTTCCTCCAATGTGTGTGTTGCTGCATGCCTTCAATCCAGTACTTATTTTGCGTAGGCTCGGTATTCTCCCTTACTTTAAACCACACACCCCTTCCATGTGACGAGACTTTTTGTTTTTTTTTTAAGATGGCAAGCATGCTCGGTAATCACTACGAGGCAGCACTGGGAGCTGGTATTGTCTGCATACCAACTGTCAAAACTGCACACCGCATACTAATGGTCAAAATGGTCGCCATTTCAACTATAGCAAAACTGCTTTATGCTAATAATATGGGTCTTGATTGACATCTAAAATGTAATATGGTTTGGATGGGATATCTTAAGAAATAGGGGACAAACAAAAAATGATACAGTGGTGGTTGGGAAGAATTATAGGAGCATGTTTACAGCAGGTTAGCGTATGGCCACACAATACCATATGGTACTAGAGTACAGCAATGGTATTCTATAGGCAATCGTAAATTTGTGATTGTAGGATTGCGGATGTATACATAAATTTTTAATCATATTCCAAAGCAATTGTGTTCAAATGCTAAGTTTGTTACTACTTCAAAGTAAAGGTAATCCAGTTTTGTAAATTTCTCCTTTCGGCATGCAAAAGCAATGAATATAGTGCCATTGAGGCCAAGGCCACACTGTAGTGCTTTCAAGTGCTCTGGAAATGGGCAGGCAAGTTTCAACACTTTTGCGCAAAAAAACGTGTGTAGCATGCGCTACGATTAATGGATTACAGTGCAGACGCACAGCAGTGCACTAGTTTGATCGGACTAACAGTTGATCGCATTACATGTCAAAACGTTCTGATGTGGCCTAGCCCTGAAAAAGTTATGTCTTGCGAACTTTGTGGATGCATAAATTATAGGTTTAAGGATAATGTGCGTTATCCTTAACGTTTCAACTGTGTATCATTTGACTGCCGGACCAAACTTACCCAGCGTCCCCTTATAGAGCTAGTTTTCAAAGGGGTTTAAGTAATGCAATACCGGTTGCATGGGTTTTACGCACGTTTAGCACAGGCTGCACCACTTCAAAAAAAACGTTGGATATTGCACCTCTATTTTGCGCAATATCTAACATTCTTTTGTTGCAGGCGTTCAGTCCCCGTTGCTTACCCGAGCACGCTCCCGCGATGCAATAATGACGCGCAGTGACGTGCACACCATTCTTAAATCACAGGATCGTGTGTGGGTAAGTAACATGGGTGAGCGCCACTACCAATTATTATATTGCTCCATTAATATTTTAAATCCTAATGTTAAAAGTTTTTTCTCCTATACATTTCTATTAAGCATTCGTTTAAGTGAATTTTAATGAAAACAGTTGCAGTAAATCTGATTTTCCTTCTTCTTACAGCCTCCTCCTCTTAGCATAACTAGCTTTTTACAAGTTGCACATAGTAACATAGTAATTGAGGTTGAATAAATACATCAATCCAACCTATTCACCCTATTTTTTTTTTTTTTTTAACCCTACCTAACAGTTGATCCAGAGGAAGGCAAAAAACACCAGCAAAAAAGGGGGGGGAAATTCCTTCCTGACTCCAAATGGCAATCGGAAAGTATCCCTGGATCAACCAGATCTATATGTATTAATACCAGTAATTCTCAATATTTTTTAGTTTTAGAAACTTATCCAGGCCTTTTTTAAAGCCATTCAATAAACTTGCCATTACCACATCTGCTGGAAGACCGTTCCACAGTTTTACCGTTCTCACTCTAAAGAAACCTTTCCTAACCTGAAGATGAAACTTCTTTTCTTCCAATCTTAAAGGATGTCCATGAGTCCTCTGATATGACCTATTAGTAAACAATGCACCAGAGAGTTTATTGTATGGCCCATTAATATATCTGTATAAGGTTATCATATCCCCATGCAAACGTCACTTCTCCAATGTAAACAGCCCTAACTTGTCTAATCTGCCTGCATATTCAAGCCCCTCCATTCCCCTTATTTAGTTGCCCTTCTCTGAACTGCTTCCATTTCCAAGATGTCCCTTTTGTATATGGGATTCCAAAACTGCTCCGCATATTCCAAATGAGGCCTTACCAGTGACTTGTAAAGAGGGAGAATAATATTTTTCTCTCTTGAATCTATTCCCCTCTTTATACAAGACAATTTCTAGCTAACTCTAGCCGTTGCTACCTGGCATTGTTTGCTACAGCTAAGTTTGTTATCTACCAGAACCCCCAAATCTTATCCATTACAGATGCACTTAACACAGTTATTTATGGTGTAGGTGGCACAGGGATTGTTAAACCCCAAATGCATCACCTTACATTTATCAACATTGAATCTGCCATTCTGCTGCCCATTTTGATAATCTATCTAGGTCTGCTTGCAGCAATTGCACATCATTGGAAGTTTCCAAAGCTCTGCATAGTTTAGTGTCATCAGCAAACACCGAGACCTTGCTCTCAATGCCCCCTTCTAAGTCATTTATAAACAGATTAAACAGAAGCGGCCCCAGTACAGAACCCTGAGGCACTCCACTTAGAACTTTAGCCCACATAGATGTAGTTCCATTTACCACCACTCTTTGCTTGCAATCCAATAACCAATTCTCTATCCATGCACATTTAAGAAGAGGTGTAAACATTGAGGGCTGGCCACACTAGTGCGTTTTTCTCGCGTGCTTATGAAACAGCAGTGCATGTCAATGTGGGTACTGTAATCCGTGGGTGCTGGCACATGCAACTGTGATATTTTTAGCGGATAACATCATAAACTGTCAGTAATGGGTGTGAAATGCTTGCACGCATGCTATTCCCTTTGCGGTGTAGTATGGCCTCAGCCTGAAAGAAGTGGCCGGGATTTCTACTTAATATCAGGTTACAGATGAGTTACTTTAGCAGGGTTTTTAGTAGTCATTAATGTGACTATGACTGCCTTATATATGGTTGTTCCAAACAAAATAGATCTTGTGTTTGTATTCACACCATTAGCTGTTGTAATATTTTATTTATTGAAGAACATTATGAATGTTTCTGGCTAGAGATGGACTAGAATCGGATTTTAGAAGTTACAACAAACTCGGAATTTTCAAACTATCGAGGATTTGAGGGAATTTGTGGAAACAATACAGCACACGTGTGCCAAATGCACCAATGACAGCTATTTTTAGCTGTTCCAACCCCGAGTTGACCTGATACCCTTTCCACTATATGATGCAAATTGATAAAATAAAGATTAAAGTGGAATCCGGTTTATTGCATCTCCCCATTAGAATTTAAAAAATATTTTTTACTGAACTTTCTCTTTAATTTTATTTTTACCCCTTTTATTGAAGTATGCATCAAGGAAGCATTGCCACTTCATGCTGGGCATGATTCCTCTTATATATAATGTGTATATATATATATATATATATATATATGTATTATAATGAGCACCCCTTTTTAAGAGATTCAGAAAAATATATAGATAAAGAATTTCTTGATAAATAATTTCGGGATATTTGTCGAAATCTCGAAAGTAGCTCGTTTGTGGAAGTTAAGCAGGAAGCGCTATTTTTTTTTGCAGCCTGAAGTATAGTGTTTCAATTTGCAGATCAATATTGCCAATACTGCACTGGAAAGGTCACAATAGGTGCCAAGCTGTTTGAAAACTACAACTCCCAGCATTCCTCAACTACAGAGAGAAGCCAGGGAATGCAAGGGGTAGTTTTAAAACATCTGGAGGGCCATAGTTTGAGGAACCCCCGTTTTAAAATATTCTGATTTAACTTGATCTAGCAAGTCTAACCGTTTGTGCCGATTTTAGCATGTGGAATACATAGTTAGAAATGGACGAACCTAGTGAGTTTTGTTCCGACAGCGGTTCAGCAGAACCTATTAAAGTTCCGAAAATCTGATTCAAACCGAACTGGACTTTGTCATGCATTTCAAATATTCAATATCATTTTTGGATTTTCAACAGGAATTTTCCATTAAGGATTTGAAATTTTCGATGGAAACTTTAAAGGGCAAGTCCAGCCCTAAAATGAAAACTTACATACAGGTAAATTACCCCCCAAAACCCTAAACGGTAATAGTTTGAAATGTGAAATATATAAGTCTAACCTGAAATCCTGCACAATGTCCTGTTTCCCGTTTCTGCTTCCTGGTTCTTCCAGTTAGTAACGGTCAGTTATGGATTTGACAGTTGACATCACAGCCAATGACTGAATGTTAATTCCCTGTCTGCCTCTTCTGAGCATGCCCAGGCTCAGTACAGGTTTCTAAATTGCTCAGTTTCCATGACACATCCAGAAGCATAGCAGGCATACAGTAATGAATTCGTACGACAAATTATGATATATCAACATATTTTAAAGAGGCCATTCTTTCTAAAAGATGTTCTTATGAGGGTGGAGTTGTTCTTTAAAGTTTTAAAAATTCTGTCAGATTCACGGATTTTCAAAACCGGCAGTACCAAATTGAAAACAGATTTGTTTTGAAACCGGTACTGATCAGTATTCAACAGTTACTAGCCATGCAATAGATATAGATGTCTGCCATTTACCTTGCCCCCAAACTCAGTAACTGCCAACAGAAATCTGAGGTTACTAGGTATGTGCTATACCCAATGAGTTAGGTATGACTAGGTTACTGCCTCCTCCTCAAGCTTTTAGTAGCTTGAGCATTTACAGAGGAGGCAGTAGGGGAAGAATCATTTCTTAAAGTCAATCTGCCTTATATTAAATTGGCTAGTGTGACTTAAAATGCATTTCTGCCCAGCACCTCTCTGTAAATGAGGACAAGGGACTTTTAAACCTTAAAGAAATGCATCATCACTGTTGTGGGGCTGCTGTATCTGAGCTAATACTATTAACCTTATGCACATATTACTTTGTTTCTAGTCCAGTTATTCTTCATAAAACATAATGGTTCATGTCCATATTTCATGAAATCATCTTATTCATTTATTATAATCATATTCATTTGTTTATACAGCAAAGTTTTATTCTCTGTTGAATGCGAAGCAGTAAATAATGTAATTAGGTTTCTGTGTATACAGGGCAGCATAACTTCAGTGTGTCCTCTATAGTGGGGGTTTATTGGTATTGCTTTATTTTGTTAAGTGGTAGAGGTGTTATCCAAGCTATACAGTATTTGTATGACAGAAATAAAACATTATTAACCAGATTTCTCATCTATTTGCAGTCTACAGATTTATACTTAGATCTTCATTTATCTTTCAATCAGAGCCATGCTGGAGGAATGGGTAATCACATTCAACTGATTCTCACTAGAACAGGTATAAAAAGAGAAAGTTAAAATGTCTATGCAATTTGCGTCAAAAACTGGACATATTTTGCACGAGCCTCATAAGTGTCAGCTGGGCGGTTGTACGGCGTCCATATTGGGTCTCCCACAAACAGTCTCATTGCTTTTACATAATTCTAGGAGAAAGGTAGAATACACAGGTAATTAAAAAAAGGTAAGGATTCATTCTGAAAGGAAACAGTGCTGGAAAAGGCTTATCATATAGGGGCACAAACCGAGATTACCACAGTGTATGAATTTCCTTTCATACGTGTTGGTTAATGTGCTGGGCCACAGGTGGGTTTTACAGTCTCCAACATAGGTAAAAAGTAAATTGATCTCTCTTTACTTGGGGAAATCTCAGTAACTACATGCAAAAAATATAACATGGCACAAGTTAATTCATAATTTTATAATGAAAGGGGATAATGCAGAGATATGGTGCACATTTCATTAAAGGACAACTCTACTGTCCAAGCTTCCCATCCCATGTGCAAACAAAATCCATAGATTCTACAAAGAATAATGCACCCCTCTCCCCAAAGGGTACAGCCAGAGTTGTACTTATAGAAAATAACTGGGGAGAAATTGTGTTTTTTAACCCCTTCTAACACATTTTAATAATTTCTCAGCAGCAAAATGACAGGAAAATAGTTTATTGGAAGAGACCTACTGTTTATTTAAATACAAACCTGTTCATCCAGTGTGAAGCGATGGTAAATACCAGCTGGAAGGGTTATCATGTCACCCTTCTCCATGGAAATCCGGATCCACCTGTCCTGTTTGTCTCTGACATCAAAATAACCACTTCCATCCAGGATGTAGCGAATCTCATCGTCTAGGTGCAGGTGCTCTTCATAAAAGATTTTGAGCTGCAGTAGAAGAGTTAACTATAATATCTAATCCATCATTTGATTATCCACTTACTATAATATTTACCGTGATTTATCCAACAATGGATTATGGTCTGTAAGTGGTGTACATGCTTTTTTGCAGCATGGGATATCAAGGAAAACTAAAACATTGAATCTTATAAATTTCTGTATATACTCGAGAATAAACGGACCAAGTGTAAACCAAGGTACCTATTTTTACCTAAAAAAGGGAGTAAAAGTGATTGACTTGAGTATAAACCGAGGGCAGAAACTATGAAAAGTACTGCCTTCTGATTCTGCATTGTTTTGGGGCTTTAGTTGCCCTTTAAATGGACAGCAGAATTCCCATACAGTAATAGCCGAATCCAGTATGGCAATTTTTTTAACAATAGATACCATCCTCCTCATTCTGTATTGTTTTGATACATTAGTTGCCCTTTAAATATACAGTAATCCCATACAGTAAGTCTGAAAACCTGTTTATACTTGAGTGTATACAGTAAACATACTATTCCTCCACATGTGGGAGCTCAAACAATGTGACCACTATGTCAAGATCATGGTATGTAATAAAATGACAGAATTTTACAAATGGGCACATGGGTATAGCTATAATCAGCCCATGATTTAGAGTAAAAGCTTTCACAAAAAAAAATCTTCCCAACTCAAATATGTCCATCAATCCAGACCCAGGACCAACTAATGATTTATCTGCCAGTTCAAATATTATTGTAATGTTAAACCACAACCTAATACAAAGCGTTGTTTCTTCTTAAGCCAGTCACAAGATTCCAAGATTGTGAAGCCTAAGGCTTGCATGACATTAGCTCTTAAATTCCATTTTAAGTCTACATAATTAAGCCCCTTAAGGTATTGCACACAATGAATAAGTTTACAGAAACGCATGGTATGTCTTATTTGAGTCCAGTAATGAGGTTGCAGCTGTGTCAAGATACTGTATTCTTTATATAGCAATGTTCTTATCAGACAGAATATACCCAATGAATTGCACCATAGAGAAAATTCAGAGAGATGCCTAGTGTTTCTGTTGTATTCAGTTAGATCAACTGGACTTGTCATCCGCTAGCTAGTCATCCGCTAGCTAGTCAGCCGACTGGCTTTCTCAATTCAGAATGACTTGTACAAGAATCTGTGGCAATTTTGTACCCTGGAAAGTCCCAATTAGCATATCACAGCCAGGTGTTAGGGACCTTCTGAATGCAAGGTGTGGATGCATTGAGGCTAAAGGTTCGTACACACGTGCGACGCACGATGTGTATGAACGACCGATAATCATGCAGTGTATGGGCACTTTATCGGCCGAACATTCGAAGTCTCGTTTGACATTCAATTGTCAAATCATTACCATATGTAACTAGTATAACTTCATTTTGCACAACCCTGGAGAGGGACTTTTCTAAAGCAGATGAAATTATTCCAGCCACTGCAATCAGTAAACTGGTGAAAACACTTTACCTACTGCCTTTGTTCTCTTGTGCATTATGAAACATTAAACCAGTGGCAGAGGGAATCATGCAGGGAAAGTTCTTCTCCTTCATACTGATATTCTGAGTGGCATCACTGGTCCCGCCATACAAGTAGCCATAATAATGACCAAAAATCGATTCTGGTGTGGAGTCTGTCATTGAAAATGGGCTGGCAATCGGTCTGTGTTCATTCATAGCAAAAAAAATTCTATCAAAATTATCAGTACTAATTGGCCAATAATATCGCTACATGTATGGCTACCTTTAATCTCTGGCCAACAAGCCTGAGAGATAATTCAACTGACCACAAACTTAAATAGGTTGGTCAACTGGACCAGTAATTACAGGCATACAGAAACAGACCATTGTACATTTCTTTCCAAGGGAATGGGGATCCAGGTACGATTCACTGATTATGTACAAGACTCTATTTACTACAGTACAAGAAAAAGTACATGGTTTTATAGAAAATATCCCATAAATAAGTCCCACTGCACCTTGAGTTCTTGTTTATAATGTTAATGTTATAATCCATTCTTGTTATACAAACCATTGCTATATAACAGGGGTGTTAAACTCTATCACATAAGGGGCCGAAATCAAAAAGACAGGCTAAGTGGTGGGCCAAAATCTTTTTTTAAAGATACAACTGGGACTCTGAGACACAGCTCCCTGCTGAATCTCGGGAGGGAAGGGTGTAAAGCAACACTGTTTTGAACTGGGACCTCTGCCTATGGCGTGATCTTGTGCTAATGTGAAACACCCACCTTAATCTTCTAGAATGGGCAACTCCAATTGTCATACCTCCCCAGGCTAGATAGGCGATCAGCTGTTACAGTGGTGACTGCATCCAAGCCTAACTACCCTGCTATCCATTTGTGCACTCCCAAGCACCATTGTAACTATAGATCTGCTTGCTAGATACCGTGATCAGCTGTTTTTAAACAGATGACCGCACCTATCTTAGTAAAGGTGGCCCGGTGATCTGTTTAAAAAGAGCTGATATAGGTATCTAGCAAGCAGATCTTTAGTTATGCAACTATTTCAACTGCACAAATGCATAGCAGTCTTGGATGCTGTACAGTCACTGGGGGCCACAAACAATGGCCAGAAGGATTGGGCCCACGGGCCTTGACTTTGACACATGTGCTATATAGCATGGCACCATTAGCAGGCTAGTTTTAGAATTGGATTCAGAAAAGAAGTCTTGTCTGACACAACTAGTTCTACTATGTAAAGATAATTTCATTCATCTGAAGCCATGAGATAAAATAAGACGTCTATTACCTTCTCCTCGTAATTAGGTAGAGTGTCTTTACGTATGGTTATTATATCCATAAATGTATAGTTGTTTTCTTTACGAATCTTGGCCAGTTCTGGATCGGTCTCGTATTTATCAGCATCTAACTGAAGGGCAATGGAAACAGCAGCAAAAAGAGAGAAGAGAAAATATGAATAAAGCTCAACATCTATAAAATACTCAAAACTCAGGCACCGCCAATTTAACATTCTCTCTCAGGTAAACTGCAGGACCCATGCTTATGAATTCTACACTCAGTGATTGGATGGTTAAAACCCATTACTGATGTCACATTTATTGTTATATAGCATAATTTTGTTTTTATTTAGGTTTAAACATAATAGCATTGAACTAAGGCATAAATTGACAGTAGGGATTATTTGTTAAAGGGTAACTGTGGTCTACAATTTTCCAAATTATTATACCTTCAAAATGAACCCTAAATCACATTTGTGAGTTATTGCTGGAAAGGTGTTGAAATATTACTTCCTGCTTGAAAACCAGATTCTGCCTGCATTAATAGTCTCCCCTCCTCTGTCAACTGTTTGCTTTTATTTCTGTTTAGGTACTTCCTGTTTTCCCCAGAATTTAGTCTCAACTGAGCATGCTTCTCCCTTGGGGTGGAGGGGAGGAGCAGAAGTCAGTTGGTGTCACTCAAACAACTAGAAACAGGAAATTTGGACATTCATTATTTTAAAGGAAAAGATGTCAGGCTTTAATTAACCTAACTTGTTTGAAGACCACAGTTGCCCTTTAATACAATGAGATCATAAAATGTTTCCAGATACAAATAGATAAGGAACTAAAGACTACCGTACATCAATCCACACTTCTTACAGAAAAATACAAATTTGTGCTGCAATATTGTATACACTTTCTCATATAGTATATAAGATGATGGCGTCATCAGTTCCTTCAATTTTGGAATTTTGTCCTTTTTCCAATTTTTTTCCAATTTAATTAAAGAATGGTAGATAGTGGTAGAATGGGTATACAGGTTTGAACATTGATGTTTTCTGTGCCATATTTGGGGACTATATAGATCTATCTTCTGTGCATCTCCTATGGCTGCTATCTGCCCTGAACAGTTCCTTTGGATATAACCACAAACACAAATGGAACATACAACACCCACCTTCACTCATGCAAACCCCATTAAAACTACACTTCCTGTCAATATCAATATGTCAATAGACTGACAGCCATGTTTAGATGAGACAACTAGACATTTTTTGACATGGACATGAACAATGCATTTTACAATCAAAGCAAAGCTGTGCAAACAGTGTTAGAAATGTTTCTGCAGCTACTAAGCAAACTTGGCTACTCAATGAATAATATTTTATTCAGTCAGTAAAGGGGTTAATGTCCCTTTAATTCAGCCATGGTACTTGCACAACCCTGCAGAGCCCCGTTTCATTTCTGTCACAGCGCAAAGCTGGAAACAAATGTTCTGCAATTATAATGAAATGCTGTTTGCTGCAACTGAACAATTTAACAAGAATTAGGAGAAGCACATTAATATTTATCCTACTGTTCTGCTATTCCATCTTGCCCTGGGCAGAAGCTATTATTCCTACACCGAGATGGACTTTGTTATACTTTAACATTAGGTTAAAAGGAAAACGTGATCCTGTTCTTAAAGTAGAAAAAAATAAAGTCGGATACTGTCCATAATGTCTAAGCTTGGAGTCCCAAACTGCCTTGGAACCGCATCTACATTGTAATCATAGAACCAGGAATGGAAACGTCACGTAGATGCCATCAGTGCCAGGTACTGTGAGACTTCAACTAATGAGGCATCAGGAAGGAACCCATTTATTATATTTAGATTTTCACAGTCAATTACTTTCCATCCGGAAGCAAAATATAGAAGGTCGTTAAATTAGGCAATGGAAGGAAGAAAATGTATCTGTAAGAAATATGGATGATTTATCTGCATTATGCATACAATGGGTCTACAGCCAACATACAGTACTGTCAAAATTTACATCTGCTTATTACATGTTGTTTTACTGGTGTGAACTAGATCTCCCATTGAAAAGAAATCCCAGGAGTCAAGTAGCCTACATTTTTAAACTGCTTCGGACGTCAATTGGCCTACAATTGCACATGTATATGGTGGCTCCGTCCTGGAGGATCAACAAAGTGCCTGACCGAGGAGCCATAAAAACAGACAATTGTTGGCCAAAACGGCTATCACATCAAGCATGTGTACAGACCTTAACATTCCATCAGTGATCCAATGATATGGCTTACTCAGTAAGAGTAATTTCCCTATAATGAAAAAGGATCATTTGGGGCTGCAACACACTTTCCTATGATTGTCGGCTCCCTATACTACAGTACAGAGATCAACAATACTGACCCATTTTCCTTGTTTTTAAAGGGACTTATATGGACGTCTTTTTAACTGAAAACATAAGATTGTCCGACTCCTAGAATCATCCGAACATCTACTTATATCAATAATGATTTTTTCATCATAGCCATAAACATACAGTACATATCCTTTATTGCTTTTAGCCCAAGTGGTTCACTAAAAAGTCTTAAATGACAACTCCACCCTTATAAGAACATATTTTAGAAAGATGTTGATATTTTAAAATATGTTGATATATCATAGTTTGTCCTATGAATTCATTACTGTATGCCTGCTATGCTTCTGGATGCCTCATGGAAACTGAGCAATTTAGAAACCTGTACTGAGCCGGGGCATGCTCAGAAGGGGCAGACAGGGAATTAACATTCAGTCATTGGCTGTGATGTCAACTGTCAAATCCATAACTGACAGTTACTAACTGGATGAACCAGGAAGCAGAAACAGGGGCAACAGGACATTGTGCAGGATTTCAGGTAAGACATATATCTCAGATTTCAAACAATTACTGTTTAGGGTTTTGGGGGGTGATTTACCTCTATGTACGGTAAGTTTTCATCTTTGGGCTGGACTTGCCCTTTAAGGCTTGGCCCAACTGCCACTGCCATTTTGCTGTGTTTTGCGCTCCGTTCATGCTTTGCGATCCACAATAACATTTTATTTAAGTAAATCAAGGGAAGTATTAGTCAGTTACCACTGTGTAGCACTGTGGTCCGTTGCCATATTTTAGTGCACGCAGTCATCATTTTAATTCAGTTTCTGTCAAAATCACATTTATTACAGGTGCAATGAAAAGGCACATAAAAAAGCAGGCACAAATCAAAATGTGATTTTTATGGTGTATTTTTAACCCATAATCCCCTGGGAAACACAAGCATGCGTAAAAGCAGACAGAAGTGCATAGCAAAAAGCCCAGAGAAACGAAATGTTCTTTTTTGTACATTACAGTGGGATTTAGCTGTATGGTCATTTAAGCTGGATACAAACTGTAAAGATCTTTAAAGGACGATAGACAGAATCTTAAAGTCATTTTTAAAAAAAATCAGATTACACAGTCTCTGGGCATTCTCCCTATATAAAGAATGTTGGTTACTGGCAACTTCAGTACAGGGGACCAACCATGACAGAGGTCCAAGCGTTCCCAAAGCTGGCAGTGAACATTTGTTAGCCTTTGGAATGCTTGATCCTGCACCACACACATTAACTATAAAGGATCTATCAAAATCGTCACTTTATTGTTGTCTTGCACTGTGATCCGCGCAATGCAGCACACCTAGTGTAACCAGAGCAATTGGCCAACACTAGTGTGTGCTTTTTAACCTGCTAGTGTGGCCTAGTCCTAAACAATAAAAGGGAAGATTTCAGTTATAATTTGATTGAAATGTGTTAGATATATATCAATAACTGTGAATAAAGTTAATGCTGTTTATATAAGTGTTCAGTTTGCCTTGCGGCTTTACATCAAGGGAGTTTAAGGTTCCATGTGACAAGCCATTAGTATAAACCTCATGCTGAAGATTCCACAAAGTGGCAGTCTCTTGTGTTCTTCATACACAATTTACCAAAGCTTAATTTATGCTATATATATGTAAATATCTTTTGTATTTTTTTGTGTGAAAGGGTAACTGTGGTCTCAAATTCTTACACACTAGTAATAATTATATAAAAAGCCTTCCATCACACCTTCAAAATAAAACCTGAATCATATCTCTAAATAAAATTTGTGAGAAGTTATTGCTGGAAAGGTTCAGCAATGTTACTTCCTGGTTAAACACTTCCTGTTTTCAGCCATGTGACCAGACCCTGCCTGCATTAATAGGCTCCTCTTCTCAACTGTCAATTTTTTCCCCAGGTACTTCCTGATTTCCCCAGCATTAAGTATTTACTGAGCATGCTTCTCCCCCGGGGCAGATGGGCGGGGCAGAAGTCAGTTGATTTAACTTCTTTCACACAAATGTAAGGTTGGCTATGTGTGAGAGTTTTCAGAGCGGTCCCCCAACGGTCACCACTAGAGAAATGCTATATGTAGCGTTTTTCTGTCAGCAAACATCTGGAACCGCTCAGAAAAAAGTCTTACCGCCCCTGTTCCTTTTAGCAGGAGACAGTGCAGCAGTGGTGAACAGTGAATTAACTGCTATGATCCGGAAAGATGTACAGTCATATGATCAGTCACCTACACCTCCATTAATGTACCATCAGTGCAAGAAACTGGGTAATTACACCCAAAGGGAGCCATCAATTCCTAGGCTTCAAAGGGCCACGGGGATCCCTCAACACATTTTCACAGACATTAAGGGCAAGCACAAGGTGTTACATCCACTACTGTGGTTTTGGGGAAACTTACTTTTCTACAAGTTTTAATTGATGAGGGGCAGCACGGTGGCTCAGTAGGCACTGATGCCTGGCAGCGCTGAGGTCCTGACACATCTGTGAATTGGGTAAATAATTGTAAAGCGCTGCGGAATATGTAGCGCTATATAATAAAATACATACATATACATACAAGAGAGGGCCTCCAGTGATGGCTCCGGTTGTAATCAGTGTCAATGGGTGATTGAGATCATGGGAGTAGTAAACTGATGTTCAATAAATTCAGATAAATGTGTATTTATTACACCTAATGTGAATGGATACTAGAATACGGTTTGGACATTCCTGTAGAACTATAACTCCCAGGATCCCCTGCTGGTCTTTCCTGAGAGCTGCACAATGCACACAATCCGGATTCCAATGCTGAATAATCACAATAACACAAAACAGCTGTCAAGCAAACTTTTCGCTGGCAGCGGTCTAAGAACTACAACACCCAGCTCCAATCACCACGGTTCAGTAGTAGGAGGCATTATGGGTGTTGTAGTGTTCGAACCCAGTCTAGGTCTACAGGCTGTCAGAATTAGGTGGAACACTCCAGGCTCCACGCGTTGTACGTTCCATGGGAGCCTCACTCACTGTGTAATATTGCACTCCGAGCGCCTTTAACTGGACCAAGCTCACGGGTTGGTCCGGTTGCAGGTGATGAGGTTTCCGCTGGTCTTCGACGGAATCGTCCATGTACCAAGCTTGGACCATGGTGTTGTTTACCTCCCTGCAGTCCGTGTGGTACAGTCCGTTCTTAGTAGGACGCGCTATAGGGGACACGCCCCGAACTAACAGGACACCCCCCCCACATCAACTACTGTGTCTAACTCCCTTAAAGGGACATTGCACCCCCTGCTTGCTGGAGTTAAAGGCTATGTCCACCCTGAAAATTAAAATTTAATATGTTGTTCCCCCTGGTCCCCCAGCCCCAACCGCGTAATTTTTAATTTCAGAAAGCCCCCAAACTCTACTTACTTCCCCTCTTTCCTTCGCTGCGCTCCCGGCCCTCTGCTTGCGAGGAAATGCAAGCAGAGGGGCGGGACCGGCAGCCGCGTCTGTGATTGGCTGAGCGGCAGCCAATCGACTGGAAGGCTGACGGTAGCTCACTTCCGCGTAGGAAAGCGGAGAGGTAAGTAAAACATGGGGAGCTTTCTAAAATAAAAAGTATTCGGTTGGGGCTGGGGGACATGGGGGAGGCTGTGTTAAAGGGAATAACGCTAGGGGGAGGGATAGCAGAACGGGAGGGAGAGAGGAGGGGGGGGGAGAAGGGCTGCAGCACGCATGGCAGAAATCTCCGGGAGGCCAGGTAGCAGGCAGTGTCCTATATGGACCTGCTAGCCTCCTGGTGGTCGTTTTGGGACTTTGGGGGGGGGGGGGGGCTACAGGAGAACCAGATGGAGCTGGGATTGAGGTAAGGATAACACACTACTGGTGGTGCCAGTAGTTGGGGGGGATTATAGTTTTGGGGGTGGACATGCCCTGGTTCTACACTAGTATGATGATCTTTGCATCGATGTAAGACCCCGAAGCTTATGCGAACTGCACTATTTCGTCGCACGTGCCCTTGTTAAGCCCATACTAAAAAAGCCCTCACTGGACCCCTCTTGTTTAGCCAATTACAGCCCGGTCTCTCTCTTACCAATAGCCTCTAAACTGCTAGAATGATTAGTCTTCTCCCGTATCACTAACTACCTTCATGCTCATAACCTATTGGATCCTTTGCAATCTGGATTGTTCCAGTATCCAGCTCCATTGTTACAGCCTTCACCATTTTTCCGTTCCACTTCCATTGTTACACAACATCACCATTGTTCCAGTATCCAGCTCCATTGTTACAGCCTTCACCATTGTTCCAGTATCCAGCTCCATTGTTACAACCTTCACCATTGTTACAGTATCCAGCTCCATTGTTACAACCTTCACCATTGTTCCAGTTAAATGGTAAAAAAATGAGGACTGAGAATGTGGGACCATTAAATAATGGAGCTGAGGTCGTTGTAGAGGATGCCGAAAAGGCTAATCTGCTAAACCGTTTTTTTACATCGGTTTTTACTGTTGAGGTGAGAATCCTTACAGTAGGGATTGTAACAATGTGCAGGGAGGAAATGAAGAGTTTTCACATTGGATAACAGAGGATATGGTACGGAATCAATTAGACAAAGTTAATATCAAAAGCGCCAGGACCAGATGGATTGCATCCTAGGATTTTAAAAGAGCTTAGTTCAGTTCTAGCAAGACCACTGTGTCTTATCTTTTCAGATTCGCTTTTGTCTGGGGATGTGCCGTGGATTGGAAAAAAAGCCAAGTAATACCAATATCAAAAAGGTAGTCGTTCACAGCCTGGTAACTATGACCTGTAAGCCTAACATCAGTGGTAGGGAAGGTGATGGAAACTTTGTTAAGGGATCATATCCTTGACTTTGTCTCCAGAGATCATCTATTAGTAGTAGTCAGCATGGATATGAGAAATAGATCATGCCAGACACAATTTAATGGTTTTTTATGAGAAGTGAGTAAGAAGTTAGATTCAGGCACAGCTGGGGATGTGGTATATTTGGATTTTGCAAAAGCCATTGATACTGTGCCACATAGGCGACTAATGTATAAACTGAGGACTGTTGGCCTTGAAGAAAACATTTGTTCATGGATAGAGAACTGGTTATTGGACCGCAAACGAGAGTGGTGGTTAATGGAGCTACATCTATGTGGGCTAAAGTCTAAGCGGAGTTCCTCAGGGTTCTTGTTACGGTTAGGTCATAAAGATGACAGAAATGTTCTACAAATGGGAATGGGCCGTGTTAGATCGCTCTAATCGACCGCCCTGACGTGATATTAGAGTAACAGCTTCCGCACAAACGTCCCATCTCGCCCCACTGATCAATTATGTCCAATCATATCCAGACCCCAGTACACGCAAGTAATCTGGATTTATCTGCACGCCAGTTCAATCTTATACTGTAATGTGTAAACCACAACCTATTACAAAGGAACGCCGTACTTTGTTTCAGTCTCCGCCCGACGTCTCCCCCGCCGTGGGGTCTGGTTCCATCGTGCTTCCATAGGATTGTCGAGATGCTACGGCTTATCGCATGCGACCTCTAGGCTGTCTTATAAGTCCCTTTACGTGCTGGTCCCCCCTTCATAACCCCTCTTAACGGTTTGAAGACCCATGCAGTAATGTTTACAGCGGATCATTGCCTGGTCTGTCTGTTCCGTTTGTTTCCCCGTCTGCGGTCTGCAGCTGTGGGGATTCACGTCGTCACTGATTCTTTCCTGTGGTCGTGGTAGGCGACTCCAGCCCTTGTTCTTCTCCGCAGACCTAAACTGACTTGCAATAGAGCCCACGTCTTAGCGGTGCTGTGTTGGTTGTATTTCGCAGCTCAGGTTTGTTTTCTCCGGCTGCTTTTTGCCTAGACATTTGCGTATCCGTCTTTGTGCCTGTTCTCTTGACTTTCACCAGCCTATCTTGTCCAAGCAGTTTGATGCCATCTGCCCTTTACTCTATGTGTATATTTTGAGTTTCCGCCAGAATAGTTGCCATATGCACTCCTTGTCGTTTCGGTGTCTTCGCAGTATGACAGTCCGCCCTCAGGTTATGCACTCTTCTCCTCGGTTTTTTCCGAAGTTTGCGCCAGCACGCACACCCGTTCAGTGTGTGCTCTGGCATGTGCGATTTCCAGCCTGGGTTCTTCTCGTGCCGTGCGACGCGTCGCGCCTTGTCTTCGGCACGCACGCCTTATGTATTCCGTATCGGTCGCACCTTGGTACATTCCCACCACGTACCTTCTCTCCACCCCCCACTCGTCATTCTATGTGTGACATAACTCCCTTATGCCACAATATCCCCGTGCAGTATGAGGGGATCTCGGTTATCTTTTGGCCCGGCCGATACCGCATAGATATTGGTGTACCGCCTTGCGTCGACGTAGTTGAACCACTCCTTCTATTCGCACCGTGTTGTGAGTTGGAGTATGATCCTGATATCCCAGTTGAGTGTTTAATGCTCCGAACGGTGGGTTTGTATCACAGAGTCCCTTTGATCCCCAGATTTGTAATTGGGAGGTGTTGGTGTGGGAACATACAGAAACCCAGGGTTTACTACAAAAATTAGAGTGGCCCCGATCGCAAGCCGCTAGTTTGACTATAATTTCTGAAGCGGTTTAACCGATTGTATGTAGCTCGACTTCCCTCCCTTCTCCTTCTACTGAATTCTGAGTGGGCATCACTGGTCCCGCCATACAAGTAGCCATAATAATGACCAAAAATCGATTCTGGTGTGGAGTCTGTCATTAAAAGGGCTGGCAATCGGTCTGTGTTCATTCATAGCAAAAAAAATTCTATCAAATTATCAGTACTAATTGGCCAATAATATCGCTACATGTATGGCTACCTTTAATCTCTGGCCAACAAGCCTGAGAGATAATTCAAATGACCACAAACTTAAATAGGTTGGTAACTGGACCAGTAATTACAGGCATACAGAAACAGACCATTGTACATTTCTTTCCAAGGGCATGGGGATCCAGGTACGATTCACTGATTATGTACAAGACTCTTTACTACAGTACAAGAAAAAGTACATGGTTTTATAGAAAATATCCCATAAATAAGTCCCACTGCACCTTGAGTTCTTGTAATGTTAATGTATAATCCATTCTTGTTATACAAACCATTGCTATATAACAAGGGTGTTAAACTCTATCACATAGGGGCCGAAATCAAAAGACAGGCTAAGTGGTGGGCCAAAATCTTTTTTAAAGATACAACTGGGACTCTGAGACACAGCTCCCTGCTGAATCTCGGGAGGGAAGGGTGTAAAGCAACACTGTTTTGAACTGGGACCTCTGCCTATGGCGTGATCTTGTGCTAATGTGAAACAACCCACCTTAATCTTCTAGAATGGGCAACTCCAATTGTCATACCTCCCCAGGCTAGATAGGCGATCAGCTGTTACAGTGGTGACTGCATCCAAGCCTAAAATACCCTGTATCCATTTGTGCACTCCCAAGCACCATTGACTATAGATCTGCTTGCTAGATACCGTGATCAGCTGTTTTTAAACAGATGACCGCACCTATCTTAGTAAAGGTGGCCCGGTGATCTGTTTAAAAAGAGCTGATATAGGTATCTAGCAAGCAGATCTTTAGTTATGCAACTATTTCAACTGCACAAATGCATAGCAGTCTTGGATGCTGTACAGTCACTGGGGGCCACAAACAATGGCCAGAAGGATTGGGCCCACGGGCCTTGACTTGACACATGTGCTATATAGCATGGCACCATTAGCAGGCAGTTTTGAATGGATTCAGAAAAGAAGTCTTGTCTGACACAACTAGTTCACTATGTAAGATAATTTCATTCATCTGAAGCCATGAGATAAAAATAAGACGTCTATTACCTTCTCCTCGTAATAGGTAGAGTGTCTTTACGTATGGTTATTATATCCTAAATGTATAGTTGTTTTCTTTACGAATCTTGGCCAGTTCTGGATCGGTCTCGTATTTATCAGCATCTAACTGAAGGGCAATGGAAACAGCAGCAAAAGAGAGAAGAGAAAATATGAATAAAGCTCAACATCTATAAATACTCAAAACTCAGGCACCGCCAATTTAACATTCTCTCTCAGGTAAACTGCAGGACCCATGCTTATGAATTCTACACTCAGTGTGGATGGTTAAAACCCTACTGATGTCACATTTATTGTTATATAGCATAATTTTGTTTTTATTTAGGTTTTTAACATTATAGCATTGAACTAAGGCATAAATTGACAGTAGGGATTATTTGTTAAAGGGTAACTGTGGTCTACAATTTTCCAAATTATTATACCTTCAAAATGAACCCTAAATCACATTTGTGAGTTATTGCTGGAAAGGTGTTGAAATATTACTTCCGCTTGAAAACCAGATTCTGCCTGCATTAATAGTCTCCCCTCCTCTGTCAACGTTTGCTTTATTTTCTGTTTAGGTACTTCCTGTTTTCCCCAGAATTTAGTCTCAACATGAGCATGCTTCTCCCTTGGGGAGGGGAGGAGCAGAAGTCAGTTGGTGTCACTCAAACAACTAGAAACAGGAAATTTGGACATTCATTATTTTAAAGGAAAAGATGTCAGGCTTTAATTAACCTAACTTGTTTGAAGACCACAGTTGCCCTTTAATACAATGAGATCATAAAATGTTTCCAGATACAAATAGATAAGGAACTAAAGACTACCGTACATCAATCCACACTTCTTACAGAAAAATACAAATTTGTGCTGCAATATTGTATACACTTTCTCATATAGTATATAAGATGATGGCGTCATCAGTTCTCTTTTGGAATTTTGTCCTTTTTCCATTTTTTCCAATTTATTAAAGAATGGTAGATAGTGGTAGAATGGGTATACAGGTTTGAACATTGATGTTTTCTGTGCCATATTTGGGGACTATATAGATCTATCTTCTGTGCATCTCTATGGCTGCTATCTGCCTGAACAGTTCCTTTGGATAAACCACAAACACAAATGGAACATACAAACACCACCTTCACTCATGCAAACCCCATTAAAACTACACTTCCTGTCAATATCAATATGTCAATAGACTGACAGCCATGTTTAGATGAGACAACTAGACATTTTTTGACATGGACATGAAAACATGCATTTTACAATCAAAGCAAAGCTGTGCAAACAGGTTAGAAATGTTGCAGCTACTAAGCAAACTTGGACTCAATGAATAATATTTTATTCAGTCAGTAAAGGGGTTAATGTCCCTTTAATTCAGCCATGGTACTTGCACAACCCTGCAGAGCCCCGTTTCATTTCTGTCACAGCGCACAAGCTGGAAACAAATGTTCTGCAATTATAATGAAATGCTGTTTGCTGCAACTGAACAATTTAACAAGAATTAGGAGAAGCACATTAATATTTATCCTACTGTTCTGCTATTCCATCTTGCCCTGGGCAGAAGCTATTATTCCTACACCGAGATGGACTTTGTTATATTTAACATTAGGTTAAAAGGAAAACGTGATCCTGTTCTTAAAGTAGAAAAAAATAAAGTCGGATACTGTCCATAATGTCTAAGCTTGGAGTCCCAAAACTGCCTTGGAACCGATCTACATTGTAATCATAGAACCAGGAATGGAAAAGTCACGTAGATGCCATCAGTGCCAGGTACTGTGAGACTTCAACTAATGAGGCATCAGGAAGGAACCCATTTATTATATTTAGATTTTCACAGTCAATACTTTCCATCCGGAAGCAAAATATAGAAGGTCGTTAAATTAGGCAATGGAAGGAAGAAAATGTATCTGTAAGAAAATGGATGATTTATCTGCATTATGCATACAATGGGTTACAGCCAACATACAGTACTGTAAAATTTCATCTGTTATTACATGTGTTTTACTGGTGTGAACTAGATCTCCCATGAAAAGAAATCCCAGGAGTCAAGTAGCCTACATATTTTAAACTGTTCGGACGTCAATTGGCCTACAATTGCACATGTATATGGTGGCTCCGTCCTGGGGATCAACAAAGTGCCTGACCGAGGAGCCATAAAAACAGACAATTGTTGGCCAAAACGGCTATCACATCAAGCATGTGTACAGACCTAACAATTCCATCAGTGATCCAATGATATGGCTTAATCAGTAAGAGTAATTTCCCATAATGAAAAAGGATCATTTGGGGCTGCAACACACTTTCCTATGATTGTCGGCTCCCTATACTACAGTACAGAGATCAACAATACTGACCCATTTCCTTGTTTTAAAGGGACTTATATGGACGTCTTTTTAACTGAAAACATAAGATTGTCCGACATCCTAGAATCATCCGAACATAATTATATCAATAATGATTTTTTCATCATAGCCATAAACATACAGTACATATCCTTTATTGCTTTTAGCCCAAGTGGTTCACTTAAAAGTCTTAAATGACAACTCCACCCTTATAAGAACATATTTTAGAAAGATGTTGATATTTTAAAATATGTTGTATATCATAGTTTGTCCTATGAATTCATTACTGTATGCCTGCTATGCTTCTGGATGCCTCATGGAAAAATGAGCAATTTAGAAACCTGTACTGAGCCGGGGCATGCTCAGAAGGGGCAGACAGGGAAAACATTCAGTCATTGGCTGTGTGATGTCAACTGTCAAATCCATAAACTGACAGTTACTAACTGGATGAACCAGGAAGCAGAAACAGGGGCAACAGGACATTGTGCAGGATTCAGGTAAGACTATATCTCAGATTTCAAACAATTACTGTTTAGGGTTTTGGGGGGTGATTTACCCTCATGTACGGTAAGTTTTCATCTTTGGGCTGGACTTGCCCTTTAAGGCTTGGCCCAAACTGCCACTGCCATTTTGCTGTGTTTTGCGCTCCGTTCATGCTTTGCGATCCACAATAACATTTTATTTAAGTAAATCAAGGGAAGTATTAGTCAGTTACCACTGTGTAGCACTGTGGTCCGTTGCCATATTTTAGTGCACGCAGTCATCATTTTAATTCAGTTTCTGTCAAAATCACATTATTACAGGTGCAATGAAAAGGCACATAAAAAAACAGGCACAAATCAAAATGTGATTTTTATGGTGTATTTTTAAACCATAATCCCTGGGAAACACAAGCATGCGTAAAAGCAGACAGAAGTGCATAGCAAAAAGCCCAGAGAAACGAAAAGTTCTTTTTTGTACATTACAGTGGGATTTAGCTGTATGGTCATTTAAGCTGGATACAAAATGTAAAGATCTTTAAAGGACGATAGACAGAATCTTAAAGTCATTTTTAAAAAAATCAGATTACACAGTCTCTGGGCATTCTCCTATATAAAGAATGTTGGTTACTGGCAACTTCAGTACAGGGGACCAACCATGACAGAGGTCCAAGCGTTCCCAAAGCTGGCAGTGAACATTGTTAGCCTTTGGAATGCTTGATCCTGCCACCACCACATTAACTATAAAGGATCTATCAAAATCGTCACTTTATGTTGTCTTGCAATGTGATCCGCGCAATGCAGCACACCTAGTGTAACCAGAGCAATTGGCCAACACTAGGTGTGCTTTTAACCTGCTAGTGTGGCCTAGTCCTAACAATAAAAGGAAGATTTCAGTTATAATTTGATTGAAATGTGTTTGATATATATCAATAACTGTGAATAAAGTTAATGCTGTTTATATAGTGTTCAGTTTGCCTTGCGGCTTACATCAAGGGAGTTTAAGGTTCCATGTGACAAGCCATTAGTATAAACCTCATGCTGAAGATTCCACCAAGTGGCAGTTCTTGTGTTCTTCATCACAATTTACCAAGCTTAATTTATGCTATATAATGTAAATATCTTTTGTATTTTTTTGTGTGAAAGGGTAACTGTGGTCTCAAATTCTTACACACTAGTAATAATTATATAAAAAGCCTTCCATCACACCTTCAAAATAAAACCTGAATCATATCTCTAAATAAAATTTGTGAGAAGTTATTGCTGGAAAGGTTCAGCAATGTTACTTCCTGGTTAAACACTTCCTGTTTTCAGCCATGTGACCAGACCCTGCCTGCATTAATAGGCTCCTCTTCTCAACTGTCAATTTTTTCCCCAGTACTTCCTGATTTCCCCAGCATTAAGTATTTACGAGCATGCTTCTCCCCGGGGCAGATGGGCGGGGCAGAAGTCAGTTGATTTAACTTCTTTCACACAAATGTAAGGTTGGCTATGTGTGAGAGTTTTCAGAGCGGTCCCCCAACGGTCACCACTAGAGAAATGCTATATGTAGCGTTTTTCTGTCAGCAAACATCTGGAACCGCTCAGAAAAAGTCTTACCGCCCCTGTTCCTTTTAGCAGGAGACAGTGCAGCAGTGGTGAACAGTGAATTAATGCTATGATCCGGAAAGATGTACAGTCATATGATCAGTCACCTACACCTCCATTAATGTACCATCAGTGCCAGAAACTGGGTAATTACACCCAAAGGGAGCCATCAATTCCTAGGCTTCAAAGGGCCACGGGGATCCCTCAACACATTTTCACAGACATTAAGGGCAAGCACAAGGTGTTACATCCACTACTGTGGTTTTGGGGAAACTTACTTTTCTACAAGTTTTAATTGATGAGGGGCAGCACGGTGGCAGTAGGCACTGATGCCTGGCAGCGCTGAGGTCCTGACCATCTGTGAATTGGGTAAATAATTGTAAAGCGCTGCGGAATATGTAGCGCTATATAATAAAATACATACATATACATACAAGAGAGGGCCTCCAGTGATGGCTCCGGTTGTAATCAGTGTCAATGGGTGATTGAGATCATGGGAGTAGTAAACTGATGTTCAATAATTCAGATAAATTGTGTTTATCACCTAATGTGAATGGATAATAGAATACGGTTTGGACATTCCTGTAGAACTATAACTCCCAGGATCCCCTGCTGGTCTTTCCTGAGAGCTGCACAATGCACCAATCCGGATTCCAATGCTGAATAATCACAATAACACAAAACAGCTGTCAAGCAAACTTTTCGCTGGCAGCGGTCTAAGAAATACAACACCCAGCTCCAATCACCACGGTTCAGTAGTAGGAGGCATTATGGGTGTTGTAGTGTTCGAACCCAGTCTAGGTCTACAGGCTGTCAGAATTAGGTGGAACACTCCAGGCTCCACGCGTTGTACGTTCCATGGAGCTCACTCACTGTGTAATATTGCACTCCGAGCGCCTTTAACTGGACCAAGCTCAGGTTGGTCCGGTTGCAGGTGATGAGGTTTCCGTGGTTCGACGGAATCGTCCATGTACCCAGCTTGGACCATGGTGTTGTTTACCTCCCTGCAGTCCGTGTGGTACAGTCCGTTCTTAGTAGGACGCGCTATAGGGGACACGCCCGAACTAACAGGACACCCCCCCCACATCAAACTGTGTCTAACTCCCTTAAAGGGACATTGCACCCCCTGCTGCTGGAGTTAAAGCTATGTCCACCCTGAAAATTAAAAATTAATATGTTGTTCCCCCTGGTCCCCCAGCCCCCAACCGCGTAATTTTTAATTTCAGAAAGCCCACAACTCTACTTACTTCCCTCTTTCCTTCGCTGCGCTCCCGGCCCTCTGCTTGCGAGGAAATGCAAGCAGAGGGGCGGGACGGCAGCCGCGTCTGTGATTGGCTGAGCGGCAGCCAATCACGGACGCGGCTGCCGGTAGCTCACTTGCGTAGGAAAGGGAGAGGTAAGTAAAACATTGGGGAGCTTTCTAAAATAAAAAAAGTATGCGGTTGGGGCTGGGGGACATGGGGGAAGGCTGTGTTAAAGGGAAATAACGCTAGGGGGAGGGATAGCAGAACGGGAGGGAGAGGGAGGGGGGGGGAGAAGGGCTGAGCACGCACAGGCAGAAATTCCGGGAGGCCAGGTAGCAGGCAGTGTCCTATATGGACCTGCTAGCCTCCTGGTGGTCAGTTTTTGGGACTTTGGGGGGGGGGGGGCTACAGGAGAACCAGATGGAGCTGGGATGTGAGGTAAGGATTAAACTACACTACATGGTGGGGCCAGTAGTTGGGGGGATGGGGATATAGTTTGTGGGGTGGACATGCCCTGGTTCACACTAGTATATGATCTTTGCATCGATGTAAGACCCCGAAGCTTATGCGAACTGCACTATTTCGTCGCACGTGCCCTTGTTAAGCCCATACTAAAAAAGCCCTCACTGGACCCCTCTTGTTTAGCCAATTACAGCCCGGTCTCTCTCTTACAATAGCCTCTAAACTGCTAGAATGATTAGTCTTCTCCCGTATCACTAACTACCTTCATGCTCATAACCTATTGGATCTTTGCAATCTGGATTGTTCCAGTATCCAGCTCCATTGTTACAGCCTTCACCATTGTTCCAGTATCCAGCTCCATTGTTACAACCTTCACCATTGTTCCAGTATCCAGCTCCATTGTTACAGCCTTCACCATTGTTCCAGTATCCAGCTCCATTGGACAACCTTCACCATTGTTACAGTATCCAGTCCATTGTTACAACCTTCACCATTGTTCCAGTTAATGGTAAAAAAATGAGGACTGAGAATGTGGGACCATTAAATAATGGAGCTGAGGTCGTTGTAGAGGATGCGAAAAGGCTAATCTGCTAAACCGTTTTTTTACATCGGTTTTTACTGTTGAGAATCCTTACAGAGGGATTGTAACAATGTGCGGGAGGAATGAAGAGTTTCACATTGGATAACAGGGATTGGAGTACGGATCAATTAGACAAAGTTAATATCAATAAAGCGCCAGGACCAGATGGATTGCATCCTAGGATTTTAAAAGAGCTTAGTTCAGTTCTAGCAAGACCACTGTGTCTCATCTTTTCAGATTCGCTTTTGTCTGGGGATGTGCCGCTGGATTGGAAAAAGCCAATGTAATACCAATATTCAAAAAAGGTAGTCGTTCACAGCCTGGTAACTATAGACCTGTAGCCTAACATCAGTGGTAGGGAAGGTGATGGAACTTTGTTAAGGGATCATATCCTTGACTTTGTCTCCAGAGATCATCTTATTAGTAGTAGTCAGCATGGATTTATGAGAAATAGATCATGCCAGACAAATTTAATTGGTTTTTATGAAGAAGTGAGTAAGAAGTTAGATTCAGGCACAGCTGGGGATGTGGTATATTTGGATTTTGCAAAAGCCATTGATACTGTGCCACATAGGCGACTAATGTTAAACTGAGGACTGTTGGCCTTGAAGAAAACATTTGTTCATGGATAGAGAAATGGTTATTGGACCGCAAACAGAGAGTGGTGGTTAATGGAGTACACTATGTGGGCTAAAGTTCTAAGCGGAGTTCCTCAGGGTTCTGTACTGGGGCCGCTTTGTTTAATCTGTTTATAAATGACTTAGAAGGGGGCATTGAGAGCAAGGTCTCTGTTGTTGTGATGACACTAAATTATGCAGAGCTTTGGAAACTTCCAATGATGTGCAAGTGCTGCAAGCAGACCTAGATAGATTATCAAAATGGGCAGCAGAATGGCAGATGAGATTCAATGTGATAAATGTAAGGTGATGCATTTGGGATTTAATAATCCCTGTGCCACCTACACCATAAATAACTCTGTGTTAAGTGTATCTGAAATGGAAAAAGATTTGGGGTTCTGGTAGATAACAGACTTAGCTGTAGCAAACAATGCCAGGTAGCAACAGCTAGAGCTAGCAAGATATTGTCTTGTATAAAGAGGGGAATGGAATCAAAGAGAAAAATATTATTCTCCCTCTTTACAAGGCACTGGTAAGGCCACATTTGGAATATGCGGTGCAGTTTTGGAATCCCATATACAAAAAAGGACACTTGGAAATTGAGGCCGTTCAGAGAAGGGCAACTAAATTAATAAGGGGAATGGAGGGCTTGAATATGCAGGCAGATTAGACAAGTTAGGGCTGTTACATTGGAGAAGCGGCGGTTGCGTGGGGACATGATAACCTTATTACAAATATATTAATGGCCCATACAGAACTCTCTGGTGCATTGTTCACTAATAGGTCATATCAGAGGACCGTGGACATCCTTTAAGGTTGGAAGAAAAGAAGTTTCATCTTCAAGTTAGGAGAGGTTTCTTTACAGTGAGAACGGGGATGAAACTGTGGAACTGTCTTCAAGCAAGGTGGTAATGGCAAGTTCATGAATAACTTTAAAAAAGGCCTGGATAAGTTTCTAAAACTTAAAAATATGAGAATTACTGGTATTAATGCATATAGATCTGGTTGATCCAGGGATACTTTCCGATTGGCGTTTGGAGTCAGGAAGGAATTTTTTCCCCCCCTTTTTAGCTGGGTTTTTTGCCTACCTCTGGATCAAACTGTTAGGTAGGGTTAAAAAAAAAAAAAAAAAAAGGGAATGGTTGGACTTGATGGACGAATGTCTTTATTCAACCTAATTACTATGTTACTATGTAGTATCCAGCTCCATTGTTACAGCCTTCACCATTGTTCCAGTATCCACCTCCATTGTTACAGCCTTCACCATTGTTCCAGTATCCAGCTCCATTGTTACAGCCTTCACCATTGTTCCAGTATCCAGCTCCATTGTTACAGCCTTCACCATTGTTCCAGTATCCAGCTCCATTGTTACAGCCTTCACCATTGTTCCAGCCTTCACCCATTGTTCCAGTATCTAGCTCCATTGTTATAGCCTTCACCATTGTTCCAGTATCCAACTCCATTGTTACAGCCTTCACCATTGTTCCAGTATCCACCTAACTAGATTGTAAGCTCTATTGGCAGGGACCTCCTTTCCTCTTGTGGCAAAGCTCTAGCACTTCTATTTATTGGATTTATATATTTATGTACTGAACTATCTATGTATTTATCCCCCTTGTATGACTTTATTGTATTTTGTTATTGTACAGCGCTGCGTCCCCAAGCGGCAGTTTATAAATAAACTATACATACATACATACACGTGTGCATGCGTTTAGTCAGGTGATCATTGATCAGCCATGGCTGTTTGTCGCCCCTGTGCATCGTGTTCGGGGGTTGTTCCTCGCTGCAAAGATCGTACATGTGTACGAGGCATAAGCTAGGTACACACAGTATGTGGTGCCTATGATTAAGGACCTCATTGGTCCGAAACGCGTAAGGCATTTGGAACATAAGCCAGTGCCAGTGGTATATATTTTATTAAGTATGTCTGAATAAAAGCGAAGATTTAAGTTGTGTAGAACTTTTGCGGAGCACTCCGAGGCCCCTAGTGAATACTTACCTTAAGCTAGGTACACACAGTAGTCTCCCTATAGAGAGAGTCGCCCAGGGTTGAGGGAAACACACAGTTCCTATGCTGTGTAAATGCTGTGTATAGGGAGAATGCTCGAGACTGTGTGCATCCTGATCATTGAAAAATCCCGATCCTGTCTGCCATTTTTCAAAAATCTTTCCTGTGTGTACCCAGCTTTAAGATCTCTGGGGGCTCCAGGGAAAATACTGTGGGGGGGACATCCTATTAACCTCCAACTATTGTATACCCTTGGTTAGGGGCTCTGGGCCATAGCCCTGCTGCCCTATGGTAAAACTTGCCCTCCTATAATATTAATTATAAGAGGATTAATATGGGGAATTCCACAGGGAAATTAGGGAAGGGACATTAAACTAAAAAAGCTATTGGCATCATTGGCCCAGATATGAGGGACTTTATTTTACCCCTCATCCTGTTACTCCCATCTTCCACCATCTTCCCAAGATTCATAAGGATGACTTTCCTTCGAAGGGTAGACCCATAGTTGCAGGGATAGTCTTCCTTAATGAGGATCTAGTTGATTTTCTTTTCCAACCCTTCGTTAAGAGACTTTATTCGTTTTTAAAGGAAACAGGTACTAACCTCTCTTGATAGTTTTGAGTAGGAGGAAGGTTTGAGTATGGCGACCACAGATTTGGTTTCTCTTTACTTGTGTATCCCTCACAAGTGGGGTCCTCATGCTGTTCGCGATCATTTGGATAGATATTGTACATACCCGATAGATTGGAAGAACTTCATTTTGGAGGCCATATCATATTTATTTACCCATAATTTCTTTCAATTTGATAGGACCTTTTACTAACAATGCTGCGGGGCATCAATGGGGGTGAAATTTGCCCACACCTATGCAAATTTATTTATGGGGTGTTGGGAGAAGACTTGTTTCTTTCACCACCCTGATTATGTACCCCTGAACAGAAGGTACGGTTCTATCGCCGTTATATAAATGATTTATTGTTTATATGGAGGGGAACAAAATTGGAGTTTGAACAACTTATGGGAGAATTCTATAATAATGTCTATAAGCTTAAGTTTAACCACCATTTTGGCAGAAAATCCATTATGCGATTTTGTGCACGATTCCTGTGCGTTGCAGTGTGGCCTTACCCTTACTGTTTGAGGCTCAAGCAGGAGAGTGCACGGAACTCACAGGCATTACTGTTTGAGGGTCAAGCAGGAGAGTGCATGGAACTCACAGGCATTACTGTTTGAGGGTCAAGCAGGAGAGTGCACGGAACTCACAGGCATTACTGTTGAGGTCAAGCAGGAGAATGCACGGAACTCACAGGCATTACTGTTTGAGGTCAAGCAGGAGAGTGCACGGAACTCAAAGGCATTACTGTTTGAGGCTTCAAGAGGAGAGGGCACCGGAAAATCACAGGCATTACTGTTTGAGGCTCAAGCAGGAGAGTGCACGGAACTCACGGGCATTACTTTTTGAGGCTCAAGCAGGAGAGTGCACGGAACTCACAGGCATTACTGTTTGAGGCTCAAGCAGAGAGTACACGGAACTCACAAGCATTACTGTTTGAGGCTCAAGCAGAGAGTGCACGGAACTCACAAGCATTACTGTTTGAGGCTCAAGCAGGAGAGTGCACGGAACTCACAGGCATTACTGTTTGAGGCTCAAGCAGGAGAAAGCAGAGGAAATCTCAGAGGGGCAAAGCTTAACATTCAGCAAACCAGTAACAAGATGTCAGCAACTTTCAAGGCACAAAGCTAGGCTCTGGAGGGGCATAGGTAAAAAAATATGGCAACAGTATTTTTAAAGCTGCAGCTTCCAAATGAACATAACTTGATTTTACAGTGATCTTATCCTTTAAAAGGAATTGTACAACACCTGAGTTATTCAGTGAAGCACAGCAACAGATGAGCAATAGATTCCTGGAAAGGGGTTATAGTAAGGATTTTTGAGGAAGACTACTAAATATAGTCCCCAGTGTAACCAAATTGTAAGCATGACTTAAGCTAGGTACACACCTGAAAGATAATATAAATATAGGTATAAAATGAACCCCATATAGCTGAATAGAACACACAAGTAAGTGTGGGTGCTGTGGGTCTATATAATAGTATAAGAAGCAAACACAGCTAAAGAGCTAAGAACCACCCACTATACTCCTAATTGGAGGTACTCATTCAGTTAATCTCCAAGGGGGGGAAATTCTAAGGTCTACAGGCAAATATGCTAAGGAGACGCAAATCTAGACCAGGAAAGTTCCACCAAAATACCAATCTATTTAATACATACAAAAAAAAAAAATCTAAATAGAGGTGGGGAGGTTCGACACCAACTGTCTGCCGTGTACAATGCTGTCTTGACACCTTACTCTGGGTGTTCCTATAACACCTCTTAGCCACTATCCAATCATGCCCTTAACACCTGGCTGTGATATGTTAATTGGGATTTTCCAGGGTACATAATTGCCACAGATTCTTGTACAAGTCATTCTGAATTGAGAAAGCCATTCGGATGACTAGCGAAACGTCTTCAAGAACTAAACTTCAAGTCCAGTTGATCTAATTGAATACAACAGATATACCATGGCCTGGATGAATGAGAACCTTCACAAGCATTTAATAATTATCAAAAATTCAATAATTATTTAAAGTTCGGAAGTTAAAAATCCAGAATAGTTTGGGTCCGTTCAAACTGTTAAAGCTCGGTTCAAGTTCAATTCTAGTCCATCTCTAGTCATGAACTTCCTACTGTGCTTGTTCAGAAATCCCCCCCCCCATAAAAATGCCCCTGGGTTCGATGCATTCTCAATGGGCACCAGGCACGTGAAGTACAGCACTGACTGGCGTGTCGTTTTGGTACCCAGCCCACTGTCTTGGCCCACCAAAGACAGTGGTCTGACCTTAAGATGCAGAGACCTCATTTACGAGATTTACGATCCCCATTCGGCGTAAATGTACGACTGCAGTCACACATTTACGTCTGTGATCGTACATTATCGCTAAATTGTGGTAACACATGTTTTTAAATAGGGACTTTTGGGGTCCAAATTGTGTAAAAACAGAGATGGTTAACAACAACCACACTGAAATTCATACACAAAAAGCTCAAAAAACAGAAAAAAACTCCTACACTGTCAGTAAACACTGACAAAAAAATACTTTTCTTGCTGCCTTTTCTACCCAGGGGGTTGGCACTGATAAAAAATAATTGCCATTGGTGAATTTGAGACATGCAAATCCTCGAAGAATTTTGAACACGGGTTTGGAAAATCCAGAAAGTGGAATCCCGGAAAATCTGTGAGTTCCACAGATTCGCAGATCTCGGAGATCCACAGCGGAACCGGGTTCGGATCAATGATCCGGACCATCTCTGGTTAGTATACCAATCAAATAATTTAGTATACCAATTAGAATTGGTTACAATCAGATTCTTTCAGAAAGAATCTGATTGGTATGCTTTCTGCAAGAATCTGATTGCAACCAATTCTGACAGGAAAAGAATGTGATTGGATACCCTTTAAAGGACAACTCCACCCTCATAATAACATCTTTTAGAAAGAATGGCCTCTTTAAAATATGTTGATATATCATACTTTGTCCTATGAATTCATTATTGTGTGCCAGCTATGCTTCTGGATGCCTCATGGAAACTGAGCAATTTAGAAACCTGTACAGACCCTGTACTGAGCCTGGGCATGCTCAGAAGGGGCAGACGGGATTAACATTCAGTCCATGGCTGTGATGTCAACTGTCAAATCCATAACTGGAAGAACCAGGAAGCAGAAACAGGGGAAACAGGACATTGTGCAGGATTTCAGGTTAGACTTATATATTCCAGATTTAAACTATTACCATTTAGGGTTTTGGAGGGTGAGTTACCTGTATGTAAGTTTTCATTTTGGGGCTGGACTTGCCTTTTAAACATATGATGCAAAAACAACAATATTTTTTGTGCTAGAGTTGCTAAATTGTCAGTATAAGGAATGTCTATGCCTAAGCACCATCTGCTGGGACCTGGGCCACCATATGCTGAAAATCTCCAACTGCCAAGAACCAGGACCACCAACTACCATGCCCTGGATACCAATTGCCCAGCCATAAATCCTTATCTGCTGGGTCCTGGACCACTATCTGCCAGGCCCTAGATCACTAACTGCAAGCCCCTGAACCAACCAATATGGGTTTATTAAATACTTGGACTTTTTTTTCCCACTAAGGGTTTACTATATCAGAAGGTGTTGTTTGACTCAATACTCATTGTTTCCTGTTTACTCTATAGTACTTTGCTCTTGTAATGTTGCAAAAGGCCTACTTATATAGAAATACCTACATGTGATGCACCTTAGAAGCACTGCAAAGAAGACATTTGTTTTTTTTACAAACTACAACTATCAATCCCATCAAAAACGGAAACAGGACTTGCAACAGAACATCACAGAGGAAGATGGGAAGATACTATTAAGCACATTTACAAACATTCCAAATGTTAAGCATGGTGGCTCAGTCCAGCAATGAAGTCCCTGTGTTTGGGTGGGTTTACTCTGGGCACTCTGTTTTCCCCCACAATCATAAAGACATAAGTACTGATAGATTGTAGATGTCAATGTAATCTGACATGTAAATGATGCAGATGGATTATAATTGTAAACAGCTGAACTATGTAGCACTATATAGAAATGCAGGGCATGAGGGCACCATCTATTTACCCAATCATATCTCAATCTTGAATTGTATAAAGGACCAGTGATAATGTTTACATTTACATTCATCATTATTTATTTTGTAATTAATGTATATTGATTAACCAGCAATAGAAAGGATTATCATTGTTTACATTTTGTTCCATAAACAGAAAGTTAGTGATAAAAATTGAACTGTAACCCTATTCTATTTTTGTTTTTAAAAAAAGCTGTTTGTGTCATTTGTTGCATTTCTTATGTCCCTTTATTTCATGAGCTTTTGGCTACAGCATTTGAAGACAATTTAACACTAGTGATATGAGGCTCCCAGCATTCTCTTTAATAATAACAAGGGTGAAGATTTAATTTGCTAGGACCTCACCACTGAGTTTACCTTAAGTGTAGTGGTTATACTTCCCTTAGCATTCCCTGCTGGTCACGTTTAACCCCTTCCTCTTGGGCTACATTTTTTTGCTGTCTTGTGCACTTACTTTGCAATTGGAAATAGGAAGTAGGCCCCCTGTGTGCAATGCAATCTCCCAATTCAAGCAATCACCATTTTTGGTCGGTTATTATCGAACTTACTAAAAGCCTATATGGACTTTTTTGTTTAAGGTGCATTTTTACCCATAATCCCCTGTAAAATGCAAATGTAAAAACGTAAAAGAGGATACAAGCAGACGAAAAAGCAGACTGCTTAAATGGACATTCAACCCCCACACAGAAAATAATAAGGATTCCCCAAAGCCCAAATACTTACCTAGATGGACTGGGAAAAAGAAGCCAATTGAGTATATCTTTATTAACATACGCCCGATCAGCTGTTAAAAACAGCTGATCGTGGTACCCATGTGCAGATTGGCCTCAGAAATCCCATGTTAGTGACAGATCAATGCTTAAATACTTAAGCATGTATGTGCTCGTATTTCTGTAATCTGGGGGGAAAAAAGCTAAATTCATATTGCTTTTAATGGCCATACAATTACGATTGTGACTGTAGAACTGCGTTCATAGTCGAATAATTCCCTCAGGAAGGGACACCTACCTATCCAACTACCTATTGTCAAACAGCCAACAGCAGTGTGCTGGAGTGTTTCCTGAACTGTGTTGCAAGTGCCAGCCCTGCTCTGGCTTTACCGCCCATAATTGTGCATGAGCGATGAGCTCTCCCAACTACCGTCCCCAGGACATGGAACTAGTTGATATTTGGGATAGAGTTGGCTACGGTTCGCATTATATTTTAGCATCTAAATATGTAAGTGCTATGCAGAACAAATAGCTGAGAACAAATAGCTGAGTTTATCCGATACTTGGGCAAAGATATTTTGTCAGTGCTTTTGTGGTTGTGTGTGCTATGTAAAATGGCTAACAAGGAGTTGGAAACAGTCTCCATTAATGTCCCAGTGTAATGGGGAATATTAGGAGGTATGCTAAGTTACAGACTGAAAAACATACTAAAAAGAATTGTTTTAATAAAATCATAAACAATGCAAATGCTGCAGCACTCATTCAATTTGCACCAAACCAAAATAAGAAGTCAGACTAATAAAATGTTTAATTAAAAAATCTACAACAAAATTATAATTATTTTGATGTAATTATAATTAGATTGTAATTAAGATTCCGTCTAATTATTAATCTACGTTATCTCGATTATGTAGTTTATTGGATTTCAAAAATACTTTTGTTCCAAATATAAAAATGATCCCCCTATATCTTTACAGCATTTTGTATATTCCAATGAGGTTTTTCACCGTCGTATAAAGAAAATGACAGTATACATAAATGACTAAGAATTTAGGTCAGCCATAGAGAACTACAATAAAGAGAACCAATACGATAACAGCTGGTTATTTACTGTATGTTACACTGTTAAAATGCCATGATCTGGTTTTACATTTGTTACTCACTGAAAACTATCAATGGACCCAATGAATAAAATGTATAATGGGGGAATCATGGATTTTGGTCAATAGTTTGTAGGATAATGGAATGGAATAATGACGTTTATAACTCACATGGATCTGCTGTACAGAATGTGGTTTACATCCAGGTAGGATTTAGATCATGGTGACTGGTTAAGGAGATAGGGGTCTTCCATCTCTTTGAATCCTGGTTGAATCAGTTGGCCATATATTTTAGTACTTTTGATCGATTCAATATTTGTTAGTATAGATTCTCCTTTCCAGTGTTAAATATATATGTAACTACAGAAATAATCTTAATAATCTTTTTTAATAAAGGTATTCATAAAAAAAAAAAACAATTATATAATTTGTTACATTGAAAAGGGCAATTTATGTGCAAGTTGTTAATGAAACAAATTTATATAGGAAATGTGATCTTACACATAATAACATGGTTAGTACAATCTGAAAGTTCAGATTAGATCAGTTTGTTCATTTAATAAACACAGAAAACTTAAGCCAATCAGAAGAGCAAAGCAGTGTTTCTATAACTATAACTAAGCAGAAAAACAATAACGGAGCAGAAGACTTACTTCTTACACACTTGATTTTTAATTCAGCTCTCAGTCCAGTGTAAAGCTGGATACACACAGGACAGATTTTTGAAAAATGACAGACAGGATCTGCAAGATCCTGTCTGTCATTCTTCAAAGATCAAGATACACACAGTCCCGAGCTTTGTCCCTATGCACAGCATATACACAGCACAGGGAGAACCCTCAGGACTGTGTAATTCCCCCGACCGTGGCAGACTCCCCTATAGAGGGACTACTGTGGCTGAGGGAAATTTTCGGTCACACACAGTAAGGGGGTTTATCGGTACTGTGTGTACCTAGCTTAAGGTGATTGATTGGGATATTGTCACGAACACCAGTTCCCTGGGCATGTGAACTGACTAATCATGGCCTTGAACACTACACCAATAACTCCAGCAACTAACTGGTTAATTAGCATCAGTCCTTCACAAGCAGTCACAGAGTTAATTAGCATTTACACTGCAAAGCATTCCATACACTTAAAGTCTATCCAACCACAAATAAATTTATAAGAGGCAAACTGAGTTCTTTTAGAGCATCAAAGACAAAACGTATTAAATTTTAGATTTAATATTCCAAAAGGTGGACAGTGCATATAATACAAAAATAAAAGAAAATGATGTTACAATAAAATGATATACAATATAGGTACAACCGTTATATAACATGAAAAGGATAAAAATATTCACAGACCCTACTCACTAGAAAAAGTCCTGTGTCTCGGGGCGAGAAGTAAACATGATCCATACCCATTTAGCAAGTCCCCTCAGTATGACCAAAGTTAAATGGGCTACAAGGATTTTTAAGCCCCTTGTTGAACCACCCCCCTCCTGGGCTATGCATGAGGTGGGAGTGTTTAGGAATGTCCATATTTACGACTTGCCAAAAGCATTCATTCCCCCCCCCCCCCCGTTAGGCAGATTCCATATAAATGTAGATATGTACATTGTACTGGGATATTGACCACATATTCCTCTCCTGTATTAATTATCAATTCCTACAATACCAAATATGACCCGTGTATAATACATATTTCCCAATATATTAATAACTCGCTTTGACAAGGGAATATGGCCTCCATGTTGGGTATCATTTTAATGGGCCTACCTTCCTATTCACCAATATAATATTGGTTTCCGTCTCCCATATTCGAATACCAAAATATATTTATTTTACATGTATGGCTGCCCTTAAGGTGAACGCTCTGTAACTGGCTGTAGAGAATTCCAGATACACGGTTCGGCCCCACATTGTCTGGAAGAGAAGATCTGGTTCCGTGCTTCACTAACCCTAATATAACACTAGGGACAGTTTCCATGGTGGAATGGCATTTTTATTGGTCCTTTGAAAGAACTAATAACAATAGTTAACCCATTCATGCCAAGTCACAGCACAGTTTCCTGACAGATATAATCAAAAATGTTGATTTAAGACATGAAGTTTGGCTACATTGAAATCAATGCAGCCTGCATCATTCTATTAATGTAAATACAAACCAACCTTTCAGCATGTAGATTTGATGTGTTTGTGTCTTAAACGGAAAGGTGACAACTGATTTGTCAGATCACACTTGATAAATGTAATTAGCAGGGCTGCACTGATTGCATTTAAACAAATTAATTCTAATTCAACCATGCTAGATAGATAGATAATAGATACAGATAGATAAATAGATAGATATAGACAGATATATAGATAATAGATAGATAAATAGATAGATTGATAGATAGACAGACAGATAGATGATAGACAGATAGATAGATGATAGACAGATAGTAGATAGACAGATAGATAATAGACAGATCGATAGATAGATAATAGATAGATAGTAGACAGATAGATGATAGATAGACAGATAGATAATAGATAGACAGCTAGATAAATGATAGATAATAGATAGACAGATAGCTAGCTAGATAGTGTAAGCTCCCCAACTAAAGCTGGCCATATATAAGTGGTTATCGTAAAAACCCAGAGAGGTTGCTAGAGCTTCCTCAAGAGAAGGTGACAGGAACTGTACAGATCCATCCTTCTGTTAAATGTGTTTTTTTTTAAATATAAATGAAGACTTTTAGCATTGTATGCAGGTATGGGTCTGATCAACTGTAAAATATAGATTTTATTTTATTAATTAGCTACACTTGCAGGTGTCCTTGATGAGTAATGTATATTTTCCTGTAAAATATAATGTGCTGCTTATAAAAAAAAAAAAAAAAAAACAGTAGGTGGATGTGTAAGCCTCTAAATGAGGTAGAATTTAATAAACTGAAAATTGCGTTTAATGTATAGCAGCTTAAATCTATCCTGCGATGCCCTCTGGTGGCTGAGAGAACCTTACAACATTATTATGGAAACCGATCTTATCACACAATCAGCTGATTGATGCTATTCCACATACAGTATTAATATTGTGTTATTTAAAGGAAAAGGGCAGTTTTCTGTATTTTTTATTTGCAGAAATAAGTTAATTCTTTTACTTTTTTCTTAGTAATTTTTTTTTAGTCTGTCTTTTCCCAGACTAATTATATTCATGCCAAGTAAACCATCACCATCTCACTGGTTATCTGTTTCTACCACCCTGCATATTAGGGTTATTAATGGGGAGGCTAGTCCAAGAAAGTGTCAAAAATATCAAATGTATGATTGGAGCCTTAATAAAGTTGTGTCACAATGGTCACATTGTCTCTGGGCCTCATTTATCCAGAGCTGCAGTGCTCTTTTCTGAGGTTAAAGTCACACTTACCAATTTTATATCAGTATGACTTTAACCCTTTATTGCACATGGGTCTTTTGCAATAGCCAGATCAACAAATTCAATATCAGTTCTGCGCTAGTTTTAGCATGATTATACAGCTATGCGGTACCACACCAAACTGCTGCATTTTTCTATTTTATTAATTAGCTATACTTTCAGGTGTTGGTAACAACAGCTGTCCAAGGATATTAGGGACAAGATTGTACATCTATATGGCTGGACTGGGCTACAAGAATATCGCCAAGCAGCGGTGGGAAGGAGACAAAAGTTAGCGTCATCATTTGCAAATGGAAGAAATATAAAATAATTGGCAATCTCCCTTGGTCTGGGGCTTCCTGTAAGATGTCACCTTGTAGAGCTGAAATGTTCATGAGAACAGTGACAAAGTGACCCAGAACTGTTAACACTTGTTAATAATCTCAGGGCAGCTGGGGCCAGTCACCAAGAAAACAATCGGTAACACACTATACTGTGAAGGTCTGAAGTCTTGCAACATCTTTAAGGTCCCTCTGCGCAAGACAGCACATGAAAAGATGTCTGTAGTTTGTTACTGAACATTTGAATGATACAGAGGAGAACTGTGTAAACGTGTTGTGGTTAAATGAGGCCAAAATTAAGCTCTTTGGCATCATCAACTTGCAGTCTTTGTAGGAGGAATGACCCCAAGAACACCATACCCACCATCAAACAATCTTTTCAGCAATGTTTATAACACCATGAGCAGTCACAGGGCAACCTAGGCAACAGGTCCAGGCGCAACAACATAAGAGGGAGGTGTATCCCAGAGTCAGTTATGGATCTGGTATCCTACATGCTTGAATTCCTCAGAAAACTATTACCAGACTGCCCAGAGGAAAGACTAAAGGTGGCCATACACATGCGATTTGTACAGCATGTGTACTGACAGATAACCTTGGTATCTGTCGGCACACATGCCGTGGGAACCTCATACACATACCCGATCGATCTCTATATGCGGTATGGGGATCACCCAGTTGTGCAGCAATACACGGTACAATCGCATCGGCTCCCTTTGCTAAAGTAATGGGAAGTTTCCCGACCAACCGTTCGTCAGCACTCCGTTCGGACAGGAAAAGCCCATACACATGAACGATAATGGGTAAATCCCGTTGTGGGACAATGGGATTTACCCATTATGGTTCGTATGTATGGCCACCTTTAAGCTGAACAGAATCCACAGAGCCCTCTGATTATATTCCCTTACAAGAGATTGTAAATCATTATACACAATGATTATCAAATTAAAGATTAGATTGAACAACACAGTATCAACCACCTCCATAGTTTTTTCAATCAGTTTGTAAATATCAACAAATACAGTATCTGATTATGCTGTGCATTAGTGCCTGTATTAAACAGTAAGGCAGACTCTAAAGTTCATACACACGTGCGATCGCGGTGGCCGGCAACAAGCCCTGACTGAACAGCCGTTTCAGCTGACCAAGTGCCCATACACGGCATTATTACTGGAGGAAACCGGGCATTAGGAAAAAAGGCAAAGGTGTGAATATCACATAAGGATATCATAATCACATATAAGGATACCATAATCATCATAATAATAATCACATATCATAATCATCATAATACCGTTCACACAACAGAACTTTTGATCGCACTGCTTGCAGTAGTTAAGTGCAGTAACGCAGTCAATAAAAGTCTATGGGGAAGTTTTTTTCTATTTAGCCCAAATACACATAAAAATGCACTGAAAAACCAAACGAAAGCGCATAAACAAAGCATAGCAAAAACACTTTAAATCGACATGCAATTCATTGTGTTTTTTTCCCAAGCATTTTGCATTGCGTAGTGTGAGGAAGTAAAGTTACAACTACAAAAAAAGGCTTGTGCTTGCTTAAATATTTCCTATTTTGTGTCTCTCACCAGTCTCCTGGGATTTTCTTTTTTTTACATTCACACCAAGAAATAACAAGTAAGTATTTAACACTTATAGAAATCAGTTTATTTTTGCTTTTTATAAAACAGGAAACAAATTCAAGTTGCCTAACAAAAAGATAGAGCAATGCAGCAATTACAGCTAAAGACATTACGATTGCTGTAATACAACTTTTTGGATAAATGTGAACTATAATGAACATCAGAAACAGTACGGATTTAAAAAAAACTTGTTTTGTAACACATGGACATTATTCCACATACATAATTTGCTAGTATTAATGTACAATAAAGAATATATTTATATTAAGATAAAGCATGTTTCTCTTTGTTGAGCTACTGAATTAGATAAAGTATGAACGAAATATGTTGTAGACTATGAATCAATGTGTTGAATAAATGAGTTGCACTGCAGATGAGAAGTGAATGAGCACTTAAGTGTGACTATCATATGCAAGTGCAGTCAAGCTTTAGCTAGCATTTATTTGCGAGGCTACATATGCTACCAATATACATTAAAGAACATGTCCGCCATCAAATGGAACCCCTCCAAAACCCTGAAACCATAATACCTACACTGCTCTCCAGCTATTCTGCACACAGCCAGCCTGGTGTTCCCTGAAAAGCCAGGAGATCCAGTGCAGGGGCGGGGAGACCCATAAGTCATGGCTGTGATAATATCAAGGCCAAGCGCTTGAGAGCAGTGTGAGTATTACATTTCATGGTCTGGGGGTGCTGGACATTACCTTTAAGAAGAGGGGAAAAAAATAGAAGACATTTAAACACTGTTAAATGTATATATGAGGTATCTAAAATAAGGCACATTAAATTTTACCCAAGTATTTTTGAGTGGACTAATCATTATCAGTGTCTGTGGACCATCTAGATTCTACAGAATGGAAACTGTATGGGCTATAATAACACTATTTTTTCTATAACTTTTATAAACTGAAGGACTCTGTATGAGATTGTTAGTCATGAACTCATGTTGTCTGCCCTAGAGCAGGCATTACACCATAAGGCAGATTTAGTTTAATATTTTGCTATCAAGGAAAACATAACAGGTGTACTTAAAACAGCATGTACCCTCCAAAACCCTTATGCCAGGTTATATGTCCACACGTTGTTTTTTTCTTGTAGGCATGAGTCAGCCAGGCATTATCATTCCATGCATGGATTCAGACTTCTTCAGTTGAGATGCAAGGGAGCTGCCTTTGTGAAATTATATTAAATGGAAAGCAGCAAATAGACATATTGGAAAGTCTAAGCATCTTTCTTGCCAGCGGTGATTTACAGAAAAGGGGGAGATAACCCAGCAGTTATTATGAAGTATGGGAAGCCTGGTAATAACGTCAATAAGAAGAGCAATAACCTCTTGAACTAAATCCAGTTTTCAACATTTATGGAAAAAAAAATAAAAAAATAATAAATAACTATTTCTTTCTTTGTATAACCAAAAAAATTTTTTTTTACATTATTTGGAATCCTGAAAACTCATTGTTCAGGATTTGTACAACAAACAGCCGATGATTCCGTTTCTTATTGGTCATATGCAGCTTTTTGGGCTCCTTCTCTTGCAAGTCTGTCAGCTTCTTCATTTCCCCTGAAGCCAGCATGGCCTGGAATGTGCATCTAAAAAAGGGACAGATAATTCAACGGCTTTACTTATTAGGCTCAATTTACAGAAAGCTCTAATCCCAAAAATCCAAATTAAGTTTTTTTAAATTGGTAACCCATATGTTTTTTAACTGAACTTTTAGTGCTCTTCTCTTCCATTTTTGTGTGTTTCTTTTCTGTGTGACATTGAAAGGGATTGCCAATTAAAAAAAAAAAAAACATTTTGCAGGATAAGGTATTTAACTGACAGAACAGTGAATGTCAGGAGATAAAACCAGGCTTCTTAGACATTAAAGCCAACTTGACTTTCGCAAAACAAGTACGTTAAAACATCTTTAAAGGAACTGTAAACTTAAAAAATTAAGTGTTTGCCAATCGTTTCTATTATTCACAGGGAGGTGAGAACGCTTATTCTCACCTCCCTGTGAATAATAGTTTGCTCAGGGGACACAGCCGAATTACCTTACCTGGCGCTCCGCTCGCAGGTCCTTCTGATCTGACAGCCGCGCAGTCCTGCTCTCCCGATCGCGCGCCAATCTTTTGTATTGGCGCGCATGCGCCCAAAGGTAGACGCGTGGTCAGGAGACGGGAAAGTCGGCTGTCAGATCAGAAGGACCTGTGAGCGGAGTGCCAGGTAAGGTAAGTTCGGCTGTGTCCCCTGAGCAAACTATTATTTACAGGGAGGTGGGAATAAGCGTTCTCACCTCCCTGTGAATAATAGAAACGATTGGCAAACACTTATTTTTTCGGTTTACAGTTCCTTTAAAGGGTATGTCCACCCCAAAAATAATATTTTTACATAGTATACCCCTGTCCACCCCCAACCGCCATGTTTTTTATTTATTTTTTAAAACAAGCCCCAGAAATAGACCAATCACAGAAGTCGCTGATGGCTATGTAGTGCCGAGGGAACGGAGGAGTGTAAGTCTATTTCGTGGCCATGTTAAAGGGTCACTATACTCACTCAAACAACTTTACATAATCTGAAACTACTATTTGAGAGAAGTAAAATGGTGATACTCATATTTATCTGTGCTTGCTTTGTTATTAAATTATTAATGTTTTGTGAGTGCTCCTAATTCCCCCCACCCTCCCTTACTCATTGCCTCCTTGTAGTGTCTGCGACACTTATAAGTTCAGCACAGTCTCACCATTGACACTGCTCTGCTTACATATCACCCTCCCTCTCCCCCTGCTTTTCTCTGCTGATTCTCTTAATTGTTGCAGAAAGTGTGCTGGCAGGCAGCTAAAGATCCTAGTAAGAGGTCATTAAAGGGTCACATATTACAATTTCTGCTCCTGGAGTGACAGGTCTTTCCCTGTAAATGCTGTGATTAAAATGATGATTTCTCTGGATCTACTGAGCGATTTAAAATCTGAAAAAAGTTTTGAAGCAGTGGGCTGTATTTAAAGGTATAATTTTTGAAAATTCGATTTTTTTAGGGTATAGATACCCTTTAACATGGCTGTAAAGTTTTCAGGCCAGGTGCTACTGTATGAGAGCATTAACAAGTGTATGGAAAGCAAACAAACAGAGAATGTAACCACTCACCCATTTAATATCAATGCCTTCAGTTAGTTTGTCAAGCTGTTTAAAATCATCCTTGTTTATAACATCCTTCCCTGTACTAAGTCTCCAGCCATTTTTCTTCCAAGAATGTATCCACTTTGTAATACCTGAACAAATCACTTGGGATTAACACACAAGTCATAATAAACCACAATATTGTTATTGGAGAAAACCATATTTTTTATACTAGCTACAATGTTGGGACTTAGAATTGCAAGATCAAATTAATTTAAAACAAAAAAAATAATAATTGCGCATGACAAGGTATGAGGTGGAAATATTCAGCAGTTCAGATCATCTAAAACTTTCTGGCTATACGAAAGGATCTAAATCGGTAATTTAAACCTTGTCATTAGGTTGCATTAGGCTGGTGGTAAACATAAGGTTCCTGTGCTAGGTTACACAGATGGAAGCCAGTGAGATCAGGAATGCAGGGACCGACCTGCGACGCACAATGTATATGCATGGCCATTATTCGTGCTGCGTACAGGCGCTTTGTCGGGTGGAACAGCCGTTTGGTCGGGGCTTGTTGATGATCCGGCTGATCGGACAAGCCCCAACCGAACAGCCATTTAGGACGAAAAAGCACACATACACAGCCCGATTAATGGCTGTGCATATACACTGTGCGTTGCAGGTCGGCCCCCGCAACTACATGTGTACGAGTCTCAACTCACTCCTGATCTCACTGGCTTACAACTGTGATTGTTGGGCAAAAGGGCCATGCACACACACATCATTCGCCTCAGGTCATCCCCCGCGATAGCACGTGTGTATGCACATTTAATCTGCTAGTGAGAATAATAAGAAATTCGTGTCACATGGCTCACAAGACTATAACCCTGCCACTAACTGCCAGGAAATATGGAAAGTTGTGGTTAGCGGCCTGTAACACTCTAACATGTTTTAAAGGGTATCTCCACTCATAATATTGACTTTTGGGAATCCAGTTCGATTGAAGAATGGGAGGTAAAGGTGCTGTGCCTTACCTTCCGTTCTTCAATAGAACAAACAGGAGCCAGGAGAGAAGGTAAGAAACGTACCCGCTCGTTCGCTCCCCCGGCGCTTAGTCTGACAGGTCCCGACGGACCATAGAAGACAAGTGGAGATACCCTTTAATTATGTATGTAAAAACCCAGCTAGGAGCACAGGCGCCTTATCCCTATTGTATAACCAGTTTATTACACAGGCAAAAGTGAGAGACCAGACAGCTTGGAAGGACACTGTATTTGCCTAGAATATAAATATTGAAAATGAATACTATCATTTTGGTAATGTTAAAGTAAATTGCAAAATAATATGTCAAAGAGGATGACTTACTACAATAAAGCAAATGTATTACTAAAATAAAAATGTTATATCTTGTATAAACCCATATTTGGGTACTTTAAAGCACGACAGACCTATCAACACTAAGATGGACTGGAGTAGGTAATACAAAAAAAAAATTACTATTTTTTATAGGAAATTCTTACCATTTATGGTGAACATGCTGTCAGTGTAAAGTGTAAGAGTTTTAATATTTTGTGCTTTAGCTTGTTCAATAGCTCTGCATGCAGCCTGAAAGAAAACACATTCCTTCAGACACAGGCGTAAAACTGGACTGCATTTAGACTTCAGGTTGAATAAACATTCTCAAAACACTTTAGCGAGTTCACAGTTTAATAATGTAAAACAATGCATTGAGATATAAGGAGCAATAAACACAAAAATAACAACTTACAGGAATAAGAAATAAACAAGTGCAAAAATGTAATATCAGGTTAATATGGGTATTACACTCACTTTAAGGGGCCTGTGTGAAGTCCAAATGTTTTTGGACTTTGTGCAGAGCAACCAATGGAATACACATTTAATTAAGTTATGCACTACTTAAAAGCAGAAATTTAAAATGTAGTGGATCGGGCCACAAGAATGCAGTAAATCTTGCAAAGCGGTTACTACTTCTACTAGCAGGATCTTGGCCAGGTACGCAGGGTGTCTTAATTAGTTCCAAAATAGAAAATAGCTGTTGTTCTATGCACTGACCTGAATTTCAGCCCGCTGGTTGGTTTGCCTACCTTCAAGTCTTTCTGCAACATTCCTGATAGGGGGGAAAGAAAAAAAAAAAAAAATAATATATATATATATTATATATATTATATATATATATTATATATATATATATATTATATATATATATATATTATATTATCTCTACTATAGATCTATCTCTAATCTATTACTTATATCTATCTATCTATATATTATCTCCTTCCTCTTGTGAAAAACACATTGTAATTTCTATTAGAAAGCAATAGACATGTCAATCTGGCTGCTTTAACAGTAGAAAGTAGATATACCAGGTTCTTGTAGTTCTGAAGGTGTCAATCTGCATAGCTATAAAGCTTAAAGGAATAGTTGGCTCAAAAAGTGAACTATTACTTTAATGTATTGATTGAAGACCAGGAGGTTAAGGAGCTATGTATTACCTCCCGTTCTTCAATTAAGTGAGCTGGAGAGATGGTCGAACAAAGAAGATATTTATCTTACACGTGATCCTCCATTGCAGCAGTGAAAATTCCCGACCGCTTCCTGGTCAGAGTAACTATAGCACGCATTATTGTGCATGCACGCTATAGTCACTCTGAACACTGTGTTCACTGCTGCAATGGAGGATCGCATGTAAGGTAAATATTTTCGACCGGTCGACACCTGTCAGTGCTGCAGCGGAGGATTGCATGTAAATATCTTCTTTCTTCATCCGTCGCTCCTGCTCAATTGATTGAAGAGGTAAGGCATAGCTCCTTAACCTCCCGGCCTTCAATCAATTCATTAAAGGAAAAGTTCACTTATCAAGTGAACTATTCCTTTAAAAGAGAACTGATCTAAAATCTTTCAAATTAATCCTAATTCTCTAAGTTGTATTTTCATACACGTGAGAAATAGATTCTATAAATAAGAGAGCTTCCATGTTTCCAGTAAAATACACAGCCCATGTAGTCTTCAAAGAGCTTTAAGAGCATGTGCATGTGTCTCTACAACAATAAGGATAGCCCTGTTAACATTAAAAGCAGCTGATTATCCTGCAGTTATTTTTCAATTATCATGCATTGTTTCCAGCCTTCCAACAATACAAAATATTGAGAACATTTTTAATGCTTGTTTTCTTTGCATATGCTGTGGTGTCACAGCAGTCTGAGGCACCCATTTTAGAAATACACAGCCTGGGGGGGGGTCACAGGTTTAAATCTCCAGGCTTACTTAGGGTTTTTCCTTTTCCCTCTAAGTTTAATAGGAAATTAATTGTTAAGATTACAATTTTTTATTAGATGTAAAAGGAATGTTTGGGGGAAAAGAGCTTTTCACCATTGTTCAATTTTTTTCTAGATCTGAGAGGCAGAATCTGCTGTAGCGTTATCTGTGACTAATTGAGGCATGTCTCTGTGTTGTTATATGATTGGTTGTCAACTTCTAGGAACCAAGACTGCAGCTTTCTTGTTTTGAGCTGTTGATTACTACAGAGCATGCCAAGGTGGATTACGAGGATTGACCCCTACTACCCACAGGTTACATTTCACAAATCACCCAGCAGCCACAGCTAAGGGTGAGACCGCTTGCATTTTTTCGGATGTTCTCGGTCTATTGGGACAATGTTGTCTGGAGACTTTAGTTCTTTAAGTAATATTCTTTTCTTAAGAATGTTTTTAATGAGAGGCATTTAGCAGCAGTATCAGCATGTAGGGTCATTCAAACAGTAAGGTGGTTGGATTTTGTGATATTAACATTGTCATCAAGACTGGGACGTAATGCTGCAACACGCAAGGAAAAATTACATACAATTTCAATGCATAGGTTTCTGAGAGGATATCAAAATTGCATGCAGATCTGCATCACTGAAAAAAATCTGCAAAGCCACTCACAGAGGATGGCTTGGTCCCCAATAAACACCAACACCAGCCCGTGCTTTTAACCGGCCATTACGACTACAGCAGCCATCAGTGTATACAACAGTAGAATCTCCTGTGGAAGCAAGCATAATGAAATAAACCAGAGGAAAGGAATCACTGTATACGTATAGTTGATTGACTTTAAAGGTGATTATATATTATATATATTTTATTATTGTTGAAAGAAGAAAAGACTTAAAGATTCTTCCCTAAAAAACAAATATTAAGAAATTAAATGATGCCCATTGTGAAAGCAAACACTTAATTCTATTTAACTGGTTATATAATGCATTCCCCTCACCATCCCCTTTTTGCTCCCATTAACTCTGAAAGAAGGATATCTTTCCATTGGACAAGTCTAGGACTAAAGGAAGGGGTGGAGCTGGACCACAAAGTTTAGGTATTATTTTAAGTATTAAAACTAAACTGGGGCATAGGTCCTAGCAGTTTAGGTATTCATCCTGAGTATTGTTATTATAAGTGTTAATAATTTATCTTTAGAGTTCAGTGATATCATGGATTGTGGGCACCTGGTAAACCTTTAAATAATAGGTCTATTTACCTACAAATCAATGTTGTTATTTTTGCAACTCTTTCTTTATATAGTCCTCCAGAGTAAAGCTAGGTACACACAGTACAGATTTCTGAAAGATGACAGACAGGATCTGCAAGATCCTGTCTGCCATCTTTCAAAGATCTGCATACACACAGTCCCGAGCGTTCTCCCTATGAACATCATAGGGAGAACGATCGGGACTGTGTGTTTCCATCGGCCGCGCTAGACTCCTCTATAGGGAGTCTAGCGCGCCCGATGGAAATTTTCGGTCTTTCCCGAACGAGCGTTCAGCTGACTTGATCTTTTGGCGGCCACACGCTCGTTCGGGAAACGAAGGTACACACATAACGATAAAGCCCCGATACCGGCAGATCCGACGGTATCGGGGCTTTATCGTTACTGTGTGTACACAGCTTATGTGTTTTTTCTGGCATCCCGATTTGAATGAGAAATGCTGCATAAATGGGGGAACTTTTATATAAACAAGTAATTATTTTAAGGTCATCATACCCATGTTGGTAAAAGAGCTATTTTCTACTGATGGCAGAGAAGAAAAATCAATGAGTTTTGTTCTTTTGGGTGAGGGTTCTCGCTCAGCATATGAGCAGTGTGGTTGCTGAAATGATCTCTTTTGGCTGTATGAAGGTCTTGTATGGTGTCGTATTTTAGGCTTTGAGTCCACCTGATTACCTGGAATATAAAGGATTCTGTTAAAAGGGTTCAGTTATGATGCAAACGTACATTTTAAATGCTATAAAAATGTTATTATAGTAAAAATAATTGGACATACATGGTGGCAATACTGGACAGAAAACAACCCCCCTGTAAATGTAATGTTGGCTGACATGGTTCAGCTTATTTGTTATTTTTAATTGAACTGTCTGGTAGGGCACTTTAATATGAAGCAATTGCTAGAATGTTAAATGGTGATGAGTTTCACGTTGAAGTAATGTTAATAGAATCTTCACTTGCCCTGCATTAGTGAGGTTAGAATTTTATTATTTGAATCCTTGACAGAGAGATTTGTTAACTTAATGAATTGGTCTGTAAACTGAAGTGGTAAGGAAATGTGCAGAGCTGGTCTAGCATCCAAAAAAATAATAGGTGACTTGATCCCTTGAAAGGCAAGGAGCTGGTCTGGGCACGTAAAATACTACAGCAGCAGTTTTAGTCTATGCACAGTGTGGCATTTTTTTGTGGCAGACAATTTACTGTAAACAATTTGTAAGCTGTTCAGGAAGATACAGAAGCTGCTGAGTTTCTTCTCAGATTGGAGGAGCATTTTCCAGGTTATTAGTATTTACTAAGAAACACATACCAGATTCCAAGTTAGGAGCGCTCACCCGTGGTATCTGTGTTGACTCCACACCATGCCGCTTCCTGTCGTGCAGGTCACTTCCCCCAAAAGACGAGACCTCAGCAAGGTCACACGATACTTAGTACGAAGAGTGAGCATCAGGGAGCAGACCGCTCCGGAATTAGGACTCAGGCTTGGTAGGTGTCATCACAAAACTTTTATTTCAATCCTATGTGAACATCAATCAAAGCTGTAAAAGCATCACAAAGGTGCAAACAAACCAGTGGTCTGACGCGTTTCCCGGCATTCCTGCCGCTTCATCAGAGACCCCAAGGACCCTCTATGGGTCTCTGATGAAGCGGCAGGAATGCCGGGAAACGCGTCAGACCACTGGTTTGTTTGCACCTTTGTGATGCTTTTACAGCTTTGATTGATGTTCACATAGGATTGAAATAAAAGTTTTGTGATGACACCTACCAAGCCTGAGTCCTAATTCCGGAGCGGTCCGCTCCCTGATGCTCACTCTTTGTTTTAGTATTTACTACTTCCTTGACTCGGCAGGCTATTTATAAGGGTTTTGTCAGTACCAGGAAATGAGTGCAGAGCCAGTTTGGTCATCCTGAACAACTTAAAAAGGACTAAACCTAGATTGTTCTACACTAATCTGAAAACTTCCCAATAAACTGTAAACTACTGCCTGTTATTTAAACCCTGGCAAACTACACAACCATGTGTTGTTCACGATCTTGCTTCACATCATGGTGCAGCCAAGATTACCTTGAGTAATCTTGATTGTAACATGTTAACTACTAGTGTCAGTGACAAAACTGCAATACTAGAATGAATAATAGGAAATAAAGCTAATAGAACTCATATTAGTAACCTGAATTTCCCAGGACCCACATCAAAACGAAAAACCAAGACACAGAGTACTTGCTTATGTCATGGTGCTCTGCCATCTGATTTTTTATTTTATTTTTTGAAGGCTGGGTACACACCATACAATATTTTACAGTGTATCGGTCGGCTGAAAACATTGCATGGTGTGGGTGCCAAATGGTAGCGACCAATCTCAGTCTCCCATTCATCCACAAGGGACGAACGGGAATGTTGGTAAATCACAGGCTTTCGTGAAGACAGTGATTTGTCCCAGCCGACAGCTCACTAATGCCGAATGGCCGCCCGAGACAAATAACTTTAATAAAGGGATATTAAAACAGATAAGGCATATGAGGTTTACAACAGGTACACCTAAAAAAACCCACAATGAATCAAGACTATATAAACATTTAGGCATCAATTCAAAAACTCTTCATGATAGTGGGTCTACTAGACATAAAAAATGTAACCTTTTAATATGTTTATACATAATACTTAGCTAACCAATCTGCTCTTACTTTCTGTGCTTGTTGATGATCCTGCCGGGGCATTTCCTACAAATTCCCAGGCATCTTCTTCTGAAGCAAACTTCTTGTATCTTGCAGCAGCAAATCGATCAACTTGCTCTTTACATTCATTCCTTAAACAAAAAAAAAATTCTCTTTTATGAACAGAATAAAACCAAATGACTGCCTATAAAATAGAAATTATTTATTACTCAATGAGCTTTTATAATCTAAAAAGATATCCAAAAAACCATATAAAACTGCATACATTTCGGTGTATTAATAAGATGCCTCATATAGTGTTATTATTATTAATGATTTATATAGCGCCAGCATCTTCTGTGGCGCTTTACAAAACATATTCATACATTACATACAGGGTAATACATGTTATACAAAGTCATACTTATTACATACACAGGTAATACATAATATAAGTAAACAGAGTGAGGAGTTTCTTACAGCAATACCGTGATACAATAGGAAAGAGAACCCTGCCCAAAGAGCTTACAGACTAGAGGATATGGGGTGAGACATAAGATGACGGGAATCGGTAGGCTGTAAACAGATTGGCAGTGGAGCATGAAAGGCGGGTTGGATCATATTGGGTAGTAGGAGGGGTAATGTTTAGGCCACGTTATATGCTAGCCTAAAGAGATGGGTTTTAAGGTTACGTTTGAAGCTGTTAAGGGATGGTGAGTGACGGACAGACGGAGAAAGGAAGTTCCAGAGCAGTGGGGCAGCACGAGTAAAGTCCTGAATGCGGGCATGGGAAGAGGTGACCAGGGTGCATGAGAGGAGGGTATCGTTTGCGGAGCGGAGGTTGCATCTGGACGGTATCACTGGATCAGCTCTGAGATATATGAAGGGGCTGTGTTGGATAGTGCTTTATAGGATAAGGTAAGCAGTTTGAACTGGATCCTTTGCATGATGGGCAATCAGAGGGAGGGACTGACAGAGAGGAGGGGCATTAGAGAAGTGAGAAGAAAAATGAATGAGCTGGGCAGCAGAGTTGAGAATGGATTGAAGCGGTGCCAGGCGGTTGTTTGGTAAACCACACAGGAGTGTGTTGCAGTAGTCTAGCCGGGATATGATTAGGGCATGGACTAGGATTTTTGTAGCTTCAGGAAGGGTCGAATGCGGGAGATGCTGGAGTTGGCAAGCGAATTGACATGAGGTTTGAAGGAAAGATCGGAATCTAGCGTTATTCCCAGACAGCGGACATGAGGAGATGGGGATATGGGTGTGTTGTTAATATTAATAGTAAGACTAGGGAGGGGAACAGATCGTGAGGGTGGAAAAAGGACAAGTTCAGTCTTGTCCATGTTTAGTTTGAGGAAGCGGGAGGCCATGAAGGCAGAGATGGCACTAAGGCAGTCGGGGATGTCAGCGTGGGGAGAACTGGGGCAGAGATGTAAATTTGGGTATCATCCGCATACAGGCGATACTGGAACCCAAATGAACTAATGAGTTTTCCAAGGCCATAGGTGTAGATGGAGAAAAGAAGAGGACCGAGCCTTGCGGGACCCCCACGGGGAGGGGGCGAGGAGTGGAGCTAATTCCAGAGTGGAAAACACTAAAGGTCCTACCAGAGAACTAGAAGGATAGCCAAGAAAGTGCTGGATACCTAAGGAGGCAAGGATCTGAAGAAGTAGAGGGTGATAAACAGTATCAAAAGCAGAGGACAGATCAAGAAGAATGAGCAAAGAGTAGTGACCTTTAGATTTAGCACTAAGTAGATCATTGGTCACTTTAGTGAGGGCAGTTTCCGTGGAGTGGTTAGGGCGGAAGCCCGACTGGAGCTGTTCAAAGAGAGAGTTAGCAGACAGTTGACTAACCAGGTCAGCATAGACATGTCTTTCCAGTAGTTTGGAAGCAAAAGGGAGAAGGGAAACAGGCCGGTTGCTGGAGAGAGAAGACGGGTCAAGGGAGGGTTTTTTAGGTATAGGGGATACAATGGCATGTTTAAATATAGAGGGAAAAATACCAGTGGATAGGGACAGGTTAAAGAGAGAGGTTAGGGCTGGAGTGAAGGAAGAGGAGAGTGGGGGAATAAGATGAGAGGGAATGGGGTCGAGGGGGCAGGAGGTGATACGTGTCCTGGACAGGAGAGATGAAAGTCCCTGTTTTGTTATGTGAATTAACGAAAAGCCACACACGGATTCACATACGCGAGGAGGAGTGTCTCGGACTGTGAACCGGAAAGCTCCGTGACATTGCGAGTAGAGACAGCGACAGCAGACCCTCTACAAGGTGGGGTGTTAACAGAGGGTACAGGTGGAGCTGCCAGGGAGGGGGAAGCTGCCATGGAGGGGTGAGCTGCCACGGAGGGGTGAGCTACCAAGAAGGAGGGAGCTGCCAAGAAAGGGGGTGCTGCCACGAGGGGGTATGTGTTTAAATTATATCACACTATTATTAGAGGAAATGTTATATTTTTCAGTGGAGATACCCTTTAAGGTTACGTTTGAAGGTATTAAAGGGTATCTCCACTCGTTTTTAGTTTTGGTAATCCAGTTCTATTGAAGAACGGGAGGTAAAGGAGCTGTGCCTTGCCTTCCGTTCTTCAATAGAACACACAGGAGCCAGGAGAGAATGTAAGAAACTTACCCGCTCGCTCGCTCCCCTGGCGCTTGGTCTAACAGGTCCCGACAGACCTTGTAAGGTCCGTCGGGACCTGCCAGACTATGCGCCGGGGGAGCGAGCGAGCGGGTACGTTTTTACCTTCTCTCCTGGCTCCTGTGTGTTCTATTGAAGAACAGAAGGTAAGGCACAGCTCCTTTACCTCCCGTTCTTCAATAGAACTGGATTACCAAAACTTATAAAAACGAGTGGAGATACCCTTTAAAGGAAGGTGAATGATGGACAGATGGAGGAAGGGAGTTCCAGAGCAGAGGGGCAGCACGAGCAAAGTCCTGAATACGGCATGGGAAGAGGTGACAAGGGCAGATGAGAAGAGATCGTTTGTGGAGTGGAGGTTGCGTCTGGGACGATATTGGTGGATCAGCTCTGAGATATATGAAGGGGCTGTGCTGGATAGTGCTTTATAGGATAGGGTAAGCAGCTTGAACCGGATCCTTTGTGTGATGGTCAGCTAGTGGAGTGACTGACAGAGAGGAGAGGCATTAGAGGAGTGAGAAGAGAAATGAATGAGCCAGGCAGCAGAGTTGAGGATGGATTGAAGCAGAGCCAGGTGGTTGTTTGGTAGACCACACAGGAGTGTGTTGTAGTCAAGCCGGGATATGACTAGGGCATGGACTAGGATTTTTGTAGCTTCATTCGAGAGGAAGGGTCAGATGCGGGAGATGTTTTTGAATTGGAGCCGACAGGAGTTGGCAAGCAAATTGACATGGGGTTTGAAAGAAAAATCGGAATCTAGCTTTATTCCCAGGCAGCGGACATGAGGAGATGGTGATATAGGTGTGTTGTTAATATTAATAGTAAGACTAGGGAGGGGAACAGATCATGAGGGTGAGAAATGGAAAAGTTCAGTCTTGTCCATGTTGAGTTTGAGGAAGCGGGAGGACATAAAGGCAGAGATGGCACTAAGGCAGTCGGGGACCTAGGATGTCAGTGTAGGGAGATCAGAGGCAGAGATGTAAATTTGGGTATCATCCGCATACAGGTGATACTGGAATCCAAATGAACTAATGAGTTGTCCAAGGCCATAGGTGTAGATGGAGAAAAGAAGAGGACCGAGTACCGAGCCTTGCGGGACCCCCACAGGGAGGGGGCGAGGGGTGGAGTTAATTTCAGAGTGGAAAACACTAAAGGTCCTACCAGAGGGATAGGAGGATAGCCAAGAAAGTGCAGTGTCCTGGATACCCAAGGAGGCAAGGATCTGAAGAAGTAGAGGGTGGTCGACAGTATAAAAAGCAGAGGACAGATCAAGAAGAATGAGCAAAGAGTAGTGACCTTTAGATTTAGCACTAAGTAGATCATTGGTCACTTTAGTGAGGGCAGTTTCTGTGGAGTGGTTAGGGCGGAAGCCTGACTGGAGGTGGTCAAAGAGAGAGTTAGCAGACAGGTGACTGACCAGATCTTCATAGACATGTCTTTCTAGTAATTTGGAAGCAAATGGGAGAAGAGAGACAGGCCGGTAGCTGGAAAGAGCGGCTGGGTCGAGGGAGGTTTTTTTTAAAGGGTATCTCCACTGAGGAAAAAGCATTTTTTTTTTTTTTTTTGGTTTATTTTAAAGTACACCATCCCCCAACCCTCCCCCTACCTTTTTCCCCCCAGAATTCTCCTTCGTTTGATTGCAGCAGCATGGGAAAGTTGTGCAGTTTCCTGGGGGTGTGTCTTCCCCTGTGCTGGAAGTGCTGTAACTCAATGTGCATCATCATGGTAGCAGACACACCCACTTGGCTTCAGTAAGAAATCCTTTCCTCCCTGACTCTCTAAGTTAATTTTTACAGCTGATCATGAAGAGAGAGACAGGGAAGGAAAAGTTAAAACCCTCTTCCCACACTACTGTAACAAAGGCAGGGGGAACTTGTGTTGTTTTTAATAAAGATTTTTTGTGTCTAACTCTGAGAGGGGTGGTTGATTTCATAGGGGATGCTGGGAATATGAGGCAATCTGGTATGGGAGGGGGTGGGAGAGAGAAAAAGGTAGTACCGGATTACTCCTCCATTAATCAGTGAACTCAGTAGCTTAAAGTGTGTGTGTGTGTAGAATCGACCAACCAGTCAGATCACACAGACAGCAGTCCCGACGGATCCTCACACGTTCTGCGCGTCGGACATTTCCCAGACAGGCTGTCACTGAAAGTGGGCGGACCTGCACTATCCACAGCATTCTGGGAGAAACTCATTGGATTTCTTCTAAACTACTGCTCAAAGACACAGGATACTGCAGGTACATATCCACCTTACACTGACTTTTATCAGTGGAAATACCCTTTAAGTATAGGGGAGACCACGGCATGTTTAAATGAGGAGGGGAAAATACCAGTGGATAGGGACAAGTTAAAGAGGGAGTTTAGGGCTGGTATGAAGGAAGAGGAGAGAGGGAGAATAAGATGAGAGGGAATGAGGTCAAGGGGGCAGGTGGTGAGATGTGTCCTGGATAGGAGAGATAAGAGTCCCTGTTCTGTAATAGTGGTGAAGCTCGTTAGGGTGCAATTAAAGGGATTAACCAATGAAGGGAGATTAGCCGGTGCAGTGGTAGGAGTTGGAAGCTGTATGGAGGAGGTAGGGTGCATAGGAAAACCATTTCGGATATTTTTGATTTTTTCTGTGAAATATGAGGCTATTTCATCTGCCGATAAATAGGGCGGAGGCGAACAGAGCAGGGAGTTGAATACTTTAAATAGCTGTTTCGGGTTATGGGACTGTATGGATATGAGTGAAGAGAAGTAGTTTTGTTTGGCTAAGGATAAAGCACTTCTGGTCCGGTAGAGGGCACTTTTAAATTCAAGAATACATTTACACTTACCGTAATCAAAGAAGGAAAAGGAACATGACTTTAGCCTCTAACTCAGTGAAAGGAAAAAAAATATGCTGCTTTAAAATGTGATTTCAATTTTTACATTATGCTAATCGATTATGTAATACAATCAATAATAAATGTATTTCAGGACCAGGAAAAAATCATCTTGTTTCCTGTCTTACCATGTATCATAGACTCCAGGTCTTCGGCCAACTCTCACAGCGTAGAACATTCTCTTCAAAGGGTGATGCGTGCCGATTGATTTAGAACAAAGGAACCAAAGAGTTGAAAGTCTGTTATAGACACCAAGCATCTCATATGTAAGACTAGGTGGTTTAATTCTGAAAATGATAAAGATGAATGAGGATCACTAAAACGTCTCCGTTAATTTCTGACATTTACATTTTATATATGAATATAATTGCTTTAAGTCTGCCATTGATTCTTACAGATTGCATTATTGATTCCTCTCTCCTTTTCTAATCACATTAACAATGTTGCTTAAACCTGTTGCTTTTTTCACCTTAACATTGCAAAAATCTGTAGATTGCTATTTCTTCCGACTACTGCTATGCTTATCCATGCTCTCATCCTATTACGCCTAGACTATTGTAACCTCCTGTTTTCTGGTCTTCCTGCTTTCGTCTTTCTCCACTTCAGTCCATACTTAACTGTGCACACATTATCTCACTCTCTAACAATCAGGAAATTAAATCTCCTCTGTGCTGCACATCTACCTGTCTCCCCATTAAACAATGCATTCTCTACAAAAATCTTCACTTGACATTTAAATCCCTTCGCTCTGCTGCTCCTTCTTATATTTCTTCTCGTGTCCCCATATGTCCCTGCCCGTACCCTCCCCTCATCACAGAACCATCTCTTATACAGAACCCCCACTCACACTGCCTCCTCTCGCCTTAAACCTTTTTCTCTTGTGGCTCGCGTCCTCTGGAATTCTATTCCCCTCTCTCTTTGTCAAGAAACCTCAAAAAACAAGTTTAAATCTAAACTCTCATCCTATCTAAGCAGATTGTAAGCTCTACGGGGCAGGGACCTATTTCCTCATGGTACATGTTTCAAGCACTTGAATAATTCATGATGCTCATACTTATTTATATATTTATTGCCCCCCTTGTACGACTTTTTGTATTCTATAGTGTACATCGCTGCGTCCAAGTGGGGCTATATAAATAAACATATACATACATACACCTGCATACCCTTAAATACCCCATTAAGGGCACGGCCACACTACATTGCAAACAGTATCACACACTATCGTACCTGATTGCATATGCAATTTACATGCAATTGAGCCTTTTGAGATATGGAATCGCAAACGAATGCACGATTTTGGTGCACCAACGCGATTTTCATATAGTTGAAAAATTCTGCGCACAACTGTAGCCTAGCCCTAATAGCTACACTTAGAAACAACACAGTGTAGAGCTGCAGGGGGAGGTTAATTAAGTAAACCTGATTTTAGCACAGCTCCGTGAAACACATTTCTCAATAATGTAGGGGAATGTTGTAAAATATGCATCTGCTCGCACACTGATTTGACACAATCTTCTAAATGATCAGGTTCAGTGTGTTAGAAAACGTCTGCCTTCCACTTGTCTGTGTTTTGTACAGACATGAACCGGAACATAAGCTTCGTACATACGTGCGATCGCGGGTCCCGACGTCTGAACATTCGTTTTGGCCGATAATCAGCCTGTGTATGGGCCCTTTATCAGCCGAATTGACCGGATCGTTCGGAGATCCGCCCGGTCGGACAGGCAACGATCCGACAGAACGGCTGATAAAGTGCCCATACACAGGCCGATTATCTACCGAAACAAATGTTCGGACACATTGTGCGTTGCGGGGCGGGACCCGCGATTGCGCGTGTACGGACCTATAGGCTAGGTGCACAAGGGCAGATATTTCAGACTATAACTAATTGTCTGGCTTCAGATGAAAAACAATCCGTATTGATTAAAATGCTATTGCTGTCCTTTTATATAGGAGTAAAATGCAGTCCATTTTTATACTGCAGTCCATAGTGTGGCTTCCCATCAAACAAAGAATCATATTAAATACACTCCTTTTAACCTTTAAATCCCTTCACACTACTGCACATCCCTACTTCTCTCTTGGTCACTTATGTTCCTGGCCGTGCCCTCCACTCCTTGCAAGAAAATCTTCTCCACAAACCCCCAACGAACACGGCTTCCTCCCATCTTAAACCATTCTCACTTGCTGCTCCCTACCTTCGGAACTCTCTCCTTCTCTCGCTTTGCCAGGGGACATCCATTAACACTTTAAAATCTAGACTATTATCCTACTTTTCTGGGCACCAGCACAAGAAATGATTGTTAGCAATCTCAAGCTCTTTGTACCCACCCCCCCACCTGTATTTGTATGTTGTATCACCCACTTAGATTGTAAGCTCTTCAGGGCAGGGATCTCATCCCTAATGTGTCAAGGCATGCTGCACTTATATACAATATAACCATAATTGTTATATATATATATAACTCTCACACTGTAAGAGGAACGTTATCCCTTATATATTACACTATAAGGGAACATTATCCATTATATGTTACACTGTAAGGGAACATTATCCATTAGATATTGTAACATTTTCAGGTAGTATGGACCGTTGTCTCCCAGGAAAGACAGCCTTTGGGCACAATTTAACACACAGAAACAGGCAACAGTCTTTGGTTTGATTTTCAAATTGACCTCAGTCAGGTTTATTTAGGGTATTAGCTCACACAATAAAATAATAAATCCTATGCCACACTGGCCTTACTAATACAAAAGAAGTGTCCCTGACTGTTTGAACACTCACAGTCCAGTACTCACACAGCTCTGTGTCTCTCCCTGGAGAATTAGCTGGTTGTACCCCAGTCTCCTACTGGGGTTTACAACTCTGAGACTCAGAGGTACTGATCTGCCTGCTTGCAGACCCACAGGCTCCTTGCCTGATCAGACTCTTCCCCAAAACAGGCTACACCTGCCCTTTTAATTAGTGAGCTCCAGCCACAGGGAATTAATTGATCTAAACTGGACTGGACCAGCACTGAAACCATTTACCATTAGTGGCTTGGGCCACAGTAAAGCAAACTATATCACAATTTAAACCATTTTATGACTTTCTTACATTTACACCTTTACAATATTACACTGTAAGGGAACATTATTCATTATATATTACACTGTAAAGGGAACATTATCAATTAAAAATAAGGTTTTTTTTTTTTAACAGACATCTGGGCAACCAAAATCTATAGGAGGTGTGGTGAGCTCAATTGCATTTATGACATTATCAATTATACATTACACTGTAAGGGGAACATTATCCACGAAGCTGAAGTTGGTTTCTTATTCAAAAAAGTTGGTTTCTTTTTCCGTTAGTTTCTTATTCGCCGACTGAAGTTGGTTTCTTATTCGGATTTGCTTTGGGCCACTGAAAAACACTGCAGACAGACTTGTACATACCCCTGGCACATAATTCAGTTGAGTCCAGCCTGGCCCAAATTGGTTTTGGGCATGCAAGTTGGCACCAAAGTCTGCAAAATAGCCATTTCTGCACATTTGAATAAGAAACTGGTGTTTTGCAATAAGTAAACCAGCTTGGGCCACTGAAAAATCACCGCAGACAGACATACTCCTGGCACATAATTCAGTTGAGTCCAGCCTGGCCCAAATTGGTTTGGGGCATGCAAGTTGGCACCAAAGTCTGCAAAATAGCCATTTTAATAAGAAACTGGTGTATTGCAATAGGTAAACTGCTTTGGGCTACTGAAAAAACACTGCAGACACACACGTACATACCCCTGGGATACAATTCACCTATGAAATAATGAAGGTTTATCGATACTTTCGATAAAGGGGGTGCGATTGTGATCTTAGATCTCACGTATTATCGTACAGAATTACTTTCGCAATTGGCTGATGTTAATACCTATAAAGTGCTCATGGGTGACCCCACAAGTGGACTCAAGAGAATACTAGATAATAAACTCAAGATGGCACAATCCTGTGGTTGGATTTCTGAATTAAAATTTTTGACCAATGATAGTCCAAAGTGTCCTATTATATACTCTATCCCCAAGATACATAAAGCAACCTCGTCTCCTCCAGGGCGCCCCATCATAGCATCTAGGGCTCATTGTTTAAACCAATAGCCCAATTTTTAGATTTTTTCTTGCAGCCGGCAGTTAAAAACATGCGTTCATACCTACGTGATAGTGGTGAACTGTTGGAAATATTAAAAAACCATAATGAGGTATTGATAGACATGGTATTAGTTACAGACGAAGTTAAGAGCCTGTACACTTTAATTCCACAAGCTGAGGGCGTTGGGATCTGCGGAGATGCCCTGTTGAAGGGGGGACACAGGGGGCCCCCTATCGAGTTTCTAATCGATCTTTTATCGTTTATCCTGGGTAATAATTATTTCCGCTTTGAAGATAAATACTATCAGCAAGTGTCAGGCACGGCGATGGGGTCCAACTTGGCCCCCTCATTTGCCAATCTTTATATGGAATGGTTTGAGGAAACATACGTGTTTCCAAAGTTTGATAATCATTTGGTGATATACAAAAGGTATATTGATGACGTGTTTGTTTAATGGCGAGGGGGTCACCAGTGTTCTCCCTAGGGTCTTTTAGCCGGGCGGCCCACCCGGCTACTTTTTCATGCCACCCGGCTGGAAAAAAATTCTTGAGAGAACACTTGTGATTTAAAATAATTTAGAAGTAGGTTTAATAGGTGTGCCAATAGGTCAGTAAAAACTTGCGCCAAAACTGCCCAGTCCAGTCCCCTTTTTTACACCTGCAAGAATATTTTAGCACGTTAACTAGCTTTTCCAAGATCTCCAAGGCCACAAAAGGGTATCACATGTGCTTGTGCTGCTGTGTTACATGGGTTACCTGCAGATGTTGACGAACTTCAACTTCCTGCATTCTACAACCATGGAATGCTGGGAGTTATAGTTTTCAAACACCTAGTGGGACAAAAGTTAGACATCCCTGACCTATATAATGAGCATGATGCAGTGCACATTTTCCCTTACCACCAAATTTCCCCGTCCTACCCCACCCGGCTACTTTTTCACGCCACCCGTCAGGAAAAAAATTCTGGGGAGAACACTGGGTCACGTTGGAGCCCAAAAATCTTTTGACTATTTGAATGGGCTCAACTCACCCATCAAGTTCAGTACGGTTATGCATAAAGATACCATTGATTTTTTAGACATTAGAATCATGTTAAATGATAACAGGTTCAATACTATGTTGTATAGGAAGCCCACAGATCGGAATACGATCCTGCACCGTAACAGTTTCCATCCATTCCAACAGGTACGTGTGTTCCATTCTCTCAATTTTTAAGGGTCCTGAGGAACAATTCGAATCCAGTTATGGCTGATACCCAAATTCAAGAAATGATGGAGAGGTTTGAAAATCGGGGATATGAAAGAAGTTTATTACAACAGCAACTCTCCAAAGCTAAGGAACGATATTTGTCACATCAAGGGGCTTCACAATTTGTTGAACCTACTAAAAGTAAAGATGTGATAACATTTACTATGAACCACACTCCGTGTAGCACTGCGCTGAGACAAAGTGTCCATAAACATTGGAATCTTATTAAGATGGATAAAACTCTTCCATTCCAAAACACTGCATTAAGGTGTGCATACAGATGGACCACCAATCTGAGAAGTCTTCTGGTGAAAACAGATGTTAAACCTCCTGATGGTAAAGGTAAAAAGACGTGGTTGAGTAGCGACATTAAGGGATGCGTGAAATGTTTAGGATGCCAAACTTGTCGATATGCTATGACTGGCAAAGATTTCCCCCACCCACATACGGGGAGAAGATTCCGTATCAACTACAGACTTACCTGCACTTCCACTTTTGTGGTATACATCATCACGTGCCCATGTGGACTATGTTATGTTGGGAAAACCAGCACAACTATGAGAGTGAATGAATAACCATAGGGCCTCAATTAGGGCTGCAATAAGCGAATCTGGGACTGCGGTCCTGGGGTCCACTAAGTACGGGGAACAGTCAGTGGCCCGCCACTTTAAAAATGCGGGTCACAATATCTCAATGTTTAAATGGATGGCTATCGATCATCTGCCGCCCTATGTTACAGGTCCGTTAAGAGATAAAAAGCTGTTACAATTAGAGGTGCATTGGATACGTAGACTGGATACTGTTGCGCCAAGAGGATCAAATGAAGTTGTATCATTGTCCTGTAGACTGTCCATCTCCGTTCTTGTATAAAAAATTGCGTTCAGATATACCATATTATATTCTAAAAAGGATTAACCACTATAAGAGTATGGCGTAAGGGTCCTTCTAGGCTTAATAGAGTTTGATATACTCCTTCTGATAGTGAATATAGATCCCTGTAGTGGGACCAACAACAAATTATTCCTTTGATAAGTCTTACATTGCATTATAGATGGGTGTTTAATTATAAAGTTTGGTAAGGTGTTTTTAGTGAAGTAATGTTATATATTGATGTTTTTTTTATTTTTATGATGTTTTTAAGGGTGTTGGTTTTATGGCACGTTAGGGGTTAAGGGTGGTGGGGGGGCGTGTCCTCCTACACCTGTTCAGATGGTGAGAGCAAGACGGAACTGATGATCCTGAGGACGGTCAGTTCCGTGACCGAAATGGTTTCCTACACATGTTTATATTGCTAAGTCCTGTGAGTGCCCTGTCCGTTGGGAGAGATTTGTGCTACATGGAGTGTTCTTGGTTAAGCACCTGGGCTGTATATGTTACGCGTGGGAGTGCAGATGCTTGAAGGAATGGAACGTATATATATTTATATGTATATATCCACAAATCAGTTATTTTGTTGCACTATTAAATTTTTTTTTATTGGAATCATGGTTATTTTATAGGCTTTCAAAAACTTTAAAGGGTATCTCCACTGCTAAAAGTCACCTGGGTTGTAAGGATAGATATGTGTAAGGTGGAAATGTACCTGCAGTATCCTGTGTCTGTGAGCAGTAGTTTAGAAGAAATCCAATGAGTTTGTCCCAGAACGCTGTGGATGGTGCAGGTCCGCCCACTTTCATCGACTGCCTGCATGTAAAATGTCCGACGCGCAGTTTCCTTTAGTGCATGCGCAGAATGCGAGAGGATCCGTCGGGACACACACACACACACACACACACACACACACACACACACACACGCTCTCTCTAAATGGAGGAATAATCACATGACCATCACAGCTCTCCAACCTACTGAGTTCACTGCTAAATGAAGGAATAATCACATGACCATCACAGCAGCTTGCTGACCTCACTAATTAATGGAGGAGTAATCAGGTACTACCTTTTTAATCTCTCCCACTCCTTCCCATACCAGATTGCCTCATATTCCCGGCATCCCCTATGAAATCAATCTTAGAGTTAGACACAAACAAATCTTTATTAAAAACAACACAAGTTCCCCTGTATTTGTTACAGTAGTGTGGGAAGAGGGTTTAACTTTTCCTCCCCTGTCTCTCTCTGCATAATCAGCTGGAAAAATGAACTTAGAGAGTCAGGGAGGAAAGGATTTCTTACTGCAGCCAAGTGGGTGTGTCTGCTACTGCAATCCAACTTGTGACACTCCCAGCATCCCCTCTGAAATACACCTTCTGTCTCCCAGATCCCCCCCTGCAATCCAACTTGTGACACTCCCAGCATCCCCTCTGAAATACACCTTCTGTCTCCCAGAATCCCCCCTGCAATCCAACTTGTGACACTCCCAGCATCCCCTCTGAAATACACCTTCTGTCTCCCTTACAAACACATACACCTCCCCCCCCCATTTGATTCCTTTTGCAATTATATTCTATTACTTTTGCAATTGTTAAATAAAGTCTCCTTACATAAAGCTGTGTGGCTGAACCTTGTAACTTCCCCCCTCTGTCTCTCCCTGCACTATCAGCTGTGAATAGAGACAGGAATCATAGAGAGACTGTGAATCATAGAGACAGGAAGGAAAGGCTTTGTTTACATCAGGCATCACTGGGGTCAAGTGGGTGTGGCAGAAATCATCAATATGCATGTGATGATGCACATTGACTGACAGCCTGCCCAGCACAGTAGCAGACACACCCCCAGGAACTACACAGCTTGCAGAGGCTGCTGCAAAGAAACAGAGCTGAATTTTGGGGAAAAAAAGGTAGGAGGGGGGTTGGGGGAAGGTGAACTTTCATATAGGGAAAAAAAACGTTTTTCCATCAGTGGAGATACCCTTTAAATACATTAAATTAGTAAATAATAAATTCAGATGAAATATTCTAATGATAAATTAAGTGAAGCACAATTCATTATATATTGTTAACAGCAAAGCTGGATCAAAATCAAAAAAAGACAAATCACCTCCCTTTTGATATATCCATGATTAAAGATGCCGAACTTCATAAAGTTTGGTCTGTTTTCAAACTTCAGTAAAAGTTCGAATTCGGACCCATTAAAGTCATTGGGGGAGTGATAGTTCAAAAAGTCTGGGTGATTTACAGCTAAACTAACAATGGTAACTTACTATAAATGGCTGTGGCACCTGGGAAATGGTCTGGGGAACATGTCACTGTCACCAAAACCTGTTAAAACACTTCCTGAAGTCAGACGGGCAATTGGCGGATTTTGCACAAGCTACATTCGAGGGTTACGGCCAATTTGAGGGTTACCGAATGATACTTTCGAGGGTTAGCACAAACATAACCATAAATTCGAGAGTTACCAAAATCAAACGATACTTTCGAGGGCTTGTGAAAACGAACGATACTTTGGAGGGTTAGCGAATGGCTCATAAATTCGATAATTCTGGAAACAGCAACGATGAATGATTGATAATTATTGAAAGTCCAGAAAGTTTGAAAGTCTGAGAAATCTGGGTCTGGGATAGTTCGAGAAGTCTGAGTCAGTTCGAACTCGATAAGTTTGACTCGAACTCGGGTTTGAGTTTAAGTTCTAGTCCATCTCTATCCATGATAAGGACCTGCCTGACAAAAAGTATGGCAATTGCACTGAACTAAAACCAGTCATTTGCAGTGATGTAGTAAAATCAGTGTTCTCTGTAGCATCATTTAGCCAGGAAGTATACCCGGCTAGAAAAAAATTCTGGGGAGATCACTGTTGTAAATTGAGATTCCCCAACACCGAACTTCTCCGTCCCACACCCACCCAGCAACATTTATAAGCTACACGGCTTGAAAAAGTTTCTGGGGAGAAAACTGAAAAGGATGGCTTCTGGGATTGTGACAGATAATTAGCTGATTGACACTTCTTCGAATGGTACCAATATTTAAATTTTTTTAACAGGGTAAATTGGAACACATTAGCATGTATTTCTACTTTTGTTATTACACTTATTAAACACAGACAAAGTATTAAAGGGAATATCCACCCCTAACACCATATTTTAATGTTATTGGCCAGTATTATAGCTGTAAAACAAGCCAAACCGCAAAAAAATCCATTCAGGCAATCTTCAGATAGTTACATTTTTGTAGACCATGTGCATCTCTGTCTAAATCCAAGCTTGCATACGTCACCTTGCGCCTGTGCCTTATCTGTTCCCATGCAGCCTGGATCCTTACTGTCAGCTAATACTGTGACATGCACAGGAGAGCCCCTCCATCCATCCCTCTGGAACCCTCTTTGCTGCCGTGTGCCCTACCGTAAAAACATATGGAAGGACACACTAGCCCACCCCAAATCACTGAGTCAGTTTGATTAAAAAAAAAAAAAAGATGCAGAGCTCTACTTACAATCCTTCGTTCCCCCAGGGTTCTGTATTGCGACAGCCACCAGCTATTGCCGGTCTGGCATCCTGCTTGCAGTTCCAGCAAGCCGAGGGTCAAGATTAGAGCAATAGGGAATCGAAAAATTGTAATTAGAGTTCTGTACATTTTTTAACAAACAAACCTAGCGGTTGGAGGTGGGCTAGTGCACTCTACAATATACTAAGAGTAAATTTTGCAGATGGACATACCCTTTAAAAATAAATCAAAATATAATAGGCTGCCAAACTAACTTATTTTATAGTCACATAGGCAGAAACTATTGATAAACCTTCATTATTTCATAGGTGAATTATGTGCCAGGGGTATGTACAAGTCTGTCTGCAGTGTTTTTTCAGTGGCCCAAAGCGGTTTACCTATTGCAATATACCAGTTTCTTATTCAAATGTGCAAAAATGGCTATTTTGCAGACTTTGGTGCCAACTTGCATGCCCAAAACCAATTTGGGCCAGACTGGACTAAACTGAATTATGTGCCAGGGGTATGTACAAGTCTGTCTGCGGTGTTTTTTCAGTGGCCCAAAGCGGTTTACCTATTGCAAAACACCAGTTTCTTATTCAAATGGCTAAAATGCATATTTTGCAGACTTTGGTGCCAACTTGCATGCCCAAAACCAATTTGGGCCAGGCTGGACTCAATTGAATTATGTGCCAGAGGTATGTACAAGTCTGTCTGCAGTGTTTTTTCAGTGACCCAAAGCGGTTTACCTATTGCAATATACCAGTTTCTTATTCAAATGTGCAAAAATGGCTATTTTGCAGACATTGGTGCCAACTTGCATGCCCAAAACCAATTTGGGCCAGGCTGGACGCAACTGAATTATGTGCCAGGGGTATGTACGTGTGTGTCTGCAGTGTTTTTTCAGTGGCCCAAAGCGGTTTACCTATTGCAATATACCAGTTTCTTATTCAAATGGCTAAAATGGCTATTTTGCAGACTTTGGTGCCAACTTGCATGCCCAAAACCAATTTGGGCCAGGCTGGATTCAACTAAATTATATGCCAGGGTTATGTACGTGTGTGTCTGCGGTGATTTTTCAGCGGCCCAAAGCATTTACCTATTGCAATACATCAGTTTCTTATTAAAATCCCGAATAAGAAACCAACTTCAGTCTGCGAATAAGAAACTAACTGAAAAAGAAACCAACTTTTTTGAATAAGAAACCAACTTCAGCTTCGTACATTATCCATTATATATTACACTGTAAAGGGAACATTATCCATTATACATTACACTGTAAAGGAACATAATCCATTATATATTACACTGTAAAGGAACATAATCCATTATATATTACACTGTAAAGGAACATAATCCATTATATATTACACTGTAAAGGAACATAATCCATTATATATTACACTGTAAAGGGAACATTATCCATTATATATTACACTGTAAAGGGAACATTATCCATTATATATTACACTGTAAGGGAACATTATCCATTATATATTACACTGTAAAGGGAACATTATCCATTATATATTACACTGTAAGGGAACATTATCCATTATATATTACACTGTAAAGGAACATAATCCATTATATATTACACTGTAAAGGGAACATTATCAATTAAAAATAAAAGTTTTTCTTAAAAACAGACATCTGGGCAACCAAAATCTATAGATGTGGTGAGCTGAATTGCATTTATGACATTATCAATTATACATTAAACTGTAAGGGAACATTTTCCTTTATATATTACACTGTAAGGGGGACATTATATATTACACTGTAAGGGGAACATTATCCATTATATATTACATTGTAAGGTGACATTATATATTACACTGTAAGGGGAACATTATCCATTATATATTACACTGTAAGGGGACATTATATATTACACTGTAAGGGGAACATTATCCATTACACTGTAAGGGGACATTATAATGTAATAGTGTAACCATGTCATACACGTGGCCCTGGAGCGGACATTACCATAGGGACCAGCAGAAGATTTCCCATTACATTCCCTTTAGATAGAACCGACCTGTTCTACCTGCCCCTACCAGGTTCCTTTCCGCTCAGTGACTGCGCTCTGTCTAGCCCCGCCTTCCACCCGTCTCATTGGTCACTCCCCACCCCGCTGTTTTTGGAACAATTTACAGCAAGTCCTTAAGGACAAATTTAATGAAATCGCGTTTTTTTTTTTTTTAAAAACCCAACGAAAACCCAAGTCCATAGAAATGGCTGTATTTATATGTATAGAGAGAGTGTTACACGATCACACGACATAAATAGCAAATAAAACGATCCTGAGTGTCCATCAGAGGTTTAAATAGGAACTCAATTAGACAGCGGATTGTACTACTTCTCCAGCTATATAAAAATACTTACGTCTTATCAACGCTTTCGTCCGGGAAATGTATTTACGCAATAAAACGTAACCTTCATCCCCACTTCCGCCAGTAATACGTTAGGGGCGGGTCTAGTCGATTAGAAAAGCGTCAGCATTTTTCCCATCGTCCTTTTCACATCCTCGAGATCTGGGCCGTTCTCGCGGGATTTCGTCCTCTTCCTAGGCCGTCACTGACAGAGGACGGTGAGTGAGGTGGAGGGCTCCTGTTCTCGATTCTTGTTTTATAATCAAACTGTTCGTTTGCGGCTTGAAATGGGATCGTGTTATGATAGTGCAAGGTCCCTCCTCAAACGGGGTCCGACTTGCGAGATGACTCAAGCCTTTCCGGGAAAGGATGGGGGTGGATAGACTGATATATGTGGCCGGCTAATGCTGGGTCGGGATCGGCGTGGGGGATTCTGGGGGGAAATGCTGTGAACCGAACGTTAGATTGTAGCACATCACGTACGCATTAAGTCACTGCCGTGTGTGCTATGTATATACTATTGTGTGTTTATATAGATAGTGTGTATATTATGTATATATCAGAGTATATATGTTTGTACATGTATTAGAGTATATTGTAGTATGTGTATTGTGTACATTGTATTTTCTGTAAGTATATACTTGTAGATTATTGAGTGTATTGGAGTAATTGTAGTATGTGTATATATTGTGTATTGGTGTATGTATACTTGTATATATTTTTGTGTGTAACCCAGCAATAGAAAATCAAGTAGATCTCCAGATGTTTTGAAAACTACAACTCCCAGCATTCTTTAAAGGGCATGTCCACCCCCCAAAACTAATCTCCCCCCCACTACTGGCCCCATTGTGTAGTTTAATCCTTACCTTACATCCCAGCTCCATCTGGTTCTTCTGCTACCCCCCCCCCCTAAAGTCCCCCAAAAATATAGGACCCTGTCTCCCCTCCGGGAGAAGTTTGGCATGTGCACTGCAGCCCTTCTCCCTCACGATTAGTGTTCCCTCAGCCTAGTGTAAAATCCTTTTGGTATAATATTCCCCCTGTCCCCCCAGCCCCAACCGCTATATTTTTATCATAAAGTGCCCCAAACATTACTAACCTTGTCTCTGCCGCACTGAACTCCCGGCAGCCGCGTCCGTGATTGGCTGCCGGTTCCGCCCCTCTGCTTGCATTTTCTCGCAAACAGTGGGCCTGGCAGTGCGACGGAGGAAAGAGGGAACGTAAGTAATGTTTGGGGCACTTTCTGATAATAAAAATATAGCGGCTGGGGGGACAGGGGGAATATTATATCAAAAAATTTTTAGAAGGGTGGACATGCCGTTTAAGCACTCTTTGGTTGGGGGAAGCTGTAGTTTTCCCTATCCCTGGTGTAACCTGTAAGAAATGTGCTCTAGAGCAGTGTTGTTGGACCCTGGCACTTTAAATGCTTGGAAATTTCAACTTCCAGCTTTCTGCAACAGACATGTTGGGAGTTTAAGTTTTTAAACCTCTGCAGTGCCAAGGTTTGCCATCGCTACTCTAGAACCATGAGTACTGCTCTGACCTGAGGAAGAGGGTAGATCACTTGAAAGTTTGTCTACTAAAATAAACTTGGTCCATTAAAAGTATCACAGTACTCTTCTTTTTACTACATATATTGGACTAATATGGCAAAAAAAAAAAAATTACCTAGAACAATTCATTCTAAAAGATGAGCAAGATGTTGAACCATACAACTGCTACTGGGTGTTGTGTAGGCTGTTTTTAAAGTGAGATTTTAAATTGCAAAATGGCTGAATCGAGTGGTTTCACAGCTAGTCTTTTACCTCAAGCTGCACTAACCATGCTTGATGAATGCTTAATTTTAATTGGGGCATAGCAAAAGGTGGAAATGTTTGTTCAGCTCTTTTGGTGGGAATGCAAAGTATTATCCTTTAAGTGTATTTTGTATTGTACGTAAACCAACGTGGATACCTCATGAGGCTTCCCACATGAGCTCTGTCCGGGGTGGAGCATGGGAGCGTAGTGCCATAAGTTGCTATGACGTATATTCCCCTTCCACTGCGTTAAAGAACAATGTGTGCTCCCAGACACTGCTCTGGTGTGGGCAGCATCCTGTATATTCCTAAAACTTTCCAGAGCCTTTGGGCAATGACTGGGGAGGCAAACCATGCAGGATACATTTCTGAATCTCTTCCTGAACTTAAACAGTCTAAACCGTGTTTCTTAATCTTTCCATCCTTATGGAACTCCTAAAGAATAGTTCACTCCCAAAGTGAACTATTCCTTTATTGTATTGATTGAAGCCCGGGAGGATAAGGATCTATGCCTAACCTCCCATTCTACAATAGCTCAGGATCCGGGAAACATTTGAGAAACTTACCTTTGGAAGATCCACCAGGACCAGGTCTGACTGCTTCCTGATTCTGTACAGCTATAGCACAATATTGCATGCTGTAGTTAGATAGAATAAGGAAGCAGTCAGGGATTTCACTTTGGCCGTGGTGGATCGCGCAAAAGGTAATTTTCTAGAATCTTCGTTCCCAGATCCTGAGCGATTGATTGAACGAGAGGTAAGGCACAATTCCTTAAACCCTGGGCTTCAATCAATGTTAAAAAAAATAGTAGTTTGGGGAATGAACTATTGCTTTAAAAATGTTGTCTTGGTGAACCCCTAAGTAATGTTTTTATGTATTGCGCAATTCGTACAGACCATTGATATAAATATCTGTATTCATCACAATGGTGGATCCATATAGTTTTATCAATCTTTTGCGGATCCCCATGAAACCTCCAGGGGACCCCTGGTTGGAAAATCCTGGTCTGTCTGTGCTTTTATTTCAGTGGTGTAAAGCAGTTGTTGCAGTTTGCCCCTTTAGTTTACTTCTATCTATCTTGTATGACACCTGTGTTCCTTTTTTTTCTAGAAAGGCCATGTTCAGTACGAGCGCCAAAATTGTTAAGCCAAATGGCGAAAAGCCAGATGAATTTGAGTCTGGTATTTCCCAGGTAAGTAAGACAACATACAATTTAAAACAATAGGAAGTGGCTTGCAGCTGCTTATTTTGTGCCAATACTGACCTTTGCTTTTCAGAGGGGTTTTAGAAGTGAACATATTTTTTGAGCAGAGAATAAAATGTATGTTGCTACTTTGCTTTTACAATCTTTTTGCAGTTGAAAATAAGTCACAGTGGGTTTAAGGTAATAGTTCACTCAAAGTGAACTATTTCTTTAAGGTATTTATTGAAGACCGGGAAGTTAATGAGCTATGCCTTACCTCCCGTTCTATCATTTCCCCTAGAGCGACAGAAGAAAGAACACTTGCCTTACACACGATCCTCCACAGCAATGGAAATTCCAGTCCGCTTCCTGTTCAGGGTAACTATAGTGCAATTTATCAGGCATGCATGTTCTAGTTACTCTGAACCAGGAAGCGGTTGGGACCTGTCACTGCTGTGGAGGATTGCAAGTAAGGCATGTTTTTTTAATCTGTTGCTTCTGGGGAATTGATTGAACAGGAGTTAAAGGACAACTATACTCGCCTCACCCTCGCTCCTCTTCCTCCATAGCTGCATAGTACCCAGGGTGAGGACCTAAAATCGCTAAGTCCTCACCCTGGGTACTTTCCCTAACTCCTGCACTACTTACCGCAAATCTGCTTCGCCAATCGCTCCATTCCCCCCCGCTCTTCCTGCTTCAGTGACAGATCGCAAGGCAGCCAATAGGAAGATACGCTCTGCAAGGAGGCGTGTCTTCCAATTGGCTGCCTCGCGACTGTCACTGACAGTAGAAGAGAGGTGGAACAGTGTGGATCGGCGAAGCAGATTTGCGGTAAGTAGTGCAGGAGTTAGGGAAAGTGCCCAGGGTTAGGACTTAGCGATTTTAGGTCCTCACCCTGGGTACTATGCTGCAGTGGATCGGGGAAAAGGTGAGTATAATTGTCCTTTAAGGCATAGCTCCTTAACCTCACGGTCTTCAATGCATTAAAGGGACACTATAATGAGAATTACTTTGCCTCATCTTGATCTATAATTGATTACATGTAAGTAGCACTCTGATTTGCGCATGTTCCAGCATGCCTTCAATCAGCACACATTTTGTTTAGGAGCAGTATCCCCCTTTTTTACCACTCTTCATCCGACCTGACTTTTTTTTCCCCCCACAAAACTGTCAAGCCTGCATACAGCATTCCAACTGTCAAAACTCTTAACATTCCAGCTACAGTAAAACTGCTCACAGAAGAATAGTTTTTGAGAGCAAGGAATTTGATTGATAGCTGAAATATAAGATTGAATATCTAAACAAATAGGGGGCAAATCAACAAAGAGCGGTGGTTAGGAAGAATTCGTTTCCAGTTATGGTTAATTTAAAAACCTATTTTTGGTATAGATGCCTTTAAAGGAATTGTTCACTTTGCGTGAACCTTTGCTTTAAAATATGTTCTACTGTTCAATGAAACAAGTGAAACTGATTTTGGCAAACGTGTAAGCAAGAGTAAAAATCAACGTGGATATTCTGTGGTTCACTCACAGGCTTTGTCCAAGTGGCACACGGGAGCGTAGCGCTTGCGCATTGACGTATATTCCCTTTCCACAACGTTGAAGAGCAAACTTGCCCTGGTATTACTGTGGGCAGCATCCTGTATATTCCTACAACTTTCCAGAGCTTATGCAGCTTTTACTGGGGAGAAAAACCATGCAGGGTACATCTGTATAAAATTGCTTTTAGTTACTTGAGTAAAGGCATCTGTTCAAACTGTGTATGGCCGACCAATCCCTATACCGCATATGGGAATCAATGTGTGGTCCCTACAGCATGTCTGCCGACGGATACCATGTGATCTGTCTGCTGTGGAAATCACTTGTGTATGGCTACCATAAGCCTGTATGTCATGAACCAGGGAAACTTTTCTAAAAGGTGTGGGACTGGTTTACCTGTTTTCTTAGATGCATCTTTTAACTGTCTGATATTCTGGAGATTGGTGAATTTAAACTGAATATTGGGCCTTTAATAAGATTGTGGCAAAACTGTTTATCTACCTTATATTTCCTTTTTATTTTAGGCTCTTCTGGAGTTGGAGATGAACTCTGACCTTAAAGCTCAGCTGAGGGAACTAAACATCACAGCTGCAAAGGTATCATGGGTTTATAGAGCAGTATAGAATTTCTGATATGTGAGTCTTCACTGTCCCTTTTTCTGTTATTTACTTTAGCATGTAACATTTTCTGTTTCTAGTATGGCAGAATGCAGTGAATCTTCAGTTGCTCAACGTGGGCATCCTATGAGATTCTCTTAGGCTGTCCTTGTGGCATTTGGGAGTGTAGTGTTTTCTGGCACATTGACATATAGTCCCTTTCCACGACGTTGAACATCAAGCATGTCCCCAGTTCAAAGCTGGTGTGGACTGCGTCCTGTATATTCCTATAACTTTCCAGAGCCTTAGGGCTGTGTCTGGGGAGAAACCATGCAGGGCACATATATGTACAGCATTATATTAAATATTTAAGCCACTAAACAGTGATTTTTATAAAGTTTTTTTACAGCCCATAAAAATGTTTGATTCAATCATATTTAATTTAAGGCTGTGATCATACCTTTTGCTTAAGGGATGAACTTGCCCCTTTAAAACGTAATGTATAAATGTGTATGAAGCAAATCGCCACCAAAACGGCAATAGTTGGAAAGCGTGAGTCTTACTTGAAATGATGCCTGGTTCTGTCCTAGCAAAAAACTGAATGCTATTCCCCTGGCTGCCTGTGGAGCATGAAGAGGCAGAGGGAATGCAAAGTGTAATTGTCAGAAAACGATTAGTCCTTTTGCTTTCGAACTATTGTAGTTTGCCATTATTTACCCTTTAAATGAAAGTATATAAACCAAGCCACAGGTAGAGCCATTATGTGAGCGTCTTAAGTGATTTATGAATTTGAGTATTGAGCAATGTTTTACATATGACAGTACCTGTCAGCCATGCCATCATGGCTGCTCCAATCTAAATAACCTACATGGGAAGCATGCTAGTTTTTGCATTGCACGAAGTCATGCCTTCTTGTGTAGGCTATTTGGATTCACACATGTCCAGTAGAGGCACACCTTGTATTCTTTCCATAACTGCAGCACCAACTTGTGAGATTATGACTAAACTTATGATGCCTTTGTTGGCCTACAGTAAAAGTGCTTGGTTAACTCAAATTTGGTTACTGTTCAAACTTGTTTTAATTATTTTTGACGACCTAAATATGGGATTAAAAGCCAATATAAAAACATCCAAATTGGTCCTAGTCCAAAAGTGACCAGAATGTGTCCATCTTTCTGTGATGTGGTGATTTGTTTGCGGCAGTGACATGTTTTGCAGTCACTGACTTGAAACAGGCATTTCACTTTTGACACTGTTCAAGGCCAATACATGTGTTCAGAAACGCAAGTGTCTAGCTAAATTTAAACAACTCCATCCTAGTGTACATTCCTAAGCAGATGCACACTACAGAGGCAGAGGAAAACATAGTGAACAGTTGTAAGCCTGTACCTGGCTTTATACACATTCTATTTTTGAGCTTCTAAATCTCAGGCATGTAATGTTCTTCTGATGTGACAGAAACCATAATTTTGCTTTACATTGCTAATTTTTGATTTATAGCTGCATGTTTTTGCTTTATTTAATGAGAACTAAAAGCTAACAATGATTTTCCTTATTTTGGCTTAGGAAGCTCAAGACTTCTCTGCTCCCTAAAAATGCAAGCCTTTAACATCACTTTCATGGCAAAGGATTTAAGACAAAGTAAAATTCTAATCTAAATTGATTCTAATGAATATGGTTGTTAGCTCATGGCTCTCCGTTAATTGGGCATTTTCTATGTATCTATTGGCATATAAATACTATTGGCATCACAGGTTATTTATAACAAAATCCTTTATTGAGCCTCCATACACTGCAAATACATGAACAAAAAAATGGACTTGAATGCCTTTTCAGGTGGAACACCACCCTTGCACATAAGCAAACACTACTGAGTATTGAATGTCGGGAACCCTATTCAGATGCTAGTTCCTGAATATAATATTTTATAATGTGTAAATTTAGTTTCCAGCTGTCCTACGTGATCTAGAGGTTGTAGAAATTTGTTCAATCGCAAAATTATTGCCTGTTTGAAATATACTGCTTTAAAAAATGCATTTTATTTTGACAAGTCAAATTAGGATAACTTGTGTTTCGTTTAGCACTACTGTGAATGCATTTCTGTTCTTTAGGAAATAGAAGTTGGAGGTGGTAGAAAAGCAATTATCATCTTTGTTCCAGTTCCTCAGTTGAAATCTTTCCAGAAGATTCAAGTACGGCTTGTGCGTGAGTTGGAGAAGAAATTCAGTGGCAAGCACGTTGTCTTCATCGCGCAGGTAATAATGAAGCAGCATTCATGTAAGACTTGTGGATATTTGCTTTGCAGTTGCTAATGAGAAGCTTAAAAGGGAACTGTGGTCCAAAAATGACTTTAGGTAAATTGATTGGAATTGCTCTCCTGAGAATTTTTGTAATTTATTTTCATTGTTTATTTTGCATAGTTTTGAAGATATTTACATTTTTGATATGGCAGCAGCATCACCAGGTCCCCTGCGCTTCCTGCTCTGAAACTCAGTGGGTGACAGTCAATTTGCCCTGTCTCCTTTGCAAGCCCCCATGTCCCTTCCACTCATGGACCCCATTGCCCCTTGCCTTACAGCCCCATGTAGCCTTGCAGGTGCTGTGGGCCACTCAGACCCCCCTACAGAAAACAGCCTTTTTAGGCAGTGAGAACTCTGCCTGAAAAGTCTGTTTTCACATAGTGGGAGAGTAGGGCTGTAGATTCTTACCTTCTCTGTGGGGATCTTCATGCAGCAGGGAGGGACTTCCTATCTCCTGTCACTGAAATCTGAGTCTGTGCTCACTGGTGGCGAGGTGGAGGAGCAGCCATAGGAATGTCAATGTCGGTCTCCCACCCATTAACTTTCTGGTCAGAAATTTTTTATATCTTGGGCTGTGGAGCATGTAGAGATGGTTGATGGCCCATTTTAAAGGTAGGAAACTGGCCTTTCTTTTAAACTCAACCTGTTTGGGGACCACAGTTCCCCTTTAAGAGGGATTTAGCTAGGTATCCTGTCTATAGACTAAACCGGCGTGGATTTCCCATGAGGTTGCTCTCATGGGCTCTTATCCTGGTGGCATATGGGAGCGTAGCGTCTTCTGGCGCACTGACGTATAGTCCCTTTCCACACGTTGGAGAAAATGTGTGCTCCCAGTTATTGGCTGGTGTGGGCACCATCCTGTATATTCCTACAACTTTCCAGAGCCTTCTGGCTGTAATTGGAGAGACAAACCATGCAGGATACATGCTATGAATTCAGTTTTTATGTAATTATATATCTTTAAGAAATTATTTTTTACATGTTCAAAATCCCTGAAGCTTGGACTTAATGATGGGGGACTAATACAATAGTGTAAGGCTTTAGTTTCTTTGCTTTCATTACTTCTGTGGATTGGATTTTGATATTGTCAATAGAACAAGAAGTTTAAACCTGGAGTTTTTAGAATAATTTTTTTCCCCAACATCAGTCTGCAGTTGGACCTTGCATGCTAAAAAAATGCATTGATTGTAGACCGTTTTTGCATTGCAACTTTTGGAGATCTAGATAATGTTTTTTCCTTTTTGTTCCTTTTTAGAGAAGGATTCTCCCCAAACCAACTAGAAAAAGCCGCACAAAAAATAAGCAAAAGCGTCCAAGAAGGTAACTGCTAAACTATAATTTCAGAATTTTAAAATAGTATTGCCACAAACCTTTTTGTATTTGCAATTTTCTCTTAAAATGCCCAATGAAGTTTGTATACAAAAATTGCATACAATCTTAAAACAAAATGATTCTCTAAAAAAAAAAGCAGAAATAGCTTCTGTTAAATAATTTTATTCTAAACATGTTAGCATTTTTTGCAAGACTTTCAACCCAACGTGGATATCTCATGAGTTTGCGCTCATGTGCTCTGTTCAGGTGGCTTATGGGAGCGTAGTGTCTTCTGACGCAATGACGTACAGTCCCCTTCCACAACGTTGGATATTAAGCTAGCTCCCAGCCGCTTGGTTGGAGTGGGCGGCATCCTGTATATTCCTACAACTTTCCAGAGCTCTTAGCAGTTACTGGAGAGATAAACCATGCAGGATATAGGCAATACAGTACACGGCTTGACATTGTAGGGCATATTACATTTTGTGTAGATATCCAGCTTGACAATTGTTAGTGATCAATATTTTGACAGTGGCAGATCTGGAATTAGTTGGACAACTAGAAAATTTTAAATTGTATAATACTTTTTTTTTTTAAGTCGCACCCTAACTGCAGTACATGATGCGATCTTAGAAGACTTGGTTTTCCCAAGTGAAATTGTGGGCAAGAGAATCCGTGTTAAACTGGACGGCAGTCGGCTTATAAAGGTCCATTTGGACAAGGCACAACAGAACAATGTTGAACACAAGGTAGTTTTAATGATTACTTAATTGAAAACAGCTGAGTAGCGGGGTTGCCAATCTAATTTAAATTTTTTTAATTGCTGGATACCCAAGATTTACTGATGGGGTGGAGTTGGTAGCATACCTAAGCCACTCCCCTTTAATGATTATTCTAGAGAAAACAAACTGTAAAAGGGCCTCTATAACTGAAATTGTTTTTATTGCACATTACTTGGAATTATAATTCTTCCCAAATCTGTCCCCTATTTCTTTAGACATCTTGCATTTCAGCTTTCAATCAAGTGACTTATCAAATTCTGTACTGTAAAGCTGGTTTAACTGCAGGCACCTGGTAGTCTGAGGGATAAAGAAGGAACAAATTGGTTAACACCTTGTTTGGGTGGTGGGTGGACTTGCCCTTTAAGATATCTGTAACAGACTAATAAACTGGAAGGCTGACATCACTGGATAATAAACTGGTGGGTTGACTTTAACACTGGTTGGGTGGCCTGTTTTACCACAGGCCAGTGGAAGGGATGATAGGGATAGAACTACTAAAACTAAACTAAACTTTAAAGCGGAGACCCAACTTCATTGCTCTGCTCTCAGCTTCCTTTAAAGTTCTGCCCAGGCTGAACATCTAAACTTGCACAGCTGACCCTGCTCTGCTATTTCTATTAGTGACAGTCTAGGCAGGACTCTGAAGGAAGCCCAGAGCAATGCATGTGGGTCTCTGAGAATAAACAGACTAGTAGCTACCCCCCTCTACAGAAGGTGAGGGGAAGGAAATCTCTGCTAAGAGGCAAGATGGGAAGCTGCTGCTTCTTAAAGTAACAGTAGCACTGAATTTAAGTTTTTTAACGGATGACCATTAAAAATAACTGACATTACGGACAGCACACTTTTCAGCACTTTCCACGGACTGTCCATAAATTTACGGATGATTGGCAACCACGAGTAGACCTCCCACACAACTGTATAAATACGTGCTTCATGCAGCTGATACCACAGCCAGTGGAATTTAGTTCCAATAGCACCCACCAGACTTTAGCAAAAAAGCTGTTTATTCCACTTGTGTAATGTTTTAGTGGCACATGACACCTTCAGACATTTGAAGGTGTCTTGTGACACACTGAAATGTTACACATATGGATACACTGCTTTTTTTATTACTATTTACACAAGTCTAGTGTTTTTTGTGACTTAATACTTTCAACTGAAAACTATACAATTAAGTTGTGCTTGTTTATAAAGGACAACTTTTGGCTACACCAATGAACTCTTAATGGTTTCCATGGTATAAACACTTAATCTAATATAATTTTTTTTTTTGTATGGTCTTCCTGTTCGTTGTTACCAACGTGGATATCTCATGAGTTTGCTCTTGTGGGCTCTGTCCTAGTGGCAAATGGGAGCGTAATGTCTTTGACGTATATTCCCCTTCCACAACGTTGGAGAGCAAGTATGTCCCCCAGCTGTTAGGCTTGTGTGGACAGCATCCTGTATATTCCTACAACTTGCCAGAGCCTTTGGGCAGTATCTGGGGAGACAAACCATACAGGATACATGTTGTTGGAATGGGTTTTCTTAAAATGTAAAAATTTTTCCCCTTTGTTTGCATTGTTCATGTGGAATCTTTTTCTCTACAGGTTGAAACATTTTCTGGTGTCTATAAGAAACTCACAGGCAAAGATGTGGTGTTTGAATTTCCAGAGTTCCAGCTGTAAAGTGACATAATAAAAAAATTTTCCTTGTTAAACGTGTTTTTAATATACCAACCCATAAGTGAATGTCGGGATTGATATACTGCCATAAGGCTTAGATTTATTGTACTTGTCATACAGTGCTGGCCTTAATGGGTCTTATTCTAAACCTGAAAAGTGGAGCTTTAAGGACAGGGTAAGTAACGGTAATAAACCGACTTTAGCGACAACTTTATTTTCAATGGGATTTTAGAAGTCATTCATGCTGATTCCACAAGTGATTTCCATGTTTAACCTTTTTTTTTACTGGGAACACATAGCTGGCATTAATCCATGCAGGGCAATACACCAAATTGAAAATTTTGGAACAGCAAACACGGATTTATCTGAGAACACAATAGCAGGAGCCTAAAAACAGGAATGGTTTTTGAGCAAATGCTACATAAATACTAAATACATTGTAAAGCTTAATGTGCCCTAAGTCACCATGTATGTACACTAACTAAATTTTACTTTAAGAAACATTGATGGCAATTCTAGTAAGATTTTATGTTATTGTATGTAATGCATACATAATGAAACTACACTTTCTAAGTGCTACAAATATTGCAGTATAAATTGTTATCTTAATCTTTTTATATAGACTTTGACAGGTAAGTTGAAAGCATAAAATAGAAATATTTTCATTTTTGAAATTACAGCATTTTAGGGATGTTAGATTCTCAGTTCTTGAAAGGTCATTCAGTTACTTGGCAAGCTATAATACACATAAATGTACAAGTCATAATCATTGAGGGAGATTTTACATGCTTATGCGGTTTCTAAGTATTTTGAAAACCATAGGGCATAAATTCAATAAAGCTTGCTGCGTTTTAATATTTTTAAATACTTCCAACCCTGGTCCTGTGATGCAGTAACATGAGGATTGACAAATACTCATTGCATTCCCCTTGTGTTTTGCTCCTTTTTCTAAAATTATTCTAGGCTGTTTTGAGTTTGCCTAAACCTTTGAGCTGCAGTAGGACTGACTAATGTGGAACATGTTTGGGCAAATGTTGAGAAATCAAGTAATAAGTTTTCCTCCCTATACCAGAGGTGCCCTACCTGAGCCTTCATGAAGGCCACACTACTGGCCTGCCTGTGCCACAAATGCAGTGTACAGTAGCAATAACTGGGTAGCATGGGTTTTATACTTATTTGGTGACAAAAGCAAATTACAGCTCTGTATATTTTTTATTTGAGAGCTTAAGCCCATGCAATTTCTCCATGCCTCAATGGCAGTTCTAGTCTGCCCTGACACTTTGCAGTTATATGCTGATTGAAACCCATTCCAGGATAGTTATTGGCGAGTCTTGTGCAAGTTGTTCTGAATTGGCAGCCAAGCAGATGACTGGCGAAATGTCTTCAAGAACAAAATTTCAAGTCCAGTTGATCCAACAGAAATGTTATGATCTGGATGACCTTCAAGTTAATGTATGTTCCTAATAAATGGGATAATGGCCCTTTTGCACTGAGCATTGTGGGCTTTGCCTTCTGTTAAAGGGTATATCCACCCCAAAACTAAAATTTTTCCCCACCATGTAGTGTTCACACCTCTGCTCCTTCTGGATCTCCTGCTGTGCTTGTACAAAGTCCCAAAAAGTAAAAGCAGGAGATGTCTAAGCCAGTGCCTGCTTCTTCCTTGTCCTCAGTACGGACTCTGGCATGCACGAGGGAACCCTCCCACCCTCCTGTCATTCTACATGTACCAATATTTTAAATCATTTGCCACCTTAAAGGGGAACTGTGGTCTCCAAACAAGTTGAGTTTAAATGAAAGGCCAGTTTCATACCTTTAAACCGAGCCATCAACCACCTCTCTACATGCTCCAAGATATAAAGAAATGACTGACCAGAAAGTTAATGGGTGGGAGGCCGACATGTGACATTCCTAAGGCTTCTTGCTGCCGGCGAGCACAGCCTCAGACTCCCTCAGTGTGTGATGGAGACAGGAAGTCCCCTCCTCCTGGCACCTGTTAGTGGGGGGGGTGGCTTTGCCACCTGTGAGTGGGCAGGGCCATGTGGGGCTGTAAGGGAATGGGTCAAAGGGGGTCTGCAACTGGAGGGACCATGGGGTCCATGAGTGAGTTGGACCAGGGGGGCTGCAAAGGGGAGGTGACAGGGCTGATTGACTGACAGAGCAGGAAGTGCAGGGGACCTGGTGATGCTGCTGCCATATCACACACAAAAATGTAAATATCTTCAAAACTATGTAAAATAGTGGAAATAAATTGCAAAAACTCTCAGGAGAGCAATTCCTATCAATTTACCTAAAGTCATTTTTGGACCACAGTTCCTCTTTAAGAGGAGAGGATAATGGGAGACATAGTAATATTGGGAACTTATCCAAAGTAATGGAAAACCCAAGAACATTGGTTAACGGGGTTTCGGGCCTGCGCTTTAATTTACTGTGTCTTAAGTAAATTGATAAATAAATTTAAAATCTGGAAAATACATTACAACAAATAAATACAATACAAAAATACATGTAGTAGGGTAGACAGGGTTACTAATGCATTCTGGTATGATAGAGAATGTTTAGTCAAGTTAATGTGTGTTCCATGAAAACTTATGAACAGTGTGGACAATTTTCATGAGACTTGGCATACAAAAGTTTTGGCACCCAGGGGAAAACAGGCTACTTAACTTTTACAAACCACACATTTTCCTTCTTTTTTTACCCTTTTGAATTTAATTGGAGATGAGATTAAACCCATGTGCTGCCATCTGGTGGTTATTTGAGTCATTGTCCACCCTTCACTCAATGTCCACCCTTCTGCTAAAAAATGTGTATGTTATGCAGCACCCCCTAAACCTAGAGTTCGTTTAGTTTACACTTTTTAAATCTGTTTCCAGAAAGAGCTCTTATACTTAGCTCAGGGATCCACCACCGCGGCTTTGCGCTCCGCTTCCGGGTAAGCCAGTCAGTCTCGGCCATGAACATAGCAGTCTCAGTAGAAATGGAGTGCAGAGACAGGAAGCAGCGGTGGATTGCGAAGTGTAAGCTAAATGAACTCTAGGTTTAGGGGGGTGCAGCATAACATATATATATATTTTTTTATATATTTTTTTTTTTTTTGCAGAGGTGTGGACAGTCTTTAATTGGGGATAAGATCTGACCTAGAGTTTTGGTAAACCATAGTTTTATCGAAAATATAGCCTTGAGTTTGGAAAACTGAACTAGTTCGAACTGTAGCACATTAAAGAGCTGTTTCCTGTTTACAATACCCTCTGCACTGTCCTTCTCATTACCTGAGTAAGTTAACCTGAGCATTCCAGGTTTGCTGCTGCTACACAAAATAAATTCTGCTGGATTCATAGTATACGGCAGCATCTGATGTTCAAACACTAAATTACAAAAGGAAAATATTTAATTATAGACTGCTGAGTCGTTGAAAATGCATTTGGCATATTAGCTAATAGATTGCATATTTTTCATTCAACTATTAATATTCAACCAGAAAAAAAAATAGATATAATAGTGAATGCTGCCTTCTACATATTATTTTCCACAGACACAAAAACAGCGACATGTCTGCAAACATAATGACCAAGAAGACCCTTCCCAAAGAGTTATAATACCTGGGGGATGGAGGACAGCAAATTAGAGACTGCAACATGCAAAGTTTACCACAATGCATGCAGTAGAGCAAAAATAAGTTGGTAACAAATGTACAATATTTTTGAAGCAATAGTAATATGGGGGTATTTAGTTGCTCTAGAGACTTTCAGCCTTATCCAAATTCTATGTACAAGACTAATTTATCAGGAGTGGGCCCTCGCATATGTTAGAGGCAGGGTGTTGAACTACATCTCTAGAGAGAATGCAATAAATGAGTGCCAGTGGTTCTTGAACGTAAAGGGCAAGTCCAGCCCTAAAACGAAAACTTACAGGTAAATCAACCCCCCAAACGGTAATAGTTTGAAATATGAAATGTATAAGTAACCTTAAATCCTGCACAATATCCTGTTTTCCTTGTTTCTGCATCCAGGTTCTTCCAATTAGTAACTGTCAGTTAAGGATTTGACAGTTGACATCACAGCCAATGACTGAGTGTTAATCCCCTATCTGGGGATGGAGTTGTCCTTTAAACAGTACCTTATTTATTAACAGAACAATATTAATAAGGCATTGCAATAGAGGTGGCATAACATGGCACAGATATCTCATAAATACTCACAAACCAGAGGAATCAGAAACAGCATAAATAACAATCAGTTTGTAAATGCCACCCCAGCTCTAAGGTCACTGTAGTGGAAACTTCTACCCCTATGTCTTGCACAATGACCCTATTATACCCAGGACTTCTAGTCCTTAATTTTTTATTTTTTTTAAACAAACAAACACCTGCTGATCATATGCCTCTTGACTTTTGGTTCTGTTTGACCTTCCATAAGCATGAAAATGACTAATACAGTTCAATGGATCCTTTCAAGAACTCTGTGCAAAAATCTAAAAAATGTTTGGACTCTTATACAAATAACAAAATATAGCTTGATTTAATATGTGAAACAAATGAGAAATGACTGCCGAAATTTGGGTTCTAAAAATGACAATCGAACAAACGAACACTGAAGGAACAAGCACCAGCTAATTTTTGAGGCTTTTTCTGGGTAAAGGTGTAAATTTTAGGCATTGTTTCAAATGTCAACCATAGTACGTACAGGGTAAATAATATGTTTGTTACACAGCGAATGGATTATGTAATCATTAAGTACAGCCCACATAAGTGTCAATTATATGCATTGTCCCAAAACATGTGATGGAGAGGTACATGGGTGCGTCAAGAGGATAGGAGGAAGGAAAGTAAAAATGAAGCAAGAGACAAAAGTGGAAGGAGGAGAGAAGAGAAAGGAAACCTGGAGAAAAGGCAAGTTCCATGAGCAACTGCATGTATAGTGTAGAAATGTGAAAAAAGGCTAAATATTTTTATTGATTGATATAGAGCAACCATCTTCCTATTTTAAAAGATTTTAATGTATGGTGATTGATGGAGGGAGTTCTAGAGCAAAGGGGTGACACAAACACAAAAGTCGTGGGTGTGGGAAGAATTGACGGGAGAATGAGTAGTCATGCTGGGGTATGATTAGGGCATGAACTAGTATTTTGGTAGCGTCGTTGAGAGCAAGGGACAAATGTGAGAGATGTTTTTAAGTTGGAGCCACCTGGATTTGGTAAGTGTTGTCATGAGGTGTAAAGGAAAGACCCGAGTCTAGCATTATGCCCAGGCAATGAACATTAGGAAAGGAGGATATCACTGTGTTATTAATATTAATAGTAAATCTAGGGAAGGGAACAAAAATTCAGTTTAAGGAAGCTGGAGGACATGAAGGCAGTTAGGGACCTGGGATGTCAGTGTAGGGAGATCTGGGGCAGAGATTTGGGTATCATCAGTGATACTGGAACTCAAATGAACTAAAGATTGTCCCAAGCCAAAGGTGTAAATGGAGAAAAGAAGAGGACCAATTGCTGATTGGAAAACAAGTCCTACCGGAGAAATAACATAGCCAAAAAAGTGCAGTATCCTAGCTACCTAAGGAGTTCAGGATCTGAAGAAGTATAGGGTGGTCAACAGTACCAAAAGCTGAGGACAGTTCAAGAAGAAAAAGCAGTGAGTAGTGCCTCATAATTTAGCATTATGTAGTTCATTGGTCACTTTAGTGAGGGTATCAAAAAAAAGAGTGGAAAGGTTATGAACCAGATCAGCATAGACATGTCTTCCCAGCTGTTTAGACACAAAAGGCAAAAGGGAGACAGGCCAGTGCCTGGAAAGAGCATATGAGTCCAGAGAGAGTTTCTTAAAGGGCAACTGAGGTCTCAAAACCAGTTAGGGTTTAATGAAAGCCTGTAGTATTTCCTTTCAAATGAGCTTTCCAGCAATAGCTTCTTACCAGTTTTATCTAGAGACTAGTCATTAAGGGCCATATTTCTAAAACATCGTTATCGTAAAAATAACGATCGGTGTTCTACGTTATGGACCGTTATTTTACGATATCGATTGCAATCCTACGATATCGCTATATCGTACCGTTGAATCGAAAAATAATGATCTGTATTCAACGATAACGATTAGTATTTTACGGTATCGGTACTGTAGATTTACGGAAGCGATATCGTAGGATTACGGTCGATATCGTAAAATAATGATCCATATTGTAGAACACCGATCGTTATTTTTACAATAATGTTAACAGGTGCTAGAAGCCCAGACTCTCCCCTCTGTGTCCCAAGCCCAGACTCTCCCCTCAGTGTCCCAAGCCCAGACTCCCCTCAGTGTCCCAAGCCCAGAGCCCCCCCTCAGTTTCCCAAGCCCAGACTCTCCACTCAGTGTCCCAAGCCCAGACTCTCTCCTCAGTGTCCCAAGCCCAGACTCTCCCCTCAGTGTCCCAAGCCCAGACTCTCCCCTCAGTGTCCCAAGCCCAGACTCTCCCCTCAGTGTCCCAAGCCCAGAGCCCCCCTCAGTGTCCCAAGCCCAGAACCCCCCTCAGTGTCCCAAGCCCAGACTCTCTCCTCAGTGTCCCAAGCCCAAGCCCAGACTCTTCCCGCAGTGGCCAAGCACCAGGAGAGGAGGGAGAAAGAGAGAGAGCAGGAGGAGGGGGGAGGGGGGGGAAGAAGAGGAGGAGCCCCCCTCTAGAGAGTTTTTTTCATTTGTTATTTGAGAGTTTTTGTTTTTGAGAGTAGTAGGTTTGTTTATCGTTGTAGTTTCAGCAGTGGTCCCAAGCCCAGAACCCCACTCAGTGTCCCAAGCCCAGACTCTCCCCTCAGTGTCCCAAGCCCAGAGTCCCCCCTCAGTGTCCTAAGTCCCCTCAGCCTACCTGGAGCAGTGAAGGATGTGTAACCCCCCCACACCCCTGACATTGGCAGAACACTACACAGAACAGTCACACTAAAAGTAAAATAAATCATTACATTTGCATATCATTTCAATCATTTACATATCAGCAGCAGAGTCTAGGGCAGCTTCCCTCACACAGTTACTTGTTCCCTGCTCTGGATCAATGAACTTACGCCATTGATGCAAGTGTCATGGTGGACGGAGCTGTGCACGCTCATTGGTTGACATCACCGTCATTCATGGACGCACCTTTAGGATTTTATTATAATATACTAGCAGTTGTACCCGGCAATGCCCGTGTACACCTCTGGGTAAAGTATTTTTTATGTGCAGGTGTGTGTTTGGCTTAGATGGGAGGGACAGGTGGAAAAAGAAGTGCACAGTTGGTAATGTATTTAATATAATGAGTTGAGGAGGTGACATTGCTTGAGGGACGTATAGCACATGTTTATTGCAAAACTTTATATACAACGTTATCAGTTTTTCCACTTGGAGCATAAATATACAAATGTTGTGGTGAACATACTTGTGAACATGCTTCATGGAATTTGCCATTGGAAAACATGTTGATTGCAACTGAATATCGCAGCACTTGAGTGACTGACAGGCGTCAGTGTCTCTGATCATGTGACGTGCGGCTCTTTGTCCGTGTTGTTAAAGTCGGGCTTCATTCTGTTGCGCTGTCTGATCAATATGTGTTTTTATTAAGCGTGCTCAGTTTTTTGCACATTTGTTAGAAGTATGTCACCTTGTTTGCACTTTAACACTTTATCCTTGCACAAGGACCACTTTATATTGACTATTAGATCCCAATCAATAAAGTTACTTTCCGGTCCGAACTGAAAGTGCCATGATGTCTTTGTTCTTTTAGTTGTAACTATCTATGAAGTGTGTGACGTGGGCAGTGTGTGTTTAAGGTGTCTGCATGTCTGCGATGTTGTGGTGAGTGGGGGCACAGCATTTTATGGTGTGAACAGTCTGGGTTGTTTCTGTGATGTTGTGGTGCCCAGGAGGCTTGAACATGACATTTAGTGTTCACGATATTTGGGGGCATGGCCAGGCTGTTTCAAAGCATGGGTGTGGACGTGTATGGGGGTGTGCCTGTGATGTTTGGGGTCATGGACAGGATGTTGGTGTATGTGGGTATGATTCGGGAACAGGCCTGGGATGTTTGAGGGTGTGGCAATGATGTATGGGGCGGACCATAATGTTTTGGTTTTTTGGGGGGAGTGACCACAATATCTGGTAGCGTGGTCACAACATTTGGGGGCATGGTTGTGATGTTTGGGGGCATGGCAGTTATCTTTGGGGGTGTGGTCTTTATGGTTGAGGAATGAGCGTGACCGGGATGTTTGGGGGTGTGGCCGTGACAGCAATATCTGGGGGTGTGGTCTCATTCCTGGAGGATCTGCTTTAAATTTCTTAGTATGACAATAACCGCAAATGTGGTTCATATCACCAATAGTAACATAGTCTTTTCAGGGTTAATATTTTAAACCTTCCAGGAGCAAATTGTGATGTCTTACAGGCCTTAAGGGCACGGCCACGCTGCGCCGCACAAGCAATCGCACGTGTTTGCCGCAATTGCAATGTTGGCAAAAATGGCATGCGTGAGTGCAAAAAAATTGCGCTGGTGTGGCCTAGCCCTAAGGGAAATGTCTTGTTACCTCTGTTATAGAAGCTGTTGTTCTGTGTGTGCAGCTCTCTGCGTTGTGTAGCCGTACATTTGTTGTTGTGTCACTGAAGTGGACTCTGTGTCTGTGTTGTTGAAGTCGGGAAGCACACAGAGCCCAGCCCCTTCATCTGAGATACTGAACTGGGGAATCACACTCTGCAAGTGATGTGCAGGCTTTTTATTGGTCAAAATGGACTTCATGGGCGTCGGCCCTTTCAGAGGGCGTTGTGGTTATGTGGGTGCATTTAGGGGTGTGGCTGTGAGGTGAGCACATACATACATACATACATACATACAAGATTTCTGCTTTATATAGTAGATGTGATTCAGGATTTATTTTAAAGGTGTGATAGAAGGGTTTTTATACAATCCTTACTAGTTTGGAAGAATTCAAGACCACAGTTACCCTTTAAGAATAGAAGAGACCACAGTGTGTTTAAAATGAGGAGGGAAAAGTACCTGTTGAGAGGGACAAGTTTAAGAAAGAAGTTAGTACTGGTATAAAGGAGTGTTGGTGATATAAATAAGAGTGGATTGGGTTGATGGGACAGGGGGGTGAGACGTGTGCTGGAGAAAAGAGTTATTTTCTGGACTGGTCTTGGCACAGAGGGGGTGTGTGTGTGAGAATTGGACCTGCCACAGGGGGTGGGGGGACTGATGCCTGCCATAGAGGGGGGGCTGGATTGGGTCTACCACGGGGGGAACCAATTGGGCCTGCCAGAGGGAGGGAACTAATGTTGCCTGCCATGAGGGGGAAAACAATTTAAAGCGCATGTCCATCCCCAAAACTAAAATCTCCCTCATTACTGGCCCCACTGTGCAGTGTCTAAAAATCCTTACCTTACCTCTCTGCTCCAAATGTTTCTCCTGCAATGTCTACCCAAATCTTAGAAAGTGAAGAGCAGGAGCCTGTCTAGGTGAAAAATGTTTTCTCCTCTTATCTGTCCTCTGAGAGGTTTCTGGCTGCCCTCTCTCACCCCCGATCCCTGTCTGCTGCCCTGTGATCTAGTGGTCCTGCACCCTGCTTGCAGTTTCATGCAAGCAGAGGGCTGGGTCTGAATGCCGGGGGAACGAGGCTCAGTAAGTACAGTTCGAATAATTTTTTTACAATCAAATATAGTGGTTGGGGGTGGGATAGGGTCCACTACATTACAGAAATGTTTTTTACAAGAGATGGAAATACCCTGTAAGCCTAGCCAGAAACACCTTCTGCTTGCTTAGAGTACAAATTTACATGGTGAAGGAATTACGTCTGCTGGGGGTTGAGGAAACTGTGAAGCTCCTAAATACGTAATGCAATCTGCTATGAACATATAAATATTCTTATACAATAGGAAGGAAGGATATTTATACATATATATGCTTGTTTTGTTATTGATTTTTTTCCTTTTACAGCAACACCAGACAATTAAATTATGGGTGCGTTTTGCATGAGATGCCCAAACACAACGTTCATCGTTTTACGTGCGTTACAATGCGGATGCGCTGCAATTCTGCCAATATTCTGTTATCTGAGCGCCTGCAATTCGCAAAAAAATGGTGATTGTATCTTTCAAAGGGTCTATGTTTCTATGTTATGACCCACTGTGATGGAAATGTCGATTATCAGTGTACTCACAAAGAATGATGCCTATGTGTGGGTAGGCCTCAAGGGCAATGTTCGTGTTTCTGTGTTATTACACCCTGTCATGGAAATGTTTATTTTCAGTGTAACATTGTTCACAAGGACTGCCCAGGACTATTAAGTTGATACCAACATGGGGACTTTTGTTGGGACTTTTTGGGCCGTCTTCTATGTGGGACTTTATTAACTTTGGAATGGACACAAATATTTGGATGCACTGGACTTTTGATGAATTGGAAACCAGGAAGTCCCTCCTCCTTTTTGGACTCCAAGAAAAAGGGGAGGGGTAGCTTTGATGTCATATCCTGTTTTTGCTATATATAGATGGTGGGAATTGGTGTTTGTTCACACTTGATAAAGGACGTGGTATAGTCTGAAACATGTTGTGTGGCACTCTAAATAAAGAAGTGATTTTGATTGCAATACCTTGAGATTGCGGTTGTCATTTGGGTACCCTCTACCTTACTTAATCTACTACTGTTTCAAAGATTCCCCTGAAGGCACTTACCTTATCCAGTCCCGTGCCACCCCCTTCTCCTGTTTCAAGCTTGTTTCAAGCAAACACTGGAGCAGAGGACTTTTGTGCTGACAGACGCTCTACTTCCTGGTCACGGCTGTCAGGTGATTGTGAGTGATGTCACATTGCCCCTTTACTGACAGCCGCAACCAGGAAGTGGAGCAGCTGTCAGCCACAGAGAAGGAGTGGTGAGGAGCTGGGTCAGGTAAGGAGCTTTAGGGGCATCTTTGAAATGTATAGATAATGCGAAAGTTGGGTTTGGGTGGATGATTAACATTTCTAAGGTTTATTTTTATGGCATTGTTTGGCTTATTTTTATGGTTATGGTTTAAAAAAATTTAAATTGCAATATTTGATTCACTGGGTTATAATTTTCAACAAAAAGGTGCACACACACATTAAAGTTAACAAAAAAAAGGTCCAGATGCCTTTGTATGGCATATTTTAGCTGGACCCCCCATATTTTATCCAATCCCCTTCGTTTGAATCATGGCATTCGGCTGTCAAATTCAGTATACTCAGTAGAGATGATCGTTGTTTCAAAGCTATCGTTCATGTCTGAGCTCCCATACATACCAAAAGATGGTCCTGTAGCAAAAAAAAAATTCTGGACAAATTCTGGCCATAATCAGATTGTGCACAATACAGTCTTTATAGGGCTATACATAAACCAACGATTGTTTAAATTTCATTGTTACAGACACAAATCTATCGATTTCATTATAAAACCTGTAATGTCTTTGGCCACTTTAAAGGAGAACTATAGTGCGTGTTAAGTTTTTTCAAAAACAGTTAAAATAAAAGATACCTAAGGCAGGGAGGTAGGGTTGGTGCTTTTTACCTCACAATATTTTTTCTATAAGGAGCAGCAGGATGAAGAAAACTGCTTCTGCCAGTCTTCCTGATTGCTTTAGCACTATCTTTAATATAGAACGGCCCAGGGCCATAACCTGGCAGATGAAAACTCTATGTACTGTAGCTCCTCAACAAAACAATATGGGGAATTAGGAATAATCAATCCTATCTCATTTCCCCAGGTGATTTTCCTTTTAAAAAAGTTAATTTTTACAGTATAGTTGTCCTTTAAGGGTGTGTGGGCACTACAGATGTGCTTTGTACTGTCAATCAGTTGAGGCTTCTTCCAGGACAGGGGCTAAGCAAAAGCTGGAAACATTAACATTCAACCACCATATCGTCTGACTACCTGAACTGATACAGGGCAGCAACCTTTTATTAAACTTGTTTGTTGATCATTGAACCCCACTCTATTTAATACAGTATGCCTTTTAAAACAATATATTTTACAATGTATTAACCTACCGTATATGTAAACATTATGCAAGTTCCTTACCCTTGATTGCTGCCATCATTGTTTCTCCTAAATGCAAAACCCAAATGTCTACCTCTACCATATTGAGTAATTATTTTGATAATACCTTTATTATATTGTATTATAGTGTCCCAAATTGTACCTGGGTAACTGTGGATGTAGTAACTACAGTACTTTTAATCTTCTTTTTTACATTGATGAGCCCTTGTGATGGATGGGTGAAACTATGGGGTCTCCAGTTTCACCCATCGTGGCAAACCTTTACATGGAGGAAGTGGCAGCACATGGCCTTAATACCTTTAAGGGCATGGCACTCAGCCACTGGCTCAGACATGGATGACACCTGGGTTAAAATCCACCAGAAGGAAGTACAAGAGAGCAGAGAACATCCCCACTAGCACAGGGGCGAAGGCTAAAGAAATTAAAAATCTCAGAGGAGCCCTTAAACCTTGTGTATATCTGGATTGGTCTTTTGTCAAAAGGGGTAGAAAGAAAGAAAAGAACACACATACCAACAATGAAGGGGAAAGCAAGACAGGAGAAAGAACATGGTCATCCCATATATAGCATGGGTCTCAGAGAAAGTCATATCCCTTTCTGCTATGAACCAAACTACACACTGAGGCAGCAAATGGTACATCCGAAAGACCCACACAAGAAAAGCGACATCATATACACAGTGCAGTGAAGAGTGCTCTGATTTGTATGTGGGGGAGACCAAACAGCAACTGCACCAACATGTGGCCCAGCACAGAAAAGTCAATACCTCGGGTCAGGACTCAGCCATGTACCTGCATCTTAAGAAAAAAGGACATAACTTTGAATATTGTAATGTCAACACCTTGGCAAAGGAACATGACTGGTTCAAGAGAGGTGTCAAGGGGGCCATTTATGTGAAAATAAAGAAACCAAGAATAGAGGTGGTGGGGTTCAACACCAACTGTCTGCCATGTACAATGCTGTTTTGACACCTTACCCTGGGCAGTTTCAAAAACACCTCTTAGCCTCAATGCAATCTACACCTTGCATTCAGAAGGTCCCTAACACCTGGCTGTCATGCTAATTGGGACTTTCCAAGCTACTTAATTGCCAACAGATTCTTGTACAAGTCATTCTGAATTGAGAAAGCCAGTCGGATGACTAGTGAAACATCTTCAAGAACTAAACTTCAAGTCCAATTGATCTAACTGAATATATTAGTGACATTTTGTTTGAACAAATGAGAACAAAAAATATGATAAGTGACCTTGTAATTTGAGATGAGCAAAACAGTCATGTTTCATTCTGCTAGCAGTTCTGTGGAACGCATTAAAATCCTAAAAATCTTTCATTTTTTTTGTTTCTGGAATTTTCAACTAAGTTTTTAGACATTAGATGCAATTTTCAACTTTTTGACTGAAAGTTCCAATTTTCAAAACCGCCAGTTTCAAATCGAAAGCAGGTTAATTTCCACACCAGGACACATCTCTATTCTCTACTTGGTGTTTATTGCAAAGCAGCAGAACTATTATGAACAGATATTTTACAGCTTCTTCGTTACTACAAACTTTGTGTCAGCATGTATATAATTTTTTTTGTGGTTCTGTCTCATGCCATAGATACTGTAATTATTAAGAAAATAGCCATCAATAATTTATATAACTTACTGGGGAAACCATTGCCTGGAAATAAAGTAAAATGTTCCAGAAAAAATACCACTGAAATAGTACATGCCCCTCAAGAAAAAAAAAAAACAGAGAAAAGCTCTGGTTACATCACAACCTTTTTTCATTCCCACAGTTCTTCTCTAATTATCCTGTATCTGCAGCTGAAAAATTTCAAACTGGAAGCTGTTTACAGATAACACTTTAGTGTCTTAGAGTTTGAGAGCTGAAGGCATCTTCTTCAATTAACCTCTGTCAGCCTACTGTAAACAGCTGCAATGAGGTTCTTGTGTAATGCAAGTCAGAAAGCATTTACAACACCAGAGCACTCCGAAAATACAAGGTAAGGGATTTTCACTGTACATTCCAATTACTTCACATAATAGAAGTCTGTAAAAACATTCTATTGTGGAACAGATCTTATAAACAAACCAACCGGTAAATGAAAGAAAATGAAAAAATTCAGGGAGAATTTGCATATTATTTTATCTAAGAACGCATATCCCATGTTGGCATTACAAAATATTATGTACATTCTGCAAGATTACACATGTGTGTCTGTACACTTAAATATAAATAGAATTTTGGGATAATTTATGTTTCTACTTTTTGATAAGCTGATGTGTTTTATATATTATTTTTATATATATATATATATTTATATATATATATATATATATATATATTTTTTTTTTTTTTAATATATAATATGTATTATTTCATATGTACAGCAGAATAATTCACATTGGTCTAAAGGGTATATCATTTTACAGTGAAATTTACTGTTACTTTATATAACTTTATTTGGTTGACTTCCTTATACTTCCTTATGCAGCAGTTTGCTTGAATAAAGATTAGAGAATATATGGATTGCTGCAGTTTGGCAATAGTCAAAGGAAAAAATAAAAACCACAATAGCTGTAGGTCTTTCTTGCTATCATAATTTAAAAGAAAAAAACAAAAAGTACAAAACCAGAGAGCAGCTTTCTAAAACAAAGTAAACAGCTCCTGTGTAGATGCATTCTGATTATTTGCCTTTTAAGACAAATTGTCAGTAATAATTATTTTAGAAAAAATAATGGTTTCTGTGCCTACTTCCTAAACCGTTGAGATTGTGGATTTTTAAAAATGGAACCATAAGTCTAGACATGCCTTTTGTGTATCAGAAATATTTAGTTTTTTTGCTTAATGGCCATTTTACTTTATTTCATCAACCTGTGGTGGTGGTGTTGTTTGTTTGTTTTTTACAGCCCATGCTTGCATTCTTGGGTTTGTCACCATTTGTACAACTGTGCTTCCTGCAGGCTACTGTAGAACCTAGTGCTTGCAGTGTAACACTTATATATTTCCTTGTACCATGTTTTTCCAAACTCAGCTGACTCAGATGACTTTCCCACAAACCACTTCTTGGCTACTAGCGAACTTGGTTTTATTTGGTTAATGGTTAACTTACAGCCACAGGACAGAAATATGCATGCCTTTTGTTAGCTTGCAAATGTGAAGAGGCCATGCTGGGGACTGTGGTTGTACAGTGGCATTTTATTCTTTTAGTATTTAGTTAAACATTAAAATTGTTGATACCTAATGCTTAAAGTCTACTTGTTTTTTTTGCAATGTGAACAAGTGCAAACAATTATACAAATAAAAACAAGGTAAGTTTAGATTAAGTAAGTTCATTGATAGGGATGGCCGGTTCGCGGATCCGAACCCGGATCCGCCGCGGATTTATCCCGTTAGCGAACGGCGGATTTTTCCGGATTTTCCGCCTTCCGAACTTCCGATTCGCGGATTTTTCGTATTTTCGAAAATTTTCGAAATTACGAGTTTTCACGTATTTTCGAAAATTTCCGGAAAATACGGGAAAACATGTATTTTCGAAAATTTTCGAAAATACAATGGTTTCTCTTAATTCCTAACATACGTATTTTCGAAAGTATTCGAAATTACGAGGATTACTTGTATTTTCGAAAATCCATATTTTCCAAAATACATGAAAACTCGTAATTTCGAAAATTCCCGAAAATACGTGAAAACTCGTAATTTCGAAAATTTTCGAAAATACGAAAAATCTCGTTATTTCAAGGGTATTTTTGATTTTAACGGGTCCGCTCGCGGATTTTCGAATTTTCGGATTTTTTCGAAAATTCGCGGATCCTCGAGCGGACCGGATTTTGCGAAGTTCGGACATCTCTATTCATTGATAGATTTTTGGTGTAGAGAGAGTGGTGGCATTCCAGATGTAATGTTCAGCAATAGAGAAGTGTTTAAGATGGGAGGAGGCTGTGTTAGGGGTTTGTGGAAAATATTTCTTTGTGAGGAATGAAAGGTACAGCCAGGAACATAAAATGCCAAAAAGATGATAAGTAGGGTGGTGCAGCAAACTGAAGGCTTTAAAGAACAACTCCACCCTCATTACAACATCTTTTAGAAAGAATGGCCTCTTTAAAATATGTTGATATATCATAGTTTGTCCTTTGAATTCATTACTGTATGCCTGCTATGCTTCTGGATGCCTCATGGAAACTCAGCAATTTAGAAACCGTACTGAGCCTGTACTGAGCCTGGGCATGCTCAGAAGCGGCAGACAGGGGAATAAGATTCAGTCATTGGCTGTGATGTCAACTGTCAAATCCATAACTGAGAGTTGCTAACTGGAAGAACCAGGATGCAGAAACAGGGTAAACAGGACATTGTGCAGGATTTCAGGTTAGACTTATATATTTCACATTTAAACTATTACCCTTTTTGGGGGTGATTTACCTGTATGTAAGTTTTTATTTTGGGGCTGGACTTGCCCTTTAAAGGTTAAGGGTTTTGAAGTTTTTGCTTGATGTTAAGTCACTCTATAGAGTAGATATAAGTAGTGTAGCTGTAGGTTCTCGCTTGGGAGAGAGTGAAAGGATTTTAACAGCTGAGTTCCAGATAAACCAGAGATGGGGGACAGCAGATAGGCTAAAAAGTCAAGTAGTTGTATAGATCCATTTTATATCTCCAAATATGTCTTCATATAAATACATTGTTATAGATAGATTGTTACATAGGGCATTTTTCTTTACACCTAACTTTCTGACTCTGATATTTCTCCACTTCCATTTTGCTTTCTTTGCCTTCCTTCTCTTCTACCTCCTCTCTTACTCTTAATTTTCCATTCTAGTTCTGTCAGTCCCTTCTTACACAGTTCTTAACCAGATTCTCTTAATCTCTTAACCAGATTCTCTTAAATTATTTAACACCCTCCAAAATTCCCACTTCCTAAAGCATTACCCACAAAACCCTAGAATCTTGATACTTGCCTAGCTCCCTGGTGTTCTTCAAGGAAGTTTGCTGGTCCCTGCTTTTCTGGATGTTAGCCATTAGTCATGAGCATGACAGTTACATCACAGCCAATGCCTTATGATGGCAGAGGAACTGGCGGACTTTATGTTGAATCTTCATTAAGATATTTAACATGAAGTCTTGCCGTCTCCCTAGCAAGACTGGGGAGCCAAGGAAGTATTACAATACTAGGTTTTGAGGGGTCCTACTTTTAAGGAAAAATACATCTCAATGCTGGACATGCCTTTTAAAAGAAATAGAAAAGGCATGTGTAACAATATGATATGGACACCCATAAGTACCCCCACTAGACACTTGTGGGTCAAATGCATTAAAAAGAAGTTAATTGCTATTTCTTGTGTCTAGGAAATAGCAATAAACTTATTTTTAATGCATTTGACCCACAAGTGTCTAGGGCCTTAAGTGGGGTTACTTATGAGTGTACATATCATATTGTGATACATGCCTTTTCTATTTGTTTTCAAGTATTATTGACCCCCCGTGCACAGCCTTTAATTTGTCTTCTTGGACACAGAGTCTTCCTAACAGGTGGTGCACCCATCCCTTGTTTTGTAGTATGGACATGCCCTTTAACATTATATCAAACATTTAGCACTGGACCCTTTCTATTGTCAATATTATTAGATATATTGTGGGCTATTCCATTTTGAACTTCCAGGCACAGTTTCAATCCCATTGTTACATATTTCTCCAAGTAAAAGAAACCCTGCCAAAAGAGACAGTATACAGTCTGGAGAGAAAAGCTGATTGGTGGGCATTAAGAAAGGCTGCTATAGCAGCGTCAGACCTCTTACCAGAAATCTATGTGTCTACTGGCATTTAATTATTGAAGAGATAATTAAGTGCACCAATTGGTCACATCCTTCAAGTACATAAAGGATTGTTGACATGAGATTAGGTGCTGGTTTCTCTGGGCAGAAAAAAAACAAGTAAACTAGCAATTTAGTACCTTTTCATATGAACATATATATATAACTAGGTAAGAATTGTAATTTTGTCTCTGTAGTTCTGTATATTTGGTTTTGTCTTAAAGTCCTGTCCTAATCTGATTATAAATTGTAATCTAATTTCCCATATGCAACACACACACTCTATCTGTAATTTAAAGAGAACCACGTGTTTAATCAAGTAGTACTTGTAAAGTTTTGATAAATTAAAGGAACATTATACTTGTGCAGTAAATGACATCTATCTGGCACCACCCTCCTCCTTATCAACTTATTTCTATTATGTCTGAGATGGGAGAAGTATCAGTGACCCTGACTGTAGGAGGAGGCAGAGAACAGATAATTTTGCTGCTGATCTGGTCAATCATTTATAAAAAAAAGTAGAAAAGATAATCAATGCACCTTCCTAGGCCCCATACAATATCATATTATCTGCACACTGGCATACTTTATAAACAAAGGGGTTTTAGTATACATTACTGGGATCACATGAATGAAAAGCCTTCCAACCACATCAAGGTAACCCCAGTCTGGAAGGTCCTAAATTCTAACTTTTTTACTTATATTTCTTATTAGCAAACTTTTTTTTTACTGCATGGGTATAGAGTTGTATAGAGTTAAAACTATTGAAATTATATACCCTTTCAAAAATTGCTGAATTTTAACAAAAAAATATTGATGACCCCAAATTGTCTTAAAATGTCAAAGGGGAAATGTTAAGGGTAAAAGAAAAGTTACTATCGTTCCTTTAAAACAAATCCTGTGCCAGTAGATAGTAGTGAAAATCCCATATGTTAGGGATATCTTCATGGTTTTTTGAGTTAAAATAAACATCTGTTTTGTCTTTATATCTAGTCAATGATTTTGAAAGACTTTCAGGGACAAATATCATTCATGAATGGCAGTAGATAGAGATAACTCCCATTGTCAAACAAACCTAGTTTTGTTTCAGGACTGGCGGTTTACGAAAATACGCAGATCTGATGGAATTTCTAGAAAGTCAGAACTTATTAAAATTTGAGATATCGCAAATTAGAAAATTGCATTTTAAAACCAAGATCGAAAAAGAAATTATTAATGGTTCGAATCGGAACCATGGAATCAGCTAAACCACTGGTGGAATTAAACTCGACAGTTTTGTTCATCTCTAGCAGTAAGAAATACAGTGGTCCTTTTCAAGTTGATGCACTGGTAACATTTTCCTACTTGGGTGCATTGGCATATGCTTTCTTAACAAAAACATTTATGGGGGGCTCCTTCTAAATCTATTCTTTTGACGTTGCCTAGTTTTTGAGGCCAGAATGCACAGTTTGAAATGGTTTTTGGTTCCATCCCTGTGTTGTACTTGGATTTCAATTTCAACAGCTTTCAGCTACTTAAACAACTATTTCCTCTGCTTTGGTCCTCTCTATGCAAATGAAAGGAATAAATAATTCAGATGAACTGTAGGTAGAGAATTTAAAAGTCATATTTGATTTTGCTGCTTGTCAGATATATAACTCGTTCTCCTAAGTCAGTGAAATAGGATCAGGTGCAGTGTGAGCCCTGCACACACTTAGGAAAATTCTAATCCTGGATTTTTAGTTGGAAAAAGGAACATATTTTGATGACAATATTTCTTGAAGAAGCAATTAAGATCTTTTCTTTTCCATGTGGTTGTTCAAATGCTAAGCTCTAGGATTTCTGCCTTAAAGCCGATATGTTCAGATGTTTTAAATGAGATTTTTCTTATTCCTGGTAGGCACTTTGATGAAAAAATATTAAAATTAAAATTGAATGAAAATCAGCCATACAATTAGTAAGGTTCATTTTAATCCATAGGCAAAAAGTGAGTGAGTCTTGCTGCCCCATTCTGATTTTACTGTTTTATTCTGTTATTTTGTTCTGCCCTGTATCCCATTGGAAGGCTGATCTAATAGCAAAGGTAGTTATTAGGCATTGGCTACAGTTTAATAGGAGTTTGTATGTTCTCCCCATGCTTGTGTGGGTTTCCTCTGGGCACTTCAGTTTCCCCCACAATTATAAAGACATACTGATAGGTTGTATGTGCCAAACAAATGTGCTTAGATTGTAAGCTCTTGGGGCAGGGCTAGATGTGAATGTTTACATATAATTGTAAAGCACTACATCCACAATAATAATAAAAAAAAGCTTGTAACACAGGAAGGAGATATAGAATGCTCATCCTGCTCCCAGCATTGTTATTTCTCTCTACTTTACATTATCTGGACTGGCACTCTCCAAAACAGCCAACACAGAAAGACTATGAAGACTAATATGCATGTTATATTGGAAGACAGAAGATTTCTTTCATTAAAGCATCAGGGGCTGTTCACAAACAACAAAAAAAGTATCTATAAATTCATTATTTAGCATTTCAAATCAATGTGTAAGAACTTCTGTTACTCCTATCAGAAGTGTTTACTTGTTTTTGAAGATAATGCAAAATATTGGTTTATACAGCGTGGAAAAAGTAGTGTTTCATATAAGACATAAGTATGGTCCATTTTTAACTTACCTTACTAATATACACCCAATAGAAAAAAAAAAGTCTGGGGAATCGAACCTGCAACCTAATGTACTGTGTCTCGCTAAAATAAAATCACTATACCACAACAGCTACTAGGTGGAACACAAGTAAATATAAAATGTATTTTTTGCTAGGAACACAATGGAAACAAACAAAAAAAAATTAAAAGGTCTGGGGATTTGAACCTGTGACCCAATGGTGTGTGTGTTTCTAAAACTGCACTTTTGTAGTATGCCACAACTGCTCAGGCAGAAGAACACAACTGCTCAGGCAGACGATGACCCGGATAAGGTTGAAACGCATTGACGTTCATGTTTCATTATAGAAAGTTTGTTTGTCTAAGGAAGACCTGTTGAGTGCTTTCACAATCCACAATTGTATTGTTATATACAATAGAGAGACACCCAGGCATTTGCTGAATTTGGACGGAGCGCTATCAGGTCGTATAAGAAATATATATATCTAGAAACATAATGGAAACCAAAAAAAAGCAGTAAACTCAGGCAGTAGAATGTTTTATATTGTTTCATAAGTAAGCCAGGGGATTTGAACCTGTGACTTCTTGGGCTGTGTGTTTCTAAAAACATGACATTTATATGTTAAGCCACCCAGGATACAAAAAAAAATACAGGCACATTTAGAAAGCAAATACTGGGGTCAGGGGTAGTGGTTCTTTGAATCCTACATGGACTGCGATTTGTACTGGCAACAACATGGAAGCCTTCTTAATTACAGTACATCTATTACATACATGTATTAAATGCAACTTACAAGAGAAGAATCTTACAATTTATAGGTGTCCTGGGGAGAAATGCTTTCACATTAGGATTAAAAAAACTAAGTTTAGTTCTCCTTTTAAGATTGCAGTTTATCAGGGAGCATCCCCCAGAGCTACACGCACTCTGGGCAAATCTTCTGGAAGAGATTTAACTAGAGGCTGCATGGCATCTCACCCTTATGTATTTAACACCAGTTATCAACTGGCGTTAAATACTGCTTAAGGAGCCACGCAGCTTCAGGTAAATAGGCTTGTGGCGGCTACGCGAGTGTCTCTTTCGATACTCGCGCAGCTGCTACAACCTAGGGGTTAAAGTCACGCTAACCATTATTGAATCGGTTAGTGTGACTTTAACCCTAAAAAAGAGCGCCACAGTTGCCCATAAATCCACCTGTTAATGTGTGTAACTGTAAATAATACGTAAAAATAAGTAATATAATAAGTAAAATAAGTGCAGTATCTATGATTGTGAGTTATATTAGTTATAGGCTATAGTCTGTATTAGTTATTATTTATTTCGTTTTCTAGTTATTGAGAATAATGTACTACTTATTGGTTGAGTTTCTGTGTATGTTGCCTGAACAATGATACTTTTTAGATTAGATCTATTCAGAGTTGTTTAGTTACTGATCAGGCAGGGAGATTCCCTTTTTTGTGGTACTGTATTTGGTGGGCTGCATGAGAAACCTGGAATAGTGTGAAGGGCCAGTGGAATAGGTTTACCTCAATTCTGCTCAACATTAATTTGATCCCATTATAGAAATAGATTAATGGGCAGGAGCATCTCTAGGGTCTAAGAATTTTTAGGCCACACCCTTTCTCCACCCCAATTAAGCCACACCCACTAGGTACTTGATAGAGACAGCCAAAAAGACACAGACAGACAAACACAAACATAGATACACAGCCAGATAAACAGACAAAAAGACAGAGAAATAGAGAGAGATAGAGATAAAAGTTGGACAGAGATTCACAAATTAATGACACAAAGGCACAGTAAACTGGCAATTTCATTATATACTGGTAGCAATCTGGTAAATTACTGTTGCATTCAATTGTAGGCAGATGCTTGCCCACACTTTTGGACAGGGAGACCTTCTTGTACCTTCTACATGGACCTCTGCCCCTATCTATCTCTATCTGTCTCTCTCTCTCTCTCTCTCTGTATATCTATCTCTGTCTATATATCTGCCTCTTGTTTATCTCTTTTTATCTGTCTCTTTTTCTGTTTCCATCTCTATCTATTTTACTCTGTCTTTCTGCCTCTTGTCTATTTGTCTCTATCTATCTATGTCTATCTGTCTCTTGTCTATATCTCTTTGTCTGTCTATCTTTCTCTGTCTCTTTCTCTATCTAACTCTGTCTGTCTGTCTATCTATCTAACTCTGCCTGTTTATCTATCTAACTCTGCCTGTTTATCTAACTCTTGTTTATCTATCTATCTATCTATCTATCTATCTATCTATCTATCTATCCATCTATCTAACACTGCCTGTGTACCTATCTATCTATCTATCTATCTATCTATCTATCTATCTATCTATCTACTATCTTCTATCGATCTCGCTTATCTAATTTATTTTAATCTGTCTGTCTGTCTGTCTGTCTGTCTGTCTGTCTATCTATCTAACTCTATCTATCTATCTATCTAACTCTATCTATCTATCTATTTATCATCTATCTAACTCTATCTACCTGTCTATCTATCTAACTCTGGTAATTTTAAACTTACTGTTGCGTTCAATTGTACCTTCTACATGGACCTCTGCCCCTATCTATCTCTATCTGTCCCTCTCTCTCTCTGTGTATATCTATCTGTCTATAAATCTACCTCTTGTTTATCTCTTTTTATCTGTCTCTTTTTCTGTTTCTATCTATTTTACTCTGTCTTTCTGCCTCTTGTCTATCTGTCTCTATCTATCTATGTCTATCTGTCTCTTGTCTATATCTCTTTGCCTCTCTCTGTCTATCTCTCTCTGTCTCTTTCTCTAACTCTGTCTGTCTATCTATCTATCTAACTCTGCCTGTTTATCTATCTAACTCTATCTATATATCTATCGTCTATCATCTGTCTGTCTATCTAACTGTCTATCTATCTAACTATGTCTCTCTATTTATCTATCTAACTCTGTCTCTCTAACTATTTAACTCTGTCTCTCTATCTATCTATCTAACTCTGTCTCTCTATCTGTCTATGTAACTCTGTCTATCTATCTATCTATCTATCTATCTATCTAACTCTGTCTCTCTATCTATCTATCTATCTATCTATTTAACTCTCTCTCTCTCTCTATCTATCTAACTCTGTCTCTCTATCTATCTATCTATCTATCTATCTATCTATCTAACTATCTAACTCTGTCTCTCTATCTATCTATCTATCTATCTATCTAACTCTGTCTCTCTATCTATCCCTTTAACTCTGTCTCTCTATCTATCCCTTTAACTCTGTCTCTCTATCACCCCCTCCAACCCCATTTATCTTTCTCTCCAGCACTGCTGACTGCTGAGTACAGATATCTTACCTTGAACTCCTCTGCTACACATACAACCTATCAGTATGTCTTTATGATTGTGGGGGAAACCGGAGTGCCTGGAGGAAACCCACGCAAGCACGGGGTGAACATACAAACTCCTTGCAGATGTGTCCAAGGGTGGGATCGAACTCAGAACTTCAGCACTGCAAGGCATCAGTGCTAACCAATAATATTCATTGCATTTACCTTTACTCTAAACTGGGGAATGGCTGAATTACTTAGTATTGCCTCCTGCTGCAGGGTTGTTAATATATATATTACACAAAAATTTGTTTACTTAGCCCATAAAATCACTTTTCATGCTGGATCCCATAATAATGAAACTTCTAGCAGTGCACATATCTCTTAATCGTGTCTTTTTAATATTACTGTAGCATTTTCACCTCCTTATGGAATCATTCTCCATACGGGAAAACTAGATTATAAAAAACATTTCCTCTAAATCCTCTAGTGCAATAATCAACCACACAAAACAAGGAGCATGATATGTATCCACAATATTTGAATTGATCTCTGCTATATTTTGCAATGTATCTTTACATTTCATAGAACGTGCTCCTCCTTTTACAGCTTGTCAATCCATGGCAGTAACATTTTAAACAGAATCACAGACTGTGTATATATAGATGAGCAGATTACGTATTTATTGTTGCTATACGTTAATCCATTTCATATATTGAAGATGTTTTACATGGTGCTTCTTGTCTCCTTAATGCCTTGGAATATTGCGCCCCTGATGATATAAACCAGGCAGCGTGAAGCTGTTAAACAGTGAGAAAACATTATTAAAAAAAGGACATTGCTTGGTGTTTATTATGAATCATGAAAATTGTGCATCATGGTAGATTATACACCCCCTGTTTTCCATAGGAGGTTCACCATCCTCTAATTAAATAAAAATAAAAAGTTTGACCCCCTTGCAAGTCCAACTTACTTTTAGCTGCAGAAACAACCGTTTAAAGCACATTCCAGGAGCCAGGTAGCTACTGCATATAAAAATCGAAAGCTGGTGATTTCTTAATAGTGTTCCTCTTCTTGTCTATGAGTTTCTTTAAAATTTAATGTTTAAACTCACAATTGCATTGTGGATCAAAGGAAAGACCTGGCAAATTAATTTTAACAAATTTTCACACAAGTAAATGGGCAGAATGGTGATTCCAGTCATTAATTAGTCAGGGTTGCCAACATTATTTCATTAATATATATGCCACTTGAAGGATGGTAATATATGTGCCAAGTAGAGTGCCAAAAACAAAGACTGGTACATGCAAGTTTGCCCAAAGTAAGTGTGAATGGTACATATAAATTTGCCCAAAGTATGATTGGTACATATAAGTTTGCACACAGTGACTGGTACATACAAAGTTGCCAAAGTGAGTGTGACTGGTACATACAAGTTTGCCCACAGTGATGTGTACATATAAGTTTGCTCACAGTGAGTGTGACTGGTAGATACAAGTTTGCCCACAGTAATTTGTACATATATACATTTGTACACAGTGAGTGTGACTGTTACATACAAGTTTGCCCACAGTGATTTGTACATATTAGTTTGTTCACAGTGAGTGTGACTGGTACATACAAGTTTGCCCACAGTAATTTGTACATATATACATTTGTTTACAGTGAGTGTGACTGGTACATACAAGTTTGCCCACAGTAATTTGTGCATATATGTGTTTGTACACAGTGAGGTGGACGGTAACATACAAGTTCGCCACGTGTGATTTGACATATTAGTTTGTTTAAAGTGAGTGTGACTGATACATAAAGTTTGTCCACAGTAATTTGTACATATATACGTTTGTACACAGTAAGTGTGACTGGTACATACAAGTTTGCCCACAGTGATTTGTACATATTAGTTTGTTCACAGTGAGTGTGACTGGTACATACAAGTTTGCCCACGGTGATTTGTACATATTAGTTTGTTTAAAGTGAGTGTGACGGAAAATAAAGTTTGTCCACAGTAATTTGTACATATATACGTTTGTACACAGTAAGTGTGACTGGTACATACAAGTTTGCCCACAGTGATTTGTACATATTAGTTTGTTCACAGTGAGTGTGACTGGTACATACAAGTTTGCCCACAGTAATTTGTACATATATACATTTGTTTACAGTGAGTGTGACTGGTACATACAAGTTTGCCCACAGTAATTTGTGCATATATGTGTTTGTACACAGTGAGTGTGACTGGTACATACAAGTTTGCCCACGGTGATTTGTACATATTAGTTTGTTTAAAGTGAGTGTGACTGATACATAAAGTTTGTCCACAGTAATTTGTACATATATACGTTTGTACACAGTAAGTGTGACTGGTACATACAAGTTTGCCCACAGTGATTTGTACATATATACCATTGTTTACAGTGAGTGTGACTGGTACATACAGTTTGCCCACAGTAATTGTGCATATGTGTTTGTACACAGTGAGTGTGACTGGTACATACAAGTTTGCCCACGGTGATTTGTACATATTAGTTTGTTTAAAGTGAGTGTGACTGATACATAAAGTTTGTCCACGATAATTGTACATATATACGTTTGTACACAGTAAGTGTGACTGGTACATACAAGTTGCCCACGTGATTTGTACATATTAGTTTGTTCACAGTGAGTGTGACTGGTACAAACAAGTTTGCCCACAGTAATTTGTACATATTCATTTGTTTACAGTGTGTGACTGGTACATACAAGTTTGCCCACAGTAATTTGTGCATAATGTGTTTGTACACAGTGAGTGTGACTGGTACATACAAGTTTGCCCACGGTGATTTGTACATATTAGTTTGTTTAAAGTGAGTGTGACTGATACATAAAGTTTGTCCACAGTAATTTGTACATATACATTTGTACATAGTGAGTGTGACTGGTAGATACAAGTTTGCTCACAGTGTGACTGTTACATCTAATTTTGCTTACAGTGACAGGTACATATAAGTTTGCCCACAATGTAACTGGTACATATAAGTTTGCCCATAATGACTAGTATATGTAAGTTTGCCTACAGTGACTGGTACATATATGTTTGCCCACAGTGAATGTGAATGGAACATACAAGCTTGCCCACAGTGAGTGTGACCGCTACATACAAGTTTGTCCACAGTGCAACTAGTACATTTAAGTTTGCCCACAGTGAATGGTACATTCAAATTTGCCCACAGTGAGTGTGAATGGTACATACTGCACATGCATTATTTATGCAGTTGTATGCATACTTTTTTCTGTTTCCCATTGAATGCAACTTCAATGAAGTAGTACAGTATATATATATATATACAGGGAGATTCAATAAAAGTTCTTATCGTTTAAAATGGTGCTAATTTTGCCCCAACCAATCAGATGTTAGCTTTCAAATGTTAAATAAGATCTGATTGGTTGGGCAAAATTAGCACCATTTTAAACGATAAGCGGGGAGATTCAATATTGCCGGCCGCGTTACTTACCTTAGCCCGATCCCGCGATACAATACCTGACGTAAACGAGATTACGTCAGGTATTACATTGCGGGATCAGGCTAAGGTAAGAGTGTGGGTTTAACGGCTCCCACACACTAGCGTTAACTTTTGCGCTACTTGGTAGTGCAAAACTTAACGCTTCGGGTTTTGGATCTATAGCACGGCGCTATTTCCAAAAACTTTTGGAAATGGCGCTGTGCTCTAAAATCCGTCTAAAACCCACGTTAACCCGAAATTTCTTCGGGTTAACGTGGGTTTTAGACGGAAAAGGTCTATATTGAATCTCCCCCCCAGACTTTAAGTCGATTTAATCAATTTACAGAATGGAATAAAAGTTTTGTTCATCCCTTTCCTGTTTATGCATTCCTTGTTTTCAGGAGTCAGTGACCTGCCAGGCCTCATTATGAAGAAAGATCTGTTATTCTGGGTGACTATAATTAGCCTGGTCTTCCTGATAGTTGTAGGATCTGGATATTCTCAGCTCATCACAGACGAGACATGTTCCGTGCAAATCATTGTCCCTGGTCTGAAAGGTAATAAGAAATCACTGTTCTTTTATTGCTTTTCCTCCAATTACCTAGGTATCTCATTGTCCCAATTAGCGGCCCACAGATAATATTTAAAGATCATAAAACTAAAAATTAACATTTTAACTGCATTATTGAAATTTGTGAATGTAATTACAGCCAAAATAGAAACCGCATGTATAGTTTGAGTAATATAGTTTGAGTAATATAAAATGCTAAGAATTAAAGGGGCATGTTTAACCCACTGTCTCCTTTTTAATAATCCTGTTTATTCTAAGGAAAAATTACACAAAGACTTGCGGTTTCTCTTATGTATGAGATGTTACTGGGTCAGAATTAATTCTAGCTACCGTAAACAAAAACAGAGATTTTATACTCGATGATCATGTGTAGGGATGGCCGGTTCGCGGATCCGAACCCGGATCCGCCGCGGATTTATCCCGTTCGCGAACGGTGGATTTTTCCGGATTTTCCGCCTTCCGAACTTCCGATTCGCGGATTTTCGTATTTTCGAAAATTTTCGAAAATACGGGAAAACATGTATTTTCGAAAATTTTCGAAAATACAAGGATTTCTCTTAATTCCTTACATACGTATTTTCGAAAATATTCGAAATTACGAGGATTACTTGTATTTTCGAAAATACATATTTTCGAAAATACATGAAAACTCGTAATTTCGAAAATTCCCGAAAATACGTGAAAACTCGTAATTTCGAAAATACGAAAAATCGCGTTATTTCAAGGGTATTTTTAATTTTAACGGGTCCGCTCGCGGATTTTCGAATTTTTTCAAAAAATCGCAGATCCTCGAGCGGACCGGATTTTGCGAAGTTCGGACATCTCTAATCATGTGGAACAGAGGAAGGATAGACAGCAAACATCACTAGGTATCTACACCACACTGAGAACTCGAATTCAGATTTAAAAAAAAAAAATCGCCTTTCTCTCTTCATATTGAAGTCCATGACTGTTAAGCGGTCTGATTTAGCATATTGGCAATATCTGAGACTAACCAGATGTTGAATTGTTGTCTTACATTCCATGATCTGTAAAATGTGTCCCAGAATGGGTGGGACTGTGTAGAACTGGTTGGGGATGGAAGGTGTTTCGAATAGATAGAGTAAGTCTGCATCTGAATTATCAACAGACAGTTACACATGTGAAAAGCTTCATCTCAATGCAGAACATATCACGCACATTACCTTCCATTTGCCGAGCGATTTTTGCAATATTCCATTATCGTTGAGCTTGAGATCTGCACAAAAAATGATGATCGCATGCGCACTGAAAATGAATTGCCACAGTGTGGCCAAATCGCAACGCACCCAAAATTACAAAGCCTCTGTGCGTTGGCACGATTTGTATATTGTCTGGAAATAGCATGCAAAATTGTGCGCAAATCGCATAAGAGTGACCTAGCCCTAAGCACAAGAGAATTGCTCTTGTGTGGCCTAGCCCTTAAGCTGGGTACACACATTAGCAATATAGGGCTCATCCCGTTGGTACCAACGGGATCAGAAGAAGTTAAGAAGTGGTAAGAAGTGGACAATGATCTCACCACAGCTCTGTGCAATGAATGTTTCAACAGTTTACTTATTTGCATGTTGGAGTGTATGCCATAAAGAACCACAATACTGGAAGAGAACCTTAATAACATAAAAAGACAACAAATATAACAACTAATATAACAACTAATGCCATGCCATGTTGCTGTTTTAGGAGATACAGGAGAAAAGGGAGAGAAAGGAGCCCCAGGAAGACCAGGACGTGTTGGCCCCCCAGGAGAGAAAGGTGACTGATATTGTCCTATTCTTGTTATAAATGTGACCAGAATTTATATATATTCAGGGTTATTCAATAAAATTTCTTATCGTTAAAAATTGTGCTAATTTTGTCCCAACCAATCAGATGTTAGCTTTCAAATGTTAAATAATATGTGATTGGTTGGGGCAAAATTAGCACCATTTTTAACGATAAGAACTCTTATTGAATAACCTTGCAAGTCTTCTTTTTTTATATGGTAGATAAACTCATTGTACTTCTAAGCAAAATAAAGGGATCTGGGTGGACTTAATTCCATTTTGAATGCAGAACCTGCAACAGGTGACTTTATTACACAATCAGTAGGTTAATTTTCTACATCAACCCCTTGTGTCCTTCCTTCTAGAATTACATCAATTAAGCAGGTGCAAAAAAACAAAAAAAACTAAGGCCTGGTACATACACGTTCCAACTTGGCAGTGCTACAGACTGATAAATTAGTTGCCTGTCAGTCATAATCAGACATGGACATTATTTCATTCGGGAATGGTCTTGGCCATGATCTACTGACATTAATCTGCAGCAACCAATCAGATGTTAGCTACTTATAGATTTATTGCAGTTATATAACACATGATTGGATCACACTTAATAGTGAGTGAGTTTAAAATGGTAAAGGTCACTTGAATGGTAATTAAACCCCTTAATTACTTGCCCTCGTTTGATGTACTCAGAGTGATTACCTAAAATGCTAGGTTATTAACAAGGCCTCCAATCCAACGATTTTCCAATATGCTTTTTTTATTCATCTTGAGCTATTTTGGACAGGTAAAATGTTTTTAGAGCCTTGTATTGCCAGAAAAACTAGTAATGTGCAGAACATGACAGACTGGAGAATACTTTTTTTTTTTAAATAATGTATAACTTTTTAGGTTCCATTTATTCCGGTGGTAGTTGACCACTGATAAAATCTAAGAATACTTCAAAAAACTGTTTAAAAATAGGGAGAAAGTCATTAGAAAAGAGACGTTTATTTTAACCTTTTATTTTGATCTTCTCAATCCACTTTTGATGCCCAAAAGACAGGACGTCAGTAACAAGCCAGACGTCAGTCTGGATCACATTCTACATGCTGATCTACTCCTATCTCCAATCAAGTTTACATGTGTAACATTCTGTGGAGCTGCAGATAAAGCTAAAAGATTTGACTATGGGTATTTTAGCTGCTGAAAAATATGGACAACAGGAAAAAAAACACATTTTTCTAACTCCTAGCAGACACTTCTTCAGGTTAATAGAGGTTACATGAGCAATAATTCATACAACCCTTATCTACAATATATGTATTTCCAGACACTTAAACCACATTGCATCCATGTACCAATTTCTCTGAAAGACTTGGGAGTCACTGCGTTTAGAGTTGTTTAATCTATAAGTCTTTCTATGCCCTTAGACTTAAAGTCTTAAGGGGCTCAGGTATATTTTTTTTTAGAACTTCTGTGTTTCAGTGCCACTTTATATTAATCATCACAATGTACTCTCTTCATTGTTTGCGCCACAGAAATAAAGACATAAACAAGTTCAAATCTGTTATTGTGGAGAGCCAGTGAAGGGTCCATATTCACAGCATTTATTGTCAGACGTAGATTGATTTTTATGCAAATCGTGCAAGGTTGCCTGAAATACAGGTTTTAGACAAGTGATGAAAAACCAGACTTGTTATTCTTAAGTGGTATCGGGAAACTGCTGTGAGCAATTTAGTGAAGCCATTATATTCTACTTTGTCCTTTTGTACTAGCTGTAAGTATGACCCACACAACCACATTTCCTTGATCACTGCATCATACACTTTTATTGAACCAATTACCATCCTGAGCAGCTGAGGATATTTTCGTTAGAATGAGACTATTTACCAGAATACATTGTAAGAAGCTGGGATCACAGAGCTGTCATTTATATGGTAATACACGGTATATTGCCACTTGATCGTGCTCTTATTTGAAGGAGCAGAATAATAGTGGAATAACTGTATCTCCTGTTTAATGTCACAGGAAATGGAATGTAATAAGCCTGGGAAGAATTTATACCTGCATTGTGCTTTACTGTCTCCGTTCTCTCATAATACTGCTAACAATGCAAAAGAAAATAGATGACCACCAATAAACAGTCCAAAGTATTGAATACACGTGCCAGATATATAAAACTCTTTTACTGCTTCACCTTTTCTAGACAGGTTCAGGCATTAGCAGCATAAACGGTATGAGGAATGGTTGAAATGTGATATATGTTTTTTGAGATCTATTAACAGTGACATTTCATACATCATATTAACAAGAATTTTCTGCATCTGGTCACACACTGATCTTTTATTATGTTTCACACGTGAAAGACTTTATACTATATGCTGAACAACAACCATTTGTTTGGCATATAGTATATAATGCATTTTCTGGTAAATCAATTAACATTTGGGGCATGGTTAGAATGTGCTTGATAATATAAAAGTTTTGACAATCTGAAGAAAATGTGCAACCATTTTTAGAGAGTGGTAAATTGTGGGTCACCCCTCAGTGGTCTCTTGACAGAAATCAGGGCTGCAGGGTGGGTTATACACTGAGCATGTGCATATTTGTCTGTGACCTGCAATTGAAAAGCTATGAAGCTATGAACCTGTGACAAATGGGTGTCAATGTGAATGCAAATGACAGCTCAGTGTGTGCTTCTTATGTCACAAGCCAAAGAGATGTAGCAAAAGGGTAAATATTAGACATCCGACCCGGAACCCCTCGGTTCCAAAATCCAAATGTCTGGATTTCGGGACTTCGGAGCCTATTTTCTATAATTATCGAACATTCGATAATCCTCAATAATACGATCAGAAACTCAAAAGTATTCTTCGATTTTCAAGGATTATCAAATGTTCGAGGCTATTTTTGATAATCCTCGAAAATAGCCTTGAACATTCGATAATAATCCAAAAGGTTGTTCTGTTTTTGGACTTTCGGATCTTCTGGATTTTCCCAAGATCCGTGAATCCGAAAACGGGACGAGTTTCGACCATCTCTAGTAAACATTATACACAAATGTTGGATATTTATGGCTGCAGTGGCCGAATTGTGTGTGGCTGCTACTGTCATCCATTGTTTAGCCATCCACCCTGACAGTGATTTTTCATTGATAGGCAACATACCATACTTATAACTGGTAGTAAGGTGAAAACTTTTACGATAAAAAAGATTGTGGGCAAATGTTTTTTGCCAGGAGCTAAGGCCATTCCTCTGTTTTCGATTTTTTAAAATAGAGGATTATAAATCATGGGTTTGACTGAGAAGTGCCTACATGAAGGAATAATAATGTTAGAAACTAGAAATGTGTTAATAGCAATTCATTAAACACTATACACCAAACTGAGGAATTTAAGTAGCTTCCAGCTGGATTAATAATTCTCAGGTAGGACCATGTATTCCAACCTTCCTGTGAATAGAACTTAGGGGATGTAGTGTTAAACTTACCTGACCGAGCTCCAGTTGTGGCTGACAGCTGACAGAAGCTGATTATGTCTGATAAAGAAACCTAACGTTTGTCAAAACGCCATTCATACATAAGCTGATAAAATGCTTAGATTTTATTCCAAAGAAATCGTGCATGCAGCTGAAATCTGGTACGGAACCCTATGGCCTGCAGTAGCATGTGCATGTCTTGTGCAAGATTGGAGAGGGGGGGTTGTTATTGGAGTGAATCTATCTATTGGATACATTTAAAAATAAATTAAAAAAATGTTTACCTAATATATATATGTAATAGATTCAATAAGTAAATACCAATGTTGTTACTTTCATAAAGGTTCTTTAAAAGAAAGAAGCTTATATATCACTTCATAGTTCCTGTTGGACATAACAAATGTTTTACACTTATTTTTAACTGATATTTCAGGCCTTTCTATAACTATGTTTTTCAGGAGAAATGGGTGATAAAGGAGAAAAAGGAAACATGGGTCGCCATGGAAAGATTGGGCCTATAGGCTCAAAAGGTACAGTAACAGTAATTACAAGCTTGCACATGTGTAGGATAATATTGTTGGATGTTATCCAGAAGGCAGAGTGGAATGTTGAGCCTGATATCGAAGTTTACTCTTGTGTGAGTATCTACAATTTGTTTCCTTGCTAACCTGAATTTTTGCCAAATTTACAGTATTTGTGCTGCTTTTCGCCATGCGAAAAATACTTGGTTACTATTATTTACACACCTGTGTTAAAATAAGCATAAAACTTTTATAAGATCATACTAAAACAAAGAAATTATAAAGTCATATATCCATTTTACTTCCTGCCAGCATTATTATTAATGCCATTTTTTTGTATTTATAATATATATTATTTACTTATATAGTAGGGTTAACCGATATTGAGTGGTACCAGCTGAAATCATCAGAAGGTTGAAATTCATTACACCTCAAAACCCTGCCAGCAGGAAGTGGTTATATGACAATATCATTTTTTGTTTTAGTATGATCTAATAAATGTTTTATGCTTATTTAACTTGGGTGTGTAAATGATAGTAGCGTGGAAGGTGTTCGATATTTATTATAACACGAGGTGATAATTTATAGCATGGCAGTTTGTTTTGTTTATTTTATTTATATAGACTACTGGCCAGTAGGAATCAAATCTGAGTTTAGTTTCTGACTTGGAACTCCAGGTTTCCAAGTTCTCTCTGAACTGTGCAGAAATTTCTGATCTCAGAACTTTCTGTATTTTTGGTAACCCTAGAAAATACAGAACTAATTTCAAGGGTCACTGAAGCTACTTTAGAGGGTTACCGAGGCTACTTTTGAGAGTTATTGAATATATAAGGCTACTTGCAGTGAAAGGGTCCCCCCGTATATTCGGTAAACCTTGAAAGTAGCATGCGGAACCTTGAAAATAGCTTATGTGTACAAGAAGTTTGTTTTAATAATGTTTCATGATTTCTACATGTTGAGCCATCTTCTGTAAGTAACTATGCTTTAGTTAATCTTACTTTACTCTTTTCATACTTTTTTCTGCCCCATTGAATTTTATGGGTCAAATTTAAAATTTTGGGATTTTTTAGAAATTCCGAAAATTCAAACATGGAACGGAACTCATTTAAAAATCAGCCCTAACAATCTTTAAGTAATGTGTATGTAACTTTAGATTTATTTATTTATTGCCATGTTTTTTAAAAAGGGACTATATCTCACTGTAATCTTGACAGTGTCTGCTTTAGCTACATGTCCTCAAGAACCCATACCTTTGCACACAATCAAGGCACGTATAATTATGAAAACACATTGATTGTTTTTTAATTCACAAATAACCACAATTGTGCTATTGATTCATGATTTCATGTCTAATGGGAATCTAGGTTTGACATGTCCTTCAAATGAGCTCTATATCTTAACACAAAATTTGTGTTTGTATTTATTTCACACAATAAAAGCTTCATTTACTTATAGTACACCTCCTTTCTTCATTGTTCCTGTTATGGTGACCTTTGGTAGAAGATCTGTGAGATTTGCACCTACCATCATCTAGCTGCTACCACGTGTGCTGGAATGCATACCTAACCTGTAATTGCTGGCACCCGCTGGTTCTAACAGCTGATCGGCAGACTTGGCTCACTGTGAACTATGGATCCTCGTAACATTTTCTTAAAAAATGTAGTTTAGTAAAGTTTTACTTTAGTGTTACTACAAGTGCAACTGCTTGATATATATATCTTGATCAAAAACAAAAAACAAAACACTGTTTTATATTAAGGCGAAAAGGGAGACATTGGTGACATGGGCCCCCCTGGACCAAATGGAGAGCCAGGTAAGTGTATGTATCAGATCTAAAAATATTCAGTGAATAGTTATCATTTGTCCTATAGTTTTAGGTTAAGGACATTGAATATTATTTTATTCTACACTTTTCACCTCAATGGAGAAACTGATTTATTCTAAGACTCATTAACGTCACCCAAAACAGTTAATAATTTACATTAGAATGTCTATAAATCTATTTTGCAGCGATTATCCAATAATGAAATTATTGGATAATTATTATAATTATTATGAAAAAGAAAAATACACAGTTAAGGGTAAATATAGATGTCCTTCAAATGTTCTGATGATTCAAATGTTCTTATAAAAAAAACCAGGATATTAAAGTCAATTAAACATTTGCATAATAACGGGGGGCACCACTTTTTAATTTCTGGCCAACAGACTGCCAAATGGTTTGTCTGTTGAGCAGAAATACCAGAATGGGGTTGGCCAGTGTGTATCAGTAAACCAAAGAACTAAAAGATTCTGGGTAATGTATGTAACACACCCAAACTAAACCTGATAAAATACAATAGCTAAACAAATTAAACAATGCTCAAAACATCAGCAATATGATGCGGACAAAAGAGAAACAGAATAATCGAAGTGTAGATGGATTTAAATCCTTTAATTTCATCACTATTGATTTATTATATCTCTACACATATAAACACCCCAATCATAGTATGGACAGTTTGGGGCATTGGAGGAAACACGCCAAAGGCAGGATACGAAGTAGCAAAGATAGTTATGGTTAGGTGGGCTTAAAAAGAATATAAATATACCATATCGCTGTCCAAATTCAAGGATGTTAAAAGTCATTTTAGAGAACTTTAGTGCTGCGTTTTATTATATGTTCATAGAACTTCCAGGTGACTTCTCTTGTACCTTAATACCTTTGATTAAATAGAACCATTTACAGTAGAGGGGATATTGTATATAATATATAAGTGTTTATAATTATATAAATATACTTAATTATATTCCTATTATTATACAAAGTCTCTGAGATTTAGGCAAGTTTTACGTTTAGACCGTTTCTAGTGCACAAAGCATAGGGGTATAAAGTAAGAATCTATAAGGAATAGGAACAAGGCTATATACTTTATCAGCTGCTTTGTAATGTTGGGCTAAATATGGTTATATTTAGAACATGTGATGTGCTTGTTTCTGCCAATAAGCTGTTTGCTTGTCAGAAACTCCTCTGCCAATTAGTACAATGTAAATGAACCTATATTTACTCAGGAATTCCATGTGAATGTGGACAACTAAGAAAGGCTGTCGGAGAAATGGATATTCAGGTTGCGCAGCTGGCCACAGAAGTGAAATTCGTAAAAAATGGTAGGTATCCTTTCCTACACCAGTTCACATTTTGTTTGACCTTTGAGCAGAAACCTCTAATTAAAATTATGTATCACTTTTCTTTGAATGTGATTCCTATCTAAAGATACACACTAAAATATTGCAGTACACTAGATTAATGTCAGTTAGCATGACCGGGAATAATCGTTTCAGCTGACCATCTAGCATCTGCTGGCTTAATTTAGCAATCTAAAGTAATGAACCGAGACACACCCACCTACTCAAGTATATAGATGAGGTGGATGGGAGAGTAGCCGTCAACCACCAACAATATCAAGGAAAAACACTGTGCACACAAATTACAAGGGTACAGACCTGTCTATTCTGTAGAAGATAAATAATGTTTTAAGGTCACAGGGGTTTCCCTGAAACTTTATGTATCTTTTGATACAATAACAGGTTTTGTACCCTTTTGCATGTGTGTGCAGTATCTTTCTTTGATTTCTTGCTAACAATGCCAGACAGTGGCTGTCTTTGTTTCTTGTCAGCTGTAGGAGTCTCATGGTTGTTCCCCTTCCCCTCTGCATTACATTTTGTAACAATCATAGGCTCTATACCATGTAGTACCAGCTATCTGCAAATTTGTGTTTCTGCTTATCACAGAACTGTAAGCCCCAGAAGCCCTTGGATAGAATATTGGAGTTGTAAGACTGAAACAGATAGAAGAATGACATAGCCTGCCCCAGGGTTGTACCAAATCAGTACTGGCAGAGAAGCAATAGCTAGTGTTCTGTCTGTATACTACCAATACACGCAACAAGCTTATTCGTACAATTTAGGAACATTTCGATATCGTAAGATATTGTAAACCTTGGCAGATTGGCCGTCAATCCTTGGATTTATTCCTTTATTCATTTTACTAGAAATGTTAAGTGGACCTTTACTGATCATACGATGCTGGGATTGTCCAATCAATATTGTTGCATGTATGGGCCCCTATAGTAACAGCCTGACTTTGTTATTAGTAATAATGATCAGGCACAGAAAGTTATACTGTTCATCTAAAGGACAAATGTAGCAGTTCACTATTCTAAGCTTTTAAGATAAGCAGAATAAATGTACATGCCCAACCTCTGGACTGTTTCTCCTAATGTGAATTCAGAATACATTTCTTGTCTAATCTTTGATTAAATCAGCCTACAGCAGTCTTCAACTTTGTAGCATAGATTAAAGCATACCCCTCATTACTTTATACTGAACCTATCATCTAAAAAACATGGAGGACAAGTTCATGAAAGTGTCAAAATGTCGGATGGTCTGCAAAATGTATGTAGGGAAATGAACGAATAGTTTCATGTAATGCATTTCATAGTATTGTATTTCTGGGATGCTCTTTGTAGGTTTCTTTATCAAAGTAATTACAGATGTGATAGATTACTGCAGACTTGAAATATGTTTGTGTAACCGTTTAGCAAGAGAGATCAAGGTAGATTTGATGTTTAAAAGTAATGAAAGCCAACATAAATCTGAAAATATATATATGACACAAAGGAGAACCACATGTCTGTCACGCCAGAATGGGGTGTCGCCTTAAAGGGCAAGTTCACCCCATATGTAAATTTTGTAAATAAAATTAGGACCCCCCACTACTTTTTTCTGATGCTCCTAAACTTCTGTTTCCAGTGTGATCCCCTCTGGTAAAGTTCAGACTTCTGCTGATTTGTCAGCTCATTATGAGCTCAAATAACCACAGAGGAGTGGGGTCTGTTTGCAGCCACAAGTTATTGGCCATAAAGTTACCGTCACGGCTACCAATAATGGTCGCAACCTGGAAGAACCAGAATGAAGAATGGAGCTGAAGGAGGGGATAGTGCTTTATATTGAAGTATTTCAGTTTCAAGGTTTCCCTCAGACCTGATGTTATATACAAAATTTACAAATGGGGTGTACATGCCCTTGAAATGAGGTCTCTCAGCCATTTTAATTCCTCTATGAACTTCTCCTCTGGTTTTATTTTCTTTTGGTTCAGGAGTTGTGGGGTAAATTTATATTTTGAATACAAAGTGGACATTTATGCCTCAATGATTTGAATTTAAATTTTATCTAAATTGCTTTAATGCACATTAAGATTGTTATACAAGTGCTCACTTTTCAGCACTGCCCTCCCCCGCAGTTGTTGCTGGAGTGCGCGAGACGGACACTAAAATCTACCTTCTGGTGAAAGAGGACAAGAAGTACATTGATGCTCAGGACTACTGCCAAGGAAGAGGTGGGACTCTCAGCATGCCCAAAGATGAAACAACCAATAGTTTGATTGCCTCTTACATTAATCAAGCTGGCCTTACAAGAGTCTTCATTGGGATTAATGACTTGGAAAAGGAAGGTCACTTTGTATATTCAGACCGGTCACCATTGCAGAACTTCAATAAGTGGCGCCAAGGAGAACCCAACAATGCATATGATGAAGAAGACTGTGCTGAAATGGTTTCCTCTGGTGGATGGAATGATGTTTCTTGCCTCATTACTATGTATTTTGTCTGTGAGTTTGATAAAGAAAATGTATAACTGACTCATACAACATCATCTTTTTACATGTTCTACATACAGCAGCGATATCCTAAAGCTGTAAATATGATGGGTCAGTACAACAGCAATAATCTCCTTAATGAAACACTATAAATTCTGAGACACGGTTGACAATGCATAACTAAACAGATAGCATTTTCCATGCTTTCTATTTGGTATTTAAAGTGTAATAACCTTTAATATAGGATTTGCCTGGTATCTGCCCTTGTATGTTTATCCTGGCACTGTCTGACCTCAAAATTCCTGTTGGACCAGTAAGTGGTCCTGGTGAATAAACATTGGGATCCATTAGCTCATTGCATGGTGGGACAAGCAATTCCAGCTGATTACATGTTTAGGTGGGTGAAGTTGTATGTGACCTAATTGAATCAGATAACAAAGATATTCCATTGGTATGTGGTGCAACATTTTCTTTGGCAATGCTCGGGTATTTCCATCTCTAGTAAATTCCCATCATTTTCTTCCACATAAACCAGTATCCAGAGGTTTTGAACCTAATTTTATATTGAGATAAGCTTGCCACCTCATGCTGTTAAGTGAGAAACCTTTAAGAGTACCCTCTAATCATATTAAGATAAAGATAAAGCAAAGTAAGGCACATATATGCCAATGTGCCGAACTAGCTTATTTTTTACATTTGCTACCAGATGATCCAAAAAAAAAAAAAAACACCTGGTTTTTGCAAGTGAAAGGGAAATTACTAATGGACAGAAAGGGGTTATATATTACAAATGTTAATAAAGGGTTATCCTGAGATAAAAGGCACAATTTAATAGAATGTTGCATTATTAAAAGGACATTGTATTGTATTGTAAGTGTACTCTGACAAGAATTTAAAATGTTATAAGTAGGTGCAGTTAGTAGAAGTTGGAAAAAGAAGAAAAGAGTAAAGAAGCCCCACGGCTCCACTAAATTGTGGCAGGTGAAAATGAGATTAAGTGTTCTACTTCTGTGGCAAAATCAGCAGAAATCTGATATCTCACTGCAGGAGACATATGGGGCAACAAAAAGTTAGATGATTGCAAAGAACAATTTTTCTTTTAACATTTTTCTGGGGCTACTTTATTTTTTGCAATTGCTGACTTTCTTCTTGTACTAAAATACTAAGGCAATAATAATAAACAATATCAATAGTAAAAAATAATTGGAAATGTAACAAGGAAAGCCGTTTTGTGTAAACACTTATAGATTGTAATCATATCTTACATAATATATAGGGAATGTGGAGTATAAGCAGGTTGCATATTAAGCATTGATTGCCTGCTTTATGAAATATAAGGAGGAAATTTTACTGACTGCCTTGGACAATGTGTACATTTTAGAATGTTTACTGTAAAGCTATACTAAACCAAGCTATCACCGTAATGTGCCGAATAAGCTGCAGACTTGCTCCAAATCAAAAGTGCTAATGGGGCAGCCATGATAAGGATTCTGTTGCGTTCTGTCTTGGTAGGGAGTAGAGATGGCCAAAAATGTTCCGTTTTCAGATTTATGGATCTCGGGAAAATCCAGGAGATCCAAAAGCGGAACATACCTTAGGGACTTTGGATCCCATTTTTGATGATAATCGAACGTTCGAACTATTTTCAATAATCCTCGAAAATACCCTTGAACGTTCAATGACCCTTGAAAATAAGATTGAGTTTCCAATCGTATTTTCAAGGATTATCAAACGTTCTAGGGTATTTTCGAGGATTATTGAAAATAGCTTGAACGTTTGATTATGCTTGTGAAGGTTCTCATTCATCCAGGTCATGGTATATCTGTTGTATTCAACTAGATCAACTGGACTTGAAATGTAGTTCTTGAAGACGTTTTGCTAATCATCCGACTGGCTTTCTCAGTTCAGAATGACTTGTACAAGAATCTTTGGCAATTATGTACCCTGGAAAATCCCAATTAGCATATCACAGCCAGGTGTTAAGGGTGTGATTGGATAGTGGCTAAGAGGTGTTATAGGAACGCTCAGAGTAAGGTGTCAAAACAGCATTGTACATGGCAGACAGATGGTGTACAATGCTGCCATGTACAATGCTGTTTTGACACCTTACTCTGGGCGTTCCTATAACACCTCTTAGCCACTATCCAATCACACCCTTAACACCTGGCTGTGATATGCTAATTGGGATTTTCCAGGGTACATAATTGCCACAGATTCTTGTACAAGTCATTCTGAATTGAGAAAGCCAGTCGGATGACTAGCGAAATGTCTTCAAGAACTACATTTCAAGTCCAGTTGATCTAATTTAATACAACAGATATAACGTTATGATCGAAAATGGGATCTGAAGCCCGGAAATCTGAATGATCCGTCCGGAACATTCAGATTTTGGAACCGAGGGGTTCCGTGTCTAGTAGGGAGGAACCTAATAGTGCAAGGTTTAGTAACTTGGGAACTGGCCGATGGGGAGACATTTAACATTAAATCCTGAAACGGTCTAGGAATTGGGGAGACACCTGTTACAGCAGCCAAACTTTGACAGTTTATAACAGGCGGTTTGCGTCTTCAAACCCTGGGTACCATCAAGTAAATGCGGAGATGGGTAGGAGGTTTAATGTGGGTTTAAAATGTATCTTTTAATAGTTTAAAATACTCATTTAGTTCAGCAAACAGTATAAGAATTGTGGGGTTTAAAAAGGTACACAGCACTGGCTGTGTTAATGGAAGGATATTTGTAAGTTTAAAGCCAGGTTATCTGTTGGAAGTGAGGCCATGTTGAAAAGCACATTTTAAGTTACAGCATAGGATACTTTACAAGTGTTATGCTGCCATTTTTTCACTTTTTTTATGGGTTCCTACAATATATATTTACATATTACATCTGTTTTTCATCCCGTTATAATCTATCTTTGCTGTAGATTTAAAGTTCCCTTTGAGCTAAAAAAACAGAGATGACAATCCAAACATTATTCTTTTTTGCCTTTCTGGCTCAGCTTTCTCTGTTTGACATTCAGTCAAAACAAGTTAGTTTAGTTTTATATTCCAAAAATCGGAAATTTGCACACAGATAACATTCAGTATTGCATTCTTGCTGTTTCTTCTTGTTTCCGAATTCTATTTTGTACCAGCTATTACATGGTATTAGAGGATAAGTGGAACAGAAAGTGGTCTATTTTCTTTCTGAAGATATCAGTTTCCACAATGAAATCCGCTGCATATTTATTAAGCTAAAAGGCTTACTATAAAAAAAACAGACTATAGATATATATATATATATTTAAAATATTATTCAAAGGCATCTAGCTGGAAGTTTTATACATATAAAAAAAAAATGAAAAAGTTTTTTGATTTGTTTTTAGTAGCCTGATGGGAATTATATTATGGAGACTTCCTACTTTCTTTAAGGTTAAAGGTAGTGACTCACGAAATAACAGTTTCTCCTTTTACTAATATGGAAATGGGCCACTAGTTCAAGCAAAATCAATGTTAAAAATTTCAAGCCACTATTACAATGTAAAGAGTTTATAGAATGAATAATCAGGGAAATTCAATAAAAGTTCTTATAGTTAGAAATGGTGCTAATTTTGCCCCATTTTTAACAAAAAGAATGTTTATTAAATAACCCTGAATGTATTTAATACATAATCCTTACGTTGCAAACTCAGGGCCTCTATAGTATAAAGATTTATCCATTTACTTTTGCTATGATTAACATTATTATGGTTTAGTTTAGTTTAGTTTAGTTTTCATGTTCTTCATAAACTAGGGTTTATTGCATTTGTTATATGCTTGACTATTGCTTGCTGTGATGTAAACTAAACAGGGACCAGAGATTTGCAATGTGTGACAAAACTATATATAGAGCAACAGGTTATTTTGATGTAGAACCTTTTCTTATGCAGATCCAGGGCAAAACAAAAATAGAAAGTGTCCTAGGTCACTGATCAAAGTAATTGCCTGAAATAAGATGAGGTGCAATCCCTAGAACATACTAAATATACACAAGGATAGAAACAGATAGGGTGCACAACTCTCTTAGTAGTATACTAAGGCAGATATAGCCTTATAAGTATACAGCTAAGTAGAGTACAAAGGTAAGTATAAACATTATACCATCATTACTTCAAAGACATCTGTCATAGCTACCAGTTTTAGAGGGCAGTCACTGCTAGAGGAAGGGGAAAGCAGGGGGATGCTTTCGCTCTGGGACCACGTGTAAAACGGAGCTTTGTCAACCATGCTCAGGGCAAATGCAAACACGTAGAGAATGATCAAGAGATCACACAAACAACAGTACAGCTGCCTCCAGTTTTGCCCGCTTGCTCTGTCCAAGCAAACATTAGTCAAGTTAAGGTACGGGATGCCTCCCTTGTCTTATCTTGACACATGGAAAATGTTATTGGCGGCTCATTTTAAAGTAAATACTGCAGGCTTTCATTTAACCCTTACTTGTTTTAAAGACCACAGTTGCCCTTTAATCGACCGGAAGCAACCAATGTCCAACTGTTCATTCGTCTGAATTGGACAAATGAACAATTGGACGTGTCGGCAAACTACAACCAATCATATATTTACTGCATATAGCGGTTGCGGTAAACGGACGGGCGTGGCTACTTTGGCGACAGTCCTTAGACCTGGCTGGCCAGTCAAAAAAACTGAATGGTCAGTCAAGATGAAGTATTGTCAAGTGTGTACCCAGCTGTATACCATATATTGTGTACCATGTTTTTCCTGATTTATTGGGCAGAAAGTGGATTACATTAGTACCCTATTCCAAAAGATACACTTACATGAAATGTTTAAATTGTATTACCATAGCAAGCCCACACTTTCCCCCCCATGATAGTACAGGTAGATGCAAAGTTGTTTTGGAGGGAAGCGCTCTGAGCATGCCTAGGCAAATTGCTTGGGGAGGGAGGAAGTGTTAAATGCGATTAAAGGGCTTAACGTTAAGTCTTTTACAGTAATACTAAGAATGTGTAAATATACACCATAATTCTTTGTTTCCATGTCTGGGAATTTCAATTCGTGTCAAAAACCCAAATCCTAATAAATGTTGGCGTTAGTATTGTGGCTGGTAGCCATGGCAGCTATTCCTGTTTTATTTGGGGATGGCATGGACCTCCTTAATCTTGCAAAATTGAGGTTAGATGTACATCTCTGTTGACTATCATTATTTACATGAAATAAAGGAAACCTAAGTGAAAAAACACAATTTATGAAAGAAAATCGATTCTGACTTGTATCTACTGGCTGGCACATCACCCTTGGCCCCTTTTAAGCTCTGAGCCTTGTTTGTTAAATGCGCCAGATGTTTAAAATATTAAGCTATTTATCTATAAAGAAATGTAATTGTGATCATTGCTGTATTATGCCATTAAGTGTGTCATTAACCTTTCCTGTTATTGCATCAATATGGAAAAGTGTTTTATCTGCCCTTCAAAACAAGCTTTTAAATCTGTGATGCCACCCCCTCCAAACTTTGAAAACATTATACTGGCAAGCTCAGCGCCTTAATAGAAATATTTTCCCCGAACCCTACCGGCATTTCTAGGTATCTACAAGTTTTGGCTCTTCTGAGTAGCCCCTTAATGACTAGCGCTTCTACTCAAGGTATGTCTATTTAGCACAGTAAAAGCTCAGTAGAGCATGTGCTAAAGCTCTCTGAGCTTTCACTGCAATAATGGAAATTGGAAAATTTGCCTGCAGGGATCAAGGAAAATAGCTTTATTTAAGTTCTTCTCAGGGGACTGTAAAGCTATTTACATACACTGATAATAAAGCCCCGAGACTGTCAGATCCAACGGCATCAGGGCTTAATTGTCAGTGTGTGAAGCACATTTTCCGATCGTTCTGGTCGGTCGTTTGGAAAATACCTTAGAATGCCCGGGACTGTGTGTTCCCTGATCTTTAAAAAATGACAGACAGAATCTTGCAGATCCTGTATGTAATTTTACAAACATCTTTCCTGAGTGTACCCAGCTTGAATATATTCACGGTGGGGAGTTCTTACACCATCTCATTTTGGGAAGTTGACATGCCCTTTAATGTGTTACTTTGATAATTGTCTGTGGTGTATCACATATATACAGGAAAATACAGAGATAAGATAAAAATGTCTGATTGGTTAAAGCTCTCCCTTTGAATTTCTTCTTATTTAAGTGTAACCCTTTTGAATTGTATTTTTACTGATAATGATGACACACAATAGTGTTAAAGTAAATAAAGTCATTTTCTTCTTTATTAGATGGAACTACTTTCAATTTTTTATAACCCACAAGTTTTTGAAACTTTTGATCTTGACAATCTTTCAGAACAAGTCATCTGTTTCTTTACTATGGATGTCCTGAATTCAAATGTAAGGGTGGCCATACACTACAAAAGGTTATTACGATCTTAAACCGACCGATACTTTGATTAACAGATGTACAATGGTAATTGTACGTAGATGTACCTTAAATATCGTTCCACATTCAATTAGTTTTGTGATTAATGTCGAATGTTGTCCATTGTGAGGTTACATTACATTTACATTTAAAACATTGCAATCGTTTTACCAATTAACTTAAGCCTACCACAGCCTACCTTTGTAGATTCGAAGTTGCTGACATCCTGTTTTTCCTTAGGTGAATGGTTAGCTCTACCCCTCCGAGATTTTCAGCTACTTCCTGATTCGTCAGCCTCAATTGGAAAGGCCTGTTCACTCCGCGCGCTCGTGCATGGATGTGTGCGCATGTGATATAATTTCGACAAAACATGTGCGCATGCGGCAAGATGACGTCACATGCTCACATGTCCGTGCACTCACTGGTGTTGTGTGCACCATGACATCTTGCATGCGCATGGCAGCCATGAACGAGCCTTACCTAATGAGGAAGACGAATCAGGAGGTAGCTGAAAATCTCGGAGGGGCAGAGCTAACCATTCACCTAAGTAGAAACAAGATGTGGGATTGTATGTCAGATTGTACATAAAACCGATCTAATATATGGTCACCTTAAGTTTTACAAATTCCAGTAATGCCAGCTCTTGGTGAATAAATGCATTAATCTCAATTGTAATAAATTGTAATGAATTGGTAGGGCTTTTTAATGCTACGATCTAATGTGTCCTGGCATGGATTTCTACAGTTTTCTACTGGGAAAGGAGAAAGAAGGTAGCAGCCCATGAATAATGTTACCAACTCTCATTTTAAGGTGAAAAGTTGCACTACCTCATTTTAACCCTCTATGTGGATTAGTTTTATGCCCCTAAGTAGTGTAGGATAGCCTATCACATGATAAGTAGTTGCTTAAAGGACATTGAAACAATTAAGGGGATTTCCACCTCCTCCCTGATACCTGTTGCAGCTGCACATGATCTCCCTCTTCTGGGTAGACCTGTCAGTAATAGCTAAGACTGATGATGTCAATGCCAATGATTAGAGAAGCTTCCCAGGGGTTCCTCATGTTCAATTTTTGTTTTTACCAAAATCAAATTTTGAGTTGGAAAAAGATAAAAGCCCATCAAATTCAACCGCTCCATGCAAAACATGCAACCCAACAAAAATTATTGCTTCCTCTTCCCACCTGATCTATGCCCCCTACCCTTTCCTTTCAATATACCAACCTGAACAAGGACACAGCCATTTAAACATTCCCCACATGAAAACAGTCACCGGCTGTAACCGTGGATATTCTGCTTGTCCCGTAAGATCCTCTTTTGACGTTTTTAAAGATCCAGCCAACCTTACTGCCCTCACAGCAAAGAATCATTTACATTGCTTACGCAGAAATCCCTTTTCCTCAAGAGTGTAGGGATGGTCTTTTCTTAGACCCAACAAGCAAAAAGACCCCCTGCTAATTGACTGTACTGTAGTGCCCTCTAACATATTTGTAAAGGATTATCATATCCCTTTCCAATTTGTGGATATCATTTCTGAGGACTGGTGCCCAAATTGCGCAGCATACTCAATATGAGGCCTTTTATGGGCTCTATACAACTGCAGAATTGTACTTTACTCCCTTGACTCTATGCTCCTTCTTATACAGGCTGCAGCAGACTGTGCCTGACACTGCTTAGAATTAAAAAATACATTACAGTAACTCTGGGCGGGCCTACTGGGACACAAGGTACATCCCCAGTGAGTTAGGTGGACCCCCAGCACTTTACTACAGCTGAATTACCTCTGTAGTATCTTGCTGCTGGAACCAGATCTTGACAAATATTACTTTGAAATGTTAATGCCCAGCACCCCTTTATGCATCAATATTTCAAGATTAATTTAAGATTAGAGATGGCTGAACTTTCAAAAGTTTGGTCCGTTTTCGAACTTTCGAACTATATGGAAAGTTCGAAAGTTCGAAAACTGACCCATTAAAGTCAATGGGAGTCAAATATCAATGGTAAGTTAATGTAAATGGCTGTGGGACCTGGGAAATGGTCTGGGGAACATGTTCGAATATCAAGGACTTTCTAAAACTCGATTTTACTCTCACGTGCGCTACTTTCGAGCTCTCGCGTTCTATAATTATCCCATGAACGACTCACGAATTCGAGAATTCGATATTTACTAACGTATTGGTATAATAGACATTTTATTAGTGGATTCGAGAATTCAGTATTTACTCGCGTATAGGTATAATAGACATTTTACTCGTGGATTCGAGAATTCAATATTTACTTGCATATAGGTATAATAGACATTTTACTCGTGGATTCGAGAATTCAGTATTTACTTGCATATAGGTATAATAGACATTTTACTCGTGGATTCGAGAATTCAATATTTACTTGCATATAGGTTTAATAAACATTTTACTCGTGGATTCGAGAATTCAATATTTACTTGCATATAGGTATAATAGACATTTTACTTGTGGATTCGAGAATTCAGTATTTACTCGCGTATAGGTATAAAATACATTTTACTCGCGGATTCGATAATTCGATATATACTCGCATATTGGTATAATTTTTTACCCGCATATTCGCATGCCTCAAACGTTTAAACAGTTGATAATTATCGAAAGTTCTTATCACCTCTGCTCTCTGTAACAATATCTGCACAATAACATGCACCTCAGCTTACCTTTCATCTATTTATGGAAGCACTTAGACTTAAGGTTCGTAAACACCTTAGATTTCCCACCAGACTTTTGAGCCCTGACCGACCCCCGATCCCAACAAATACCCACGTTGGCCAGCCATTTTGTCTGATAGTCGGTCAGGGGTTGGGGATCGAGAGGGCATGTCCATCCCCCAAACTAAAATTTTGATTTAAAATACTAATCCCCCCAAACCTAGACCTCAAAAGTTTTAAATGATTCTGCAAGGCTTTTAAGTATTGTTACCAGTACTTGTTCTCTCGGCTGTCTTCTGCTTTTCCGTGCATGGCAGCAGCAGAAGGGTTCGGACTGGCAACGGTGTCAGTGATTGGCTGAAACATTGTGTCTCAGCCATTGCTGATGGCACAGAAAGGGCACATAGAAGCAACAGAAGACAGCCAAGGAAACAAGTGCTTGTAAGTATACTTAAAAGAATCACAGAAGGTATAGGTTTGGGGGGTAATTAGCTTAATTAGTTTTGGGATGGACATGCCCTTTAAAAAAAAAATTCTCTAGTGTACATAATTGTGACTTATCCAATTTCTCTTCATATTCAAGCACATACACATAACTGCGATTGCCTTTTACTTCTGTACCTGCTTCCTGGGACCTGGTTTTACAGTGGCACCTCTTGCCTGTAAGTAGGTTTGGGGCACTTTTTATTTGGCCAGTCTGTGTGGGCACTTATATTTGGCCAGTCTGTGTTGGCACTTATATTTAGCCAGTCTGTTTGGGCACTTATATTTAGCCAGTCTTGGCTACTTTTAACTCAGCCCTCCGGTATACTAGCCAATATACAAGTATAAGACAGTATTCAATATTCACATTCACACAGTCCCAAATGTTCTTCCTGTGTAAAGTATAGTGAGAAAGTTGGAACTGCATGCTTCCTTTAGCTGCTACTGACTCTTACTACAGCCAACTACAGGGAGACGACAGCAGCCAAAGGAAATTTTCAGACAGTTCTGAGCAATCCTGAGGATGTGAGTGAATGTTTTTTCATCCCCCAGGAATGCTCGTAACTGCAGTACACACATTACCGATAATGGGTTAATCCCGTTGGTACCTTTTATGGGTAATTTGTGTAGCCAGCTTTAGTTAATCCACCACACCCATCTCCACAAGCCATGCCCACACCTACACCCAATGCCCACATTTTTGCAGCGGGAAAATATAGGAGGCAACTTTATCAGGCATTAAAGTGGCACTGTGGGTAAATGCAGCAAAATGGATATTAACCAACACCCCCTGTCCGCTAAATACTGTATATTTCTCTTCTTGCTGTTTATTTTGAATAGTGTCCATCCATAACCAAGAGTGGAACCAGTGCAAACGTTTTTGCTAAATTCTTTTCATTTCTTCCCACTGTTGATAGAAGCAACTTGATTTGTCATGGATTTTTTTTTTACTGTATTGCTCCAATATAATGTCAGTTTTTTGTTATAATCATGTTTGTTTAGCCTATATACAAATGGTCTTAACTTTTCTACCATTCTAAGAGCTTTAAAGTTAGTATGTATATGTAATTTTATTTATAAAGCACCACTTGGGTATGCTGTACATTATAAAATACAGAGTATGCAAACAAGGGGATAAGTGCAAGCAATTATACAGATAAATAAAAATGAAATACAATTTCATAAAAAAGCTAAGAACACATATATACATATATAAATTATGGATAAATTGATTTAAGTGCAGCTTGCCTTGACACATTAGGAATGCCCTGCCCGAAGAGCTTACAATCTAAGTGGGTGAGACAACATACTGATACAAATGGTGGGATTGGTAAAAAGTGCTTGAGATGGCTAACAATCATTTGTTGTGCTGGTGCTCAGAAAGGTAGGATAACAGTCTAGATTTGAAAGTATTAATAGATTTCACCAGGCAAAGCAAGAGAGGGAGAGAGTTCCAAAGGTAGGGAGCAGCAAGAGAGAATGGTTTAAGATGGGAGGAAGCAGTGTTTTTTGGGGGTTTGTGAAGAAGACTACCTTGTGAGGAACAGAGGGCACGGCCAGGAACATAAGGGACCAAGAGGGAATATAAGTAGGGAGGTACAGTAGAGTGAAGGGATTTAAAGGTTAAAAGAAGGGTATTGAATATTCTTTGTTTGATGGGAAGCCACCATATGGACTGAAGAATTGGGATTTGGGGTTTTTTCATAGTGAGTAAGGGTCACCTGACCCAAAACGCGTCAGACAATCTGTGCTAATCTCTTCCTTCATGATGTCTATTGGATTTTAAAAGTGATGTGTGAATAAAGAATTATTTTTTACTACAACGGGCTGACGAATGTTAAATCAGGAATTGGATTATAAGTGGTGCCAAGCCCATTCCGTAGGACAACATTGTGTGAGTATTTGATGGGGGCGTGGACTAGCCCCGGGCAGTGAGCACACTTCCGAGGATTACTGATTTTGACTGTGAGATTTAAAGCACGTGACCACGTTCCGGTACGCTGGGGAGAGAGAGACCAGCCTTGGAGTGGGTGAGAAGCGGGGAACAGGGGAGGTTTTGAGCCACTGATTGTTTGTTGCTTAATACCACTTACGCTAGAATCACATGACACTATCATTTGTCCCAACTGAGTGCCTGCTTTGAGCGAGAGCTCTGCCAGGACAAATGACTGTTGGTCGCGGCAATAGTGACCGTGCTTAGCAATGTGCATAACAGATCTATCACTTGGTCCCATAGGGAACTGCATGATCGGCCGTGATTTCCCAACGGACCCGTTTGAACTTGGTCGCGGCTGGCTGACCCAAACCATCAGATATTTCTGTCTGACTGATCCACGGACGTATCGATTGGTTGCTGGTGTGTACCCAGCCTTAGACTTCATGAATTATAACTGCCAGGTAGGTGTTTTTTGGAAGTGAGGGCAAATATGGTAAGGTTTATAACTCTAACAGGGTTAGAGACGCAAGCTCTCTGGGCAAGTTTCACTTACGGGATTTACCAGAGGCTGTGCGACTCTGGGTGAATTTCACCCGCACATAAGTATTTAATGCCAGCTACTAGCTGTGTAAAGAGGCAAGCAACCTCTGGTAAATTACTTTGCAATGGCCGTGCGAGTGCCTCTTCCAGTACTTGCGCTGCCGCCGCAAAGTGAGCCTTAACATCACACTAACTGATTGTAAATCAGTTAGCGCAACGTTAAGGCCTGAGAGGAGCACTGCATAGCAACAGGGCTCCTCGGTAAATCACCCTGCTACTGATTTAAGTGAACCATATAATGGCTTTGTAATTTGAGCTCAAAAAGGGAAAATATGTAGATTTTTTTTGCAGTGTTAGCTGCAATAGATCATCCAAATTATCTCACTGTGACAATGTAGAGAAGGAAAATGTATCTCAAAGAGTACAATAAAACATTCCTGTCTTATTTAAAGTTTGTGGAAAAGAAACAGAAATAATAGAATATGAAAATAAAAACATTGCTACTAAAAATGTATCACTGGCCATTTCAATTACTGGTAAAATGTGGTCAAATTTCTCAGTAGTCTGTTATCTGCCACCATCTGATATTTTTAGGTCTATGAAAGATGCAAATAAAATAAGTTAGAATCACAGTGACTTCATAATAATTGTGTCCCTGTTTGTTATTTTTATCTCTCGGAAAGGAGTTTTATTGAAGTCTGACCCAATAAAGCTATAAACCAAATATGAACTATATATGTAGCTCTGTATAAGAATAAGAATAATTGGCAAGACTAAAGCTGCCATTTTTAATTTAAAAGACGCAAGCCCCATTGTGCATTTGCATGGTGTGTGTATCTCATTATAATTATACTTATACTTATACCAGTCACTGTAGGCATCATCTATCAGTCACTGTGGACATCATTTACCAGTCACCTTGGGCATCTTATACCAGTCTGTGTGGCATCTTGTATTTACTAGTCACTGTGGGCATCCTATATTTACCAGTCAGCTCTCCAGTTCACCAGACTGTGTTAAGTCGGCGCTCCAGTTCAACAAACAGTGTTTATCTGCCCACCACACCCACCTCCACAAGCCACACCCACCTCCACAAGCCACACCCATTTTTCTGCAGTAGCACAGGAAAATTCAGATGTAGATTTAAAAATTACTTTCAGGTGACTGCAGTTCTGGCACCGTGAGGTCATCAGAAAGTGCAAGAGTGAAAGGGGATTAAACAACTATATTTGTGCATGCCTCCTTCAGAAATTTAGTGTGCTGGTTAAGAGCTTGAAATTGCCCAAAAGAGGCTGCCAGGGGATTATAATTTAGTTGAAATCTGCGACTGACAGTTGCCAACTGTAAGGACTAGGAAGCAGAAACAGGATTAACTGAACATTGTGCTGTATTTCAGGTAAGTCTTATATCTTTCAGCTTTATAACTATTGCAGTTTTGGGGTTTGGGGGTAATTTTAACATATATAATTTTTCATTTGAGGGCTGGACTTGTCTTTTAAAGTTTGTGTTATATTATAACATATACATACATATACCTTATACTATATATATTTTATGGTCATGGCAATTTCAAATATTATTATTGAAATAAAGGTGAGCAATATTCATGCACAAAGGGTCTAATTTAATGAATCCCTCCATTGCAAATCCTTTGTCTTACTGCCTAAAATATATAGGGCTTTCTTACCAAACATTTCCTCCAGATTTTTATTTTCATTCCATATTTGAAAACCCAAGTTACCTGTCTATAAAAAAAATCAATCGTCAGTCACTGATTGACTAACTAGTTAAGGATTCTTGCTTTGCTTTGTTTGTTTAAACGCAGGGAAATGAGTTGAATCCTGTCCAGGTTACAAGACAGAACAGCTGGGAAACATATAAGAAAGAAGCTTTTTATGAGGCACTAAAAAGATCTGTCTATAAGGTAAGAAGAAACGGGACATGCTATTGCAGATAGGATTGTCAGGCTTGTAGGTGTGTCTCGAACTGCGTGAGACTGACATTGTCCACATTGCTACAACTATGAAGCGACTTGCAGTGCAAGGTAGAGTTTAGTAAAGTAAAGTTGGTTATTTATCTATCGCAATATCTTTTAGTGTCTTAGGAACATCTATTAAAAAGCTGACGTGTACTTAACTTTATAAAACTGAAAGCATAATTAGATTTTATATGACAGGGAGATGCAATAAATTGTACTAGCGTTCAGCCCCGTGCACAATCTTGTGATTCATTAACGCTGCTCACGTCATTACACAATGTTATTACATCGCGGGATCGCATGGATGTAAGTAGCGGGGACTGAACGCCTGCAAGAAAAGAGCACTAGGAGAACGTTAGATAATGTTTTTTTTATTGTATTGTAAAAGCTGCGCTACTTACAAAAAGATTTGGAAGTTGCGCAGCCCCCGCAAAACAAACGTTAAAGCCATGCAACCCGATATTGCATCACGTAGTTTTACTCCTGTATTACAGGGAAACCGAGGTTATTGCATCTCCCTGTACATAGTTTAAAGGAGAACTAAACTTAAAGGGCATGTCCACCCCTTTTTTAATCTTTTGTTTTAGTGTAGGGCTCCCTCCCCCAGCCGCAACCACCATAGTTATTTGTGCAGAAACTCCCCTGAACTCTACTTACATTACCTCTCTCCTCCGATGTTCTGTCACAGCCCTCTGCTTGCATGAAACTGCAAGCAGGGGGCTGGACCGGTAGCCACATCCATGATTGGCTGAGAGGCAGCCAATAACGGACGCGACTTCCGGCTATCCAGAACGCCGGAGAAAAGAGATAATGAAAGTAGAGTTTGGGGGAGTTTCTGAACAAATAACTTTGGCGGTTGGGGCTAGGGGAGGGAGCCCTACACTACAGAAAAGGGGATTTACACTTGGGGGAGCGAGAGAGAAATGGGAGGGAGAGGGATGCAGTGCGCATGTCATTTTTCTCCCAGAGGAGAGACAGGAGGCAGAGTCCTATATGGACTCTACCAGGCTCCTGGTGGTCAGTTGTTGGGACTTTGGAGGGACATTACAGGAGAACCATTTGGAGCAGGGATGTGAAGTAAGGATTTTTCTACACTACAGAGTTGGGCCAGTAGTGGGTTAAATTATAGTTTTGGGGGTGGACATGCCCTTTAATTTTTTAAAATCCTAATATGAAAGCATTTCTCCCCAGAACACATATACATTGTAAGATTCTTCTCTAGTAAGTTGCATTTAGAACATGTAAATAATATATTATGTAACTAAGAAGGCTTCCATGTTGTTGCCAGTACAACTCACAGCCCATGTATTCTTTAAGGGCCACACCCCCTAACCCCAGTATTCACTGTCTCTATGTACAGAATGTTTTCTATACAGATGTCTCTACACCAATATGGAAGTCTCTAATAAGACTGCTACTGTTACCAGTTTATTTACCAGCCAGTTTGATTTGCACACAGCCTTCCTGGGGCAATAAAAACAGTCAGCTGGTTTTACTAACATTTTTTTTTAAAAATTATGTTCCTTACAAAAAGATAAAGCTTCTAAATGTGCCTGTTAACCTTACTGTGGCAGTGGTGGCTTGTCTGCTTCAGCGCTTGTTTTAGAAGCACGTGGCTCAAAAGGCCACTGATTTAATTCCACTTAAGCAAATCATATTTATTTGAGTTGTATCACACACACAATGTTTACCAAATATATTGGCAAATTGCCTACCCAGTTTGCCTGGGTCCCTCTTGTTCATGTATGTTCAGATTTAATTCCCTAGACTAAGGGAATAAAAATAAAGATTCTACATGTACCAGTGTTCCTCATAGTATGTCTGTTCAGTTAAAGGTAAAAACTCTGCTTTTTGCAGGACAGAGTACATGAGGTTGCAGGTTTAATTCCCTAGACTTTTTATTTTTACTGAAATGCTAATATCATTCCAGTTGCATCCAATCTATACTGGATATAAAAAAGAGATTGCTTAGACTCCATAATAAAAATCAGCATATTAGTGGAAAACCAGGAAATTATTTTTCCTTACTTACCCTTGGAATCATGTGGGTTGCAACTTAAGATGTTCTTCCAAAGTTCTTAGCCAACCATAGTTCTTGTAGTCTCATTGAGATGAACCTAGAAAGCTCCAATATCGTTCTCAGCCCCTCTCCGGACTTATCATGTCAGGTTGTCTTGCTATTACCCGTGACTTATATGTATGATGCACTTTTTTGACTTGTACATTACATTGTATATTAGATCATTTCCTGCTTTACTTACTTACTATACACTGTTTAGACTTTGTCTGGAGCGTTAGACTCTGACTACTTTTTTATTGTTTTTATTTTATAGATATGTCCCATTGTCCAAAATAAAGAATTTGTAGCTTTACCTCTTATAAGTGTTGCTCAGAACCTCTTTTCTTTTGATCTGTAAGTTTTTATAGCACCTCCCCAGACTTTAGGGTAAATTGTACTTTCTCTTCTCAGACCTATTTCCCTGCCTTCCCCTTGTTCCTGTCAGGTCATTGGACACACAAATTAATATTTATTTTGGCTTTAAATATTTTAATATGTTCAGCGTATCTTGTCCTAGAGTTGTATGTGAAACTGGCCATTAATAAGTGAGTGTGTTGCATATTTTGAGGTTGGAATTAATGTTGACAGATATTTCTTCTAAAAAGTTGGAAATACTTTAGACGTTTGAATGTTTATTGCTTTAATCAACAGATTTTACCCTTTTAAAATGTTTAAGATGCCCGATCTCATGACGGAAAGTAATGATCATCCAATCCCTGTATTCATGCAGATGAACAACCTAGCCTGTGAAAGTGTTGGAGGAAAGGTAAATAGATCAGGAACCTTAAACTGGATGAACATAAAATGTAAATATACAGAATTATCCATACATACAGCCAAACTGCATTATAGCTTAACTCCAAATTCTATCTCCACATGTTACACAAAATAAAGTCATTCTGATAAATCTGTGCTTCCTTTATATCACGTGACTTTTTCAGTGCAAATATATTTTCATTTGCTGCATTGAGGTCCTGCATGCTACAAGTAGTGCTGGGCAGGTGATTCATTGACCACACGGGCATCCCACAAGGTCTTCTGACATACTGCATGTTGTATTTGCACATACCAACTCAGTGTCAGCCAGATAGTAATATTTCTGTCTTTTCCAGGTGGTAAGGATTCTTGATGTTCATTTGTCATTTTACAGATAGTCCTCTCTATCCTGGCGTCAACCACATAATGAATGTTCAGCCAGAATGTAGAGTTTATCACTATCACTATAGTTCTAAATATACAAGACTTTGTGGATCTTATAGGCATGTGCTGACTGCTGACCTCTCCCTGAAAAGGCACACTCAGCTATTATGCGTATCAGGGTTGGGTTAGTATCTCAATGTAGTAAGCAACAAATAGTAATCAACTTGAGCGATTGTTGTTTTATGCTCTGACTATGGTTGTCAATTTGAGTTTTGGATGTTAAGGATTTTTTTTACTTCTCAGAATTTGTTCACAAACCACCATGTATGTGAATTCAGTAAAAACTTTTATTACTGTCAGGCCTGCAGTAACTTTTTCACCTTTCCCTGCTCCCCAAATTCTCTAGCAACATACAATCTTATTGCTGGGGGCATTGTCTGATTTTAGACATGCTCAGGGTTCTTTACCCAGGGAGAGTGGAAGGAGACGTCCAATGACATAATCTATATACAGCTGTGCCTTGGCATACCTGCTCTATATCTGCACTGTTTTTAAATGTATTTCCTTTTAAAGAGAATGAAAAGTATATTACAAGAGCACAAAATTAAATATCAATATTGAGCTATTTCACAAGTCTTTCTTTTAGAATTGAAATCAGTTAGATCTGATTTTACGTCTCTTATGTAATTTACTGTATCACTGTAGCAGTATAAAGTCCAAAACAAGACATAAACAGCTACATTTCATGTTATCGCCCGGTAAACACGTTACTGAATGATTTGTTTAATAAATACCTAAAGAAATATGCAAAGTTCAATCACAAGATTGAGTCAGTTTAATTGAAATCCCATGTCTAGATCAGGGATGTTAACCTTGCAGCCCACCAGATGTATGAAAACTATAAATATACTGCAGCCAGGGAAGGCTGGGACTTGTATTTTACAAATATCTGGAGGGCTGCAAGTTTAACATGCCTGGTATAGACAAATTATTATTTCTATAACAATGACACAGTAATAGGTTTTCTATAACACTAAGCCCAGCCAACAACAATTGAAGATAATTAGAGTTTGAGATGAACTGATGAACTGAAGCTTGTTATATCAAACTTCACATAAATTAATAGTTAATATCCCATCACTATAAATGGACGACAAGCAAATAATGAATTTTCTTTTGCAGATTTTGTTTGCCACCGATGACTGGTTTGCACCTGCAGAAAATTTATTAAAAGTAAGTTGACATATATGAGTTGGCTTTTTTTAATGGGAGCATCGGAGGTCTATAGTCTTATCATAGTCACTCAGCTACGTAGCTAAATGGTTATTAATAAAATCAAACCATCCATCACTCCCAATACCATTAAAGGCATGGCTTTCACAATATTTCCATTAAAAAGATATCTCACCTCCTGGTCTCCTATTTCTTCCAATAATACCCATTTCTGTTCTCTGCTTCCCGGGTTAATGCCATGTATTTAATCATAAGATCTTTTCGTTCTAGAGATACCTGCCTCCTCCCTCTGCTCAGTGAGATTTTTATAAGCTTGAGCATGCGCAGAGTAGGCAGCAGGGAAATCTCCAATTAATAATTGGTTGTCACAGCCTTGGTTGTGGGAGGAGCCAGCTTACTTCACCAGAATGGAGTGCAATAATGATGCTTAAATATATGGTTAATAATATGTCTAATAATATGCTAAATACATCTATTGGGGTTGGAGTCAGGTAAAGGGCATGTGATGAGTTTTTTGTTTTAAGGTTTGACATGCCCTTTAATCTACTTCAGTTGTTCTACACTGTACAACCTATGATTATATTTAAGTTTTGTTTTCTAATTATTAGAAATAATAAGTTGAATTTGTTGATTCTTTCAATGATTTCTTAGAAAACTGATCCAGAATTTAAGCCAGGGTTGTTCACAGAATTCGGAAAATGGATGGATGGCTGGGAAACCCGAAGAAAAAGAATCCCAGGTAATTGACAGGGTCTTTAATGACAGTTAGTATGGAGGGACTGGGATTATAATAACACATTTAAGCAGGGATGTCAAACTTGTGGCCCTCCAGATGTTTGAAAACTACATTTCCAGAATTCCCTGGCTGTAGTTTTCAGAGTTGTAATTTTCAAACTTCTGGACATCCCTGCACTAAAGGAAATGTTTTATTCTTCTTTAAATTTAGGTTACTCCTCATGTAACCAGATCCTTATTCTCCAACTTCTGTTGGTTATCTGGAATAAATGCAGTTGTAGTTATTCTGATTCCCAAGTTCCTTTGCAGCGAAGTTTCACAATGCAGGGCACGGCAGTTTAGTGTTACCAGTTAAAACCTTGCCAATTGCCATTTTAAGGTCCTAAGGGGTAATTTACATGTATACAAAGTGTGGGGTGGCCTTGTGATGAAATTAATAAATCCCTTCTGGTTTTTATGTCAACCTGATCATCTTCTAAAATATGTTGCACAAACCAAGTTCTTCTGTAAGTTACTTTTTTCCCTAAAAATGTGAATACAGTTTAACATATTTTAAATGTATTCTGTATATTTTAGATAAATAGATGCAATTTGTTTTTTCTGTACATAGGCCATGACTGGTGTATTATTCAGCTGGGAGTTCCAGGAATTATTCATGGCTTTGAAATTGACACCTGCTTTTTCACTGGAAACTATGCACCTTGTATCTCAATTCAGGCTTCAAGTTTAAAACAAGGTAATTACTTAAACAATACAGTTAATGTGGATTTAATATAAAAGTAAACTAGACCAGAATAATAGCTTAACTGTTAAACAAAATAAAAACAAGCAGGGGCTTTATATTTGGAGTTGCTAATGATAACCCCTGACCTGCTTCCTACTGTATAGTCATCCATTTTATACAACATTTAAGGGTTACTGTGGGGTGGTCAATATATTTTAGTAATTACCATCATATTTAATTCAATATTGAAAAATTTTAAAATAAATTGGTACAGACATTAAAGCCTTTCTATGAGTTCCATTGGTTCAGATATGAACATTTATATTGCCAGAACCTTTTGATCTGCTGTTTCATTGAAAGTTGGGGAAACTCAATCAGCCATACGAAATGTAATGTTGATTGTTTTATGACAGAAGAAAGGACATTGTCACCAAGAGAGAACAGAATTGGGACTGCTTCTTCTGATGAAGAATCCCAAGCAATTGACCAGGTAGAAGCCATGAAACAGACTGCATTATCATTGTACATGTAAATGTTTAATAAATACATAGAAAGAGTAAGTTTCCTGGGCACACTGTATTCAAATCAAAGAATTTTTATTTTCAACGTTTCGACGTCACACAGGACGTCTTCATCAGGACAAACTGTCCTGATAAGGACGTCCTGTGTGACGTCGAAAACAAAAATTCTTTGATTTGAATACAGTGTGTTCGGGAAACTTACTCTTTCTATGTGTAAAATAGACGCAGTAAAAGGGAACTGCATGGCCTGGAGGCACCTGTGAAAAAAGATATTTATATTGGATGAGTGCAGCTGACCAACTACACAGTAATGTTTAATTAATTTAATAATAATATTACTTTATTGTCACATATGTCATTACAAAAAACAACAGCAGTGAAATGTACTCCCTACAGCTCCAGATAAAACATACCCTAAACACATCCATAAAAACACATTCATCCAAATTTCATCCCTCCAACCCGCTTTGATTTAAAGGGTATGTCCACCCTTAATTTACATTTTTAGTATATAATAGTAAATGTGCCCCAAGCCCCAACCGCTATATTAATTTTCTTAGAAAGTCCCCTGATAGATACTTACCATGCCTCACTCCTTCGCCGCACTGCCCTGGCCCTCTGCATGGAAATGCAAGCAGGGGGCTGGACCGGCAGATGCGTCTGTGATTGGCTGCGAGGCAGCCAGTCACATGGCAAAATTCTCCCGGAGGGGAGACAGGAGGCAGAGTCCTATATGGACTCTGCTCTCCTCCTGGTGGCCACTTTTTTTGGACTTTGGGGGGGGATTACTGGAGAACCACTTGGAGCTGGGATGTAAGGTAAGGATTTTATTGTACTACATATTGGGGCCAGTAGTGGGGGGGGATTATAGTTTTGGGGGTGGACATTCCCTTTAACATCCATATCACCGGGGAGAAGAAGCTCCTCCTAAACCTCTCTGTCTTTACAGAAATGCTACGATATCTTCTTCCTGAATGTAGCAGCACAAATAATTTATTTTACTTGGATGATTAATATCCCCTATTATCTTCTTAGCTCTCTTTCTAGCCTGATTGTCATAAATGTCCTGTAGAGAAGGTAAAAACTCCAATACACTTCTCTGCAGCTTTTATTACCCTCCCCATCATTCCCCTTTCTTTAACTTGACAGTTCCCAAACCACAGTGTAATACCCAGTGTTAAAATACAACTACTGCAGTATAAAACATTTTACAAACATGTTTGCTCAATCCCATTTTCCTAAGTTGTCTCAGAAAGTAAAGCTGACCATGATAAATCCTCCCTCATCACCACCCCCAAGTATTTAAAATGCTTAACTACCTCCACCTGACAATCATTAATAAAAAGAGGAGCATAATCGAAATAAATATTTTTCCTATATAGTGATGATATAAGGGGGGTTAAATTTGGATGGTCAGTGAAAAGTTAAAGAGCATCTACACTGGAAAAGATTTATTTTAAATTGCCCGTTACTGGAAACTAACAGGGCTATGTACCAAGAGCCATTATCGTCTATTTGTGTCTTAAAGTCACGTTAACCAACGTACCAACTAAAAGCAGTTGCAATGTTACGCAAAAAATTTGGTTTGTGCAAATGCCGCAACTTATGTACCGAGCGTATGACGGCTCTTTAAAACGTAATCTCTTACTCTAGCAGATAGCTGGCGTTAAAGATTCACAAAAGTCAAACTCCAGTCATAATGCACTGAGAGCCACTATCAACTAAAGGGAGCAATAGAGAGCGAAAGCACCTCTCGGTACATAGCCCTGTATAATTCTTCCCAACAACCACGCTATCATTTTTTTGTTGATCTCCATTTCTTTGGATTTCGAATCGGAAGCATCTTACTTCAGATTCTAAAACTCTTCTTTGGTGTGCAATTTAGGGTGACAGTTGATATGTGTGAAATGCATTCTGGGAAATCCCCTCTCACAGTGCTGACTCATAGTGATTACAGAGCATGCTTACCCTCACAATGAGTCGTGCCTGATAAAGGGGATGCCAGTTAAGAGTGGGAGGGGTAATGCTTAGCCTGCGCAGTACAAGTAATGGATTGAAGGCATGCAGCAATACACATACGTCTGTGTATGTCATACTTACATGTAGAGATGGCCGAACTTTGTAAATTTCTTCTGATTTTGGATTTTCTGACTTCTAAAATCGCACCTGTTAAAGTCAACTGGGATCAATAAATCTAAAAAAAACCCTTCCTTAAAATAAAGGAAAATAGCCACGGTAACTTACTGTACATGACTCTGGGACCTGGGAAATGGTCTGGGGAACATGTACAAATATCCAGAACTATAATTATCCCATATTCGAGGGTTTGGTAAACCTCCCATACACAAAATCGAGGGTTCATGAATTAGTAATTAATTTGGCTTGAAAAAGCCAAATTACTGTTCTTTCTATTTCTTCTTCTTCTTTTTCTTCTTCCGTTTTATTCTTCCGCTTTTTTGGACTGTATCTCTACCCACAGTTTTTGAGCTAGAGACATGAAATTCGGTACAGACGTGCAGATCATATAGGAGAAGTGTCCCATCTTCTAGTTAAGAAATCTGCGTTACGGCGTTATCGGCGAATTTCTGGACATTTTTCCCCCATAGACTATAATGGTAACAATCCTTAAATGTGGATATTTCAAAACAGTTTGTTTCATGGTCATAAATACAAATGGTGATACCCCCAACCCCCCACACAGACCCAGATACACCCACCTACTGACCTACCTTTCCATTCCCATGGAAGCCATATTTAAAGGGTAACTAAAGTAAAAAAAACTAATTTAGATTTATCCTCTATAAAAGATAGTTTTATGGTTATAAACACAAAAAAGACATACCCCCTCAACCAGACCCAGGTACACACACCTACTAATCTACTTATCCATTACTGTGGCAGCCATACTTAAAGGGTAACTAAAGTAAAAAAAAAACTAATTTTGATTTATTCTCTTTAAAAGATAGTTTTATGGTTGTAAACACAAAAAAGACATACCCCCTCAACCAGACCCAGGTACACACACCTACTGATCTACTTATCCATTATGGTGGCAGCCATATTTAAAGGGTAACTAAAGTCAAAAAACTAATTCTGACCAATCATCAAAAAAGTTTGTTTTTTTAACCCCCATCCGGACACAGCTACACACACCTACTGATCTACTTATTCATTACTGTGGCAGCCATACCTAAAGGGTAACTAAAGTAAAAAAAAATTTTTGATCGATCATCAAAAAGATACAGAGAGATTCAATAAAAGTTCTTATGATTGAAAATGGTGCTAATTTTGCCCTAACCAATCAGATGTTAGCTTTCTGATTGATTGGATCAAAATTAGCACCACTTTGGACTGGATACACGCAAAAGTTTTTTTTGTCCCAAACAAGCGTTCACTACAAACTCATCATTCCCATTATTGAGTTTTAAAATCTGCAGCAAACACACATATTCCCTTCCAAAATGCAGCCCTTCAAGCCAAATTCAAAGTTTATACTTAAACTTTCCCTTTCTAATTCTCCTTTGTAAACAGAATCAAGGGTTTACGAATTATGTAAACCTCCCATATATGAAATCGAGGGTTCACAATAACTTCCACAAATTCGATAAAGTCTGAAAATCCTTGACTGTTCAATTGAAAAAGTTCAGCGTGTTCAAAAAAAATCCAAAATCCGGAAAGTCCAAGTTAGTTCGGATTCTGTTAATCCGATTCAGAACCGAGTTTGAGTCCATCTCTACTAACATGTATTCATTTATAGATTAAGAGCCATTTTTTTAAATTGTATTAATTAAAAGTACAGGACAAATATTTGAATTTCAGAAAATTAAAAACAGAGGGTCAGATATTGATAATCACAATGATGTCTTTATTTACAGCTATATAAAACACAAGAAGATATTGTTGTACCTATTACTTAAAAAAAAATACTGCTCACAGTTATTATATACATTCTCTTCCACTTTTAAAAAAATCTGTTGAATTTATACTCCTTGCTATTTCCTGCTGTGGATATTAGTGAGCTGACATTTCAGGTTCTGTAACGGTCCTTCTTCCCAGAATGCACAATACCTAGGAATGTTCTTAACAGTAATTTCTACTGATTGGCTGTTGGATGGGTGAAACATGCTCAGATCTCTACTGAGCAACTGAATCAACCCAGGCGCTGGGTCAAGGGCAAGACCGTAACGGTCTCTATTAGGGGTCCTGCAAACAGGAAGTCAGTATATGCAAGCATTTATTTATACACAGACAAAATGCTGTATGGGTAAGTTATAGGGTATCTCCACCATTTTCACCATATGTGAAAAGAAACTAAGACTGAATAGAGGCAGGGGGAGGGGGGTTTAGCACCAACTGTCTGCCATGTACAATGCTGTTTTGACACCTTACCCTGGGCAGTTTCGATAAAACACCCCTTAGCCTCAATGCATCGACACCTTACATTCAGAAGGTCCCTAACACCTTGCTGTAATATGCTAATTGGGACTTTCCAGGGTACTTATATTGCTAACAAATTCTTGTACAAGTCATTCTGAATTGAGGAAGCCAGTCAGGTGACTAGCGAAACGTCTTCAAGAACTAAGTCAAGTTGATCGAATTGAATACAACAGATTTAACAAGAACTTTAATTGAATCTCCCTGCATGTTTGTATATTTTCACCAATTAAATGCCAAAGCAAATAATGCTATGCAAACACTCCCATAATCCCAAAATTGAGTCCTTTAGGTATGGAGTGTATGGTAATAATAATTACTATTTAAACTATATACAAAAATATCTTTTAATAAATGTCGCCTTTAAAGGGAAAGTTCGGTGGAAAATATCATTTTTTTAAAAAATATTTAGTTTATATTATGCATACCTACAATAAAACTACAGTATGAAAAAATATTTCTCTTTTTTTCTTAAAAGTATATGCATTTGTACTGAACTTCCCCATTAAGATAGTAATACCATTTTAAAACAGCTTAAATCGGAGAAATGGCCTCATCTACTTCAAAGAGTAGAGCTTAAACCTGGATTCCCTGAATCAAGACGAAACTACTTTCAAGTGAATTCATATGAAAGATGGACACATATAAGACTTAACATCTACCCAGGTATATATAAATGCATCATGTTCATGATAAACATTTTTTTATAATGGAAGCACATCATGGTCCAGACTCATTGGGCACCCCAACCCCAAATGCCCCCCACGTATTAGGGCCCCACCCTCAGCAGCACTAACACACACACACACACACACACACACACACACACACACACACACACACACACACACACACACACACACACACACACACATTGAGTCTTTTTAATAACATTCACAGCATTCATAAAGAGAAAGAATAAGTCAAAGTTTTCATCAGGGAAGTGACTAGAAAGTACAGGACTCAGTGGCAGTGTGGGAAGGTATACTGTATAGTCAGCCCCCCTGTCCCTGAGCCTCACTGTGGTGGCATCCCTTGCTCTCTTGGTGTCTCTGCCCAATGCAGGCTTACACCTGGGCAGTACTCATGTTACTGGAAGCAAATAACTTGGGTTGATGCAATAAGTTTGCCAGTTAGATAATATCTGAATGGTTTCTGAAGATTCATAGCAAGGGGAAACTTTTGCACCTTTTATCTGTTGTATTCAATTATATCAACTGGACTTGAAATGTAGTTCTTGAAGACGTTTCGCTAGTCATCTGACTGGCTTTCTCAATTCAGAATTGAGAAAGCTTCTGAATTGAGAAAGCCAGTCGGATGACTAGCGAAACGTCTTCAAGAACTACATTTCAAGTCCAGTTGATATAATTGAATACAACAGATATACCATGACCTGGATGAATGAGAACCTTCACAAGCATTTTGCACCTTTTATTGCATCAGCCCCTAAGCTTTTAAAGGGCATGTCCAACCTAAAATAAACTTAGTTTAGAAATGTTTTCCACCACCCCAAACCTAGGTTTCGCATTATGCTTACATTCCAAAGATGCCCCTGAAGTGTCTTATCTAACCCGGTCCCTCACAACTCCTCCTCTGCCCGGCTGCTGCTAACTGCTGCTTAGTAAAGGCGATGTGACATCACACCCAATTACCTGACAGCCACAACCAGGAAATAGAGCATCCTTCAGTGCAGAAGCCCTCTGCTCCTGTTTTTCCTCAAAAAAAGCTTGGCGAGGTACTGAGTTTATTGAGAGCCAAACATCAACAGGTAACACAACGTTTCGGGGGTAACACCCCCTTCATCAGGTGATGATTCCCTTTGAAGTAGGGGAATTGGACTGTGTGAACCCATTCAGGGTTAGTGTGCATATGGACCTTTGTTACCCAAGTCACTTCAGGGGCATCTATGTAAATACAGCCTTGATTTGGATAAGTTTCAGTTGAAGTAATTTTGGGCCACACATTAAATGCATACATTTTATCCTATTCTTAGCTTTGGCTTATAAAAAAAAAAAGGAAACATCTTTTCTGTTTACTTTGCTATTGTGACTTGCTGTTATTTTGAACACAATTATAGGGAATGTTTGTCTACACAAGTGTCCTAAAGATCTCATAAACCTACCCAAGGCACCAAGTGCTCTACATAAATCATATACATTACATGATTTAGAAGACATATAAGGCAACAAATTCTTTAAAAGCTGGTAAAATAACCACAATTTATTTTGAAACAGATGGTGGAATAGCCCGTTTGAAAGTCTATGGTATTGGGCAAAGAGACTGGTCATCATGTGGTCAGAATGATCTGGAAGACCTGATTTCGATGGTTAATGGTGGTGTCTGTATCAGTTTTAGTGATGCTCATTATGGACACCCAAGGAATCTTATAGGTATAGCAGTGACGGTAACTTTCATTCTTTGATTTCAAACTTGAATTTTCAAATAATTTCAGGAGATGGCCAACTGAAAATAAAGACAAGAGATGATTTATTAATTTATAAAGGTGATTTCCCTATTGGAATCATGATAATTATTTTGAGCTTGTACACAACAGTCAAATTTTTAATTTAATAATTTTTTCATTAATAAATCTATAGGGCTGGTGTCTGTGTCTATTGTGGACTATGTATTTATTTTGTTCATAGTATCCTATTCCTTCTATTCTTTCTACATGTTGTGCAGGCCTTGGAAGAGCATGTGATATGGGAGATGGCTGGGAGACAGCAAGAAGACTGGACAGGCCACCAATATTAGAGGTCAGTAAGCTACGCAGTTTGTACTGTTGCTTACACAATGTTTACAAACCAGTACAGACAATACCACATAAAAAGATTATAAGGAAGGGGACGCCACGCAGTGTAGCTACTGCAGTGCTTTATTGCGACGTGTTTCAGACCTTCTCAGGGTGCTTTCTCAAGCAATCTGAAACATGTCGCAATAAAGCACTGCAGTAGCTACACTGCGTGGCGTCCCCTTCCTTATAATCTTTTTATGTGATATTATCCAGTTACACTGCTGGGTACGGAGCAGTGGGCAGGTGAGGACCCGAATGAACCCTGTACATTAGGTGATACCTATATATCAGTTACCTGTGAAACCAGCACAGACATCAGGGAGATGCAATACTTTACGTTCTTGTTAAATTTAGTGTAAAATCAATGCTACCCAATGTAATATCAGGTTAACATGGATTTTACATTCATTTTACAAGGCCTGCACAAAACTCTTTGGAAATTGCAAGCCAATGCACAGTGCAAGCTAAGTTATTTGTTGAGCTAAACATTACTATGTACAGAGAATCTAGATTAATATCTATATCAATATTGAACTTTATTTTGAATCTTGCTTTCTTCTTTAGGCTGATAGTAAAGGAATTCTCCAAGTACCGGGAAATGAATGGGCAGTTTTCCGTTTAGGCCACCCAGGCTTAATAACTCACATAGAAATAGACACTAATCACTTCAAAGGTTTGCACAATTTCTCAATATTTTGTGTTGTTTTAATTTACTAATAAAAACATATCATGGGGGCCAATTGTGAAACTTTTACATATTAGGTAATGCCCCAAACTCCTGCCAAATCCATGCCCTCCTACTGCAGCCAACAAAGGAAGAGGAGAAATTCAATAGAAATGGAGATTTAGATGAAGGGCAGAGCTGGAAACCACTTCTTCCTGTTACTCTGGTAAGGGAAATGTATTGATAAAGCCAAAGTAATGATATGTTATTCTGTGCTTATACTGTAAATGTTAAAGGGGCAGTCACTTCTAATCAGAGATACTGTATAAATAACGTGCAATAAGTAATAGATTCCCCTACTGCAAGTACATCAGGTGCATTCACTCTCACTTCACATTAGCACAGGGAGATGCAAAATAACTGATTGGACAGCTAAGCACTTCTTGTAAGTTTCCTTTAAATGCTAAGAAAACTAAAGTTTATGTGGCTAAATACATTTGTGTATTGTTTCTGATTTTCTACATATTTCTTATGGCTGGTTGGCCAAGACTGGCAACATTGTGGATTATGAAAATACGAATAACCATTTATAATTGTTATTTTCAAAAAAGCAGTTTGGTACAGGGAATTGTTGACCATTGCTCAATGGCCCATCTGGGTTAATCATTTTTCATTCGATACCTAAATATTAATTCCAAGGTGGCGAATGTTAAATGGCAGAACCGTGGAATTTACTGTTAGGAACATTCCAAGGTAGAGTGCATTCTGGGAAGAAGAAGGAACGTTACAAAACCTGAAATGTCAGCTCACTAATGTCAACAGCAGGGAATTGCAGGGGTATAAATTAAAGGTACACTGTAAAAACAAGTTAAGTTTAATTGTAAGCTACAGCTTTAAACCCCCCCTCCCTTTTTCTTTTCTTCTAGGCCCCTCCTGAGCCTACCTGTGCTGCTGTAAGGTTGCTGACATCTTGGATGCGGTTTGAAGACTGCTTAGCTTCGCCCCTCCGTGAGTTCTTGGATCTCCTTTTTATTCAAGTCCAAAAAGCACTCCTTATTTGCTCCATGCGCATGCGTGACGTCACAGTGCACGTGATGTGATGTCATTGTCCGCCGAGGGCGAGCACAGAGCAAACGAGGAGTGGAGTGCTTTTTGAACTTGAATAGGAAGGAGATCCAGGAACTCACTGAGGAGCGAGGCTAAAGCAGTCTTCAAACCACATCCAAGATGTCAGCAACTTTACAGCAGCACAGGTAGGCTCGAGAGGGATCTAGAGAAATAAAAAATGTTTTGGGTTTTTTTTTTTAAAGCTGCAGCTTACAATTAAACTTAACTTACTTTTACAGTGTACTTATCCTTTAAACTGATTTTTCAAAATGGAAGAGAATATGTAGAATAACTAGGTATGCATAATATAAACTTAGAATTTAAAAAATATTTTCCACCAAACTTTCCCTTTAAGGTATGTGTCAAGTTGAAGGTCAGGGGGATCAAATATTGGGCCAGTATAACTCGAGTGACACATGTGGTAAAAAATGGTGAAAAAGGTTTATAAAAATGGAAAGTACCTGGTGCAGGGAGGTTGGATTAATTATTTCTACCCAGGGCCGCCTCGCTAATGATGCAGGGTGCAGCACATTGCAGAGCGGCACCCTGTAAGGAAGCGGCAGCCGGCACTGTGGGGAAGGCAGAGGATTTTTTTTTTTTTTTTTTTACTGCCCCCGACTGCCCAACTCCCTCCCTAACTGGTGTGTGTGTGTGTGTGTGGGGGGGGGGGTTGTAACCTGGCTGGAGGAAGGAATACACACAGTCTGTACTGTCTGTTACTTACTTACCGGCCGCGCACACCAGCAGGCTCCGCCTCCATGCTCCATCCCGATACGAATCTCCAACGTCGTTGCGTGGCGCGTGCGACAGGCTGCTAGAGGCTAAAGAAGAGCTGCTCCGCCTGCACTTGTGTGTCGGAAATTGGTATTTGGAAATCCTATCCTAAGGCACAAACAACAAGTCAACTTAACTTTTATAGGAATGAGTATGGCTGGGGCCCTGGATAGATAAATAGATAGAGTATTAGAAATAGATAGATAGATAGATAGATAGATAGATAGATAGATAGAGTATTAGAAATAGATAGCTAGATAGATAGAGTATTAGAAATAGATAGATAGATAGAGTATTAGAAATAGATAGATAGATAGATAAAGTATTAGAAATAGATAGATAGATAGATAGAGTATTAGAAATAGATAGATAGATAGATAGATAGAGTATTAGAAATAGATAGATAGATAGATAGATAGATAGATAGGAGTATTAGAAATAGATAGATAGATAGAGTATTAGAGATAGATAGATAGATAGGAGTATTAGAAATAGATAGATAGATAGATAGATAGATTATTAGAGATAGATAGATAGATAGATAGATAGATAGATAGAGTATTAGAAATAGATAGATAGATAGATAGAGTATTAGAAATAGATAGATAGATAGAGTATTAGAAATAGATAGATAGATAGAGTATTAGAAATAGATAGATAGATAGATAGAGTATTAGAAATAGATAGATAGATAGATAGATAGATAGAGTATTAGAAATAGATAGATAGATAGATAGATAGAGTATTAGAAATAGATAGATAGATAGATAGAGTATTAGAAATAGATAGATAGATAGAGTATTAGAAATAGATAGATAGATAGATAGATGCAGTAGCTACACTGCGTGGCGTCCCCTTCCTTATAATCTTTTTATGTGATATTATCAGTTACACTGCTGGGTACGGAGCAGTGGGCAGGTGAGGACCCGAATGAACCCTGGTACATTAGGTGATACCTATATATCAGTTACCTGTGAAACCAGCACAGACATCAGGGAGATCAATACTTTACGTTCTTGTTAAATTTAGTGTAAAATCAATGCTACCCAATGTAATATCAGGTTAACATGGATTTTACATTCATTTTACAAGGCCTGCACAAAACTCTTTGGAATTGCAAGCCAATGCACAGTGCAAGCTAAGTTATTGTTGAGCTAAACATTACTATGTACAGAGAATCTAGATTAATATCTATATCAATATTGAACTTTATTGAATCTTGCTTTCTTCTTTAGGCTGATAGTAAAGGAATTCTCCAAGTACCGGGAAATGAATGGGCAGTTTTCCGTTTAGGCCCCCCAGGCTTAATAACTACATAGAAATAGACACTAATCACTTCAAAGGTTTGCACAATTTCTCAATATTTTGTGTTGTTTTAATTTACTAATAAAAAACATATCTGGGGGCCAATTGTGAAACTTTTACATATTAGGTAATGCCCCAAACTCCTGCCAAATCCATGCCCTCTACTGCAGCCAACAAAGGAAGAGGAGAAATTCAATAGAAATGGGATTAGATGAAGGGCAGAGCTGGAAACCACTTCTTCCTGTTACTCTGGTAAGGGAAATGTATTGATAAAGCCAAAGTAATGATATGTTATTCTGTGTTATTACTGTAAATGGTTAAAGGGGCAGTCACTTCTAATCAGAGTATAGTATAAATAACGTGCAATAAGTAATAGATTCCCCTACTGCAAGTACATCAGGTGCATTCACTCTCACTTCACATTAGCACAGGGAGATGCAAAAATAAATGATTGGACAGCTAAGCACTTCTTGTAAGTTTCCTTTAATGCTAAGAAAACTAAGTTTATGTGGCTAAATACATTTGTGTATTGTTTCTGATTTTCTACATATTTCTTATGGCTGGTTGGCCAAGACTGGCAACATTGTGGATTATGAAAATACGAATAACCATTTATAATTGTTATTTTCAAAAAAGCAGTTTGGTACAGGGAATTGTTGACCATTGCTCAATGGCCCATCTGGGTTAATCATTTTTCATTCGATACCTAAATATTAATTCCAAGGTGGCGAATGTTAAATGGCAGAACCGTGGAATTTACTGTTAGGAAATTCCAAGGTAGAGTGCATTTGGGAAGAAGAAGGAACGTTACAAAACCTGAAATGTCAGCTCACTAATGTCAACAGCAGGGAATTGCAGGGGTATAAATTAAAGGTACACTGTAAAAACAAGTTAAGTTTAATTGTAAGCTACAGCTTTAAACCCCCCCTCCCTTTTTCTTTTCTCTAGGCCCCTCTGAGCTACCTGGTGCTGCTGTAAGGTTGCTGACATCTTGGATGCGGTTTGAAGACTGCTTAGCTTCGCCCCTCCGTGAGTTCTTGGATCTCCTTTTATTCAAGTCCAAAAGCATCCTTATTTGCTCCATGCGCATGCGTGACGTCACAGTGCACGTGATGTGATGTCATTGTCCGCCGAGGGCGAGCACAGAGCAAACGAGGAGTGGAGTGCTTTTTGAACTTGAATAGGAAGGAGATCCAGGAACTCATGAGGAGCGAGGCTAAAGCAGTCTTCAAACCCCATCCAAGATGTCAGCAACTTTACAGCCACAGGTAGGCTCGAGAGGGATCTAGAGAAATAAAAAATGTTTTGGGTTTTTTTTTTAAAGCTGCAGCTTACAATAAACTTAAATTACTTTTACAGTGGTATATCCTTTAAACTGATTTTTCAAAATGGAAGAGATATGTAGAATAACTAGGTATGCATAAATATAAACTTAGAATTTAAAAAATATTTTCCACCAAACTTTCCCTTTAAGGTATGTGTCAAGTTGAAGGTCAGGGGGATCAAATATTGGGCCAGTATAACTCGAGTGACACATGTGGTAAAAAATGGTGAAAAGGTTATAAAAATGGAAAGTACTGGTGCAGGGAGGTTGGATTAATTATTTCTACCCAGGGCCGCCTCGCTAATGATGCAGGGTGCAGCATTGCAGAGCGGCACCCTGTAAGGAAGCGGCAGCCGGCACTGTGGGGAAGGCAGAGGATTTTTTTTTTTTTTTTTTACGCCCCGACTGCCCAACTCCCTCCCTAACTGGTGTGTGTGGGTGTGTGTGTGGGGGGGGGGGTTGTAACTGGCTGGAGGAAGGAATACACACAGTCTGTACTGTCTGTTACTTACTTACCGGCCGCGCACACAGCAGGCTCCGCCTCAATGCTCCATCCCGATAAGAATTCTCCAACGTCGTTGCGTGGCGCGTGCGACAGGCTGCTAGAGGCTAAAGAAGAGCTGCTCCGCTGCACTTGTGTGTCGGAAATTGGTATTTGGAAATCCTATCCTAAGGCACAAACAACAAGTCAACTTAACTTTTATAGGAATGAGTATGGCTGGGGCCCTGGATAGATAAATAGATAGAGTATTAGAAATAGATAGATAGATAGATAGATAGATAGATAGATAGATAGAGTATTAGAAATAGATAGCTAGATAGATAGAGTATTAGAAATAGATAGATAGATAGAGTATAGAAATAGATAGATAGATAGATAAAGTATTAGAAATAGATAGATAGATAGATAGAGTATAGAAATAGATAGATAGATAGAATAGAATAAAGATAGTAGATAGATAGGTATTAGAAATAGATAGATAGATAGATAGATAGAGTATTAGAAATGATAGATGATAGATAGATAGATAGATAGAATAGATAGATAGATAGATAGATAGATAGATAGATAGATAAGATAGATAGATAGAGTATTAGAAGATAGATAGAATAGATAGAGTATTAGAAGATAGATAGATAGATAGGATAGAGTATAGTAGATATAGAAATTAGATAGATAGATAGATAGATAGGAGTATTAGAAATAGATAGATAGATAGAGAATAGAGATAGATAGATAGAGAGGAGTATTGAAATAGATAGATAGATAGAGAGATAGATTATTAGAGATAGATAGATAGATAGATAGATAGATAGATAGAGTAGATAGATGATAGAGATAGATCGATAGATAGAGGTTTAGAAATAGATAGAAGAAGAGTATAGAAATAGATAGTTAGATAGAAGATAGATAGAGTTAGAAAACGTAGATAGATAGATGAGTTAGATAGATAGAATAGATATAGATAGAGATAGAATAGATAGAAGATAGATAGAGTATTAGAAAATAATTAGATAGATAGATAGAGTATTAGAAAAGAGATAGTAGATAGATAGATAGATAGAGTATAGAAATAGATAGATAGATAGATAGATAGATAGATAGAGTATTAGAAATAGATAGATAGAATAGATAAGATAGATAGGAGTATTAGAAATAGATAGATAGATAGAGTATTAGAGATAGATAGATAGATAGATAGATAGATAGATAGATAGATAGATAGATAGATAGATAGATAGGAGTATTAGAAATAGATAGATAGATAGAGTATTAGAGAAAATAATAGATAGATGATAGATAGACAGATAGATAGATAGATAGATAGATAGATGGCAGTTAGGCTTACAAATCTTTTGGCCAAAACCTTTATTCCACAGGAAGTATGGTTGATCTGGGGTGGGGAATGGGGATACTATTCTAGAGTGTGGGTCCTTCAATGATTGTAAATAAATGGAGGAATGATATGTAAATACAATGATAATGACAAAAGTTAAATCAACAGTATAAAGCCCTCCCACTCTGGACAAGCCACATCCCACTTCCGGACAAAGCACACCCACTTTCAATTCTAAAACCACACCCTTCCGGCGGCGAGGGGGGCAGCATTTGGAATTTTGTGTCAGGTGGCAAAAGTCTAGAGCGGCCCTGTTTCTACCTCACAATATTGTTTAGTTTAGGAGCTACAGCACGTACAGATTTCATTGGCCAGGTTAGTCCTGGGCTATTCTGTATTAAAGATAGAGCTGAAGCCAGGAGGAAGACTGTCAGAATCTATTTTCTTGGTTTCTCCTCACATAAACAATATGGGGAGGTAGGAATTACCAATCCTACATCCCTGTCCCAAGTATTTTTCATTTAAATAATTTAAAAAAACTTTATACACACGTTAGTTCCCCTTTAATCTAACTGTATATCCTGTTGCTTAACTTATTTCTACAAGGAGAGGAATGGTTCTTTTGGGGTAATATCATAATGAATGTGTTCATTTTTAGATCAGTCCTCACAAAAGGCACTTTATTGAATGCATCCTCTAGCACTACACGAGGTAATAAGTCACGTAAAAAAATAACGATTGCTCCAGATGGAGGTGTGAGCAGAATTCGACTTTGGGGATTTCCTCGTCTTCTTTCTGAAATGATTTTAAAAGACAAATATACCAGTGATTTATTTTAAAGTCACACATTCTTTTTATGTTTTATTTTTTCCAAAAGTAAGTATAGCAGTAAATATGAACAGATTTTAGCACACGTAGGGCATTAGACTTAGTAAACCAAAGGAAGTGAACCATATGTTTTATTTCTCATATGTCTTACTGTTATCATTCTAAAACCTGTATAGATAAATGTTTTTAATAGAGAGAATAAAAACAGGAAGGTATAATAGATCGTATAAACAGTTTTATGAAAACTTCTCAAAACATTTCTAAGGACCTTCTACCTCAATGAATTAAAATACACAGTTTGTAAAGAGAGACTGGATTCATTCCATTTACTTTTCACTAAATGAAAGCAAAGCTTGCAGTGTGCAAACACCACTGTATAAAGGGTAAAAATACTGCTGATCCCGATATGTAAGTGATCCGTGCTTCCAGTCTTTCAGTTGCGCGTCGCGCCTTAGCCATAGGTGTGCATAAGTGTACTTATGCAGCTGCCCCAAGCAAAGGACAAAGTCACGCTAACCATTAGTGATCCGCACTTCAAGCAACTGTGACCGGCAATGTATAGGGGTGAGTATATTGTATCCGTAGGAGCACATCTACTTACTGTATCCACTGTACCACCAAAAATAGTGGCAAAAAATGACCTGTTTATCAGGCTGTACATCCAGAAAAACAAACAATATATTATAACAGACAACCTGCACTCTCCCCAAAAGATGATAAACGGGCGTATAGTCAATAAAACTGAAATAAATTTGCCAATGTTATTTTCCTGATTATGACCATTTGTTAACAGTCATTCGAATGGGACATGAAAACTAGCTACAGTGTATAATCCCTTCCGTTCTTCAATCAATTTACAGGAACCAGGAATGAGGAGTAAGAAATGTATCTTTGTGCATTAGACTTAGTAAACCAAAGGAAGTGAACCATATGTTTATTTCTCATATGTCTTACTGTTATCATTCTAAAACCTGTTAGATAAATGTTTTTAATAGAGAGAATAAAAACAGGAAGGTATAATAGATCGTATAACAGTTTTATGAAACTTCTCAAAACATTTCAAGGACTTCTACCTCAATGAATTAAAATACACAGTTTGTAAAGAGAGACTGGATTCATTCCATTTACTTTTCACTAAATGAAAGCAAAGCTTGCAGTGTGCAAACACCACTGTATAAAGGGTTAAAAATACTGCTGATCCCGATATGTAAGTGATCCGTGCTTCCAGTCTTTCAGTTGCGCTCGCGCCCTTAGCCATAGGTGTGCATAAGTGTAATTATGCAGCTGCCCCAGCAAAGGGCAAAGTCACGCTAACCATTAGTGATCCGCACTTCAAGCAACTGTGACCGGCAATGTATAGGGGTGAGTATATGTTATCCGTAGGAGCACATTCACTTACTGTATCCACTGTACCACCAACAATAGTGGCAAAAAATGACCTGTTTATCAGGCTGTACATCCAGAAAACAAACAATATATTATAACAGACAACCTGCACTCTCTCCCAAAAGATGATAAACGGGCGGTATAGTCAATAAAACTGAAATAAATTTTGCCAATGTTTATTTTCCTGATTATGACCATTTGTTAACAGTCATTCGAATGGGACATGAAAACTAGCTACAGTGTATATTCCCTTCCGTTCTTCAATCAATTTTACAGGAACCAGGAATGAGGAGTAAGAAATGTATCTTTTGTGCAGTCCCCTGCCAGCTGCAATGACAGGTCCCGACTGCTTCCTGCTTCACTTTAACAATATCGTGTGAAAGAGGAAGCTTTCGGGACCTGTCAGTGCAGCGTGCAGTGGATCCTTTACCTCCCGTTCTTCAATCAATACATTAAAGGAATGATTCATTTTTTAGTGAAATATTCTTTAAAAGGATTTTAATATTGCCAACACTATTAAAGGGCATGTCCACCCCCAAAACTATAATCCCCCCCAGTAATGGCCCCATCATGTAGTGTAATAAAATCCTTACCCTCCATCCAGCTCCATATGGTTTCCTGTAGTCCCCCCAGAAAGTCCCAAAAACTTCCCACCAGGAGGATAGCAGAGTCCATATAGGACTCTGCCTCCTACCTGGCCTCGGGAGAAGTTTGGCATGCGTACTGCAGCCCTTCTCCCCCTCCCCCCCTCCTCTCCCTCCCGTTTTGTATCCCTCCCCTACCATAAAAAACCCTTGGCCACCTAATAAATATGTTCTCCCAGCCCAACCGCTAAAAAATTATTTAGAAAGTCCCCAGAACTGTACTTACCTTCCCTCTCTCCCCCGGCATTCTGAGAAGCGGCAGCCGCGTCCGTGATTGGTGGCTCCTCAGCCAATCACGGAGCGGGCATGCTGGTCCCGCCCCCTGCTTGCAGTGTCTCGCAAGCAGAAGGCCGGGCCGGGTGCCGGAGGAGAGAGGGAAGGTAAGTAAAGAACTGGGGACTTTCTTAAATTAATTTTATAGCTGTTGGGGCTGGGGGAGGGTATTCTATTACCTGGCAAAAGCTTTAATTTAGGGTGGACATGCCCTTTAAACAGGGAAACTAAACACTATAGCAAAAGGATGTAGGAATTATTTCTATATAATATATACATATGGTATATGGCCTTCTTTTAGATTAATAACTTATGTTAATTACTACATTACGCTGATGTAATGTAAACTTGAACTATTTATGTATCCTTCTATTACCATGGCAATCTAATGAGTTAACTCATTGCTGTCCAAGGATAAAAGTTGAGAAGAACCTTCTTCTCAATGACAAACAGTACCTAGGGGTGAAGAAAGCCAGCTCCACACCACCCAGGTTATGCCCTGGCTTAGCCCAATCCCCACCTATACTGGGACATGCCTAGGCAGTCTGAGTGGCAGGACAGACCTCTATATATTGGACTGTCCAATCAAAATTGGGATGTTGGGAAGACTTTAATTACAGTTTCTCTTAGTTTAAGATTTTATATATGGTTCTCTTACATTTCTCTGATTTATTCTTGCTGCTTCTAGGATGAGTTTTTATTCATTAAGGTACCAGTGGCATCAAGAGCCCCAGGAGCCTCCTTCATTAATTATTGTGTACTACATACTTCTAAGCATCTGTCTGTTAAATTGTAGATGGCGTTTCATCTATTAATGAAATATTTAGAAGGATAATTAAAACTGATTAGATTGTAGGTATAACTGGTCTCCCATCAGGATAAACTTCCTTTCATTGTTTTACTGTCTCAATATTTACAACTTTGTTATTTATGCCACCTATGACTTTAATTAATGGGTTAAATGTTTTCAGTTAGTGCGTGTGTGCGCTTATTCTTTCTTATCATTGGTCAGAATGTACTGGTGAATTATTAAATCAAGGCTACCATTACATTTACAGATATACAGATATAATGTTCCGCTTTCTTTGATTTCTAATTTTCATTTAATAAATTGACTGAAGTTGGTAAAAAAGCCCACTAGGTGGCTCCAAGCTACTATTACATGGATCAAGTTACTTTACATCCTTTTAATTTTATCAGGATTAGACACAAATTTCCTGAAAGAGAATTTTTTTCTCTCTCCCAGGCATCTAGGAGATTAAATAGTTGCTTTTCAATAATGTCTAATGATTTCCCCTCTGTAATGTTTGTGCTATGTATATTTTCATTCAGAAGATGTGATGTGTAATTATGCGCCAGTTTTCCACTTTTATTTACTGATTGATTTGGTCACAGCCAAAAACGAGTCAATAGTCTGAAGTCTTATCTTTAGAATAAGATTTTCTTATTGCAATTGCCATTGTTGAACTATGTTTATCTAAAAAACTATTGATGCCCCAACTTTATCAGAAACTGCATATTACAACGGTACCCAAATATAAATAAACGGGCAAAGGAAATAAATTGCCTCTAGGATGGTTATAAATAATTCTCTGTAATAACAAAATTGTTATATTCTTCTATGTAGCAACATTAGTTATATATAAAAATGATGGAGACCTTTAGGAAAGGGCCAGGTAACTAGAGATGGGATCTGGGTCCAACTCGGACCTGGATCCGACATGGAACCCCTCAATTCCGAAATTCAAGTGTTCTGTCCGAAATTGGGTGTATCGTCCAGATTTTGGGACTTCGGAACGAATTTTCAATAATTATCGAACATTCAAGGCTATTTTTGGTAATCTTCAAAAATAGCCTTGAACGTTCAATAATCCTCAAAAGTAGTTTCTGATCAAAATGTGCTCCAAAGTCCCATTCTGTTTTTGTATTTTCGGATCTTGGGATTTTCCTGAGATCGGTAAATCTGAAAACGGAATGGATCTTATCATTTTCGTCGATCTCTACAGATGATAGCATTTGACAGAATGAACAAAGCGCCATGTTCCAAATGCTAATGTTAAATGCACTTAGGTGCCTCACGTAAATGCCAGAACCAGGGTTTGTGTCTCATTTACATATGACCGGAGGAGTGACTGAGACCTTTACATATATTCCGACATATTAGTAGATTGGTAGATAAAAATTAATCAATTAAATATTAATGCAAAATGTGCTACTTCCTGAAAGAACATTCAGCACATTGTAAATGAAAATAAGTTAAATTAAGGCAATTAAAGTTTGCAACTTTAATTGCCATTGTAATTCACAGCCAATTCATTAACAAGTAATGTCCCTTCTTTGGTTCAACACTGTACAATGCCTTTTGCACCTAGCACCAATTAAAGGGCAAAATCTAATGAAGCATGAAGCAATGTATGTAGTGCATAGTCATTTAAGTCAGCTAACATAAATCAGATTAGTTTTATAGTCCCCAACTTACTGTTACCACAATGAGACATAGGGCTAGGTGAAACAATTGCAAGGTTGGTAGAACAAGGGTTAGAGAAACTCCAATATTTCAGTTGCGACAGATGATCGTGTGTACATAACCTAAGGATACATTTTATATCTTGTAATGTTAATTTTATCCCTGATCAACCACAATATTATCCTTCAGGGTCATATGGGTCCCAAAATAATGATTTATTGACAACTTCACTTGTAAAGATTCTTTTTAAAAATAGTACCTGTTGCAGGGGGGTCAGATTGATTATTCCTACCTCTTATTATCATTTCATTGAGGAGCGACAGCACGTATTTATTTTATCTGCCAGGTTAGTGTCATGGGCTTTCCTGTACTAAAGATAGCCAGAGCTGGCACTCCCCATAGAAACAATACTAGAAGGTAAGAATTATCAATCCAACCTCTCTGCCCCAGGTACTTATCATTTTAACTGTTTTTAAAAATAAACTTTATACACACTATAGTTCTCCTTTAAATATATCTAGTCCTCCCAAGGATATATTAAAATCTTTACAGTATTGCAAAAATATCTGGGGTCAGCTAAGGATCCAACATTTTCTGTGTCCTGGTTTATTGTGTAAAGGCCCAAAAGGTAGAAAATACAGGAATTTGCACTGTTTCCTGCCTTTTAAACTGGAGTGCTTTGTATGATCTAACTTGGTTTCCTGATGTCACTACAGCTTGTTAGTGTTGCCCACCCAGGGGACCAGGATTTCCAAGGCGGGGATTCCAAAAATAATTCTCATTGGCAGTAGCGCAATTAGAGCATCACTGGAATGCTAGCCGTGTAAACATTCATTTTTAAAGGTCACTCTCACCTATCAGTGTTCCTTCTGTATATTTTTCTTGCCTTTCCTCTGCAAATGCTCATTTTGTATAACTGTGAGGTAGCAGCCAATAAAGAAGATGACAGCCGTCTGATATTTCAGAGGTTGCCTCTAGAAAGATTATTAAAGTCCTGGGCTGTCTCTCAAAATCTAAGACTATTGACCCCTAGTCTGAGGTGAACCCCCTTCAAGCTAACCTGTACTATCACTCTTTTTATAATCAATATATTGTGAATAATGTGCAGTACACCCTATTATAAATGATAAGGATATTAGAAGTTATCAAGGAGTTCCATGGCTATATAAACGTTCAGAGTATAGCCCTGTATATAACATCTAAACATTATTCAATGCTTGTTACAGGTTAGTATTATAGTAAAACAAAATCCTGTGCACCCTTGTTCCTTTCTGTTCCTGTATAAAAACCTAGGCTCTGGGGGCAGAACTATGGACAATGGCTGTACTAAATGGGTTAATTGATATGATACATGAAATTTTGCATAAAGGGGACAAGCACCTTTTCGGGTCATTGTGTGGGCTCTATTACTGTCTATATGGGCAATCTTACACCTGCCCCCAAATATAAACACTTTCACCTTGCTCCTGACTCACTTTGCAGTTTCTGATGACCTCAGTAGGGGGATAAGCAAGGAAGAATCAGGGTGGAGTGTGGAGATAACTAGGATATCAGTACTAAAAAGTCTGGAACAGCAGCTAATTATGTGCCGGTAGAAAGGGGGGTTCACTTAGATACTTGAGAAAAGGTCTGTGTGACCCAAAACATGTTGGTTGAACACGTATTAAAGTAATATTAAGCAGTTATTCTGCCTGATTTTCTTCCTTCCAACAAACACCAACATTTTTAGTGGATGGAAGCACAGTTGGACATAATTAAAGCCAAGCACTGCAAGTGGGACATTGTGTTGAAGAAGGGTTTCTCTAAGGGTGTTCCGGGGCACACTGGTGGGACTTAAAGAGCCAGAGGTATGGCTCAGAATTTTGGTATTTTTGGTATTTAAGTATAACTTAAATTTTCTAATCTTGTACATAAAATCTATATTATGATAACATTTCAACACACTCAATGTAGTGTTCCATTACACTAAATTGATTTGAATACAATACACACTGTAAAGTGCATATATAAAATATAACTTAAAATCCAATATTAAGTACACAGGTATTCCTCAAGATAAATTTGCACTTCCAAGTGGGCCACGGTCTGAAAAAGTTTGAGAACCATTGTTTTACAGTACCGATGCAAGATCTGGGAAAACTATTATTATTAAACTGACCAGATATGGCCAAAGAGTTACTCTGTTGACCACATCCTTTCCACCCTCTCCAAGAAAGACCTTTCCCTACAAATTAGGGCTGGGGTGCCACTGCACTCTTATGGTCTCATTTACGGAGGAGCGATGCAGCCATGCTCTTAAAGTCACTCTAACCTATTTACGATCGGGTAGGTCGACTTTAAGGCTCGGTTTGCAGCGGCTGAGCGAGAACCGGAAAAACTCTTGCGCAGCCGTCACAAGCCTATTTACCAGAGGTTGCACAGCTGATTGCGAGTAAGTATTTAACGCCAGCAGATAGCCGGCGTTAAATACTTACGTGCGGATGAGATTCACCCAGAGCCACACAGCCTCTGGTAAATCCAATACGGGAGATTTGCCAGAGAGCTTGCGGCTCTGGGTAAATCTCCCGGTTAGCTTGTTATTTTATGTAAAAATAAATCTCTTAACTGTTAACTGAGAAAATTAACTTTATATCTGGATCAAACATTCTCTGGAAATTAGGCTTTTTAAATTATGTTTATTTAAGTCAAGTCCAGCCCCAAAATGAAAACTTACATACAGGTAAATCCCCCCCAAAACCCTAAACGGTAATAGTTTGAAATCTGAAATATATAAGTCTAACCTGAAATCCTGCACAATGTCCTGTTTCCTCTGTTTCTGCTTCCTGGTTCTTCCAGTTAGCAACTGTCAGTTATGGATTTGTCAGTTGACATCAGTTGAATGTTAATCCCCTGTCTGCCTCTTCTGAGCATGCCCAAGCTCAGTACAGGTTTCTAAATTGCTCAGTTTCCATGAGGAATCCAGAAGCATAGCAGACATACAGTAATGAATTCATAGGACAAAGTATGATATATCAACATATTTTAAAGAGGCCATTCTTTCTAAAAGATGTTCTTATGAGGGTGGAGTTGTCCTTTAATTACATAGGCACCATAATTTGTTAGTTACATCATTTAGCAGTTATAGAAAATTACCAGAAAATATGATGAAATGGGCATTGCAAGGATCCAAACCATTTGTCTGAATCTTTAGTATATGTGCTAAATAGTCATTATTGTACATTCGTGATTATGTTCATATTAAACCTTACTATTTTATAAATATAATACAATCTATATCTATATATCCTCCACATCACTAACAGGCCATTATGAAAAGTTTGACAAATGACCATGATAACTGTCAGATTATTTAATTGGTCATGGCCTGAGGATACACATTAACAAGGCTGAAGGAAAGATATAAAGTGCGTGGGACTGTTGGATTCACCACCATAAAGTGGGAATATTGTAAAGAAGTTTCAGTATCTTCACACCAGAAACAAATTATCTCTTCTCTTTTTTACAGCTGGATTGAAATAATTTACATCAATGTGTTCCTCTAGGGAATGTCTCTTAATATAACCGTTATTAAACTCTGACTGACAAGTGTTTCCGTACACAAACAGTTTAAAATCAGCTTTAGATAAAAATCTATAGCTTAAAGGTTTGGAATTTTTTTTTGTGTGTGCAAAGAATATGATATGCCTTGTGCAGGGGTGTGAGATTCCTGGATATTCACATGCACTTATGTGTCAACATTACGATAAGAGCTGGAACATCATTATGCCATGTTAGGTTGCAGAAGAGTAGTGTTTCTTAGCCAGGGGCCAGGGCTCTTTAAGATACAATCATTTCCCCCATACATTATAAAGTCTACACCCCAAGGAGGTAGGAAATCATATTGCTATCTCCCTGGTGGCCATGTGAAAACATAGATAGCAGTCACAGTAATGCTCATGCAGCAGCTGACAGAGCACAACTCTCTTCAGACTGCCTCTGTCATATCTCTAACATTAATTTGACATACAAATCATACGTACATATAAAGGGAAAAGTTACAGGTGCACTGAGGAGAGAGATAAGCTGCTACATAAGCGGTACTTTCTGCAATGGGCTACCGAGGAAGGTGGGTATATGATTTTCTATAATGTTTGGGGTCATTCGGTATAATTCCCTTCAAAGTTCCCAGTATGGATGGATCTGTATGGATCCACCCTTGTAATTAGTGCATTATATCTCAAATTATATTAGTATAAACTGTGTATTTTAAAGGATTGATGGCTGCGAAAGAGCCATGACAATTGTTCCCCAAGAATGAAAAGGTTGAGAAACACTGAGAGAGTCCAGGGAATACAGAATGTTATTGTTTATTTATTTTTTTTTAATCATGCGGTGAAACCCCAAAGTGCCTATTGTACTGAAAACCCCTTTGAGAAATGGTACTTCAAAGTCTTACTTTTGTCAAATCATTGCTGTAAACTCAAATTGAAAGAAAATATTGACTTTAAAGATTAAAACACAGTTAGGGTTTTTATGAAATGTAAAATTTATGGGGAACATAGAAAATGTAGACAGCTTTTGCCTCCTTGATCAATCATTGACAACAAAGGATCCATCAGCTAGAAATAGGATGCAGAATGGCACTTGGTAGAACAAGGATAAAAGACCCGTAGAAATCTTCAAATGAACTTGTATGTCTATAAAAATAAATGAAAGAATTGTCTAGGCAACTGTATTTTCTGTTTCTCCGCATGTGTATGAAGCAATAAAGGACAGGGAAAGTATAAATACCTTTGAACACACTAAAAGGAAAATGAACACATAGATGCCTGACCTGATTTTGTACTTAAAGGATTAATGACCTGATCGAAGGGTCAAAGATGTCCTAATTTGGACAGATCACAAGAAGACTGAATTAATTAAAGACACTTGAAAAGGTTGAAAGGAAACAGTAAGAAGACCAGAAACAGAAAGATGATTTGATTGAACCAAAACATTCATGAACACGCCCCTGAGAATCATGAAAACACAAATAGAAGATGAACCTTTCCATGTGATCACAGGTTTAAATCAATGGAAGTTAGGGATTTGGTTTTATTAGTCACAACTAATTAAAGAATGATGTCAGCCCTTTAATTTGTACTAGCATACCAGTAAAAATGTAAGAAAAGCCAAATGCTCACCGAATGTCTATAATTAGGGACCATGTGTTTGTGGGCTCTGTGAAAAGTCTATGTAAATTCAGTATGTTTCATGACATTTTTGATATTCCAATTCCATCAAACATTTTAACTGACATTCCCAGTTTTTACATGCAGGATTTATTTCTTCTTTAAGGGACATGTTCACCCAACAGTACAAAAAGACCCCACCCAATTCCAAAACTTACTTTGGTTCCAGGCATTTCTGAACAGAGATCTTCAGTACTAACTCCATCTAACCCTCTTCTTCCTTCCCTGGTCCTTCCAGGAATCACAGTCAATGACTTATGATGGCTACTTGAGCCCCTGTAAAGTCATCAGAGGAGGTGGGAACCTTAAGAAGAGGGACCAGTGGAGAAATACTCTGGTCTCTGTGAATGCTGGTGCCAAAGTAAGTATCATGATCAGGGCCATTTTTAGGCATAGGCCACCTTGGCAAAGAACTAGGGTGCCTATGTTGAACCAGGGTGCCTATCTTGTATTGAGTAGAGAGTCTGAACTCCACACACTTTATTTAGCAACAAATGTTGCAAATGAAGTGAAGATGAAAGAAGGAGGGGGGAGGATGAGCTCAGCTAAAAGTACTGAGAAGAGCAGTTCTAAAATGCCAGGTAAAAGCTGCTGCAGACTTTATAACGGTGGTCCCTGTGAGTAGCAGCCATGAGATCCCTATCCCTGCCTCTTTCTTCCATCCATCAAACTCTCCAATCAGAAGTTAGAGTAGGTGAACAATTCAATGGAGGAGACATGGATAGCAGGTACATACTGTATATCATGTCAATACTGGCAACTGAAAGGGTTCAAGTTAATACTGTGCTGGCACTGCAAGTGTAAAAGGCAATAGGTAATCACAGGTGGAGGTTCACTCTCTCCCAAGCAGTGGCTGCAGACACCTCAAGTGTTTCTCCCTCAAGAACCAGCAATATCTCAGAAAATAAAAAAAACGGAGGGTCGCACTCCAAATAATTATAGATTTATTGTGAACCACACATCACACAAAACACAATATTTCGGGGGGATGTGAAGTGCCCCCTTCTTCAGGTGAACATCACCGGAAGAAGGGGCCACTTTACATCACCCAAAACATTGTGTTTTGTGTGATGTGTGGTTCACAATAAATATATAATTATTTGGAGTGCGACCATCAGTTTTTTTATTTTCTGAGGTAAATGGCAATACCCTGGGAAAATGCTGACACTGAAAGTATTAATAGGAAAGTCTGTTGGCATTGAAGACTGGCACTGAAAGTGTTAATGGCAATACTATCAATACTATGGGGAAGTCTGCTGGCACTGAAAGTACTAATAGTAAAGTCTACTGGCACTAAAGGGTTAATGGTAATGTTCTGATGGCACTGAAAGTAGTAATGGTAATACCCTGGAATGTGCTGGCACTGAAATTATTAATGCCAAAACTCTTGGAAAATCTTCTGGTACTGAAAGAGTTAACCATCTTAGATCTCACCAAATTTCCTTCTAGGTGGGAGGGTGCCTGTTTCTAAAATGGCTAGAAACAGCCATGATTATGATCTTAGGGGTGGGGTGGTCAAATCTACTGCTGGGGGTGGACATGTCTTTTAAGGTACTTGAGCATGGTTTATGACTGTTCTACATTCTAGTGTCTTGCTTTAAATTTCCAACCTCATGATGTAGAGTATTTTTCCTTTATATATTAAAATATATAATATATATATATATATTATTATATATATATATATAATTATGGCCATTATTTATAACAAAACATTATAATACTTAATTAATATTTTAGTTGTGACAAAAACAATATAATGTGTTCTTGTCTGCAAAGTTAAAATAATTGTCAGCAATTAAACATTATAAACAATTGAACATGTCCTATAATGAAAAAGATCAACATGAAAAACAAAAGCTAAATTTGTGGCTTATGCTAATTACTAATCAATTACGAATCAAGAAAATTCAGAAGTAAATAATTAGTACAATTTAACACTATAGAAGGACTACTAATGTTAATTTTAATGTAAACGTATTTTCATTAGTTTTTTTATTATGTATATTGATTATGGGGGCGTTCCTGAAACACATTTTTTTTGGTGTTTTATCCAGATCATTGAAAACACACCGAAAACGCACGTTTGTGGGTGCGTTGCGATTTGCGTTCCGCAATTTCAATACTTAAAAAACCGCATGCGCAAACGCAACAAAATTGCACATGAAATCGCTTACGTTTACGTTGCAGTGTGGCAGTGCCCTAACTTATTGGCAAGTGTAAATTTACAGCTGTTGTAAATATGGGTGGTTGTGTTTCCATTATAATCAGTTTCCTATTCCAGTGAATATAAATAGAAATTTACGTAACAAGAAAGAAAACTGCAATACTGTGCCTTTTACACAGATGCTTCAATTCTGTCCAGCGTTAAGTATTGTACAATGGCATTGATAAATTACATCCTCGTCATTAAATTCTGATAACTGAGAAATGCAGATAGTGCAAAGTTTTACAACTTACACTTGCTATATCTGTTGTATTCAATTAGATCAACTGGACTTGTAATGTAGTTCTTGAAGACGTTTCGCTAGTCATCCGACTGGCTTTCTCAATTCAGACACCTTATAATGATGAATACTTGCTACATAGCAAAGAAACACATTTTATGTGAGAAATTTTAGGTAGACCTTCATTGCAAATTAAGTTTTATCCTATAACAAGGCTCTAATACTCCAGCTCTAGAAACGTACCAATAGAACAATAAATCTTACCTTGGAAACCAGTTTATAGTTACTTTTCTTGTATTCTACTGAATATATTGCCCATTTATCTGCAATAAGTTTAGTCATACACACCAGGCCTTATTCCAGCTGATTATATGGGTCTTCTATTACATATATATACACACTAAGAACACCTTTTTACCCCAAATTGTCAATCACCCTATCAGTATCAGAAGTTATTTGGAGATCCAATAGGAAAGTAGTCCATAGAAGACCTACAAACTTATGCTGGGTACAAACCAGCCAATATTTTGGCCGACCGACCGATTCCCGGCACTTTCGGTCGATTGGCCCCAAATATTGGCTGGTGTGGGGTGGGCGGCCATGACCCACCTTGATCATTCGTTTGGCCAAATCGGCCGAACGAACGATCGGACGTGTCAGTAAATTTCGATCAATCGTGCAGTTCCCTATGGGACCGCATGATCGATCTTTTGCAAATTCGGCCGCAGACGACCGACTGACATTTGTCCCGACCGAGCGCTCGGTCGGGACAAATAGTCCCTCCATGTGTACCCAGCCTTAGATATTTCTTACATGTTATGTTTTAGTGCTGCAAAGAATCAATATCCCTATTAAGACATCTAAAGGCATAAAGGTAGGTCCAGGTTTAGGCTGGCCCACCAGGTTACAGGGGAATCCTCCAGTGGGCCCACAGCCCTTTCACCCATGAAAACAGAGAACATTGTTCAAATTCAGGTACTGAGACAGTAAGAGACGCAAGTTAATAAACATGCAGTCAGAAGGAATGATGATTTTCATGATTTAAAAAAAAAAAGGATTGAAATATTGAGTGGGCCCTATAATGTTTCCTGGTGGGCCCCTAGTCTGCTGTTTTCTAGTGGGCCCCATCACCCTAGTCTGACAAACCAAGGGGATACTGCCAACTATACAAAGTCTGAGTCATTTCATTTAGATTTTATTTTATACATTTATACTACCAATAAAACGTCCTTTTTGAAATAATTGAATTTGCTAAAATGCTACACAGTTTGCCTTTATTTTTCATCTTTTAATCTAAGAAGTTATCACTTAGTGGGGAAAAAAATAATGGGTGAGTTTAAATATCAATTATTCATTTTAGTAAAATAGAGATACAGATAAAAGAATCTAAATTAAATCTGTAATCTCTTCATAAAAAGCAACGCGCTTCAGTTTCACAAGTTCTTTTCAATTAGAAACGTAAGCATTTTTGCTCAGATGAAGATAGTGGATATCATTACTGTCATTACCTTTTTGCAAATGTAATATAGTTCAACTCTTTCATTTTGTCTTTTTTCAACCCTAAGAATAGCAGTTCTTGGTGCTAACTAAGTAAAAAGAACCCATAAAAAGAAAAAAGTGGATTTGTTGGTTGTGAGATCGTTTATGTAAATCCATGTATTATTTCTTAACGCTTACATAATTGGAATCTTCCAGTGAATAAAGCAATTGTTAGGCTTTTTATGTCACAACAAATTAGAATTCTAATGCATAGCAAACTCCAATCAAATGACATATATGTTTTATATATTTTCATTGTGCTGCTGAAAACCCTGCCCTTCTCCGTGGATAAATGAAAGCCATAAATTAAATAAGTTGGCCAGAATATTTTAAGTCCAGCTGCTATGACAACGTTGCTTGAATCTACTTTTACTATTACCAACCTTTAATGCACTAAATTTTATTCTGGAAATATAGTATGTATGAGAGAGGAATTTAATTGGATGTGTGCTAGGATTCTACTTTGCTTGATAATATTAAGGTATATCTCAGAACTGTAGGAATTCTATGCTTGTTATGTTACGAAAGGTGACCATCTGCAGTATATGAATGTCTCTGTGTCGCGTAACAGTTGGCTAATGTGTTGACTTACATTTACTTATCTAATAGACTCTATGACTACTTTGGACAATGTTTTCTTACCTTGTTTTGATACATCAAGTTTATAAATTTAACTATCCAGGTTTAACATGGAACACTGCTTTTGAATTATACAGTTTTTTCACCCTTCTTTATCAATTTTTTCAATCCGTTCCACTCGAGGAGTCACGGATTTTCGAAAAAATCCGAAGATTCAAAAACCCACAAATCCGCCATTAAAGTCAATGGGAAATCAATGCTGAAATTTCTGCCTTAAATTAACGGTTTAAATTGCAGTGGTAACTTACTGTAAATGGCTCTGGGACCTGGAAAAGAATTCAGGGAATACATCCCCGTGGGATGAACAGCAAAAAAATGGAAGTTTCTGCAGGCCCTTTTTGAGAATCTTCAAACGTTCAAGTATTCCCGAAATTAGGTCATTCAAGGATTATCAAACAGCCAAAAGTCCCCTGGCCAGATGTTCAGGGGTCCTCTGGCTCAACCCGGGACCCCCTCCCTCCCAGATCCTTAGAAGGATGATTGTGGCACTTACAAGGGCCGTTTGGGGTTTGAAACAAGGACCCCCATTGGCTCTTAGAAGAGCCCTTGGGGGTGTGTCTTCTTTCTTCCCAGATGGCGACACCAACTAACCTGATGTTGCCGACACCATGCAATGTCACTGTGGCCACCAGTGGCACTGCCGGCAACATCACCGGTGTTACCAGCGTCTTGATCCGAAATCTTCTTTCTTCTCAGCCAGAGACACCAACTCTGCTAATGACGTCGACACTGGGGGATGTCACTGGCATCTTCTTTCTTCTGCAACCTCTGCTACATAGATAGTTCAGTACATAAATATATAACTTATATAAATAGGAGTGCTAGGGCTTTGCCACAAGAGGTAATGAGGTCCCTGCCTCGTAGAGCTTACAATCTAGTTAGGTGGGTAACACACAGATACAATGGAATGGGTATAAGTGCTGGAGTGAGACGTATGCAGTGCATACTTTTAATACAATTATCACAACACATTGTTACCAATTTAGAGAGTTATAGTGTCTGGGAATTGATAAATGCTGAAATAACTTTCAGATTATTTGAACCTTTGAGGTGGACTAGATTTTTGATAGATGAGTCCGAGTTCTGTGACAGATAAATACTGAATGCAATCAGTCTTGTGCAAACTGAAGGCCATAGAAGGCCGCTAGGTATATAGTTATACATATATAGTTGTAATATATATATATTATGAGGAAATACAACGGATGCACTGCACAGATTCTCAATAAAGATAGCTACAGATTTGCTGTGCACTTAAAGTACATTTCTTGGATTTGCAAAATATATAGCTTCAGATAGAAAAAAAAATTCACAGTGTGAATTCAAAAAAACATTTTATCCACAGCAAGGAGGGTTTTCTTTTGTCTTACTAATTTGGAAAAACCTTCCTATATTAAAGGAAATAAATGGTTAGGTTTTTTTGGTTCTACGCCTCTGTGTCTGTCAAAAAAAGGAACAACAGAAATGGAAGGAAAGGTGTGATTGGCAGAAATTGTATCTTGATCAAAACTGAAGCGAGCAGTCGGACGGAAGAAATCACTGTTGGCCATGGCAAAAGGAGCTGCTGCTGTCATTAGCCATGTCCTATTGGCCTTTATTTACCAACATACCTGCGGTCTGGACGAAAGGGCGACCGAGATGGGTCGTGGCTTCCCCAACCCACGCTATACAATAGTTCCGCCAGATCGATAAATGGTAATATTGGACATACACCTGAAAATATTGCATGGTGTGTACCCAGCCTTAGAACCCGGTTCAGATTTGAAATTGCCAGTTCTTTTTGAAACTTCAAATATTTGGTGGGTTTAACTATTATTCATTATTGAACCTTGAATATTCGATACCTAATGCAGAAGATGATTGGAATTTTTGCTCCCATTGATTTCTATTGGATTTGCTTTAGAATTTTTAAATGTTCAAAACTTTTTGAAATTTTGAAAATCTGAACTGTAAAAAAGTAAATATCCCTGCCCTCCTGTCTGTGCAATATTCATTTTCAGTACTCGTTATTGTACAAGTTGGAAAATTGTTAATGCTGTGCTAATATTGTAGTGTGTATGGGCCAAACTTATTAACCCCCCGTATTGGTATTACGCCATGGCACACAATATTATTTAAACAAGACTTACCCTATACCCCTCAGTGGTATGGTGCTATGGGTTAAGAAAATATATTTCAAATACAAGAAAAGGAGATCAGTATCCAAAATACCCACATAAGAACTCACATCAAGCTTTTGGTCTCTATTTAAAATATTGTTATTGACAAAAAATAAAGTGCAACTTTAGCCCATCCCCAGCAAAGTATACAATAACCCGATGAATCAAAAATACAAATAAAACAACCTTATTCTAATTATCCTTTTACAAAGACATCTGATTTAATAACAACAAGAGATGGCCGGGTTTCATTCCGTTTTCGGGTTTTTGGATCTGAGAAAAATCCCGAAGATCCGAAAATCCGAAAATCCAAAATCGGAACTTAAATTCCGGACTTAAGAGCTCGTTTTATTTTTTTTTTTGAAACATTGAGCTGTTTTTGATAATTCGCGAAAATAGCTTTAAACGGTTGATAATACTCAAAAATCTGATCATAAACTATTTTCGAGTATTATCGAACGTTCAAGGCTATTTTTGAGAATTTTTGAAAATAGCTCGAACGTTCAATAAAAAATCGAAAACACTCTCAGAAGTCCCGAATCCAAACAATCTGTCCGTTTTCAGACAGAACATTCATATTTCGGAACCAAGGGGTTCCGTGCTGGATTCGGGTCTGAGTCGCACCTGGATCCCATCTCTAATAACAAATAACCGTAAGGTATGCATCTAGACATTCATGAAATAGTTTTTACACTTGTTTTCTCTGAGGAAAGAACACCAATTTAACTTAATTCCTTTATCTGCTGGAAGAACACTCCTATTATATAGACTAAATGGAAACTTAATTAGTTGATTGTTTGTTAATAATATATCTTTATAAGACACCCTTCATATTTCTTACCTTTACAACGACCAACAAAGCAATTCATATAATTGCCCTCATCAAAAGCTCATTTAGCAGGAGAGGAGGAGGCAACCTCTTACAGAAAGTGAGAGAACATGAGCAATACTTAGATATCTGGTGACATTATGTAATAAAAAGTATTAAAGTGCTAAAAATAGCAGTTGGGAATAGGGGCAAATAAACAAGTGACCATTTTTTTAAAAGGGGGAACATGCCCTTTAAAGTGGCGTGCCACTGGACTTCTTGTTTTTCTTTCTTATATACTTGTACCTTCAGTGCTTGTGAGGTGCTTCCCTCATTTCGTACCTTGCATGTTTTACATGTCAGTAAGTATACTAAATGGGTGTTTTTTCAATTGATGTATCCCCTATTATCCTACCCTTTCCTCGTTACTGTACTATGGAAAAAGGGTATTGTTTCTATGTGAATACAGGGTTTATAGCACGTGGATGCGCATTTAAAGGTTCCTTTCATTTTTTGCAACTTGCTATGCTTTTCATTCAGACATGGAAATACACTTAGGGACATTTTCTCCCAAATAGATTTAACCCCTCAGGCTACAAACTGGCATCCTATACCTCCCAATATCTCAACTATTCAAATCCTCATTCTAGACATAGACAGGTAAGAATTTTCTAATAATCTTTGTGATTTGTCTGAAGTGTGGACTATATTGTGTTACAAACTTATTAAAGTTGTAACACAAAAATGACCTCCAACAAACTCCCTCCACAGTGGATGGGTGGCACTCAACCATTCAATAGAGCCAAGGAGAAATAGATTATAACAGTATAACACGTTAATGTTTACTGTAACACTTATAATGACATAAAAGAAGCCTAATCTAAAATATCCGTAGCTAAAATCATGCATTCACGTAATTGACACCTGTCCATAATGTGGTCAAATGCAGTAATATTCATATATGGAATGGCTTCAAGTACCTAATGAATGTAGAGCCAAGATAACATATTGTGGTGATACTGACTTCTCTTTACTGTGCTCCACAACTCAACAGGTTTTTGGGCAAACAGACCTGCCTCAGCTTAACAGAACCCGATGATTTTCCCAATCCTAGAAAAGGCAGAATTAAAGAAAACCCAAATGCTTCAGCTCATTAACCTTGCTGGATCATTGTGCAATCAGAAGACATTACAGTTTGGTTTCTTACTAGCAAACCCTCAATTATTTAAAGAATAGAAAATCTACTTCCTCGCAACCCCCCCCATCCCCCTGGTGCTGCCCACAATTCCCCCCCTGCAGGGCGCTCCCTCTCTTCTCCCCCCGTCCCAGCCACACTTGTGTTATCCTTAGGTTAATCTTTGTATTTCTTCTCATTCTCCCAATCACCACCTAATGGCCATTCATGGTACTGCAGTGGGTCCGTCATCCATGGATTTACATCTTTTATTTGTATGTCTGTATGTATAATTTTATTTATAAAGTGCCACTTGGGTACGCAACGCTGTACATTATAAAATACAGAGTATACAAACAAGGGGATAAGTGCAAGCAATTATACAGATAAATAAAAATTAAATACAATTTCATACATCGGTTAAGAATGCATTTATGTATTAATTAAATACAAATTGATATAAGTGCAGCATGCCATGACTCATTAGGAATGAGATCCCTGCCCCAAAGAGCTTACAATCTAAGTGGGTAGGACAACATACAGGTACAAGTGGGGGGATGGGTACAAAGTGCTTAAAAGGGCTAACAATCATTTGTTGTGCTGGTGCTAAGAAAGGTGGGATAACAGTCTAGATTATTATCTTCTGTGGCGCTTTACAATCACATAAACATACACTACATGCAGGGTAATACATGTTATACAAAGTCATACATTTTACATACACAGGTAATACAAAATATGAGTAAACAGAGTGATGAGTTTCTTACAGCAATACCATGATACAATGGGAGAGAGGACCCTGCCCAAAGAGCTTACAGTCTAGAGGATATGGGGTGAGACATAAGGTTGCAGGAGTCAGTCTTGGGTAGTAATATGGGTAATGTTTAGGCCAGGTTATATGCTTGCCTGTAGGAGGGATCCTAGTTGGAAGCTGGAGACATGTTATTAAATGTGTGTAGGAGGGATCCTAGTTGGAGTTTGGAGACATGTTATTGAATGTGAGTAGGAGGGATCCTAGTTGGAGGTTGAAGACATATTATTTGCTGTGAGTTGGAGGGATTCTAGTTGCAGGATGGAGATATATTATTTCCTGTGAGTAGGAGGGATCTTAGTGGGAGTTTGGAGACATGTTAATGAATGTGTGTAGGAGGGATCTTAGTTGGAGGTTGGGGACATATTATTTGCTGTGAATAGGAGGGATCCTAGTTGGAGGTTTGAGACATGTTATTAAATGTGAGTAGGAGGGATCCTAGTTGAAGTTTGGAGACATGTTATTGAATGTAAGTAGGGGGATCCTAGTTGGAAGCTGGAGACATGTTATTAAATGTGAGTAGGAGGGATCCTAGTTGAAGTTTGGAGACATGTTATTGAATGTAAGTAGGAGGGATCCTAGTTGGAGGTTGGAAATTATATTATTTGCTTTGTGTAGGAGGGATCCTAGTTGGAGGTTGGACACATATTATTTGCTGTGAGTAGGAGGGATCTTATTGGGAGTTTGGAGACATGTTAATGAATGTGAGTAGGAGGGATCTTAGTTGGAGGTTGGAGACATATTATTTGCTGTGAATAGGAGGGATTCTAGTTGGAGGTTTGAGACGTGTTATTAAATGTGAGTAGGAAGTATCCTAGTTGGAGTTTGGAGACATGTTATTGAATAGGAGTAGGAGGGATCTTAGTTGGAGGTTGGAGACATTATTTTTCTGTGAGCAGGAGGGATCCTGGTTGGAGATATGTTATTGAATGTGAGTAGAAGGGATCCTAGTTGGAGTTTGGAGACATATACTTTGCTGTGAGTAGGAGAGATCCTAGTTGGAGGTTTGAGGCATGTTATTAAATGTGAGTAGGAGGTATCCTAGTTGGAGTTTGGAGACATGTTATTGAATGTGAGTAGGAGGAATCCTAATTGGAGGTTGGAGACATGTTAATGAATGTAAGTAGGAGGGATCTTAGTTGGAGTTTGGAGACATGTTATTTGCTATGAGTAGGAGAGATCCTAGTTGGAGTTTGGAGACATATTATTGAATGTGAGTAGGAGGGATCCTAGTTGAAGTTTGGAGACATGGTATTGAATGTGAAGAGGAGTGATCCTAGTTGGAGTTTGGAGACATATTATTGAAATGTGAGTAGGAGGGATCCTAGTTGAAGTTTGGAGACACGTTATTGAATGTAGTAAGGAGGGATCCTAGTTGAAGTTTGGAGACACGTTATTGAATGTGTGTAGGAGGGATCCTGGTTAGAGGTTGGAGACATGTTATCTGCTGTGAGTAAGAGGGATTCTAGTTCTAGTTTGGAGACATATTATTTGCTGTGAGTAGGAGGGATCCTAGTTAGAGGTTGGAGACATGTTATTGAATGTGAGTAGGAGGGAACCTAGTTGGAAGCTGGAGACATTATTTTCTAATCCAGCCAATTTTACAAAGGACAGGACAAAATGGACTGGGGAAAAAAATAAACATGATTTTTAACCATTGGATGAACACTATCAATTGTAGAGATAAATAATTTTTATATATTATTTCTAAATAATTTCCACTTTTATGGCCTGTGCATGCTCTGTGTGTGCTTTTCCTTTAGAGAGAGCAGTTCTCCAATCATCAACCCCCAAATGACGGCACAGGGGCGGGACTTAGCTAAAAGTTGAGTAAAGTCACTTCTATATTTCTGTTGAAAATATACCAGCAGACATACATGATGATGTGCAAATATATGTATTACCTCTTAAAATTGATTTTTTTTTTATGTTTTAGGCAGCAAACCAGGGTGATATATTTCTGCCTTATTTTCTCAACAAATAAGATTAACTTCTTGGGAGATGTGATCAGCTCTTTTGGCATTTATATGCAGACGATACACAAATCTATTTGTCCACACCTACGCTAACTCCTGACATCCAATCACGTGTCTCCGACTGCCTCCTTGCCATCTCCTCCTGGATGTCTCAACGCTACCTCAAATTAAATCTTTCTAAAACTCAACTGACCGTTTTTCCACCTTAACCTGGTCCTGTCCCATCTTTCTCCATCTCTGTTGACAATACACCCATTTTCCCCATCCAATCGGCACACTGCCTAGGGGTAATTATTGACTCGTCTCTCTCCTTTCCTAACAACATTAACTATGTTGCGAAAACTTGCCGCTTTTTCCTTCACAATATAGCCAAAATCCGCAGGTTTCTTTCTCTCCCAACCACCACTATGCTTATGCATGCTCTCATCCTATCGTGCTTGGACTATTGCAATCTACTACTTACTGGTCTTCCTGCTTCCCACCTCTCTCCCCTTCAGTCTATACTTAACTCTGCCACACATATTTATTTCGCTCTCTAATAAACTGAATCCCAAATCTCCTGTGTACCGGACAACAACCTCAGCGCATTGTACACAAAATCCTTCTCGGAACATTTAAATCCCTTCGCTCTGCTGCTCCTTCTTATACTTCTTCTCTAGTGTCCCCATATGTCCCTGCCCGTACCCTCCACTTATCACAGAACCATCTCCTGTACAGACCCCCCACTTGTACTGTTTACTCTCACCTTAAACCTCTCTCTTGTGGCTCCCATCCTCTGGAATTTCCCTCTCTTTACGTCAAGAAACCTCAATTAGCAGGTTTAAATGTAGCCTTATATCCTACCTATTTAGTAACCAGCACAGTCTATGATTGTTTTATTTGCACTGCATACATCTCACTTATACCCACTCCATTGTATCTGTATGTTACCCTCCTAACTAGATTGTAAGCTCTACAGGGCAGGGATATCCTTTCCTCTTGTGGCAAAGCTCTGGCACTTCTATTTATATCATTTATATTTTTATGTACTTAACTATCTATGTATTTATCCCCATTGTACGACTTTATTGTATTTTATTACTATACAGGGCTGCATCCCCAAGTGGCGCTTTATAAATAAACCATACATACATACATACATACATACTTTAGCCCTCCTTTTAAGTTAAATTAGAATAGTTATGTGTGTTTTTTTTTCTTCTGAAATGAAATATAAAAGGATATGTAAAGAGCACTTCTCAGGATTTCTAAACTATTACTATAGTCTGATATACTGTAGTTAGTTTCATAAGGGAAATCAAAGCTTTTATTCGAGTGACTCTGATTGTGTCTTGTAACAAAGTGTCTTTAGTGCTGCTTTTGTTTTTAATACTATGCCATCTCCTGATACTGAACAAATATATCTAATGTGATCTCTTTATTAGTCCTCTGTTAAGGAACTTCTAAAGGTTATTCTCCCCCTGCCATTTTTGATAAATGACATTTCTTTTAACAGCGATACTAATATCTTCTACAGCAAGCAATACAATTACATTGTAAAGCAATGTCTTTTATTACATTACACAGTAGGAAACATTTGAGTACAGCCAGTAAAATTTGGAGATGCTCACTCTAATTTATTTCACTGAGACTAGAATCTCAGAAACAGAAGAAGCTCTGCAGGGTATAGTGATTTAGAGTAATACCTTAATTGCACTGCATGACAATTGAAAGGAAATAGAATCCAGAGTCTATCGCCAAGTTCATAGAGATCACAGTGCATTTTGGGGTCATTTTAGAAGGAACAAATTACTTTATATTTAAATATTTTTATAGCAATGGATTTCTGAGATTACCCTGCTATTGAAATGCTGCCTACATGATCTCTATCTGTGGCAAGTAATGACGGCTTACTCTACAGCCCATTAATAATTCCCTATGTATCTATGTTTTCATTTCTCTCAGGACTATAAACTCTTCAGGATACTTTTTAGAGTTTATGGTTTATGTATTGTCTTACTGTCTATTTTTTCATACTGTTTACTAACTATAAAAAAGCAACCCTGTCTTTGCCTGGGGTAAAGTTTCATTACAAAAATGAAAAAGGGAAGATATTGAAATGTCTGCTCTTGTAAAACACTATATAGCTACGGATTCCGCTCTGAAAATGTCACACATGCAAAATAAAATATTCTGTTAAAGCACAAACATAATGAAGATATCCTGATAGTGGAGAAAGCATTTTGATATCTCAAACTTTTTTTTTTTTTTTTGCTTTGTTCAGTTCTTTTAGGCCAAGGGATGATTGTTTCTGGTGTGTGAAGACTACATACTTTTGTGTATTGAGCTTTCATCAACAGATATCACCATGGTAGTTGCCAGTAAATACTGTACTGTATGTCACCATACCATTTCTTAAAATTCCTCTTTAAAGGGCAAGTCCAGAACTGAAAACTTACATACAGCTAAATCATCCCCCAAAACTCTAAACTTAAATAGTTTGAAATCTGAAATATATATGTCTAACCTGAAATCCTGCACAATATCCTGTTGCCCTGTTTCTGCTTCCTGATTCTTCCAGTTAGTAACTGTCAGTTATGGATTTGTCAGTTGACATCACAGCCAATGACTGAATGTTAATCCCGTGTCTGCCTCTTCTGGGCATGCTCAGTCTCAGTACAGGTCACTAAATTGCTTAGTTTCCATGAGGCATCCAGAAGCATAGCAGGCATACAGTAATGAATTCATAGGAAAATATGCTTGTGAAGGTTCTCATTCATCCAGGTCATGGTATATCTGTTGTATTCAATTAGATCAACTGGACTTGAAATGTAGTTCTTGAAGACATTTCGCTAGTCATCCGACTGGCTTTCTCAATTCAGAATGACTTGTACAAGAATCTGTGGCAATTATGTACCCGGAAAATCCCAATTAGCATATCACAGCCAGGTGTTAGGGTGTGATTAGATAGTGGCTAAGAGGTGGTTATAGGAACGCCCAGAGTAAGGTGTTAAAACAGCATTGTACATGGCAGACAGTGTGTGTCGAACCCCCCACCTCTATTAGGTTGGTTTCTTATTTTCACATAAATGGCCTCCTTAACACCTCTCTTGAACCAGTCACGTTCCTTCGCCAGTATGTTAACATTACAATCTTCAAAGTTATGTCCTTTATCCTTAAGATGCAGATACACGGCTGAGTCCTGACCCCAGGAATTGGCTCTTCTGTGCTGGGCCATACGTTGATGCAGTTGCTGTTTGGTCTCCCCCACATACAAATCAGAGCATTCTTCACTGCACTGCACTGCATATATGATGATGAAGAATGCTCTGATTTGTATGTGGGGGAGACCAAACAGCAACTGCATCAACGTATGGCCCAGCACAGAAGAGCCAATTCCTCGGGTCAGGACTCTGCCGTGTATCTGCATCTTAAGGATAAGGACATACCTTTGAAGATTTAATGTTAACATACTGGCGAAGGAACGTGACTGGTTCAAGAGAGGTGTTAAGGAGGCCATTTATGTGAAAATAAAGAAACCAAGCCTAAATAGAGGTGGGGGGGGTTCGACACCAACTGTCTGCCATGTACAATGCTGTTTTAACACCTTACTCTGGGCGTTCCTATAACACCTCTTAGCCACTATCTAATCACACCCTTAACACCTGGCTGTGATATGCTAATTGGGATTTTCCAGGGTACATAATTGCCACAGATTCTTGTACAAGTCATTCTGAATTGAGAAAGCCAGTCGGATGACTAGCGAAATGTCTTCAAGAACTACATTTCAAGTCCAGTTGATCTAATTGAATACAACAGATATGAATTCATAGGACAAACTATGATATATCAACATATTTTAAAGAGACCTTTCTATCTAAAAGATGTTCTTATGAGGGTGGAGTTGTCCTTTAAAGGAGAATAAACCTCAAATTTTTACTTATTAAAATAGTAAAACCATTTGTCATTTACTTCTGAATTCATCCTCTTTGTGTAGAAATAATTTGTAGAATATTTTGTTACTGGTAGAGATGCCCGAAACTGTTAAGTTTCGTTCCGTTTTTGAATTTATGGATCTCAGGAAAATTCCGAAGATCCGAAAACGGATCATGCTTTTGGGACTTTGGATCCCATTTTAGATGATTATTAAATGTTCAAGCTATTTTTGATAATCCTCGAAAATACCCTTGAACGTTCGATAATCCTTGAAAATATGATTGGAAACTACTTTCAAGTTGTAAGATTATCGAACGTTAGAGGGTATTTTCAATGTTTTTCAAAAATAGCTCAAACGTTTGATAATCATTGAAAATGGGTTCCGAAGTCCCGAAATCCAAAAGATCCATCCAGTTTCAGACGGAACATTCGGATTTCGGAACCAAGGGGTTCCGTGTCGGATCCGTGTCCGAGACGGACCCCGATCCCATCTCTAGTTACTGGTATTGTGTAGCGTATTATAGATATAAAGGTAACTGGAGGCTTAGTGACCATGAAATAGTGTCATTTAGTGCATGTTATCGAAAGGAAAAGTGTGCTGGGTTAACAAAGACTTTTAATTTCAGGAAAGCAAATTTTCCCAGGTTAAAAGTAGCTCTTCAGCATGTCAACTGGGATAATGTATTATCAGGTAAATAAATTCACATCTAAATTTATACCCCTGGGAAATAAATGTAAAAACAATAAATCCGTGCCCATGTGGCTGAATTAATGTAGGGATGATGTAAAGAGGGAAATGGAAAGAAAAAAGAGAAGAAAAAGAGAACAGAAAGGACCTTTAATGATTATAAAACTGTAACAAGGAGAGTAAGAAAGCAACCAAGCTAGCTAAAATTAATAATGAAGTTAGGATAGCTGAACAAAGCATCACTAAACATCACTTTTTTAAAGTATATTAATAGTAAGAAAATGAGGACTGAAAATGTGGCACATTTAATTAATAAGTTAGTTATGGAGGATAAAGCAAATGTCTTGAATATTTTTTTTTCCACTGTATACACTTTAGAAGATCCAAGTACAGATATCATAAAGTATAGTAGAAATAATGGTATAAAAGATGCAAGTGCACTTTGGTCAACCGAGGATATGGTACAGAAAGAACTAAATACGGTAATTTTATTAATTGTATTAATAATATTAATAAATCTCCTGGACCGGATAAAATAAAATAAATAAAAGTTCAGTTTTATCTAGGCCATGGTTTCTAATTTTTGCAGATTCCCTCATGTCCAGATGTGTAAGGTGATGCATTCTGGACTTAAAAATCCTTGTGCTACCTATACTATAAAAGGCTTTTTGATGGATAACAAACTTAAAGGATGCAAGCAGTGCCAGGCAGCAACAGCTTGAGACAGCATGGTATTGTCTTGTATAAAGAGAAGTATGGATTCAAGGGAGAAAAATGTTAATCTTCCTCTTTACAAAGCATTGGAAGGCCTCATTAGGAATATGCAGTGCAATTTTGGAATCCTCTGTACAAAAAGGACATCTTTGAAATGGAAAGGGTTCAGAGAAGGGCAACTAAATTAATAAGGGGATTGGGGGATGAAGAGAGACTGGATAAGTTACAATCATGTACGCTAGAGAAAAGGCGCTTGCGTGGGTATATGATTACTGTGTATAAATTCATTAACGGGCCATACAATAAACTATCTGGGGCATTGTTCACCAATAGAACATGTCAGAGGACATGCGGACATCACTTAAGACTTGAAGAAAAAAAGTTTAGGCTTCAAGTTCGGAAAGGGTTTTCACAATGAGAACGGTAAAGCTATGGCAGTCGACGCTTTTATGGCAGGTTCATTGGACAGTTAAAAAAAAAAAAAGCTAGATTTGTTTCTGCAAACAAGGAATGTTGCAAGTTACTGGTATTGATACATAAAGTAGAGTTGATCCAGGGAAATTTCCTATTGCCACTTGGAGTCTGGAAGGAATTTTGTTCCTCTTCATAAATTTGGGGGCATATTTATAAAAGAGCATGGTTTTTCGCCAAAAAGCCAGTTAACACGATTTATAAAGGTAGTGTTAACTAGTGGCGAAAACGTTTCCACGACCTATCGCTAAAACCCTTTCCGCCATACTTCACCATACATCGCAGTGGTAATTTGAGTGAAAATGGAGTGAAAAGGCATATTACAATTTATAAAAAAGCGAAAAGGGTTTTTCACGTTAAATAGAGCGGAATATTAGCGCAACCCTGAAGGTGGCGAAAAGGCATGTTTTTAGCGAAAAGGCATATTTTTAGCATGTCTGTTGGGATTTTAGATTTGTTCATGATTTTTAATGCACAAAAAACTTAAAAGCCATTCATACAAATTGTCTTATATGTTTTTTGAACACATCTATGAGAGATATAGATTTTTCATTTTTGTCTTTTTAGGAATATTTTTAGCTTGGACTTTAAATGAGGTCTGCTATTTTGCCTTTCACGTGAACGCACCCTCACCCCCTTATTTCTTGGTGCGTTTTAGCGCTTGCAATGTAGGCTCATTTTTTCATTTACAATGCGAGGACAGTTGTTAGCATTCAGGGTGCGTGCTTTATGCTCTTCTTTTTGGTAGTGTTAATAAGGGCTAGGCCATACTGGCTCGTTTTTCCCACGTTTGCGCTCGCAAATGCACATGCGTTTTTGGAAAAATGGAATTTGCGGGAAATTAAATTAAGTCCCTTAATTTATGATGCGCATGCAACTGCGCATACGTTTTCCTTTTGGTTAACGCATGTGTTCACCATTTTTGGTGCATTAATGCATGCATTTCCATAACCGAAATAGGTGAAATCGCATGTGCAAACGCCAAACGCACAAGGATTGAGTGCACAATCGTGTGCAATAGCGCTTGCGATTTGGTATGCGATTCCTGTGCGTTGCAGTGTGGCCTCAGCCTAAGGCTCAGCCTAAGGCTGAGGCCACACTGCAACGCACAGGAATCGAACACAAAATTGCGAGCGCTATTGCCCGTGATTGTTGTGCGTTTTGGCTTTGTGCATGTGTTTTTGCCGTCTTGCGTTATGGAAATGCATGCATTAATGCACCAAAAATGGTGAACGCATGCATTAGCAAAACGCAAATGGACGTACAATCTGAAATCGCAAGTTTTGCGTTCCCGCAATTTCCATTTTAGCAAAAATCGCGGGTGCAATCGCGCACGCAAAATGCGGACGCAAACACGAAAAACGTGCTGGTGTGGCTTCACCCTTTAAACAACTCATTCTGTCTGTTTGTCTTGCTAGTGCGCAATCACCTTTTGAATGCGAGTTCGCCTTTTGAATATGCGTTTACGTTGTTAATAGGCGTGTTGTCAACTTTCTTATTTTTCTTTCTGTCTTCTCCCAATTTTAGAAAAATGTAAATATAGTGCCAAGAAATTGGAACAGCTGGCTAGCCGGTAACAATGATAGGATGTGGTTTTCACTTCTTTTGTACAAATTTCACAATAAAAAAAAAAATAAGAACAATAAATTTTGTTTGCTACCAAACACTATTTAAACAAGCTTTTAAGCTTTTTAAGCTGATCATTGTGGCCAGAGAAAATGAGTGGGGAGGAGCTACTTTTGTTTGTATGTCCAAACTGTTCCAGCATCAGCAGCTGCTGTTTTACTTTTGTAGGCTGAACATGAGCAGCGTGGAGAGCAGGAGAGGGGAAATGTGTCAGTTAGGATCAGACAGCCTCGTTTTTTTCTAAGGAGATTTTGTCTTCTGGGCGAGCTGTCTGATGAGGGGGTTGTGCGTCATTTTCACCTAAATCGCCCAGCCATACAGGAGTTGTACGGCAAACTGGGCGATTTGTTGGAGCCATCAACAAGGCGGAATGTGTCATTGACTTGGATTACAAAATTTTTGTCTGTCCTTTATTTTTTGGGCAATGCCACATTCCAGCCTGTGACGTCACAACTCCTTGGCATGAGCCAGCCTTCTTTTTCCAGGATACTGCCCAAGGTGCTGAATGCTATGTTGTCTACTGATTACATCCCGTTTCCATCCAGTAAGTCAGAGTGGCAAAACATCAAAACAGATTTTTTTCTGCAAGGGGGTTTTCCTAACTGCCTAGGAGCCATTGATTGTACGCATATTGCGCTCGCACCACCTAAACAGAGAATGGAAGTGTATCTTAACAGAAAACACTTCCATTCTCTTAATGTTCAGGTGGTGTGTGATTCCCACCTGTGCATTATGAGTATAAACAGTGCGTTTCCTGGAAGTTGACACGACTCCCATATTTTGCACCAGTCAGCTCTCTACCGCAAGTTTACCAGCGGACGGATGCCAGAGGACTGGCTTGTGGGTAAGTGGTTCTTTTCCTCTATTTTCAAGGGAATGTGTATCCAAATGACTTACATCCATTATTTCCCCTTTCCAAATAGGAGACACAAGGTATGGGATTCATTCCTGGCTCATGACCCCCCTAAGGAATTGGAAGATTGTTAATGATTGTGTGTTTCTTATTGTACAGGGGCGTAGCTACCAGGGCTGCAGGGGATGCGACCGCACCAGGGCTCTTGTCCAAGAAGAGGCCCCATTTTGTGGTAAGGTTACAAAAATACCAGTCTGTGTGCCAACTGTTTGACCAGTGGTCTGTGTACAAAGCATTTTTAACATTATCTGTGTGCCAAGCATTTAACCAGTGCCTGGCTGTGCAGTGCCAGTTTCCCCAACAGTTTATCAGTGTCTGCATGCCAAGCATTTAACCAGTCTTTGTGATAACAATTTTACCAGTGGTTACATACAAAGCATTTTACTACTAATTATTTGTTTTGCAGTACCGATTTGTGTTTGTGGCGGTGTTGATGTGCCTTCCTTCCTGGCAACATCCTGTAATGGCTGACTGCACCCTTTTAGGTAATCAAATATCACTTGAATGTTTTTGGAATGTTTTTTATGGAAGCCTTTTTTTGGTTTTAAATTCTAAATTTTTTTTTTTTCAACACATAATAAGAACATTATAACAATATTATAACAAGATGAATAAGGTATTTTTTAAAAAAAACTGGCATATAATACAAAAAAATTTAAAAAATACTATTTACGGCTCAAAAAGGCCATACCCCTCTCCAGCCATAACATTCTGCGGCTCATTCGGTCCATTTTGGCATTTAGAACCTCATTCATATTCCAAATGAGGTCCCTTACATCCTGTGGTGATGGTGGAGGGGTTATCTCTGGGGAGACCATTGGTGGCGTGGGAGCGAAAGCTGTTTGCTCCTCCTTCTCCTGTGGAGCTGTTGGTTCCGCTTCATCTGGAAATGATGGGAAATGACAAAAAGTTGAAAACTGTAATGACATGTTATCTGAAATCTTTGTAAAAATAGCCTTTGAGTGGCATAAATAGGAATCCCTGGTCCCCCCAGCAAAAATATGATGTGGCCCCTATCCATGCTTCACCCACGGTGGTTTTAGGAAAGAAGGCTATACCTGTTAGAGGAAAAATAAGAAGAGGCCCCCTTGGCTCCTGGGCTCCCCTGCTGTTGCTCCCCCTGCTCCCCTCGCCCCTAACCATGAATTTGAGATACCTCCTGCTCATGGTGGCTGTCTAGCTATAGTGAAAACAGCAGCATTTCCGGCATTAAAAGCGAAAGTCGCAAATGAAAAAGCAAACAAATAAACTGGAAACCCAAAAAGTGAAAAAGCAACAAAATAAGCGAAACACGAAATTAGGAAAGCGAATAAAAGACCCAATGCTGTGAATTAATATTTGATGCACAATATTGTCTCAATGTGTATAAAAGAATATGTTTACATTGTTCGGAACAATACAGTATTGCTATCTATTTAATGACACTCCTATTTTCCGCATCTTCAACGTCAGATAGTCCTATTTTCGCATTTCGCTTTTCACCTTTGCGGACGCCAGTTTGGCGCCAAAAGAAGGGGGCGTGCCATTTTGGCACCATAAGAAGGTGGCGTTTTTGCGGTAAAAAGCGGCAAGACAAGCAAATATGGCTTTCTACTGCTCATCCAGCACAGCTGTATTTACCTGAAAAGAAGGACAGAATATGTTCAAGGCACAGGGCATAAAATGGATAAAGGTACTGTCTATTTCTCTAACATATTATCAGGCATCCCACCTCTCCCTGAAGTTCAGGGAATCTCCCTGATATTAATTTGAGATCCATGACTCCCATGACATTATATACAATCTCCCTGAAATGTGTTAAATGAGAGTGAGAGAGCATTGTGCTGTCAGACTTATTACATGTTATGAAGTGAACACCACTTATGGTGATATTGTTTGTATGCAGGTGTGTGGAAATGCTTTCACAACTGTGTTTGTTTGTATGCAGGTGTGTGGAAATGCTTTTATAACTGTGTTTGTTTGTATGCAGGTGTGTGGAAATGCTTTTACAAGTGTGTTGTTTGTATGCAGGTGTGTGGAAATGCTTTCACAACTGTGTTTGTTTGTATGCAGGTGTGTGGAAATGCTTTTATAACTGTGTTTGTTTGTATGCAGGTGTGTGGAAATGCTTTTACAAGTGTGTTGTTTGTATGCAGGTGTGTGAAATGCTTTCACACACTGTGTTTGTTTGTATGCAGGTGTGTGGAAATGCTTTTTAACTGTGTTTGTATGCAGGTGTGTGGAAATGCTTTCACAACTGTGTTTGTTTGTATGCAGGGTGTGGAAATGCTTTTACAAGTGTGTTTTGTATGCAGGGGTGTGGAAATGCTTTCACAACTGTGTTTGTATGCAGTTGTGTCGAAATGCTTTTACAACTGTGTTTGTATGCAGGGTGTGGAAATGCTTTCCCAACTGTGTTTGTTTGTAGGCAGGTGTGTGGAAATGCTTTACAAGTGTGTTTGTATGCAGGGGTGTGGAAATGCTTTCACAACTGTGTTTGTATGCAGGTGTGTCGAAATGCTTTTACAACTGTGTTTGTATGCAGGGGTGTGAAATGCTTTCCCAACTTGTTTGTTTGAATGCAGGTGTGTGGAAATGCTTTTACAAGTGTGTTTGTATGCAGGGTGTGGAAAGGCTTTTACAACTGTGTTTGTATGCAGGGGTGTGGAATTGCTTTCCCAACTGTGTTTGTTTGTATGCAGGTGTTTGGAAATGCTTTTACAAGTGTGTTTTTATGCAGGGGTGTGGAAATGCTTTCACAACTGTGTTTGTATGCAGGTGTGTCGAAATGCTTTTACAACTGTGTTTGTATGCAGGGGTGTGAAATGCTTTCCCAACTGTTTGTTTGTATGCAGGTGTGTGGAAATGCTTTTACAAGTGTGTTTGTATGCAGGGGTGTGGAAATGCTTTCACAACTGTGTTTGTATGCAGGTGTGTCGAAATGCTTTTACAAGTGTGTTGTTTGTATGCAGGTGTGTCTGAATCTATGCATGTGGTATCTGTATGCATGGATTATGCTTCAATCTTGGGTGGGATTTGTTTATAAGGTTAAAATATTGATGTTACCATATTATTGAGCAATAAAAATATCAATTCTAGTAATAATGCAAATCGAATAAGGCCATTAACACACTATCTTTTGACTCCACACTAATGTGCAATGTACTCATTAATCATTTCATTGTGCTATTTTTTAAAGTCAAATGTGGATTGCAATCTTTTAATAGCTGCTTTGCAGCTGTGTGTAAACCACAAAAGGTATTTTAGGGCCAGTGCCACTTTAACCGCAGTCATTAGCTAGCTGGTCTTAAATAGTGTAGTTAAAAGCAGGGGCATAACAAGAGGGGAGCAACTGCAGGGGGGCCCAGTGATTCCTAGTTACGCCACTGGTTAAAAGTGTTGCAAATGATTGATTAAACACATTGCTCCAGTTGCATATATGTCTTTATGAATACTCCTGCAGCTGGTGCTAATATGTAATGAAACTGCCGTATCTAATGAAATATTGTTTTAGCCACAAGTTTAACCTCTATTTTTAGAACAGCGCACGTATGCTAATGACATCCACTGTCTATTAATGAAATATACCTTACGTCATTAACATGACATTACTTGTTAACATGACATTACTTAAAACATTGTATTTCCTAAATCCCGATGATGAGAAGCCAAGAGCTGAGGAGGAGGAAAAGACAGATGACCTGAACCTGCTCCCTCCCCAACAACCCCACTACCGCTGATGTCCCCACACAATCAAAATTTTGGGTAAATAAAAGGACATTTATTCATGTCACAACAAACAAACAAAAATAAATTATTGAGTGGAAGCCAATCTGTTGCTTCTTCTAGTAGGTTTAGATGGAATTTTGGACTGAGCCTTTTTATTTTCAACAGGGGCTGGAATAGCCATGGAACATTCTCCAACCTCTACAGATTGGATCTCCATGGGAGTTGTCTTGTCCCCCATTGTGGCTTGATTGGCCCTCATAATTTGCAGCTTTTGGAGCTTGATTGACTTCATCTCCCTTAAAATGTCAAGTTGCTCCATTTTTAAAGCCAACATTTGACCCTGGTATTCTTTTTGTTGGTCTGTAAATTGAGCTAGCTTCACAAAAAAGTTGGCCAGCATTTTATATTTGCGGATGCTTTGTTTCCGGTGTTCAGACCTTACTCTGCTCATTATAGTGTTACATGATGCGATGTCTTCTTTCAACATTTTTTGAAAACATTTTTAAGCGTGCAGCACGCTTCAACTTTGTGAGCATCGCATAGTGGGTGGGAGCTTGCACATGTGTTTCTGGAAGAAAATAAAATTTGTATATATATATATATATATATATATATATATGATTTTCGATGTTTTTAGGTATAGACTAAAAATGTAACCAGATTTTTTTTCACCGGTTTGTGTAGTTTGTTGGGTGGTGGGAGGGCTGTGTGTAATTTGTTGGGTGGTGGGAGGGCTGTGTGTAGTTTGTTGGGTGGTGGGAGGGCTGTGTGTAACTGTGTTTGATGTATTGAATAAACATTTTAAAATATGATTCTTTGAAGTTGTGTGAATTCCTTGAGAGGTACTCTCATGTTTCACTATTTCACAGTAGACTTTTCCGACCTCCCTGCTCAAGCTCATTTTTCCTTTCATCTAAGCATCATGTAAGAACACAAAGTAAAAATGTCTGAGTTCTTTTGACATTAACTACTGAATCATGTCCAAACCTACACAAAAGTGACATATCTCATAATATTTGCATTTAATGAGTAAGGAGGATTGTTGTGTTTGTACACAACTATGTTATATACTTTAGTTTGGTCAGCATGTACTTAAGACAACATCATTTGTGCAGATACACACCTAATGCAAGTTCATGACACTCCAAATAAGGGCACCAAAAAAGGGAACATGGATTGTAAATATTATGCTAACATTTCCAGAGTGACTGTTGAATAATGTGTATTTATATTTACTTAGGTACAATCCTCCAAACTCCACACCCCACACACAAAGGGTTAAGGTCATCCAACCAACAAGCTAAGTGAGAGGAGTAAACTCCCTGTGTGTTTTCACAATTCATAGTGCCAATACATAGTGGGAGATGTCATGAAAGCACTTCCAAATGTGGCTAATTTGGGCCCATTCTGATGTTATTTCCCATTTGAAAGCTAAGGTGAGATTGTTGAAAAACAACCATCATTTTGTAGTCTTTTTAGCTTACTAATATGTAAAAATGTATGCAAAAATAAGCCAAGAAATAAGTCCTTGCCAAATGTGGTCAGGATATTGCTGCAGTTTTTGAAAAACAAAAAGACTTCCAAATGTACTAACCTTCAATGTGCTTGTTTTTTTTTTGTTTTCTTTCCTCCGCCTCTTTGCTCTTTTTCCATATTGAAAAAGTACTCACCGCGCTTTTATTTTCGCACACAACACATGCTCATACATTTGTATTTGTGCCTAAGGAAGGTGGACAACTAGGTGGTCCTCGTTTTTTTCTGGATCCATGAAACTGTAAGATCTGCCTCATCCTGGGCTCGAACAAATCGCCCATTTTGCTATAAAGCTCCAGTATGGCTGGGCAATTTAGCGTAAAGTGACGCACAACTTCGTCATCAGACAGCTCGTACAGATGACTAAATCTCCTTTTAAAAAACGAGGCTGTCTGATCCTGACACATGTTCCCTGTCCTGTCCTCCATGTAGCCTCTCTGCAGCCTCCACATAGAGCACTGCAGCTGCTGCAAGCTTTTGAAAGTGCCCCCAAAATAACACCTCCTCCTCAGACATGTTCTCTACTCACAATGATAAGCTGGTTTAAATAGTGTTTCGATTCAGTTCTAGTTAATTGTTGATGCTTTTTAATTAGAGCAAATCTGGAGCACAAGAAGTGAAAAACCAGACACACAATCATAGTTACCAGCTAGTAAGCTGTTCAATCATATGATTAATAGCCTATCTGGCTCGAAACGCATAAGGCGTTTGTCTGTGTGTTTTTTGCTGCATGAATTAAATAAAGCATAAGTTTTTATGGATTCCGTATGGACGTCTGTTAGTTCGGTGTGCACCTACCGTTCGTGTTGATTGGTGTCTGCTGTATACGGTCCGAGCGAAGGGTCCGGGGCAGGCGGCACCCGGACCACCCAGGGGAGCCGGTGAGTTACGATCATCCTTGCTGTGCAGAGTGTACTAGTTGAACAAATGAAAGTTTTCCTGTAACGAAGGGTTCGGGGTATATACACCCGGACCTCTACAATTTATAAGTAAGCCCTGTGCACAATCAGTACCTAGTATATGGGTTAAGATTGGGTTAGAGGCTACAGTTAATAGTTAGGATTGTGATCGTAGTTTGGTTGAATTTGTTTGGTGTATAAATGTAATTATTACTATATTTGAAATAAACCAACATTGGATTGGGAGAATTAAGAGAAACAAACAATTGGTAAGAAAACTCTTTCGCCTAATGAGCTGATGAAAGCGCGTACTTAATACGAAAGCGTATTAGGAAGGCGACTGCTCATTGAAAAGGTGAATGTGCATTAGAAAGCGAATGCGCATTAGAAAGGCGACCGCGCATTAGAAACGGAATGTGTATTAGAAAGGCGACCGCACATTAGAAAAGCGAACGCGCATTAGAAAACTGAATGTGTATTAGAAAAGCGAATGCGCATTAGAAGACGTCCGCGCATTAGAAAAGCGAACGCACATTAGAAAAGCGAAAGCACATTAGAAAGGCGACAGCGCATTAGAAAAGCGAACGCACATTAGAAAACAATGTGTATTAGAAAAGCGGATGCGCCTTAGAAAGGTGAAAGCACATTATAATGGGGAATGTGCCTTGGAAAAGCGAACTTGCATTAGAAAGGCGAACACGCATTAGAAAGGCGAACGCGCATTAGATAAGCGACCATGCATGAGGAAGGCGAATGTGCGGTAGAAAATTGAATTGTATTCCAAATTAGAATTTATAAATGGATTGGATAAAGAAGACATGGGTTACTTATTTGTAAATATGAGGTGGATTTTTGGGTTTAGATTGTGTTATAGTGGCCTTTTCGTGTTTCAAATGGTTTTCGCATGCAGTCATCTCAGACGAGTTCAGTTTTCACTGCGATATTTTTCGGTCTTTATCGCGGTCGTTCGCCTTTTTCAGACGCAAATTGTGTTTTTTTCCGCATTTTTATAAATAAGGCGTAACGAAGCCCCAAAAGGCGCTATTTTCACTGCGATGTTCGGCATTAATTATTTGGTGAAAAAGTCAGACTTTTATAAATATGCCCCTTGGTGTTTTTTTTTTTTCTTTTCAAAAGTTAGGCAGGAAATGATATTGCTAGATGGGTTGGACTGGATGGACATATGTCTTTATTCAACCTCAAATACTGTACTATCTGTAATGTCACTGCTGGTTTTTAGTATTGTCTCTTCCTAGTGGTCACAGGCACAAAATTCCTTCTGTAAATGCAACCTTGGTACTTTTTGTATCCACATTCCCTTATGCTAAGCTGCACTAAAAGAGGTGCAAGGGAAATATTTATGAAGCAACTTGTTAATCCTTTATGTTTGTGAGAATTTCTGCAAGTAGCTGTGTCTTTTATGTGTTTATTTCTGCATGAACCATTTATAGAAGTGTGTGTATATTTGAAAGCATGATGCAAGCTGCATTGCTTTAAGTGTATGCATGTACTCATTGCAATGGCACCCACTCCATTTGCAGATTCCAGCTTCTCCCCCTGGCACACTATGGGCTATATCTATAAACGGGAGTTATTACTACCTAAAAGTTACCGCCGCACATCGGCGCGGCGAAAATAATGCTTTCGCCATATTTATAAAGGCAAACATTGCCATGAAAGCATTACCGCAGCGGTTGTTTGAACTCCCTTCATGGCAATACTGTACTTAGCGCAATGCAGAGGGGCAGGGTGGGCGTACATCCCCACCGCACCCCTCTGGTGAATGTGACCACCCGCGATGAGGTGTGCATGCCTCCCATGGCGGGTGCGACCACCAGCCGCAGAATGCGCGTACCCCCCGCCTCCACCCTGGCAATCCTGGCGATCTCATGAAACACCCCAGATTAACACCGCGCATCAGTTACCGCCTCTTTATAAATAGAAGCGAACGGTAACTGATGCAAGGCCAGGTTTCGACCTTTAATAAATCATGTTAATAACGATTTTGTCGAAAACGGCGGGAAACTCGGCCACGAAGGGTTAATGACCATTTATAAATATGCCCCTATATGTAGAAAAAGTCCATTTTATAAAATCAAAGCTTATTTTTCTGTCACTGCATGTTTAATTTATTCATCATTAACAGTTATCTCTACTCAAAATGTATGCTTACCTTTTTTAAGTTAATTTGAAGAACGGGAGGTAAAGGAACTGCCTTACCTCCCGTTCTTTAATTAAACATCCAGGAGACAAGAGTGAACAGAAAGAACTTATCCTCAGCTGTTCTTCTGACAGGCCCCAATGCTCCCTTGCACTGTATACATTGAAAGTGTGTTTTGGGACCTGTCAGAGGAACAGTGAAGGAGCTCATTTACCTCCTGTTCTTCAATTAAACTGAAAAAAGGTAAGTATACATTGTGAGTGGAGATAGCCTTCAAGATCATGAAAAAAATAACCATTACCATTTTCTCTTTCTCTGCCTGCAGCTAACACCCAATCCTTCAATTTTGTGCAAAGTCCCCCCTCCACCATACACACACATACATACACACTCCCCTTCAAACTCCTATAGCTAAAAGAAAATCTTATTTTATTCAATCAGTGATAACAGCTGCCAGCGCTGCTTACCTTCCCATAGCAAAGCAGTTTTACTTTCACTATAACACAAAATCACTGGGTGAATGCTATTGGCCGTTTTAAGACACAGATCCACTGCACATGCTACTCACTCTCAATGTGCCTCAGATTCTAGGAGGGGCTGGGACATTTTTTAAAAAGGAGCCCTGGGAGCAGAAATGAATCAAGTTCCAAGCAGCTCTAAAATATAGCAAAGGATAAAGGCAAGTCCTTTTTTCACTTAGGTGACCCCTAAAACTTATCTTTAGTGATGGACACAAAACCGAACACGAGTTGAAGCCGAACTCAAACTATTCAAACTTTTCGGGTTCGAACTAGTCCGTTTTTCAGACTCGCGGCTGTATTTTCGGTAATTATAGAAAAAAAATCAATAAATATCGAATTCACATGCCGTTTGCTAACCCTAGAATGTATCATTCGCTAACCCTCGAAAGTATCGTTCATTTTCGGTAATCCTTGAAAGTATTGTTTGATTTTGGTAATCCTCGAATTTATGGTTCAATTTCGGTAACCCTCAAAAGTATTGTTCGGAAACCCTCAAAAGTATCGTTCGTAACCCTCAAATGTAGCTTGCGCAAAACCCGATAATTGCCTGCTCGTGTTTAAGAAGTGTTTAAAAAATGCATAATTATAAATATCTGTTAGCACTCTCCTTGCAATTTATAATTGTCTGAATCAAGTTAAAGATTGTTCCATTTCAAGGTGCTGTTGCCGTTTTGAAAATCATTTATTTCACTTTATGGTGCATTATTTTTTTTTAATTTAATATATTTCAAAGTACAGTTCATTATAACAAAGTGTTTATAACAATTGTTACAGGGTTATTGCTATTTTACTTTAAGGGTTTTGGTATTTTAATGGAGGTTTTAAAATACAATCTCTTGTTTGAATCAATGTAGCAGCCAGCAATAGGTGACTATATTTTTGCAAGTAGGCAGAGTTTAGGCTTTTGTGAGCTGATATCTTAGTAACCAGTAGGAAACGTGAAATTTGCTATCAGAAACATTGCTGTCATGCAGGTTACACTTGAATAAGAAGCTGCTCTGTTATTTGGCGGCAGAAAGAAATCAATTGATTCTATTACCCTTTAAAAGATTTCACTTTATTTCCTTTGGGAATCACAAGGACATTTTCAGATAGAAATAGAGAATGTAATTGCATTTTGAGAAGCTTTCTTTGTTGTGCATACAGGACTGTACTTTTTCATATGCTCTCTCTTTTGACTGTAACCCTGCTCTTAAAATAAGCTAATTTAGAAAACATGCAAAATACAGGTTTTGTGTACAATCAAATGGGATAAGAGTGTGTTTTTGCCTATACTTTAAAGTGTTTGTTGGAAATAAATCTATTATTTAGTGTTTCATGCCTTGCTTTACAATGAATACTGGATACTGAAACGTATTGTATGCTAGTTTATTTGGAACATGCACCAGTGGATGAATTTAAAATTTATAGATAACTATTTTATAAACTGAATTCATCTGTTTATTTTTATGTTGTTTTTTTTTAGTTTAAAAAACCTTTAGTAAACTGTTTCAGAAAAATAATTTATCAGTGACTAAAACGAAAAATTTGACATTAGGAGAAGCTGTTCACGACAGCTTCACTTTAGGCGCTTTTTCTTTTAATTTGGAGATTGATATAACTGTGGCTTATGTCCAGTTCAGTAATTCTACACACATGTAAAAAAATTACCTTTAAAAATATAGCAGACTCTCTCCTTTTCTTTAATCAACTGTAACCTGGGAACTGGATCATAATTGAGATGGTAAGAAATTAAATGCCAGTTTAAAGGAAATCTCAAAGCAAAATATAAAACTTTGTCAGAGCATGCTGTAATCAAGCACAATTGAGTGTTGACTTGTTAAAGGGCATGAGGATCTAACATAATGCAACCCTGTTGGAAAGAGCCTCTTTTCCCTGACAAACAAAATGGATGTATGCTGTTCTTCTGAACCTAGCCTAAAAGTATTTTAACAGAAAATTGAAAATTTAGACTGGACTGGGGAGAGATAAAAGACTTCAATTGCAGTAGGCCTTGTATGAAAGGATGAGAGCAGTCACAAACATGTAATAGCTAATAGGAATATCATGGCAAAAATACAGAAGGGAGCCAAAGCATTACTAAGCAATCTGGTGACACAACAAGGTAATTGCCATACATGATGTGTTAGGCTCCAGTTTAGTGTTGTTTGCCTTGTTTTATGTTTAATGCATGCTAAAAATGTTGAGATGATCAGAACCCCTTGTAGATGTGGTTGTACATTATTAGAGTGCATTCCCTTCTCCGGCACCTCCAATGGCAACATGCTTAGAGCATGTCATGAACCAAACTGGGTCAAGTGAACATAAGAGGGGGTGATCCTTTGCAAAATAGATTGACAATGGCAAAGGGGTGATTTTTCAGGAAAGAAGGTGAGGCAAACATCTTTAATACTCTTATATATTATAAAATATTAACTACTCTGATTAGAGTTCCTTGAAGGATTCAAGGGAATTCTCACATAACCAGAAAATTCTGTAGGCTACCAAGCATGTATGGATGTTGCTTATCCTTTAATTTACAAGTGCTTCTGTTGTTAAAGGGTAAGTACACTAAAAAAATAATTGGCCTGATTTCAAAGGCTCAGTGTCCCCCCTCCCAGAAAATCTGACAGGGCAAGCATGCTCAGTAATCCCTGTCACCATTCCAGCTACAACAAAACTGCACATAATGTGAAAGATTTATGAAATTAAGGCATTTGATTGAGAGCTGAAATCTAAGGCTTCAGATTGGATATCTAAAGCAATAGGGGGCAGATTAAAAAGAAATAAAAATAATAAATGGTACAGTGATAATTGGGTAGAACTATAGTTTCCAGGGATGAGCATTTAAAAAAACAAATTTACCAGTGCACATACCATTTGATTCTTTCCAGATGACAAAATCTGCAATGTAGCATTTCAGGTCACTCCTCATTCTTTCCAAAAAGAGTTCAGGAATATTCAGCATTTTTTAGTTAGCACTGCAGTCAAATGGATCACTCCCCATATAGCCCAGCAGTGATAGGAGTCAACTGTAAATAATGGGGGAAATTGAAGGAATCGTTCAAATATTGATTTTATGAAGTTTCAGGGCATCCTTACTTACATGTGTGGGGTTTCTGGAAATGGTTGTTTCAGGTCAATGGTATCCATTTAAAAGGTGACTGAAACCTAATTGCAACTGGGTAATATCAATAATGCTTTTTTGGCTGTTGTAAACCGTTTCTACATGATGCAGTAGGAATTATATCAAGTAAGGATGCATGAATATCATTTTCACTTCATGGTGCTTAAAAAATTGGGTTAAATTGTTGACTGGGAAGGTGAGGTGAAGTGGTCCTCACATCTGGGCCTTTCCTACTTCCTTCCTGCTGAAGTCGTCTATGTGAAGCCAGCACTTCACAACAACCTGACAATTGTTCAATGGTAAGGCACATTCTGTAAGGAGTATGTATTCCTATTGGTCAGTCCAGGACAATGATAGGGAAACGGAGAAAATGGCTTTGGAAGGCTTGTTCTAAGGAATTAGGTGAGGGGGAGGTAATTTTTTAGGGTTCAATTGCTCAATAGGTTTCCTATTCCCATTACATTGAAAAGCAGTCTGATAAGAATTATTTCTTTTTATATTTACAAGTGCACAATAGTGAAAATAACATTGATATTGCAGTAAATAAATATCCACAGTCACAATAACAGTTACTTCCAACCCTCAATAAATGAAGCCCATGAAATGGTAAATGGTTTATTTTTTCAGAAGATCAGTGCCTGTCCATTGCATGTGGAATTGCAGAACACTACTACCATGTAATTTTAAGAATTGTTGTTGATTTTGCCTTAGAATTCTATTCAATTGTAATTTATAATTTATATTCAGTGCTAGGACACATGCTGAGGATTCTATATTAAGGATTGTTTCCATTTTCCAGGAAAGATATCAGGCATTGCTCTTGCCTAACAAGATACCGTACACTAAAAAAATAAGTTTTAGATAGGATCATATTTTTTGAACTGCATTTAAAGTAAACAGCAAATTTTAATTACTTGAAAACTTTAAAACATTATCAGGTACTTCATTCATAAAAACAATGGTACCCTAGAGTTTTTTTGAAAATCGCCCGTAAACATGTTTTATTTTATTGCCAACATACAGCACTTTTAAACTATTGTTGCCTGTGCTGCGTGAGCAGAATGTTTACAAAGGACTGATGTTTGTTGAAATATTTGGGTTTTATGGGATTAGGTCAGTTACCATTGGAATCTGACAATACAAATGCAGTGGTAATGATCAGCCGTGTGACAGGCGGTCAAGTATATATCGACCGTCGGAAATTTTCTGTCTGTAAGGGCCAACAGCAATGTCGATGGCGGTAGTTTGTCTGCATTGTGGATGGTTATTTTTGGCCCACACACCTTGCTGATACACTGCAAATCCTGTCTTGTTCCAAAGTATTTGTCAGTTTTTGCCAATGTGTATGACCATTACACTTTTACAGGACAGTGTTAAAAGGAAAAAAGGAAACAACAGCGCTGTATATTACCAATGTAGTAGAACTGCATATTCCATAGTACATGCATTTAGGAGATCATGACTTAAATAAATTGCATTTTGGCAACATTTTGAGGGTTACAATTAGATAGGAAATATGTGTGTTAAAAACCCATTAAAAAAATATATAATTCCTATTTATTTTACTTTTAATGTTTTTATTCCTTTCGGTTTTACAATAAGAATTCCACATTTCTATCTACTTAATAAACTATCTGCCCTAATACTGTACTTGAATGAAAACAAAACTAAATGCTCTGCTAAATATAAAGTCATTCGACAAGTGTCCGGTTGCTGTTCTAATATGACATGGTTGCAAACTTAGCCACATGCAAATTTTTGCTTGATTTTCAGTCTAAAGCAGAATACCTGTTTCTTTTGTTTATGGGCAACAGTCTTCCTTCTTTTTCTTCACTTGCTTATTGTAAGTAATAAAAAAAAACACATTATTTTTGCTTTATTATTGCTAAAAAACATTGACTGCCAAAGAAGGGGGTAAGTTATAGAAGGCAGTAGAGTAGTTGGCAAACATCAAGCCTGCGGGTAACCAATCAGGAGCCGGAGTGCACATTCAATAAAGCATATATATAAATTAGGTATAAATTGATATAAGTGCAGCATGCTGTTACACATTAGGAATGATATCCCTGCCCCAAAGAGCTTACAATCTAAGTGGGAGGGACAACATTCAGATACAAGTGGGGGGATGGGTACAAAGTGCTTAAAAGCGCTAACAATCATTGTTGTGCTGATGCTCAGAAAGGTGGGATAACAGTCTAGATTTGAAAGCATTAATGGATGTCACCTGGTGAAGTGAGAGAGGGAGAGAGCTACAAAGGTAGGGAGCAGCAAGAGAGAATGGTTTAAGGTGGGAGGCAACAGGGTTTGTTAGGGGTTTGTGGAGAAGATTTCCTTGTGAGGAATGGAGGGCACGGCCTGGAACATAAGGGACCAAGAGAGAAGATAAGTAGGGAGGTGCAGTAGAGCAAAGGGATTTAAAGGTTAAAATCAGGCTATTGATTATGATTCTTTGTTTGATGGGAAGCCACCCTATGGACTGAAGTATCGGGGTTGCGGGTTCTCTTTTGGAGGAGAGCGAGATGATCCGAGCTGCCGAGTTTAAGATAGACTGGAGAGGAGAGAGATGGGAGGCCGGGAGTCCAAGTAGTAGAAGACGGGAGATTGTAAGGGCATGGATGAGCATATTAGTAGGAGAGAGAGAGAGAAAAGGACGGATCTTGGTAATATTGAGAAGGAGATAACGACAGGTCCTAGCAACACTGTTAATGTGATGATGGAAGGAAAGAGAGGAGTCAAAGATAATTCCAAGGCAGCATGCAGATTCAACTGGGTTAATGGCCTGCTTGCTTTTCCTAAGTTATAGAAGGCCTAAAATTCTGCAAACTGCAGATTACAAGCGTTCATTAGATACTGCAGCCATATTGCAGTGTTAAATTATTTACTCAAACAATCAACATATCCTGCTTAACTTTGCCAAGAGGTTGGCAGAGGGCAGCACAGTTTATGTTGAGTGTTTTATATTTAAGAAACTTTGTTCTCTCCTTCCAAATATCCAATAATATATGTTCTCAGAGGATCTACAGCATTTCTTCCAATTAGTTGAAAAGTCTTACATTTTCCTGAAGGACATTAAATTTTGTTTATTACATTCTTGTGTTTCCTACTAACCAACAGAACTAAAAGCTTTAAAAAGGAATTATGTTTTTATTGGGAACAGAAGACAAAACTCACAAACTACTGTTTTTTCTCTTACATTACAATGTTTCAATGAGGGACATGTCTTAGGCAGAATAAAATCTGTGTTGTATGTATTATTTTATTTCTAAAGTGCCACTTGGGTACGCAGGGCTGTAGGTTATAAAATACAGAGTATACAAACAAGGAGTTAAGTGCAAGCCATTATACAGATAAATAAAAATGACATTATATATATTTTAAATATATAAAACTGCTGCTGGAGACAGGCACACACCTTAAGCAAGTACTCTGCCCGGGTGCAATCTTACAATAATTATATGCCTATATGTAAGATGAGGAGCACTCCTGGGACTTTAAATGAACATTTTTTTATTCACACATCAGTGCAAGACAAAAAGCGACATTTCGGTCTTGATTCTCAGACCTTTCTCAAGTTCTGACTTGCTCACACTGATCAAACCTTTTAAAGTCTATTAAACTCCTCCCACCGTTGTGACATCATTTCCCTTAAAGATAAAGTGGCAGAAATAAAGTGCATATCTAAAGTGCTCATTTATATTTAGCCTGTGTTTAGACCAACCTTAATTATAAAGTGCAAAGTTAAAGTACTATGCTGTATCATCAAGTGCTATATATTCAGTTAAAGTGTTCGATAAGCTATAATAAAAGTGCTAAAATTTACATCTCACTATCATAAAAAGTACTCTATTCAAAATATTCAAGGCTAAAAATTAATTAGTGACTAATGAATAATATAGGCCTTATACAAATTTTTATAAATAACTATACCCCAATTAGTGATCAATAAATGGTATAAACCTTAAGTATTATAAATAACCATACCCCATATAACAATATATATATTTTTTTTTAAAGAAATATTTTAGTGAACAATACTCATTTAGGCCACTCAGTTGAATTGTATTGAGGTACCGGATCCATCTCGTTTCACAATGCAGTAACAATTTTGATCTATCTCCACCCCTTCTAGGCATGTGACATTATCAATTCCAATAAATGTTAAGTCTGTTAATTTATGTCCATGCTCAAGAAAGTGTTTCGCCACAGGTTTATTACTTTTGTTGTCACAATATGCTGTATTAATTGCAGATCTGTGGCCATCCATCCGTAACCGTAATGTCAAATCTGTTTTACCCATGAGACCACATGGGCAGACAATTATGTATACCACGTGTCTGGTAATACAGGTGATGTTTCTCTTAATTTGTATAGTCCGTTTCATATGTGGGTGCTTGAATGTCTGTGTGGCCTTCCTAAACTTGCAGGACGTACCTTTTGTACATTTTTAACATCCCAATTTATTTTGGTTAACCATGTGGGTTCACTTATATAACACATTTGTGGGTCAGTTTTTACTAAAATGTCCTGTAGACTTTTCCCACGTCTAAATCCCACCACTGGTCAAGAAAGTAAGATCTGTTTCAAAGTATTATAGGACAAAAGGATTCTCCATTTATTCCTTACAATAGTAGAAATGTGTGGTCCTCTAATGTCATATTTAAAACTACATACAAACTTGCTTAAATCTTTTGTAGTTGATCCAAAGTCTTTGATATTGCCTTTTCCCATGCTTGTTCTAATATTGTTTTGGGTAGCCTCTGTTTGTGAATTTGTCCCACATATCCCTTATCTGTAAGTGTGTTTTGTTGGGATCAGAATTATTTGTTAGCACCCTGTAGAATTGGGAGATGGGGAGAGAATTTTTTAATGCCGGTGGATGTGGACTTTTATAATGTAAAAGTGTATTGCGGTCAGTATCTTTATGGAGCAAAGAAGTTAATTTGTTACCTTCCCTGGAGATTTGGAGATCTAGGAATTCGATTTTCTCTCTGTTGGCATTCTTGGTGAATCTGATCTTCTCCTTCAGTGAATTCAACTCACTTCCAGGTAGGTGCTAGATCTGTTCCAGACAAAAAACAAATCATCAATGAATCTGTAGTAAAGCAGTAAATGATCACTGTACTTTGTCAAAATCCCTTGTATTATATAAATACATTTATAATTTCATGGGGAATACATTGGGTTTTTCGGAGGTACTATGTTGGTGGGGGTGGGTAAAAGTAATATACACAGGGACAGTGTTTATGTGTTGTTTAAGCACTAAATAATTAGTTATATCAATATTAACAAATATGTAGTAATGACATTAAAGTATATAGAAATGTAAATAAGGGAAAATATATAAATAAATAAAAGTACTTGCATAGTCCCCACTCTTTGAAGATGGAATCTTCAAAATGGAGTGTTAAGCCACACCCCAGGAAGTTTTACATGGAGGCAATGTAAGCTTACAAAGGAACATACTTATCACTTCCCTTTTAGTTTTGTATCCAATGGTATGCTTAATATTAGATTGATAGCAGTGTTAGTGAATAAAAAAAAACCTGAGTGTTAGTAGGAAGTAGGAAGTTAGTAGGAATTTGCAAGACTTATATGTCACTTCCTTTGTAAAACATGTGAGTCTTAGTAAAAACATTCTTCTCACTCTCACTTAACTCCGCCCACCCTCCCCTCTCAATAGAAAGAAATTAGAGCTGCTGTTTGCTGGACAGTAAGTGATAACTATATATGATAGGTTATCATAGGTTCCCCTATGGTGCTGTTTGGTTTGAGCTGCACAATGTAACAGAAATGCCTGGGTCTATTCTCAGACCTGCAGGTTTATTCCATTGATATTCTATGGAATATATCTGTCAGATAGGGGGTTGGAAGTGTGACTCCTACTGCCTGAAGGGACCTGAATAATCTTTCTCTAAACCAATAGTGTAATTGCTATGGAAGTAAGGGAAGGGCAGATGAATCACTTGCATGTTGAACCATTGGGTAGGATTTGCTAAAGCATGGGCTTTTAATGTCTGTAATTCAGTAAAAGGGCTTTATTCCAGGATGTATGAAAAATACATTTTTCAGCATTCTGTCCAGCCAGGGAATGCTGGTAGTTGTAGTTTTTAAACATGTGAAAAGTTCAACACCATATCATTACACTGTATTGCATTTTAATACATTCATTAGCAAATGGACATAAAGAAGAAGCTTACTGCTAACAGAGAATGCTGGGAGTTGTCATTTTCAAAGATGTGCATATTCAAACCCTTGGGGTAGGAATTGCTAAAGCATGGGCGTTTAATGTCTGTAAGTCAGAAAAAGGGCTTTATTCCAGGATGTATGAAAAATACATTTTCCAGCATTCTGTGCAGCCATGCTTTATATCATAGAAATTGGAGGGTATGGGTGTGTTTGATCATATTATGTGGTGGGATTACTGTTAGGAACATTCCAAGGATGTGGTGCATTCTGGGAAGAAGAAGGACAGTTAGAACCTGAAATGTCAGCTCACTAATGTCAATAGCAGGGAACAGCAAAGGGTATGAAATCAACCGATTTTTTCAAAATGGTAGAGAACATATAGAATAACTAAGAAGGCATTACACAAACTCATAATTTAACAAATATTGATAATTTCCACTGAACTGTCCCTTAACAGCTATATGCATAAGGAAGAGGCAGACAGATCCCGAATCACTTGCATGTTTCTTTACTTTGTGTTGGTATCACTGAAAGCATGACCCCAGCCTTCAATAAAAATAATTACCTAGCAAAACATACACACATAATTTACACTGTGCACCAACGGGTACACTTTAGCTAGTACTATATACATATATATATCTATATCTATCTATCTATCTATCTATCTATCTATCTATCTATCTATCTATATATATATATATATCACTGTACTTACACAGTTATTTCATCCAGTTCTTCAGGGGTTACATTTACTTTAACACCATTTACTGTAGTGGGAATTTTACTCTTTATTGGTGTTATTAGAGGGGATAAATTTGGGTTTAGTTCTCCTTTTAGGCAAAGATCCTTGAAGATGGATTACTGCTTTATTTTCACTATTTTACAGTTTGGTTCTTCTGTATGTTTCAGTTCTTCAGAAATAAGTTGATTCAACAATTATGAACTTGTACTATGTTCATTTATTTGGGTATGTCACAAAATCTATCTGTCTAAGGATAGAAAGGAAAGACCAGCGAAGGGACGACTGCTTAGAAACATGACGTCTCACTGTGTGCGGCAAATCTGCTTCGGTTTCTTTATAATCTAAATTGCTGGAGGTTCAGTGGGAGCACCAGCTTGTTGAACAGGATCCAGTGAAAATTAGTTAATAAAAGTCTTAAATTGTTTTTCTCTAGACAGAGTAAATTTACTTTTTCACAAGACATTGAACATTGTGTAGGCTGCTCCTGTGCATTTTGTGTTCTTGTATTTAGTTTGGGGAACATATTTCTTATTTGCTATCTAGACATTGTGGTGACATAAAAATGAAATTATATATCATTTCTCCCATCACTGAGCATTCGGATGGATTATGTGGCCTTAAAGTTTGCAGTAAAAGATGGTGCCTATTCTCAAGGATCCCACTATTGCTTATTTTCATTAGCCACTGCTTTGATTGATTTATGGTCTGATAAGTATTATAAGCCCATTGCTGCTGGCAGAATGTTTAAAACGAGGATGCTGCAATCTTTTAAAAAATAAAATCTTTTATCTGTAAAAAGTAATAATAATAAGATGAACAAAAGAAGAAAAAGGTTAAGATTTTAGTTCCTTAGAGCTTGAAATTCAACATCTCTATCTAAAGTATTATAATATTATATTCATTATTGTGATATTTAAATAAATTATTATAAGTGGTATGGTAGTTCTAATTGCCCTAGTTATAGTTAATTATATGCTTCTTTGAGTTACTCCAAATATTTATGCTTTCGAAAACATTTGGAAAGGATTCTCCATACATAATACATTGCTTTAACTCTTTAAAGGGTATCTTTACTCTAAAAAATTGGACCTTTAGATAAAGCCAGAGGCCGCTACGCAAAAGTTTTTTTCTGATTTTAAATCTGAGCTGTAGATTCTCTGAAATAATCATTTGAAATAACAGCATTTACAGGGAAAGACCTGTCACTCCAGACGGAGAAATTCTAAAATGTGCCCCATCCCTGACCTTTTACTGGGATTGTTGGCTGCCTGTCTGCACAGTTTCTGCAAGAATTAAGAGAATCAGCAGAGAAAGGAAAGAAGGTGGGGTGGAGAGGGAGATGTGTGCGCAGAGCAGTGTCTATGGTGAGGCTGTGCAGAACTTATAAGTGTTGCAAACACTACAAGAAGGCAGTGAGTAAGGGAGGGTGGGGGCAATTAGGAACACTCACTTAACATTAATAATTTAAAGACAAAGCAAGCACAGATAAATATGTGAGTACCACCAATTTACTTCTCTCAAATTGTAGTTTCAGATAATGTAAAGTTGTTTGAGTGAGTATAGTGACCCTTTAACTCATTTAAGTCATTACCTCAGAGGGAGATACTAAACGCAAATTGATCTATTTTCTATAGAGAGAATCCTCATAAAATCTTAAGGCCAGGTGGAATACACCAATAATCTTTTGTGCCTAGTTCAGTTTTACCCTGAGCATTAGTTTTTCAATGCTTCGGTTTTGTTCTGAAATAATGTCAGTGTCAAAAATTAAATAATTAAAGCCTGCAAATTTTTTTTAGCAACTATTTAATTTATGTATATGTTCTGTGGTAGAACAATTATTGGATTGATTTAAGTGGAACAGGGCATCTAAAAGAGATCAGGGTTATTCAATAAAAGTTCTTATTGTTAAAAATAGTGCTAATTTTGCCCCAACCAATCAGACCTTATTTAACATTTGAAAGCCAACATCTGATTGGTTGGGGCAAAATTAGCACCATATTTAATGATAAGAACTTTTATTTAATCTCCCTGAGTGTGTTTTAAATTCAGCACCCCCAATCCAGCCCTTTAATTAGAGTTCCTAAGCATTGGTTAGAAGGGCTCTTTAATTGCATTTTATATGCGTTTTTTAAACACAATTTTTTATTGCCATTTTCGATTTGCTAACAGTTTTTCAATCTCATTTGAGGATTTTAGAATATTCGATTTTTCCATAATAAATTCCAAACTTTAAAAATCACACAGAGTTATGAAACTAGTAGATCCAAATCCAAACCAGGTTCATTTTGAATCCAGGACTCATCACTGGTGCATTTATAGAGTAAAGGAAAATCCTACCAGGTTAAGGGGAATATTGCCATTACAATTATTGTAATTACATGTACATTTCACAACTTATAATGATCTTTTGCTTCTGTCTCCTGATATAAACATTTCTAAGAAAATTTAATTGTTTCCATATTGACACTTGTATTTGCTTGTCATCTTGGAGATATCTGAACAAATTGAGAACAATAATTTATTTTGTAAAAGAAAAACACTGTAATTATTATTATTATTATTATTATAGCTGTGTTTTTAAAGAAATGAAACACTCCTCATATAACAAGGGATATAAAAAGCTGAACAGCAATGCATGAAATGAATGCATAAGATAGATTAGTTCTATAGTACTGTATTTGTGTTTACAGTTTTTAGAGCATTTTTAGCTAAGGAGTACTTTATATGAGGACCTGCTGTCTTTTCCAGAGAGTACTTTTTCCCTTTCTCTACATCTTGGATTCTTGGATGTAAAAACAAAGATTAGGTCAGCTACCTTAAGATATCCCAAGGAATAGCACTATCTGTAATCCTTCTACAATAAACTTTTTAACCATCTGTCTCTATTTGAGGAAGCCTTACCAACTTCATTTTCTTCCTCAGCTGACAGATAACTCCCTAAGGAAATTTAAACCTGTTAGTAGGTGATTTTAGATGTGAAATACATCATATATGGCCTTCTCACTGTTCCTCTGCTCATGGAGGAAAGTTTGTGTTGTATTTTAAAAATGTTTTATTGAAAATGTTTTTTGTTCATGTTTCTCAGTGAGTGTTTTAATTGTCAGTTACAAATTTGCTGTAAACTATTTTTTTTCCATAAAAAAGTGTTTTCTTTTTTTAATGCAACTTTTTGCATTTTCTTTAATACTAAAGTCAGCCAAATGAGATGGCTGTATCTAGCCATTTACAGAGAGATGTAATACCCTGCACTTTATTACATACTCTATTATTCCAGGGCCTGCTCCTTTTTCGATCAACAGCACTGGCACCCAATATAAAATTTAAAACGTTAATTTTTGCACAAAAAGGAAATTTAGGTGTTACCCTCCGCGATCCTTAACTGCCTAGTACCCCGCGATGCAGTAACTCATGCTAAGCAATTGCTTCATTGCGGGAACCTGGAACTGAGATCAGCGGGGAGATTAAGTATTATATATGACTGTTACAGGGCGATTTACCCAGAGCACCAAAAGGGATTTACCCACAGCATGATTTTTAACGCCGGCTATTTGTGCGCATTAAAATCATGTGCTAAAGGTGGCGTAAACGCGATATTAAATCGCAAGTTCTGGATGCGTGGGTGTCTTTTTTCGTAGGGAACCGCTTAGCGTGACTTTAACTCCAAAGACCTGCCCAGCACAACTGGGTAAATTGAACCATTTGGTAATTGAACCTGCAACTTGTACATTTACTCTCTCTTGCTAAAAGCAGAGCTCTTACCTCTAGCCTAACAGAGATTCTTAATCTTTTACTATAAACACAATGGAAACAAACAAACAAACAAAAAAAGGTAAGTCTGGGGATTCAAATTTGTGACCTTTAGGACTACATTCCAGGTAAATTTAGAAACTTTATCTTTTGGTAGGAATAACTTTAAAAAAAATGTCATACAGATGTCTCCACTTCCAATATGGAAGTCCCAACTCACACTGATTGGTTAATAAACTGCAGAGTAACAACTTATGGAAGTCTTATCAGGGACTTCCATAATGGTGTGTAGATATCTGTATAGAAAATACACTGTGCATAGAGACAGTGAATACTGGGGTCAGGGGGTGTGCCATTTTGATGATTATATGGGCTGAGGCTTGCACCAAAAACAACATGTAAGCCTTCTTAGTTATATAATCTATTACTTCCATGTACATAAATTAAACTTACTATAGAAGAATCTTACAATGTATAGGTGTTCTGCAGAGAAAAGCTTTCACATCAGGATTTCGATTTTCTTTAATAGGTAATATTTTTCTTGGCATAATTTACTGGAAAATAAATTGCCAAATTAATTAATGAGTCATACAATAAACTCTCTGGTGCATTGTTCACGAATAGGTCATATCAGAGGACTTGTGGACATCCTTTAAGGTTGGAAGAAAAGAAGTTTCATGTTCAGCTTAGGAAAGGTTTCTTTACAGCGAGAGTGGTAAAACTGTGGAACTGTCTTCCAGCAGATGTGGTAATGGCAAGTTCATTAAATAGCTTTAAAAATGGCCTGGATAAGTTTCTAAAACTAAAAAATATTGAGAATTACTGGTATTAATACATATACTGTAGTTCTGGTTGGTACAAAGATATTATATAATATTGAGAATTACTGGTATTAATACATACAGATCTGGTTGATCCAGGGATACTTTCCGATTGCCGTTTGGAGTCAGGAAGGAATTTCCCCCCCCCCCTTTTTTTTAGCTGGGTTTTTGCCTTCCTCTGGATCAACTGTTAGGAAGGGTTTAAAAAAAATGAATAGGTTGGACTTGATGGATGTATGTCTTTAATCAACCTCAATTACTATGTTACTATGTTACTAAATCTGAGATAAAACATATTTGAGTAAATACATTTTGTGGCCGGGGATTTGGCTATGGCCAATGCTTAAGGAATGGGGGTCCTTATTTATACCAAGCCTTTAATGATAGGTTCTGCAATCATAGATTTATGTAAAGTTACGTCCGCGACCATACTTTTACAAAAGCCTGCAGTATCAGAAGTTTCTGATACCGCAGAGCTTTTAAATTCTGTCTGACAACGCTGTTCATATACTGCAACTCTGCAAGGCTAATTGCTCTACAATATAACTGTCCACTTTATAGTTTAATATTAATTCATTGTAAAGCATGTGAGTTTGTAATGAGTCTGGTTTATACATGTGAGCAATAATCTAATTTATTGTAGTAAAGATTCAGTACAGGAGTTTTTCTTTATTTGAACATTTGATAGATATGGGAAAAGGGCTTAAAAAGTCATTGTAGAAAGATAGTGACCAATTTATGCAATGGTGGCACCAGAAAGGACGTAATGGCTTTAAATATTTTTTTTTTTAAGATCCCTGTCCATGGAGGACAACTGACCTGTCATTTCCTGGGTATCCATGTTTCGTTTTGTTCAATAACAATTTGCTTTTGTCTAATACTGAATTTTCTTGCACTCATTATTAGGATAACACATTATTCCTGCCGGAGAGATTCTAACATATTTATCTGGGTATTATTCATAAGGTGAGTCTATATCTCTGGGGGAAATGTCAATATATTGCTAAACTCTAAAATGTTCCAATTCAAATGGTTTTTACATGCATTTTTGTATTGGAAAAATACAACCTTTCCTTTGAACAGTCTCCTGATATTTTGCTTTTATTGAAGGCTTTAGTTGGAAGAAGTGGTGGGTTTAAGTTTAATAATGAACACTAAATAGACCTCATTTAAAGAATCTGGGCTTGCTATTTTGACGTTCAAGCATCCCCTGTCAAATAGTGATTAGATTACTGTAATGTCTATTAAAAATAGCGTTCAACTGTAGCCAGACATTGGTATGTCAGACACGAATAGAGAATAGACAAAGACATCTATTAATGAAGGATCAGATAAGTGGTCAGTTATATGACCTGGAGGTAAGAAAATGGAAAGAAAGATAATGATGGATATGGATGCCAAGCTGTTTAGCAGGTGTGACAGAGGTGATGGATGCATTATCAGTGGGCTATATTGCTATTTTATTTGTATAGTGTTCTGGACAATAATTTAGAAAAATCTATTTTAGCCCTGTGTAAGGGAAGACCGAATCCTGAACAGTACCTTTTCTCCCTTATTTATATAGAGGCCATGTTATCTGTACAACATTTATTTGAAAGGAATTTTAGACAACAAAATAAATTACTAACAAAATATTGGAAAAACTTAGAAATAAGATGTAGTAATGTTATAGGCATGTTTAAATAAATAAATGAATATATCTATTGCCAAACTCTTAAAAAAAAAAAGCTTAAGAGGTAATGATTTAACGTTGTATTTTTTGAATTTTTAATGTAATCTGAAAAAAGGCAGATGCAGAATATATTGGACCAAATATAATGTTATTCTAGTCGAGATCTATATTGATTTCTTTTCATCCCTTTCCTTTATTTCACCAGAATGGCAATTACATTTATTTTAAATGGTTTGTAAAATCTGTATTCCATGTGACTTGTAAATAAAGTTCATAGCTGTCACTTTATGTGAGTAATACATATGGATTTAAACTGTATCAAGTGATTTGTGTTAAATTTACTAAATAAAAAGCTTGTTCTAGATTCACACCTAAGTCATTTCTGCTTTGTACAAAGTTTAGAGTGACTTAAATATGCAGCCAGATATAAAAAAATATGCATTATTTTAGTTACTTAATGAAGGTTAATGGATAATCTAAATTATCCCTAAGCATTTCCACAATTGAAATACAGAGTTTAGTGCAGCATTGTCTAGATTAACATCTGTTACTTTTCCCAGACATTGTTGGAATTGATTTATATATTTTATAAAGGGCATGTTAATCACCAACTTTGACTTAAACACCCCCCAACCCCGAGTTTATAATACTCCCCCATCTTCTTATTTCTTATATCTTATTTTTATGACGAATAAAGCCTCATTCCAGAAAACCCTTGGGGATGAAGCAGTGAGAGTAGCCCCACCATAGTTTTACTGGTGCCCCCAGTTTTTCCAAGTTATGCCACTGCCCACTAGTACTTTCAAAAAAAGTTAATTACTCAGATGCATTTAAACTTAGAGGTATAATTCATAACTATTGCCAAATAACAATAAGAAAGAGTTCAGCATCACAGAACTATAATGTATACAATATTTATTGGACTAACACACATATTTAGAGTCTCAGGTCTAATAAAAAAGCAGCACAGTAGTGACAGACAATAAGGGTATGACATTGTTTAAAAGTGAAAATATATATAAAAAAGTACATTTCCTAATTATTATGCTGAAAGTTGCTTTAAAAATTAGATGTTTTTCTTGGTTGGGTAGTAATGTTGGGGCAGGCTCAAGAAGTGACAGAATTTCTGGCCCTTTAAGAAGCCCCTTGGAATGTAGACAGATAGATTCAAGTTAAGATGTTTGTAGAATTTGTCAAAGCCATTAGCTTGTCAAAGCTAAGTATTTACACATTAATAGGTTCTATTTCCAATCTTACCACTAAGCAGATGGTTGATTGAAAGCCAGTTCCATTTCTAAAAGCATTATATATGTAACCAGAAAAACCCTGTTTAAAGATTTTGAATTAAACATAAGGAATTTGTAAATCTGTAAGATAGTACACTAATATCACATCACATTAGTATCTAATATCATACTGGCAGCACTTTCTATTGTTTTAGAAAAGGTAGCCTATTTTTCCCTTTAAGGAAAATCACTCACTGGGACATATTTACAAAGCATAGTTATTCTTAAAGATGGACTGTTAAATAAATAACACTACATATTCCAAAACAATGATACCTAAACTTGGATCATTAAATAGGAAACCTCCTTATATAAGTGTACAATACTTCAAATGAGTGTATATACAGTTTACTTAAAAAACTGTTCAAATTAAAAGTACTTGGGACAGGTATATAGGATTGGAAATCCCTACCACCCAGTATTGTTAGTTTTAGGGGAACCAGCTCAAAGAAATCTGATTCTGCCAGTCTTCCTCCTGGCTTCAGCTCTATCTTTAATATAGGACTAGTCCAGAACTAACCTGGCAAATGAAAACTGTCCATGTTGTAGCTCCTCAACAAAACAAAAATGTGAGGTAGGGATAATCAATCCGACCTCCCTGACCCAGGTACTATCCATTTTTAAAAAGTTATTTTTTAGAGTTTAGCTAATTTAGAATACCTGTTCCTAAATAAGGATACTAGTCCTTAAATAAGAATACCCCTCCCTAAATAAGAATATCCATTCCTAAATAAGGATACCAGTACTTAAATAAGAATTCTTCTCCTTAAATAAGACAAAATAAGACAAACGAATAAATAGCAATAAGGATCAGTATTTTACAATGAGAGTTATTTGAGGATACCCCTGCTTTGCTTCCCCATCTTCCCTGGTAGTATGTCCCTGGGCTCACAGTACCAAGAGTTTACTAACCAAATGTTTTGTATATGTATAGATACATTCTGAGTATTTAGCCATAATAAAAATGTGGAAATTAATTCTTCTACTGGCTCTGTTATTGTCCTTCTGCTTTTGAGCTTAGTAATGTACCTATGTTTATTCTTTAATTTAAAGTTTGCTTATTGCAGGGATGTAGTCCAGTTAAACATTCATCATAATGATTTATGATGAAGGAACACAATACAAACAGAGGAAATATTTATTTAGCAATGTTTATAACAATAACATAAGGAAGTTTGTCATGGTTATGATCCATGGTTTACACTGTTTTCATTCATATTAAAGCAGATTTAATTCATGTAACTGTAAAAAGGGTACATCTTGGCACACTGAACATGATTAAAGTAAACGAGTAAAACAAACTCTAAGGATAGTGGTACTAAATAAGAGACAAAATGCTACATAACATTTCTTCTAAATTTAAACAGTATTTCTAACTCCAGGCAGTTGTTTAGGAAAAAAATCATCTGCTATTTGACATAGTTTTGTTGCAGTAACTTACAATAAATGTAGATCATACCCACCATTAATCAACAACTCTACACATACCAATACAGACCAAACAGCTACAAATATACTTCTTTAATAAATGTTCAGAATTAGGTCTTTGAATCCAGAGGTGTGTGGGGTGTGAGGTGGAACCCAACATCTCTGTGAAAGTACAGATATCACCTGGAAACACAAAGCTCTAGTATACAGCTGAGGACTTTTAATACATGTAGATAATTGGTTACAGTCAGTTACAGATAACTGGCAACAACTGCAATGACAGTATGATATATTACTCAAGGGAAAGGAACATCGTAAACAATTTTTCCAAAAACAGCAGTATTACGAACAAGGAAATGTATCAACCAAACTCTTAGCTCACCTATCGAAGACCAATAACACATAGAAAACGGTACTTGACATCCAAGGTCCAAATGATAGCATAATTCACGACAACAAAAGACATTTTGGATTCCTTTGCAAGATATTTCCAACTACAATATTGCTCACAGTCACAATATTCTTAACACTCAAATCTGGAATACTTGCAAACAGTTCAGTTTCCACAATTGCAACTTTCACAAATACAACAACTTGAGGCTGTACTCACCTTTGAGGAAGTGTCGGATGCACTAACAGACATGTCCTCAGGAAAGGCATCTGGCCCAAATGGTATTCCAGTTGAGTTTTACAAGAAATACAGAGAAACCCTTATAGAACAACTACTGATAACGTTCAATACAGCCTTTGAAAACCCAACACTTCCCTCCTCACAGCCATACTGTCGTTAGATGCCTGTTAGGTTTTCGATTCTGTAGAGTGGAACTTCTTCTGGGCAGGTATGGAGAGATTCTTCTTTGGTTCCAACTATATTCGCTGGATCCAGTTACTATACTATACTCCCAACGCTACAATCCTAGTAAATAGATGCTAATCCAGTCCTTTACCACTCCACTGGGGAACAAGACAAGGATGCGCTCTCTCACCCTATCTCTTCTCATTAGTCAAAAGGCCTTGGCAATTCAACTATGTAATGACCAAGTAATGAAAGGACCGAAAAGGGATATATATATACAGATTTAATAGGGCTCTATAATGATGACACGATCCTATAACTCTCAGATACAGGTCCCTCTTTGAACCCCACAGCTGAGATAATTGATAGATTCACTCCCATGGAAAATACCTTTAGTGTCCAAATCGGTTCCCCTACTCCACTATTTACTCAAATGCACAAAATATGGAGAGAAAAAAACAAGCTGATTGATTTTTCAAGCATCCTTCCTGAAAATGCACACTGGCACAATCAATCATTCCCCAAATGGTGTGATTCTCCTGTAGTGCTGAGTGGGAAACTAAAGGAATATATCAATTTGGCAATTTTGGACGAATGTTTGAAGATACAAAATCAGAATTTGTGCTCCCAGGGACCTATTTCTATAGATACCTGCAGTTACGCCATTGTATACACACTGGATTCACAGACAGGAAAATATTAATAACCAAACATCTGACAATTGGTATACTTAAAAGCCAGGGACTACAAGGATTGGTCTCCCGACTATATACTCATCTAATTAATAGCCAAATGGACACACAGAGCATATCAATAATTTGATGGGTGAATATAAATATACCTGAACTCATGAAAGAGTGCTCATCAGAAGAGATGGCCAGACTTAGTGAAGTTTGGTTTGTTTCCGAACTATCGAAGCTCAGTAAAAGTTCAGTAGTTCGGTAGAAACGAACCCATTACAGTCTATGGGAGACTAATAGTTCAGAAAGTTCCAGTGAATAACAGTTAAAATAAAAATGGTAACTTACTGTAAATGGCTGTGGCACCTGGGAAATAGTCTGGGGAACATGCACTGGTCACTAAAACTTATTTAAACACTTCCTTCCCCACGATCAGGCAATTGTCATGTTTTCCATATGCTATATTCAAGGGTTATGGCCAATTCGAGGGTTACCAAACGCTACATTTGAGGGTTACTGAAATTGGCAGCTACATTCAAGGGTAACTGAAATCGACCACTACATTTGAAGGCTACCAAATGCTACATTCGAGGGTTACCAAAAACAAATGCTACATTTGAGGGCTACCGAAAACGAACGCTACATTCAAGGGTTGCCGAAATCGGCAGCTACATTCGAGGGTTACCGAAATCGACTGCTACATTCAAGGGTTTCCGAAAAATGAACCCTATATTCGAGGGTTACCAAAACCGGCAGTTACATTTGAGGGATACCAAATGATACAATTGAGGGTTACTGAAAACCGAACGCTTTATTCGAGGGTTAGAGAATGGCCTGTAAATTTAATAATTATATAGAAAATATAGCCGCAAGTTTGGAAAAAAACTTAGTTTGTCATCCCTAATTACCAAGCCCCACACAGAACATCATATATCTACAACACACCCAAATATTTGCCCCAAGTGCCATGCAGATTTATGGAACCTTATCTGGCACTGTCCCCAGATTAACCATTTTTGGTTGTCAGATTTCTCAAATCTCTAATCCCCTGGCCTGTACCAATGAACCCTATACTATGCATATTGGGTATCAACACTAGATCTAGAAGACACCTATAAATTAACCTTCCTCTGTGAAACCTTATTCATGACTCAAAAAACAATCGTACTAAAGTGGATGGCTCCTGAATCTCCTAAAATGAAAACCTGTTAAGAGCTTATCAACATGTTCTCTCATATCATAATCTATTATATAAACACAGCCATTGTCCTGGAAAATTAAAAAAAATGGAATATATGGACTGAATTCTCCTTAACTATCTGAACCAGTGCCTGAAAACAAAGTTTGGATTATGTGTGGATTGGGGGGCCTGCGGAGGCCTGTGCGGGGCATACCCCTCAAGTCACCCCCCTTGACCTTACTCCTTCATTGGCGATGTTCAATTTCGAATGATATTAACAAATGTTGAACTTACTGATATGTTAGTAAACTTAATTAATATAAAATACTGAACCTGTGTATAAAGGCTATAATAATCTACTGGATATGTACAACTCAACCAATTGATATGATGACATAGACATGGGGTAAATAGTTTATTTAAAATAAAAACAAGCCTCTCAGGCAAGGAAGCCGGACTAGAACTATGCTGGAACGAGGAGCTGTAAGTACAGTTTGGAAATCGATTTTTGAAGTTCCATTATAGGGTTTTGGGGTGGGAGGGCATGCCCTACAATAAATAAAAACTTTTTATTGAGTGTGGAGATGCCCTTTAAACATTAAACATAGTAGTTAAACTATCATACTGCTATATCAACAAGGTCCCTCTCAAGCAAATATTCTAAAGAAGACTGGGATTTCAAGATGTGCTGTTCAAGCTTTTTTAAAAAATAATTAAGAAACTGTCAGTGTTGAGGGCGGTTAATGCAGTGGCCAGCCATCATGGTAACTGTAAAATAGAAAGATATCAGAAAGATATCAGGTAGAGCCATCAAATCAGAATTGGTAGGCCTCTGTGGAACCCTGGTAGAATTGCAACCAAAAGCCATACATCTGGCATAGAAACAAGGCTAAGCCACTTAACTATGCATGAAAATGCCAGGATAGGAATGCAGAAAAATTGCATTCCATGTGCTCTCGACTGATATGTTAAAATTTTAAAAACTGTGTGTTTGAGGTAAATTTTTCCAAATGGAGTCGGATATGGTCAGAACCAGTGGTGTCCTCAATGCTGAGCAGATTCATATCTCTCCCTATCTTATTTAATTTATTAGTGACGTCTGTCTATAGGTGCTTCACACAGCAAAACCAGAGGCCTGCACTACACTAATGATGACTCAATAAAGCTGGAACCGGTCTGTAGTTGGCTCTCTGGTTTTGCATTTAGCTTGTGCATTTCTGTAAAAACCTTTTTAAAGGTCTATCTTTCCTCAAAGCTTCCATGGAAACATGGTAAATTCCCAGAAGTATCCGTTCCTTATTTACAGACTCATATCCATCATGCAATACCATCCGGAAGGTTTCTGATTGGCACCAGGAAAAAATCCTTAAAGAACAGAGAGATGCAACATTTTCAACAATGTTATACATAGATATAGAGTGTAAGTAGCAAAACATATATTTTTTTATAAAAAAAGAAAAGCGTGTTGTATTTGATAAATATCACACTGATGTAAAGTATCATAAATCCCATTTAATAATGACTGATTGTGTTATAATACTCGTATCTGAATAGATGCTACAATAATTTGATGCCACAGTCGTTTTTTAAAATTTTTACTCAGAAACTGGTTGATGGCGTTAATAAAAACTCATGCATTTGATAATTCACCAGCATTCGGGAAGTGTAAACTAGAGAGAGTAATAACAGGCGGATTCACTTTTGCAAAAGAAAAATAAATTAAATAAAAAAAAAATAATAATAACCTACTTTCTGAGAGAATAGCAGCAGATATACTGTAGCAGAATCATTAAAACATTATTGGAACTGGCGAGTGTTATCCCTTGTGATCTTCAAAGGTGAGAGGTTTTAAAGTTGGCAGAGAAATGGTAAACTTCAGCAGACTATTGCTAGTCTGAGCCGGGGAAGAATGATTGATCACTGACTTTGTTCAAATATAAAAAAAAGAATATTGAATGAGGACCGTGACAGTTTTATGTGTGTGTTTGAAAGTTTTACATCTGTATTGAAGACAGCTGGATATACCGTTTTGTCTTACATTGTTCAAAGAACTACAAAAAGAAGACTACTTATAGGGCCCTAGGCATTCTTTAGCACCCATTTTGAATGTTGTGGTGAATGGGCACTGTTTATTTTATCTAGGGGGATACAATATTGCAAAAAATGCATTCCCAAGCAGGAAATGAATACTGTCTGGTAATTATTCCAGGCTACTAAACAAACCTGGCTTCAAAGTGGAACTGTGGGTTTCAAACATTTGCGGATCCAGCAGAACTTTGTCAAAATGATATTGAAAAATCTAAATTCTGTATGAAAATTCAGCATGCATTGTAGAAAATTCTAAATTCAGGGTCCACATTTGGTGTTAGAAAAGTTAAAACTCCACTCCCACCTTCAATTGGGTTAGATTAGAATGTCAAGTTAAATGGAACTTTCACACCTTTGGTGTGAAAGCTACGTGCTTGATTACTTTCTCTGTAATAATTTCTAAATGAATATGCAAACTACCAAACAGATCATATTTTCAATGCTAGCCAGTCCACGTTTCCTTTTGAATTTTCACTCAGTTACAGAAGTTTCTCTTACAACTAAAACAAAAACAGGGCACAGCTGCACACTGAAAGCAGCGGACACTGGATGAAAAGGTGTGCACAGAAGATGTGGAAGTCAGGGATTCTTTATTGTTTTTTTTTATTTTTAAAGCAACTGGACAGAATCCAACCAGATGCATCCAGTGTCATGTGATGTGATCATGTGTGTCCCTGCTATGTGGCACTGCGGCACGCACACCCTATAAATCTTCGGGGCATTCTCTCCTCCTCCTCTTTGATCCAATTCATGGCACTTGTCTTGTGGTGCAGGGGAGGCGTGCAGGTAATTACCCAGTCAGCAGACATTTTTATAAAATTCATGTGGTTATATTTTTGCACCTGAAATCAATATGAAATGTTATACCATGGGGGGAGGTGTCTGCTGCAATTGGTTAAACTGGGGGGTGTCTGCTGCCATTTTATACACTTGTGGGGATGGGGGAATGGGGGTGTCTGCTGCAATTTTATACGCTTGGGATGGGGGGCTGGGATGTATGCGGCAGTTTTAGAGTGTGGGGGGTTTGCTGCCAGTTTAAGGTCAGTTGGTTAAGGTCAGTTAGTGCCTGTTTGGCAAATCAATTTTATACTGGGGAGAGGAGAATGAATTTTATACTGGGGGAGAGGAGAATGAATTTTATACTGGTGGAGAGGAGAATGAATTTTATACTGGGGGAGAGGAAAATGAATTTTATACTGGGGGAGAGGAAAATGAATTTTATACTGGGGGAGAGGAAAATGAATTTTATACTGGGGGAGGAACGGGGAGAAGAGGGAAGAGGAAAATGAACTTTATACTGGTGAGGGAGAATGAATTTTTATACGGGGGGAGAGAGAATGAATTTTATTACTGGGGGAGGGGAAAATGAATTTTATACTGGGGGAGAGGAAAATGAACTTTATACTGGTGGAGAGGAGAATGAATTTTATACTGGGGAGAGGAGAATGAATTTTATACTGGGGAGAAGAGAATGAATTTTATACTGGGGGAGAGGAGAATGAATTTTATACTGGGGGAGAATAGAATGAATTTTATACTGGTGGAGAGGAGAATGAATTTTATACTGGTGGAGAGGAGAATGAATTTTATACTGGGGGAGAGGAGAATGAATTTTATACTGGGGAGAGGAGAATTAATTTTATAGGGGGAGAATAGAATGAATTTATACATGGTGGAGAGGAGAATGAATTTTATACTGTGGTGGAGGGAGAATGAATTGTATACTGGGGGAGAGGAGAATGAATTTTATACTGGGGGAGAGGAGAATGAATTTTATACTGGGGAGAGGAGAATTAATTTTATACTGGGGGAGAATAGAATGAATTTTATACTGGTGGAGAATAGAATGAATTTTATACTGGTGGAGAGGAGAATGAATTTTATACTGGGGGAGAGGAGAATGAACTTTATACTGGGGGAGAGGAGAATGAACTTTATACTGGGGGAGAGGAGAATGAATTTTATACTGGAAAAATTCAGTAAATTATTTATTAGTCTGAACATTCCTTTAAAGGGCATGTCCACCTCTTTTATAGAAATTTTCTGTAGTGTAGGGCTTCATCTCCAACCGCTGTAGTTGGGGGTTTGTAAAAAAAAGCCAATCACAGACACAGCTTCCGGCAGTACAGAACGCTGGGGGAAAGAGGCTGTTTAAATAGAGTTTGGCTTTGTTTTTTTACAAACTACTATAGTGGTTGGGGATGGGAGAGGGAGCCCTACACTACAGAAAAGGGGTTTGGAGTTAGAAAAATGGGAGGGAGAGGGAGGGGGGAGGGCATCGTTGTGCAAGTCATAATTCTCCCGGAGAAGAGGCAGGAGGCAGAGGGAACATTGACTGTATTTCAAGAATGATTTTGTTTCTTTGATGGGTTCTGCATCATTATTTCAATTAAGTGAGGGACTCCTCCTTGTTCCTGGAATGCAGGCTTATATTATACAATACAGTATTTCATTTAAAAAAATGATTATTTTGCATTGTTCCATTTGTTTTGCACTAAAGAGACACCCTATAGAGAAAATAGCCAATTTATAGGATGTCATTTCATTAGTTACATTCTTCAGGTTTGTAATTTGGTTGCTGCCCTGATTTCCACATGACATAATTCTATAGGAGGCGTGTAGACTGTAGAGTGTCGCTAAAACTTAATAGAAAACCCTAGGACTGTATTGCCCACACTATGACAATGGAATTGACTTTGATATCAAGCTCTATAAATTTTTATCGCTTTTCAAGGTGTTCCATTAATAATTCCAAAAAATAAAAAACGATTTCTAGCATTTTCTGAAAAGTGATGCTAAGTTAACGCACATTCCCACTGATTGCATGCTATTTGTCGGTCCTGTGTTTGAAATATGGGGCTATTTCTCCTATTTTCAGACCTTGGGAATTTCATCTGACACTGCAGGACTTCTAAATTATCATCTGGACATTTTAGTTATTTCTTGCTATAACTCCTGCAAAAGGTCACTGTGGGTGCAGTTAGTTTGTAATTTCATGGTCCAATAAAGGATATAAACAGAAATGTTAGTCATTGTATGAAGCTTTAACCCATGTGAGGTGCTATTGACTTCTTATTAACTGCAAGTGTTCTTTATAGAAAGACAAGAATATAAAATGTATTAAACATAAATCATTTCTTTTCATCATATATTTTACAGCATTCAAATACTGTAAATGTCTTGTTTGCAGACGTTTTTTGTGCTTCTTTAAACAGTAAATCAATAAATCCAGTTGAATCTAATAATGTGTATAATTTCCTCTTTATTTAATTTTAAATTAGTAAATGGCAACGCTTTTTCCAAGATTTCTTCTGCGGCTCAGCTGTTAATGATAGTTTAAAGATTATCCGGAATTTCTGGTATTAGGGGCTGCATATTGTGTGGCCCGCAGTGTAAACTGTTAGTCATAAAGGCAGCACCAATCTGAAGGATCCTGGTCAAACACTGTGTTTAGCTCATTTAAAGTTCCCCCTTATCTAAATTATCAATTTAGTTCTTCGAACAATGAGGCACTTACAGCAGCCTTTTGGCAGGGACTCTCTGACCGCCTCAAGGATGAATTAGTATCTAGAGAATTACCCTTCCTGTTGGAAGATTTAATTACTCTATGCATCCAGATTGATACCCGCTTTCGTGAACACCAGGCAGAAAGGTCTGCAGCTCGTTCCAATTTCCCTAAGACCTTTCCTCGGCCTGCTCAGACCTTTCCTCAACCAATATCTTTGGTTGAAGAGCCTATGCAAATTGGCGGCACTCATCTGTCTCCTGAGGAAAAGTCTCGCCAACGTACTAATGGACTTTGTCTCTATTGTGCTGGGCAAGAAGTCGAGAAACTCCATGACCTAGAAGTTAAGGAGGAGCTCCTTCTAGGTAATTTTAAGTCTCCTACCAAATTTGAACCACTGAAACTCTTTCTACCAGCAACTATCACCTTTAATGCTAAAACTTTTTCCTCCCAGGCCTTTGTCGATTCTGGTGCGGCTGAAAACTTCATTAACTCTACCTATGCAGCACAATTGGTGCTTCCTCGCCTGCACTTGCAGCAACCTCTTCGAGTTCTGGCTATTGACAATAACCCCTTGGCTTCTAAATTCATCTCCAAATCTACATACAAAGTCCTATTTCGCGTTGGCATATTTCACCAAGAACGTTTGTCTTTTCTTGTCATCCAAAGTCCTTCTGCTCCCCTGATTCTCGGACTTCCATGGCTCAGATTACACAACCTTGTTATAGATTGGTCTAACAATGAACTTAAAGGACAATTATACTCACCTTCCCTCCGCTCCTCTTCTTAGGTCAGTACCTTTTACCCAGGGTCAGGACCTGAACCACTAGGTCCTCACCCCTGGGATTACGAAAGTTAAAGCACAGCGTTACTGAAACGCTGCTCTGGCAGGCTCCACCCCCTCCTCTCGTCGGTGACGAGGCCAATAGGAAGGCACGCTCTGCATCTCGAAACAGGAGGCTAGGAGGGGCTGCCGGGAAGAGGCACCCCCTCCCCAGCAGCCCCTCCAAGCCCCCTGCCCCGCCGCTGGCAGGGAGGGGAAGGGTCCGCTGGGAGGGGTGGAGGCACCCTCCAGCGGGGCCCTGAGAAGGGCCTTTTGGGGCTTAAGGGGTCCCGCAGCTCGAACCTGGACCCCCTCCATGGCCCTTATAAGGGCCCTTGCGGCACTGACAAGTGCCTTTGGCGGGGGTTGACCCCAGTGTGCGGCTTTTAAAAGAGCCCTTGGACGGCATCTTCTTTCTTCCAGTCCCGGTGACACCAGCTCCGCTGAGGCCGCCGACCCCCGAGAGGTACCCCTGCGGCCACCGGCGACCTCAACGAGGCCGAAGTTGCCGGCGTCTTGATCCGACGCGATTTCTTCGGGCTGGTGACACCAACCCCACTCAGGTCACCGATGCCAGGCAGACTCACTGCGGCCGTCATAAGCCCGCTGGCACCGCCGGCCTCAGCGGAGCCGATGTTACCAGCCGCTTCTTTCTTCTATCAGCCATCTACTGCGATGGCATCTGAGTTCCGTAGCAGAGTGCACCTCTTTATATAGGTTTGCAGAAAACCCTAATCCAATCAGATGTCTGGAAAGTTCTGAAATCTGATTGGTTAAGGTAAAGCATGTGAACCAAGCATTAAAGGGTATCTCCACTCGTTTTTCTAAGTTTTCGTAATCCAGTTCTATTGAGAACGGGAGGTAAAGGAGCTGTGCCTTACCTTCCATTTCAATAGAACCACACGGAGCCAGGAGGAAGGTAAGAACTTACCTGCTCGCTCGCTCCCCCGGCGCGTAGTCTGACAGGTCCCGACGGACCTTGTCTTCTATGCGCATGGTGATCTATGCGCATAGAAGACAAGGTCCGTGGGACTGTCAGACCAAGCGCCGGGGGAGCGAGTGAGCGGGTAAGTTCTTACCTTCTCTCCTGGCTCCTGTGTGTTCTATTGAAGAACGGAAGGTAAGGCACAGCTCCTTTACCTCCCATTCTTCAATAGAACTGGATTACGAAAACTTAGAAAAACGAGTGGAGATACCCTTTAAAAAATTGACCAATCAGAAATGGATTAGGGTTTTCTGCAAACGATATAAAGAGGTGCACTCCGCTGCGGAACTCAGATGCCATCGCAGTAGATGGCTGAAGATAGAAGAAAGAAGCGGCTGGCAACATCGGCTCTTGTGGGCCGGCAGTGCCAGCGGGCTCATGGCGGCCGCAGTGAGTCTGCCTGGCATCGGCGACTGAGTGGGTTGGTATTGGCTGCCCAAAGAAGTCGCATCGGATCAAGACGCCGGCAACATCGGCCTCGTAGAGGGGACCCACTATAGGGCCCTTCCCTTCCCCTCCCTGCCAGCGGCGGGGCAGGGGGCTTGGAGGGGCGCTGTGGATGGTGTGCGTGGCGGACCACCCGCTGCGGCCCCTTCCCGCGCAGCCCCTCCTAGCCTCCTGTTCCGAGATTGCCGCGAACGGGTTGGGAGGGGCTGCTGGGAAGCGGTGGCGGTAGGTGGTCGAGGGCGGGGTGGGCATGCCTCCCGGGTGCGACCACCCACCGCGAGTTGCCTGCCCATCCCCACCGCAGGGAGGAACAGTGCAAAACAGTTACCGCCGCTTTATAAATAGAAACGGCGGTAACAGGTAAGTATCGGCGCGAAGGGTTAACGCCTCGTTAACTTTTCGCGGCCGTTTTCGGACATTAATAAATCGTGTTAAACCCGATTTATGCAGAAATGTCAGGGAAAATGGCCGCGAAAAATTAACGAAGCTTTATAAAATGCCCCTTAATCTTCTTGCCGTTCCCTTTGGTGGCCCAAAATGAGAAAAGATGTTAAAGACTTTGTTCAAGTGTGTACCAGCTGTGTTCAATTTAAATCTTCTAGAACCCTGCCCTGTGGCCTTCTTCAACCCTCCCCATTCCGTCCAGACCTTGACCCATATCCATGGATTATTGTTGAACTTCCACCTTCCAAGAAAAACACAGTTATATGGGTGACAGTAGACCGCTCCAGCAAAATGGCTTATTTTGTACCCCTCCCCAAGTACCATCTTCGACGGAGTTAGCTCAACTATTTATTTCTAATATCTTCCGCTTTCATGGCTCCCTTCTGAAATAGTATTGACAGAGGTACTCAATTTGTTTCCAAATTTTGGAGAGCTCTTTGTAAATCCATGAACATCAAATTACAATTTTCTTCTGCTTACCAGTCCAATGGGGTTATTGAACGCACTAACCAGTCTTTGGAAAAATATCTTTGTTGTTACATTTCCTATACTCAGGATGATTGGTCTGACCTTCTACCTTGGTCTGAGTTTGCCCATAACAATTGACCTCATGCTTCTACTTGGAAATCTCCTTTTTTGTGTGTCTTTGTGGACGAATCCTAGATGTTTTCCTCAAGATTTTCTTTTCACACAAGTACCCACTGCCAATTACTTTGCAGGCCAGATGTCAGCTATCTGGCATCACGGAAATTAGCTTCAGAAATCTGCTCTGGTACAAAAAACTGCAGCTGACAGGAGGCATAGGGAACCCCCATCTTATTCGGTTGGAGATAAAGTGAGGCTCTCCTTGCTCATATTAATCTACAGGTTCCTTCCTCCAAATTGGGACCAAATTTATCGGCTTTTTCTATCCTGGAAATGTCAGTCGGTGCTGTTCGCCTCCAACTTCCTTCCAGCATGCGGATTCCTAACGTGTTTCATATTTCTTCATCAAACCAGTGTGCTTTAATCAGTATTCCACATCTCTACTACCTCCCGTTCCAATTTTCGTTGATGGCCAGCAAGAATTTGAGGTTGAGAAGATCTTCTTGATTCTTCAGGAGGTCTCTTCAGTATCCACTGGAAAGGTTTTGGTCCTGAAGAAAGAGCTTGGATTAAACATTCAGATTTGCATGCTCCTCGTCTAGTCAAAGCTTTTCACAGGCGTTTTCCAGGAAAACCTGGCCCGTTGGGTCCTGTGGCCCCCGTAAGGGGGGGGTACTGTCACAAAGTTACCTGTCGCTCCGGTCCCACGCCGCACTGCACTTCTGGGTGGGCGTTGTCGTAGACGTCACGATGCCGATACGCCAGGCGGAGCGAGGAATCAAAAACCGCCGTCCTCCTGGACCTGGTGCCTGATTGTAGCGTTAGCTACCTCCCCGGCTTCTACTTACCTGCCCTAGTTCCTGTTACTTTCCAGCATTAGACTTACCTTACCTGGTCCTGCATCAGAGACTTACTTTGCCAGCTCCATCATCAGAGACTTACCTTACCAGCTCCATCATCAGAGACTTACCTTGCCAGCTCCATCATCAGAGACTTACATTGCCAGCTCCATCATCAGAGACTTACCTTGTCAGCTCCATCATCAGAGACTCACCTTGCCAGCTCCATCTTTAGAGACTTACCTCACCAGCTCCATCATCAGAGACTTACCTTGTCAGCTCCATCATTAGTGACTTGCCAGCTACATCATCAGTGACTTACCTTGCCAGTTCCAGTATCCATACTCACCTGACCTGTTTCAGTGACTGTTTCTGCCTTGCCTGTTCCCAGGATCCTGCCTTCTCTCCAGCAGCACCTAGTCGCCATTCCTCAGACTACAGTTCCCAGCAGTCTCTTATATCCAGTTCTGCAATCCCAACAGCCATCGGAGAACCTCCTCCTTAAGCGTACTCGTAAGTATCCCGGCCAATTATTACACTGGTTGGATCATTTATCAGCTGCTTTGGGCATGTGCCTTTAATACCCTACTTCTCAAGACAAAAACTTGAATAAATGCTATGTGAACAGCCAATGTAAGTGGTGATGCAAATACCATGCTAGAACGGTATACTTAAACTTGGCTAAACAGGTTCAGGGGAAAGTACAGAATTTGCCATGGAGGGCTTCTGAAAGTGTAATTATGGACTCCATCAACCAACATTTAAGACTACTCCCATGTTAATGTATATCTTCATTATATTTTTCTTGCCCAAAGACATTTTGCTGCATGAACATTGTTTCCTTATACTGTATGTTAAAGTCCCCAGGGGGTTTCATGTCCATATAAATGGTGTAAGCTTAGTAGTGAGTACAGATTTCAGTAGTTGTACTAAATGGGCTGATATACTGAATTACATGAGACAATAAGGACAATAACCTTAATGATGATATGTTTCAATTTGCGCTACTGTGTAGTGTCTGTCACTATCTTTATGATCAATATGTTCCCAGACAATTAACACTTACTTTTCATGTTTGCATCTTGTCTCCCATTATTTTAATCCCCTTTCAGACTGGCTCCCTTTGCACTTAGTGATGATCTCAAGGTGCCAGGACTGCAGATTACTACAACCAGCAGAAAAGGAATATTGGCAACATATAACCCCCCCTAAAACTGCCCATGAGGTCCAACAAAGTAGGTGTCAGCATCAGTAATAAATAAAAAGAGTAATACAAGGATGAGCATTTGTTTGTCATTTATACATTCTATGTGGCAAATGTTTGTGCTGATTAAAATAATTGGCGTATCTAGGAAGGTATTGTCCCACCTTATCCAGCCATTCTATACTTGTTCTGCTTGTGCACTGGGCAGCATAATATTGTTATTATTATTGTAGATTTATATAGCACCAACATCTTCCTTAGATTTTTACAATTACATGTATACATTCACATCAGGCCCTGCCCCAAAGAAATTACAATCTAAGCAGATTTATTTATGATTTATGATTGAGGGGGAAAGCAGAGTGCCCAGAGAACATACAAACTCCTTGTAGATGTGTTCAAGGATGGAATCAAACTCAGGACTTCAGTGCTGCAAGGCATCAAAGCTACTCAAAAAGCTTGTATGAGAGTGCACAGATCATTATTACTTAGACTGTGGTACACTGTATACAGTGGTACCCCAAGGGGACATTCACTAGTTAAAACCACAAACGCTGGCCCAAAGAGAGCCCAGCCAAAGGCCCCACAGACATAGGCACACCCACTTGAATCTAATATCTATCAAAAATCACGCTGGGCTAGATTGACATCAAGATTAAATTTATTAATCAGTGCACGGTAAGTACAAGTGCAATTTGAATAAATTATTCAAAATATCACAAAAATCACGGAGTTAATCCATATGAATAAATACAAATGGTCAGGCGTCACTGGCCATTATAAAAATGTTGTGCTGGCCCCCGTAACTTGATCCCCTCAAAGTCCTGAAAAAAGTTCCCATGGGCTAAAAGTTCCAATCGTGGCAAATTAAACTGCCATAGCTGTGTAGCAACAAACGCTTGTTTTTAACAAGTTGTAAAACAAGTATCATGTAATACCGTTGCTAAAATGGAGTCTCTCAGCAGAACCAGTGGAAACAAATGTTGGGTAAGTGTCTCAAAAAACTCACATGCTGGCCAGTCTAATTAGAAACAGTAGCAATCAAACTTCAGGGTTCTGGAAACTCGACGAAGCCCGCGCACATGAGGGCATTATGAGTGAAATGCGTGTTGGTGAGGAGTGAGACTGATCTGCTGCTGTGTCCTTCCGTTCTATATCCCCCGTTTGGTATTCCGTGCACATGGGCTTTGGAGTGAGCTTGATTGGAACGGTAGGATTCGGGAATCTTCGCTGTTGGAGGTGTGTCACTTCGTGGCTGGTCTTGACTAAGAGCACTAGGTCAGGGTGAAGAAGCCATTGAGTTCGGTAATCACATAAGCCCTATTTAGTGCTGAAGTTTGATTGCTACCATTTCTAATTAGACCGGCCAGCATGTGAGTTTTGTGAGACATTTACCCAACATTTGTTTCCACTGTTTTGTTTGTTGACTGATTTTATCAACACTGAAGCGTTTGTTGCCACACAGCTATGGCAGTTTAATTTGCCGTGATTGGAACTTTCAGCCCATGGGAACTTTTTTAGGGACTTTGAGGGGATCAAGTTACGGGATCCAGAACAACATTTTTATAATGGCCAGGGATGCCTGAATGTATATATTCATATGGAGTGACACCGTGATTTTTTGTGATATTTTGAATTACCGTATTTATTCTAATTCTAATTTGTACTTTAGTTTACCGTGCACTGATTAATAAATGTCATCTTGATGTGAATCTAGCCCAGCGTGATTTTTGATAGATATTAGATTCAAGTGGGTGTGCCTATGTCTGAGGGGCCTTTGGCTGGGCTCTCTTTGGGCCAGCGTTTGTGGTTTTTAAGGCATCAATGCTAGCCTGTGAGCCACCATTCTGCCCCATCTGACTTCTTTGCCTTCAGTTTTTTTTATTATATTACTGAAGGACTTAATGTTCCTTACACCATTAACAGCCACACTGAGTCCACTGCCCCAATACTAGCAATTCACACCCCTTTACATTTTTCAATGTTTAAGCGGCTCATCTGCCGACTAGCACACTGCACTCAATATGCCAACAATGTGCTTTGTTCTGCTGCGGGATGCCTTTATACAAATGTTCTGCTTGCTAGCTTCTGCTATCAGTTAAGGTGCACAGTGTTTTAAGAGGAATGTTCTCCCGTTTGTATCCTTGGTTGCAGCTGGTATCAGATAATAACAAGGGGATAACAGGCTCTCTAAAATAGTTCCATATTCCAACTCTACATGAGCTCAGATCATTTCTCCCCAAGTCTCTGGCCAAAGAAACTGACAGCAGACGTTGAAAAATTGTTAAAGACTGAGAGAAAGCCAAGCAACTGGAAAAATCTATTTATCTTACTATTCCCATTGTACAAGTCTACATTGGCTATAAACTGTTCATGTAAAGAACGATAACACCAGTTTTTGAAGAAGATTATATAATTTATTAGAATATTTTATGACTAAGCCCAACTTTAAATCTGGGTAAACAGAAGGCGAAAATGTATAGAAATAAATGAGGCGTATAAAGCAAACAGACTTCCCTAGCTTCCTATTCTTCAGCTTACCCCTTAGGATCTATTAGGACGTGAACACATCATTTAAACATTGATCAGGCTTAAGCTACATTTTCTTTAGAATGAAAGCAACTTGTGTTGTGAACTACTGACATTTTTAGTTTTGTGACTATCTGCAAGAAGACAACAGTTAGTTTTATAGTCAGCATTTGCTCTCTGTCTCCCAGGAATCACTGTAGTGTATGCAGTTCTACCATTGTAAGCTGTACCTAAATTTCCATGTATAACGGCCTTATGGTGGCACTGTTGAACTATGATATATTTCATAAAATCCCTTCTCTGCTATGTCACCCTATTGATTGGTCATTGCTCTGTGATGCGTGTTCCTGTCTAGTCCAAAGTAACAGTTCAGAGGATCAAAGCCGCCACTGCCTTCCTATTGATTTAGCACTACACTAACTTGTTTCTTTCTGTCAAAAATACAAATTCTAATTTGTGTATCAATGAGAATTATTGAGAGATTTTTTTTTCTTCCAGTTAAACAACCTAAAACGTTTTGTTTTTCTTCCATCATAAAGGTTTCATTTAATTTTTCATATAAATCTATTATAAATATAATTAAGTGATAGTGTCATGATTGTATGTACGCATCCTTGTCTCCTTTGGAAATTAAATCTTCTCTTTCAATTGCAATACCATTTCCTTGGTTCGCTGAAATACCCAATTTGCAACCATTCATTAATCAATTTGCAAAGCTTTTTCCAATGATTGAATTAATTCGGCACAGTTTCATTATTAAACTGTGTTTGGCTCTGATATGAACAATCACATCCTATGATCCACCTGTACACATTTTCCCACATTTCGTAAGGTTTTTACTGTGTGTATTACTGAGAGACACTTCCTAATAGTTTCACTGTTCTAACGGAGACCAGATCAGGGAATAAATGGTTACGAAATCCCCAAACTTCTGACTATGGATTTTCAATATTAGAGTCAAACTACATGCACATTGCAAGTCCTTCTGTGGTGGATCTACCTGTAAAATGAAGGTAAAACTAATCTAATATTACATACGGTACATTGGGTTTTACACTTAGTTAAACAATTGAAAATGTCAGGATAAACCAGGACATTTTTGACAGTCACTTGATATGTTGTGGAAGACACACAAACATCTTTTCTGAAGCTATTTAAAGACAGTTACAGCAGTAGGATACAACAGAGGATGCTCAGTGCCCATGGCAAGGGACTCAGATCAATGGTACTGGGGATGTCACAATTCACAGTGCTAGCTAGAAACACCACCCTTAATCCTGCTATAAGTTTAGTTATATTGTGATCCTGGAGTCATTTTAAAGGTAGGAATGTGCTCTTTGTAATAAAGGCCACTTGTAGGGAGACCACAGTTACCTTTTAAACAAACTATGCTTGCTGTACCATATAGTTTTATATGTTGAACTGTTGTTCCTTTGCAGCCAGCAGTATCTGTTAAACAAATTAGCACAATACACATGTCTGCATGTTTCCAGGTACATATGACTGATTAGTGCACTGTCATCTGGAGTTTGGATTTTTTAAGTCTGTTGATTCGTTCTTCCATCTGTCACATTACTATAGGGAGGTGTATGAATTGATACTCACACTGTGAACTTTTCAGAGTTCATTTCACACTCCCAGTTTATTATTATGATTAAGTCTGTCTGTACACAGCGGATTTCTGCTATAGTGATCAGTGCTTTTTGTATGTTCTATTTGTAAACTGGTAAATGAGTGTTTTAATAATTATATCCGGATCCGGCGCATTCCATTGTTTTCTAATCTGTAAAATGCTTTGCAGTGAATTTTTGTACAAAAATAAAATCTAGTGCTGTGTACCAATTTAATTTCCTCCCTTGAGTGTGTCCCTAACACATGCATGTGCAGACTTCTCTAGATCTGGAGAATAGGTGCAGCTTAAAGGCTTTTCCCCATACACATTTAATTTATAGCCATGCCTTTTTCATTATTCACAATCAGCAAGCTTCTCACTTCACATAATCTCCCCATTAGACACTTCAGGTAATTACACTTCTGATAAAAGTCATTTCATTACTTTGCCATTGTTTGCCCTGTATATACCTTACAAAGCAGTAGATAAAACAAAGGCTTTGGACCATTAAAAACATATTGAAATTGGTCAGTTTTTTAAATTAGGTCAAATAAACCCAAAATAAAATTTCTGTACAGCACCTCCCAACCGTAAAATATATTACTCATCATTAGCCCAATGCCTAATACCCAAACCTCCAACTCTCAGTTTACCTCTAGCAATGGACCTCAACCCGAATCCGAGTTCAGGCCACACTTTATGAGTTCGGACAAACTCGAACTATTCAAACTAGTTCGGGTTTTCCAAACTCGCAGACTTATTTTTGTTAATTATCTCGAATTGCTAACCTTCGAATGTATCCTTTGATTTCTGTAACCCTCAAATGTAGCCTTAGATTTCGGTAAAACGCAAATGTATCATTCGGCAACCCTTAAATGTGACGATCAATTTCAGTAACCCTCAAATTTAGCAGTTTAGTAACTATGTTACTATGTAACATCGTTACATAGTAATTGAGGTTGAATAAAGACATCAGGTCCATCAAGTCCAACCTATTTACCTTTTTTTTTTTAAACCCTACCTAACAGTTCATCCAGAGGCAAAAAACCCCAACAAAAAAGGGGGGACAAATCCTTCCTGACTCCAAACAGCAATCGGAAAGTATCCCTGTATCAACCAGATCTATATGTATTAATACCTTTCCTAACCTGAAGATGAAACCTTCTTTTCCTTAAAGGATGTCCACAAGTCCTCTGATATGACCTATTAGTGAACGATGCACCAGAGAGTTCATTGTATGGCCCATTAAAATAGTTGTATAAGGTTATCATATCCCCACGCAAACGTCGCTTCTCCAGTGTAAACAGCCCTAACTTGTCTAATCTGCCTGCATATTCAAGCCCCTCAATTCCCCTTATTAATTTAGTTGCCCTTCTCTGAACTGCTTCCATTTCCAAGATGTTCCTTTTGTATATGGGATTCCAAAACTGCACTGCATATTCCAAATTAGGCCTTACCAGTGCCTTGTAAAGAGGGAGAATAATATCTTTCTCTCTTGAATCTATTCCCCTCTTTATACAAGACAATATCTTGCTAGCTCTAGCCGTTGCTACCTGGCATTGTTTGCTACAGCTAAGTCTGTTATCTACCAGAACCCCCAAATCTTTTTCCATTACAGATGCACTTAACACAGAGTTATTTATGGTGTAAGTGGCACTGGGATTATTAAATCCCAAATGCATCACCTTACATTTATCAACATTGAATCTCATCTGCCATTCTGCTGCCCATTTTGATAATCTATCTAGGTTTGCTTGCAACACTTGCACATCATTTGAAGTTTCCAAAGCTCTGCATAGTTTAGTGTCATCAGCAAACACAGAGACCTTGCTCTCAATGCCCCCTTCTAAGTCATTTATAAACAGATTAAACAGAAGCAGTCCCAGTACAGAAGCCTGAGGCACTCCACTTATAACTTTAGCCAACATAGATGTAGCTCCATTTACCACCACTCTCTGTTTGCGATCCAATAACCAATTCTCTATCCATGAACAAATGTTTTCTTCAAGGCCAACAGTCCTCAGTTTAGTCGCCTATGTGGCACAGTATCAAAAGCTTTCACAAAATCCAGGTATACTATATCCACTGCTGTGCCTGAATCTAAATTCTTACTCACTTCCTCATAAAAACCAATTAAATTTGTCTGGCATGATCTATTTCTCATAAATCCATGCTGACTACTACTAATAAGATGAGCTCTGGAGACGAAGTCAAGGATATGATCCCGTAAAAAAGTTTCCAGCACCTTCCCTACCACTGATGTTAGGCTTACAGGACTATAGTTACCAGGCTGTGAACGACTACCTTTTTTAAATATTAGTATTACATTGGCTTTTTTCCAATCCAGCGGCACATCCCCAGACCTAAGTGAATCTGAAAAGATCCGATAATTCGATATTTACTCGCGTATTGGTATAATAGATATTTTACTCGCAGATTCGATAATTCGATATTTACTCGCGTATTTGTATAATGGATATTTTACTCGCAGATTCGATAATTCGATATTTACTCTCGTATAGGTAAAATAGACATTTTGCTCATGAATTCGATATTTTCTCGCGTATAGGTATAATAGACATTTTACTTGCGGATTCGAAATTCGATATTTACTCACGTATAGGTATAATAGACATTTTACTCGCGGATTTGGTATTCAATATTTACTCGCGTATAGATATAATAGACCACATCCACTACCTGAATTCAAATTCTTACTCACTTCTTCATAAAAACCAATTAAATTTGTCTTGCACGATCTATTTCTCATAAATCCATAAGATGAGCTCTGGAGACAAAGTCAAGGATATGATCCCGTAACAAAGTTTGCATCACCTTCCCTACCACTGATGTTAGGCTTACAGGTCTGTAGTAACCAGGCTGTAAACGACTACCTTTTTTGAATATTGGTATTACATTGGCTTTTTTCCAATCCAGTGGCACATCCCCAGACCAAAGTGAATCTGAAAAGATGAGAAACAGTGGTCTAGATAGAAATGAACTAAGCTCTTTTAAGCTCTTGTATTCCATCCGGTCCTAGAGCTTTATTGATATTAACTTTGTCTAATTGTTTCCGTACCATATCCTCTGTCAGCCAATGTGAATACTCCTCATTTCTCCCCTGCATATTATTACAATCCCTGCTGTAAGGACTAGGATTCTCAACACATTCTCAGTCCTCATCTTTTTACAATTTATTTTACCATTTTTTTACTTAAAAAACATTTTGGGGATGGACTTACTTTGTTCGATAGATAGATTACAGATGAGCTACAAGCGAGCACTCGGCCAGGACAAATGTCCGTCCACAGTAGAATTTGTGAACGACCGTGGGGTTCCATAGGGAACTGCACAATCTTTTGGGATTTTCCTACACGTCCGTTCTTCCGATCTGGACGATAGAAGTTGGTCCCGGCTGGCTGCCCCACACCAGGAGATATTTTCAGACATCCAGCTGAAAATATCTTCTGGTGTGTACCTAGCCTAAAACATACACAGGGCCATTCTCTAACCTGATATACATCCCATACTGAATACAAAGTCTGTGAAGAAGATATTTTATGTCTCTACATTACATCATGTGTCACTGCCAGGGAGCTGGACAGCCTGACTTATGTGTCCCATGCATTTCCAGTCACAACATATGACAGACTTGAGTGAATATGTGAGAAATAACACATGTTATAGCAAGTAGGGTCATTTATCAAGGCTAAAAAACAGATAAGGCTGAGCTCACTGTTTTTTTGTTTTTGGCTTTTTACAGAAAGAAGGTAAAACTGAGCAACTGTCTCTACCAGTGATAATGGTTTGTAAAATAAATGAACACGGAAAGTTACTGGTGTTAATACATAAAGGGTCATATTTACCCAGAGCTGAAAATTGCTTCGGGCAAATATGGCTTCCGGTATTTCATACTGGATTTGTACCTTGTGGTAAATCCCAAAAGGTATTTTAGCCCAGCGCCACTTTAAGACCAGCCATTAGACTCGCGGATTCATAGTAATTGTAATTGAGGTTGAATAAAGACATATGTCCATTAAGTCCAACCTATTCATTTTTTTAACCCTTCCTAACAGTTGATCCAGAGGAAGGCAAAAAAAAATCCAGCTAAAAAAAAGTGTGTGTGTGGGGGGGATTCCTTCCTGACTCCAAATGGCAATTGGAAAGTATCCCTGGATCAACCAGATCTACAGCAAATGTATTAATACCAGTAGTTCTCAATATTTTTTAGTTTTAGAAACTTATCTAGGCCATTTTTAAAGCTATTCAATGAACTTGCCATTACCACATCTGGTGGAGTCCTCTGATATGACTTATTTGTGACCAATGCACCAGAGAGTTTATTGTATGGCCCTTTAATATATTTTTATAAGGTTATCATCCCCATGCAAACATCGCTTTTACCACCACTCTCTGTTTGCGATCCAATAACCAATTTTCTATCCATGAACAAATGTTTTCTTCGAGGCCAACGTTCCTCAGTTTATACATTAGTCACCTATGTGGCACAGTATCAAAAGGTTTCGCAAAATCCAAGTATACCACATCCACTGCTGTGCCTGAATCTAAATTCTTACTCACTTCCTCATAAAAACCAATTAAATTTGTCTGGCATGATCTTTTTCTCATAAATCCATGCTGACTACTACTAATAAGATGAGCTCTGGAGACAAAGTCAAGGATATGATCCCGTAAAAAAGTTTCCAGCACCTTCCCTACCACTGATGTTAGGCTTACAGGTCTATAGTTTCCAGGCTGTGAACGACTACCTTTTTTGAATATTAGTATTACATTGGCTTTTTTCCAACCCAACGGCACATCCCCAGACCAAAGTGAATCTGAAAAGATTCGATAATTCGATATTTACTCGCGTAGTATAGTATAGTATTTGAGGTTGAATAAAGACATACGTCCATCCAGTCCAACCCATCTAGCAATATCCTCATTTCCTGCCTAACTGTTGATCCAGAGGAAGGCAAAAAAACCCCACCAAATTTATGAAGGGGGAAAAAATTCCTTCCTGACTCCAAGTGGCAATCGGAAATTTCCCTGGATCAACTCTACTTTATGTAGAGTATTGGTATAATTGATATTTTACTCGCAGATTCGATAATTCGATATTTACTCTCGTATAGGTATAATAGACATTTTGCTCATGAATTCGATATTTTCTTGCGTATTGGTATAATAGACATTTTACTTGCGGATTCCATAATTCAATATTTACTCGCGTTTAGCTATAATAGACATTTTACTTGCGGATTCGAAATTCGATATTTACTCGCGTATAGGCATAATAGACATTTTACTCGCGAATTTGGTATTCGATATTTACTCGCGTATAGATATAATAAACATTTTACTCGTGGATTCGATAAGTCGATATTTACTCACGTATTGGTATAATAGACATTTTACTCACATATTTGCACACCTCGAACGTTCGAACATTCGATAATTATCGAAAGTCCGGAAAATATCAAAAATCCGTGTCCGCGATAGTTTGACAAGTCTGAGTCTGTTCAAACTCGAGTTCGAGTTATAGTCCATCTCTAGTCCTGAGACTTCATTTAAATGGATAGATGTCTTATGAACCTCCAATGCTACGTAACTATGTTTATGCTGCAAAAGCCTATGGTGCACTATACTGTACTTTCATAAAAGAAAGTACCCCAGACCATACCAATTGCTGTTCCCAATGTTACCTTTGGTGTATTCTTCTTTGCACCATACTTACAATGTTTTTACTTTTCCTTGTTTTTTTATATAGTAGATAGTGTACCCCCTACTATGAATTTTAAGGATATTAGATATTACCAAGGAGTTCTGTGATATTAATTTTAAGGTAATAGCAGCATTAACCTATCCCTCCACCCACACACTGCTGTCAGTTAAGTCTTAATTCACGTTAACCCTTAATACATTGGTTAACATGACTTTAAGATTGAAAAAGTAAGTTACGGCTCTCCATACTAATTCCTGCACATGTTCAATTAGTCCCTGATCTGAAATGTTTGGTTTATGTCTCTTCTATTCCATATTTACTTCCCTATCCTTGGGAATCTTTGAAAATCTTCTTCTCACTTCATTCTTATGGACAGTTCTACATTTGCAATAATTTCTGTTAAAAGTAAAACAAAAAGTTAACTAAAGAAAAGTGTCAATAAGTATAGATCTGGGTTGGAATTGAATGAAAAACTGGTTTATAGGGATTTATAAGAACCCATTCATCATTACAGTTGGAGAAACCCTCAGTTTAGTTACCCCACTGGTTTAGTGAATCCGAGAAAAGGTTTTTAAAATCACAGCTTTGCTGGTAAATTCTATTAACATCATTAGGATGCAAGTTTATGGGCATAATATCCACCCCTAAGCTATGTCCTACCATGCTTAAGGCAAAGACAGCAATTTAGGGTAAAATGAGCTGCTGTAGGCAACACTTGAAATCAAACCCCACACTGAGAGGGCTACCAGACTTCAAGTATAACTTACAACAATTAAAGGGTATGTCTCCCCCCCAAAAAAAAACATTTTACCCTCTACACTTTTTACTCCCACAAACCCCACTTTGAAATAATTACCTTTCTCCTGGAGCTCCAGAAAGAATGAATCTTACAGCTGTAAGTCTATTCTATTAACAGCGATATCACAGTCAATGATTAATGAGGGCTGTGTTTCTCACCTGTGTTATGGCTGCATAAGATCACTCTAAGCCATAAACGAGGTAAGATTCCTTCTCTCAGGATTGTAAAGGGTACTTTTGCAATAACATTCTCTGCTTTAAATGCCATATTGGGGGTTATCACATACCATAATACAAGAGTATAAGGTTAAAGCTACAGTAGATGCTTGTTCCTGACCCATACCACTGACAGATAGGGACAGAGTATAATTGTCAACAGGTCCATTGGGGTTTGCAGGCAATGGTGACCCTGATTGGTGTTTTAGTTAAAAACTGAGGTAATACTGCACCTCAATAAAAGCAAAAACTACCCCACCTACTTCCAAACGTCCTCTTGGCTAAGTAGTGAGGGCAAGGATCTGCACTGACCCATGTGCTTATTTGAACATCCCCCTACCAGGCTGGAATCTGAAATACAATTCATCACTGGAGGGAATAGGTTTTGTCAGCTTCAATGCAGCAAATAGTTTCAGGGGATAAAGGCATTGAAAGATTTTGCTAATGGCAGCAGAGAACTATATGATGCAAATTAAATTATATTGTAAAGTAGTTTTCCTCAGGCAAAACAGCCCTTTATAATTATTCAAAATGACTAATGTCACAAGTGGGTGTTTAATTTGTTTTCTTTGTTTTTTTATATATATATTGCTTGCTAGTCAATAGGAAATATATATATATTGACACAATAATTAACCAGGGTAGAAACACCCAGAGATTCTTCAGTAGGTTTGTTTTTCTTTGATTTGAACCAAACAAAACCTTTTTCCAATTTTTTAATTGTGTCTTTAAAGGAATTGTACACTGAAAAAAATTATTTTTCATAATTTCAATCTATAAGTGAATACACATAAATACTCTGATGTGTTTGTGTTTTTGCATGACTTCAATCCAATCCAGTACTTGTTTTGCTCAGGTTTAATCCCTCAGTTCTCCAGCCCCCCTGACAGACTATCTGACTCTCTCTGAGGGCAAGCATGCTCAGTAATCCATATGAGGCAGTTCATGTACCAACAAGCGCTTAGGAAATTGTTGGAATTTTTGCATTCCTGCGATTTCCATGTTAACCAAAATCGTATGCGCAAAACGTGTGTGCAAACACGCTAGGAACGCGTTAGTGTGGCCTAGCCCTAAGGCAATTGATTGACAGCTCAAATATAAGATGTTTCAGATTGGATATCTAGAAATAGGGGACAGATTAACAAATAAATGGTACAGAAGAATTATAGTTTCAAGTAAACTTTCCCAGTTTACATATCATTTTAATACTACTCATGTAATAGTGGTTAATACTAAGATGTAACAAATGTTTTACATAGCGTTATGACAATAACTCTATAACATTTTATTATCTTTCTGTTTGTATTTAATATGTTGAAATATTAAAAAAAAAAAAAAAAAATTTTGATTAGCCTCTGAAATTTTCAAAAATTTTCCTTAAAGTTTAATTTTGAAATATCTGCAAACTTTTAAAAATGTTCATACTGATGATGAATCACTTTGCCTATGATGAACTAAAAAATTTTTACATTTTCATATCTTCCTTTTATATTGTTTATATCTTCCCTTTAAACAATTACATACCTCAAAATTTGTCAGATCTATATAGCGATTTAATATTTGCTTCTCTCTAGCAAAGTTTTCAGGATTCTTTGTCATCAATTATAATTATGCAAATGTCCCTTCCAGACATACAAATAAAACATCATCTTTATTTAAAAGTTATTATTTAATGCCCATAGGCTAAATATTTGTGCCAACAAAGCAATGATTCCAGTTTTTTTTTTAATTTTCTTTGAAAAGAAATGCCTTCTTCTAACATGATGCCCTTCCTTCTACAGTAATGCGTTTAAGTAGGTATTTATACTTTCCTAGGGTAATTTTCTTTTTTAATTTTTATTATAATTCTTTCCTTATTCCTATTGACACATCCAAGACATTGCCCCCAGATACGTGTTGCCCATTTTACAGTTTACCAGACATACATTGGCGACTAAAAAATAACAGATAGATAACATCAGCCAACCTTTAATCACATTATTTTAATAGATGATTTAAGGAACAGTAATTATTTGGTCCATTAATATGCAGAAATGAATATACTTTTAGCCTAACTAACCTTATAAAATGAGATAAAGACAATTACCCTTCCGCCAATGCACCACGCTGCAGTAAGTATGTAATTAATGAGTTTAATTGCATGATTCCATATGCTCTAAATTTCTTTGAACAACAGCATTATCACCCATTTATAGGTATGTAGAACAGTAGAATATTGTACAGTGTTACCAAGGGAAAACATAATACACTAAACTTAGATATTGATTTTCAAGCTGATTTCTTGAAATAATTATTTTCCACATGAATTGGTGATTTCAGCAATTGTACTGCTTGAGGCAGTCTTGACTTGCCACTCTGTGCTCTGCTAACCTCCTTTCAGCTCCAGTAACAGTTGTGCCAAGGAGTGAGTCCCTTCAATCTGAGAGCGTGTTTTGCGCTGTCAGTCATAATAATAATTGACATTTTTATTTGGAACATAAATTTGGCTGTTAAAGTTCACTTGAAGATCAAGTTCTGTGAAGGACTGTATATTCCATTTCTGCAGAGGTTTTGCTGGAGGAGAAGGCATGTTGTGCCTCATGACAGAAACACAGCTATTTAGAATTGAACAAACTCAAACAAGACTAAAACTAAAATATGTTTTATGGGTGCTGTATACATTTTCTATTTCATAGTAAATGTTTGTTATGCTTCAATGGTTCCACTTGTAAAACGGATGATTGTTTATGTTCATTTCCATTTAGATTCACAAAACAATCTTTGGTAACTTCAGCAGGATTAGATATTATTAGCTGAAAACATCAAGTAACAGGACTGGAACATTGGAAACTGCGTCAATGCAAAACTATGGCTTCTCAGATAAAATATTAGTCTATTTAGAGTGGTCAAACAACACTTTGACCACCATTATTTGTAACCATAAAGTGGTGGTGAATGAACGTGTTCATAAAAATACAGTATATTAGCATTGTTTTCAAAGTTGAATAAATACATGTCTATCCAGTTCAAACCTTAGCCTTGTCATTATGGGCTTTTAACCACGCCTTAGCCGTTTAGTGATTGTTAATTTACTTAGTTAGTTCACTACCGCATGGTATTCTATGACTGAACAATTACTAAATATGGAGCTATTATATTCTCTTTTTTATTTTTATTTAAAGACTTTAATAAATCCTTTCTGTATAGAGAAATGCACTCTATTCTTTAGGACAAGTAGTATTGATTCACAAAGTTATACATCCTAGTGGTAAGTGAAAAGAGATGTATTCTTGCAGATATTGATCAACAAGGACATATGTTATTGTTGTGTAACGTGGTAACTGCAAAGAAGTTCAAATGTAGGTAACATTCAGAAAGCTGGGGATTGGATTTGCGACCTACAGCATCAAGCTTTATCTAGCCTGTCTGGCTGTAAGATCACTGATTACTTGTGCTATATTGGTACTCTTGTGCCTTCAGCTAGACATTTACATAGCTACACTAGCTTTACTTGAGAAAGTAAGGGCTTGAGAAAGCATCACACACGATCCGAAACATGTCGTAATAAAGAGTGTTTTGCAGTGCAAGCAAGTACCCCGCCAACTAAAATTTGCCCCAGTGCTTGCCCCACTATGTAGTGTTAAAAATCCTTACCTTTCTCTTCTGCTCCATAAGGTTTTCCTTGCATGGCCTGATGAAAGTCCAAAAAAATGAAGAGTAGGAGCCTCTCTGTGTGTAATCCGTACCTGTAACTTCCTGCTCCACTTTAAAGAATCTGGCAGGCAAAGACGAGTTCTCTCCCCCCCCCCCCCCGCCCCCCCTCCCCCCCCCCCCCCAACTTAAAAAAAAGAAACTTCATATTATGTAGGAACCCCCCCCCCCCCCAACCCTAAACACTAACAGGGAGATTTAAGAAAAGTTCTTATTGTTTAAAATGGTGCTAATTTTGCCCCAAGCAATCAGATCTTATTTAACATTTGAAAGCTAACATCTGATTGGCTGGGGCAAAATCAGCACCATTTTAAACGATTAGAACTTTTAATGAATAACCCTGTTAGTTTATAGTTTTAAAATCAGCCCTGAAATGTACTTACCCACCTTCGTTCCTTTTGATGCCTCTTCTGACTGGCAGTCATGTCGGTAGTTGGCTGGGTCTCAGCCAATCATAAACGCTGCTGCCGGTCTGGCCCCTTCTGCTCTTCCCTTCCCAGAAGTAGTAAAAGAGGCCGTGACTAAAGGAACAAATGTGGGTAAGTACAGTTTCTTGGCTGATATTAAAGTTTTAAACCTAGCGTTTAGGGTTCCCCTAAATCTTATGTTTTTTGAGAATTGGGGGTGGCAATACCCTTTATTAGGAAGATTCACCCAGAGTCGTAAGCGATTTGGGCAAAACTCCTGTAGCTGCGGTGCAGCCTCTGGTAATTAGGCTTGCGATGGCTGCTCGAGTGTCTCTTCTGAGGCTCGGAAATCGTTTAGCGTTAGAGCAGTAGAGATCGCTGTGTGGCCAGTAAATAAGCCCGTGTCTCCTATTTAATATAGTATGTTGAATTGGCTAAACTTGCTTGCCTCCATTTCATAATTTTCCAACCATATAAACTTATGTTTTAAAAGTCTGTTATGCTGATTATTGATCAAAACACAATAAGAAATCACCAGTGCTATCATAATGTCCAGCTGCTAAAAGCACATAAGCGCAACGCTCTGCCCGCAAATTATGGAGTTTACCAGCTGCTAGAATTTTTTAAGATAAAAATGAGATGTTAGGATGACACTGGCCAAAATAAGTAAGCTTGCGTGCCATGCCAATGTCCCCTGCTTTTGCAAGTCCTACTCTTAATATAAGCATTCTAAGTCTGTCACCTAAAATCAAGTCCCCCAGCAATGTAAACGCATAATAAGAACTTACCATTGACATAAAGGCTCTGATAAGGAGGCAAGGAGCTTTTTAATCCCCAACCAATTAACATACACACCTGTGTCTTCCTGCTCTGCCTCTTAATTAATTTATGGTGCATTTAAAATAGTTGTACCCACCATTAATTAAGAGGCTGTAGTGGGAACCAATGAAGAATTTAGACACAAAACATAAAGAAATTGTCAGTGCTTGGACCTAACCCATGTTGTGGATTTGACCAGCTGCTAGTAGCACCCTGGTGGCAGTGCTCAGTCTAACCCACATTCTGGAGTTTACCAGCTGCTAGAAATCTTAAAAAGCCAATATCTGTACACAAAAAGAGAGGAAAATTGCTAGCGCACAGTTTGCCTTTAATATTATTTTGTATTATTGGCCAAGATATGGCTGTTTCTGATTCCATTTACCAGGTTACAGATTTCTGGTGCTTACCCTGACGTTATTTGCTCCTGAGTCCTATTCACTCGTAATCTTTTTCCAGTCCTATGTGTGATTACTGTTTGAAACCTTTTGGCTTATAGTTTAAAGTTTATAGACTGCTGCTCATGATATTGATTCATCTACAAACTATAATGACACATCTCTGCCCCCATATTCTGCTCTCCCATTTGCTCTTGTGATTTAGGATTACCCTACATGACAGCATATCCCCCACTGTTTCTTTCCTATTCTCTCCCAGAGTAGCTTATATTTTATTTGCTCTCCTAGGGAGGTTATTAAAGTATTAAACCATTTCAACCATCCATTGGTCTTACTGTGGTGCCTGTAAGATATATATATCTTATATCTATATCTATATATAGATCATACTAAATAAAGAGAGAAGCAGGTATGGTCTTGTTGCCCCAGGGAACATATATTTTTTTCACTAGGTTAGGACTGATGCTGGGATACTGCCTTGGAGTGGCACATCAGCTGACGCATGTTTGTACAAACAATGTAACTAAAAGTATCCATTTGAACTACAGTGCAGGTGATTACCCTTCATTGCTTGCATACATGTCTAATTCTTTTACCCCATTCATTTATAATTGTAGGTGTAGTTGAGTGCTGGAGTCTTTTGTGTAATGTACGGTCCTCCATTGCACTGCACCTGAAAGTATTTCAGCATATCTATCTATCTATCTATCTATCTATCTATCTATCTATCTATCTATCTATCTATCTCTATCTATCTATCTATCTATCTATCTATCTATCTATCTATCTATATCATTTTTCAATACAGTGAAAGCACTCAACGGGACTTGAGCATTCAGAAGGTCCCTAACACCTGGCTGTGATATGCTAATTGGGACTTTCCAGGGTACATTATTGCCACAGATTCTTGTACAAGTCATTCTGAATTGAGAAAGCTAGTCGGATGACTAGCGAAACAACTTCAAGAACTAAACATTAAGTCTAGTTGATCTAATTGAATACAACAGATATTTGTGCATCAAGTTAGTACTGGTAAAGGGAAAGGTCTGCATATGTTTATCAGTTTACATTTCTTCTCAGTTCACCTGAATTAAACTAGAGTCAATAGATTTTATATCATGTAGGAACATTGTGCTCCTGTCTGGTTCTATCTGCATCTACTGTCAACAGATTTTAGCCAAAGCATTTCTCTTTATTAGATTCTTATTTTCTTCTTCTTAATCAAGCAGATTTTTTTTGGCACACAGTATTGTAAAACCTACAGATTTACAGTAAATTGAAATTAAAGTCCTGTACCACCAAGCTCCAAAAGTATTTCTCCTGTAAAATTGATTTCTAGACAGAGCTGTAAACATCTGAAAACGGATGTCTGTCTCTTTGACAGAGATAAAGGGACACGTTTCTCTTCCTGTGATTGTTTAAACCATGGATCATGATCGTGTATGGAAAGAAACTTGTAGACTTTTGTACATTTTACCTTTTTAAAACATACATAGTTGGTCACATTAAAGTAGAGATTAAAGCAAACCCCATCATCTGAGCTTTAGTTAAATGCAAGCAATCAGCTTAAAAAAGCTGATTGCTGTACCTGAGTGCCATTTAGGAGAATGTTTATTCTAAAAGATGACCTTGGAAATTTTGCAATCTCAGTCCTGTGAGCCTGAGTGATTAGCTTATCATTGAGGAGCTCAGATGAGGGTTTTTGGAAGGTGGACTGAGATTGCGAGATTTCCAAATACGGTCTGTAAGTAATATCAAGCAACCTTCTTAAATCCCAGAGCAATGTCCCAGAGCAATGTAACTAGTAAGCCCTGACACCCTTGAGTGGATAATTTATGTATTGTACAACTGAACAGAATCCATGTCCAAGAGACTAGCTGAGTGACTCTATCTGACGCAGGATAGCTTGGCTCCATAGTTACTGGATGACATTGTATTGAAGCTTTTGGGGGTTTATCCATCAGATATTCCATATAAACTGGGGGTGGGGGTGCCCTATAAGTTAGATGACCCTTTGCTACTGCTTATTTTGGTCTACATTTTATCTTGTTTCTTATTTATATTGTGGGGTATTGTGTGTGGGAAGGTTTTATATGTGTATTTTAATTGAGCAATAAACCAAGTGATTTTTCCGTGTAATTATTGTTTAACACATTTGTTAGTGCACAAGGCACTCCACACATTAAAGGGATTGCTAGTAACCAAGTGCTAACCAAGTGGCTCTTTTACTAGCTCATTTCTGAAGAATCAAAGTTATTATAATATGCAATGAAGGATGATTGTGGTACTGCAGAAAGGACATTGAAGGTCCTAAAAGGTTAATGCAACCCCCCTTCATTATATTCTACTCAGGGGGAGATCTGAAAATGTGCTCAACACTGGAAATTCATCAGAACATGATAAATCATATCTCAAAACTGCAGCTCTGGGCAGATCCCATTAATTTAACAAGACAAACCTATGGGAAGGGTCTCTGGATGAAGTATGGCTTCCAATAAGCAGAGCATCCCTGGCTCCCTGGCCTTTTAGGGGTGAAGGTCAGAATGGGGTTGCAATTTTGAGGTATGTTTTTTTCTAATCTGCTAAATTCCCAGAGGTGAGGACGAAGTGCTTTAGATCCTCCTTCTGGGTAGGAGGCATACAATCCTTTATTGAGGATTCTATTTAATGTCTGTGGTAGAGATCAGATACGGATCTGATTTGGAATCGGATCCGACACATTCCAAAATCTGGAAGTTCCATCGGAACCAATCGGAAATTTTGGATTGCAGAATGTCCGTATTTTCGATAGTTCTCAAAAGTAAAGAGTTACTTTAGAGGGTGATCAAAACTATTTTCTAAAGTATAATCGGAATCTATTTTTGAGTTTCTGATCATGTAACATTTATTCTCTCTATTTGTTTTATTTATAGGAAAACTACATATGTTGTTTTAAAAGAAAATAAGGCAGCAATCAGCCAGTGAACAAGATTGGTGATTATCCCATAAATCTTTATATTTATAAAGACATGAAAAGCATTCCTCGCAAAAGCTACTGCCAAGGAGCTGGTTGGCACTCTGGCTCCCTCTGGTGCTATCAACGATCACTAAATCTCAACAGGTGTAGCAAGCAGTATTTATGGGACTGGATGATGTCAGCTTCCTATTATGTTGATTGTTTCGCCATTGCATATCTCACTATATATAAAGAATTAAAAAAAGCAATCAGACAAAAAAAAAACAAAAACAAAATATATTTAAAAAGAAGTAACTGGGATCAGTTTTTCTTGACAGAATACAGTATTTTTCCTTAAAGGCAAGAGCAGTAATCCGAGCATCATCTATGGTTATGTAATTGCATCCTGCGATAATCCTGTAGGTGTCTCCAGCCACTGTGAGGTTTATCGTAGAAAAGGATTGTTACAGTACATCTGTTTTCTGACTGATAAGGGGTGATGTCCCTCTAATAACTTTACTTTATCTCTAAAAGCTATAGCTGCTTTTCTTTGTTTGAACATGAAATCAGGGTAATTATTTTTCTCCTCCATATAATAGTGCCAGATGAATTCATTAAAAACAGCCCAATCCTATATAGATATTTTATGGCTTCTTACAGCTTTTTGTCTGTAGAGGAGAACACGGACAGCGTACCAGTAATAACAGCAAATATTTTCTTCTTAAAAATTCCCATTTATTTTCCGAGTAAACAGTTTCTGGCACAAATTGGAAAGCGATAGGGATTATTTCCTTTCAAATATTCCCTGCTGTGTCTAGTAATATAAAAGTTAAATATAATCGAAACTGCTCTACCCATAGAGAATTAAAGCAGAAACATTGTAGACGTTTGTCCTTTTATTTTAGATGGTTAAAGGAGAACTACTGTGGTTGTACCTGCCCAACCCACCCTTCCTTCCTTGAGGCTGAGGCCCCACTACAACGCACTAAATTGCGCATGCAATAGCCAGCGTTATCGCACACAAATTGCGTGTGTGATTTCTGTGTTGTTGTGCCGCGTTTGCGCATACGTTTAATTAATATAAATTTTATATAAAAATGCATGAGTTTTTGCATTCCCGTGATTTCTATGTTGAACTTTGCATTACTAAGGTATTTATTTATACAGTTCCTCAAATAGACATTTATCCTCAACATAATTACTGAAGAATAAAATATGTTGGCCAAAAGATTTGTAAGCCCTGCTACCATGTCAAGGTAGACTCTTTCAGCAGGGACCTAACTAACCTAACTAGTCTAACCTAGCCTAACCTAACAAACTCTAGCTAAAGCTAACCTGACCATATGAAATGCCTTTTTACAACATCTAACTCTGAAATAAATATGAAAAAAATTAAATCTGAAGCAAAGTAAGTTTGGTTGTGCAATCTAGGCAGGTTCAATAAGAGTCATTTAGTTCATCTGTTGTATTCAATTAGATCAACTGGACTTGAAATGTACATTTCAAGTCCAGTTGATCTAATTGAATACAACAGATATACCTTGACCTGGATGAATGAGAACCTTCACAAGCAGTCATTTAGTTCAATCTTTTGGTCAGAAGCTTTCAAAACTATGAAACAGAAGTAAAGTGCAAACAATTAAAACCCATAAACTGTAATAAAACACTATTCTAACTATATCACATACAGCACACATTCAAAACAACGGGTAAGATATCTATTTAAAATGAAATCTTATCTGGTGCCGTCTTCTCTTCTCTTCAGCAAGGGGGTGTCAAGATTAACTGTGCTTTGAGGTAAAAGAAACAAAAAGCTCAGTGATGTAGTGGGTGTGTAAGTGTATGTATGTGTTGGAGAATAAAGGCAAGGACTTACCTTGATTGCGGAGGGGATCCAGCCTATATTCGCCACATCAGCTCCTGACTTGGTTGGAGAGTGCAGCCTTTTCTTTGGATGGGAAGACACAGCGGGTGGAGTCTTTGGACAGCTCAGTTCTGAAATCTGGATACCCTGGAAAAGAGACAAATTTATTCAGCCTGAAAACCTCGGTTTATACTGGAATATTTACAGTAGGCTCAATTGTTCACAGTATCCTAGATGTTGCTGTCAACTAGTGGACTAGGGATCACCATAGATACCATTTTTACCTTGAATTACAGGGCATGTCCACCATAAAACTAAACTTATAATATAATATATAATATTACATAGACCCCCCCGCCGCCATGTTAGTTCTTTAAAAAAAGCCAAATCCTACTTACAGCCCTTCACTCCCATGGCGCTCTCCTCAAGGCTCCCTGTCAGCAGAAAGTTGCAAACAGGGGCCGGACCAGCAGCCGCGTCTGTGATTGCTTGAGCTGAGAGGCAGCCAATCACAGATGCAGCTACCAGCTTTGAAGACAGGGAGTGAAGGGCTGTAAGTGTGTCTCCAATTCTTTTTTTTAGAAATGTCATTCAGCGGTTGGTGGTGTCCTACAAGATGTTATTTAGCGTTCTACGTAGGAAATAACGGCCCCCACACACAGGCCCAGCAGCCCCCACTCAACCAGGCCCAGCAGGCAGCAGCCCCCAAACAATCAGCCCCCAGCCCCCCACTTATGCCCAGCAGCCCCCACTCAATCAGGCCCAGCAACCCCCACCCCACTCAATCAGGCCCAGCAAGTTGGAACCCCAAACCAGGCAGCCCCCAATCAGGCCCAGCAATAATACAGACAGCTGTCAACTTGAACAGACCAGTTGAACAGTCAGCACAGCCAGCCACAGCAGACCTGGCAGAGGCACAGGAGAGCAGCACAGCACAGACCAGCAGCAAAGCACAGCACAGCACAGCGAGCCACAGATGAGACAGTCAGCAGACCTAACAAATACCTACCAGGCCTGCCACCATGACGGCCAGCGCCGGTGCTTCCTCCTGGTCTGAGGTCCTTATCGGCCTGGGCTGGCCTGGCACGCGTAGCACGCAGCCGCGGCCGCACTACACTGACAGTGTCAGTGACACATGACACTCTGCCTGGCGTCTCCAAGTAAGTCCCGAAATCCGGCGCAGCACACGCTTCTTCCTCAGTTGTTCCCTTGTTGCTGGCAGGCGGCAGCGCCGCAGCAGGCATTGAGCCAGGCAGCTAAAAAAAAAAAAAAAATTTCATTCGGGGACGCAAAAAGGCCGCTTTTTTGAGCCTGAGACATGATGCCGCTCTGCATCATTGCCTCATTTTGGCTCATTAGCCCTGCCCCTTTTCCTGCTTCAGAAGGTCCCTAACACTGGCTGTTATATGATAACTGGGACTTTCCAGGGTACTTAATTGCCAACAGATTCTTGTACAAGCAATTGAAAGTATATCTGCACACTAGCACTCTCTGATGCTACCTGTTTTTTGGGGGTGCCAGTCTTCAGAGTCTGGCCACGTCCCAACTAGAGATGGCCGAAAAAATGCGAAAATCCGCAAATTTTTCCTTTTTAAGTCAATGGGTAAAAAAGTTTGGAAATTTCTGCCTAAAATAAGGGATTAAATAGCAGTTGTAATTACTATAACACGGGCCATTTTCGATAATCCTCAAACAGACGATTTGATAAAATAATAACATTCAAATATGATTAGTTAATGTGTGATCATGTGTGATCATATTGCAACCACTGAAATATTATCCAATCACAATTGGATTTGGCCCTTCAGCAAACCTATATAAAAAGGGGGGCAAATGCCATAGAGCTCAGATGTCATCACAGTATTGTCAGAAGAAAGAAGACACCGGCAACACTGGCGGTGTTGATGTTGCCAGCGCCAGCAGTGTCACTGGCAGCCGCAGTGACATCGCCCATTGTCAGTGACATTAGTGGTGTTGGTGTTGCCAGCTGGAAGAAAGAAGACATGCCCCCAAGGGTTCTTCTAAGAGCCAATGGGGGTCCTGTTTTTGAGCTGCAGGACCCCCAACAAAGGCAATTGTCAGTGCCGCAAGGGCACTTCCAAGTGCTGGAGAGGGTGGTACCGGTTCGAGATGCAGGGTCACTTAAACCACAATGGACCCGGGAGGGGGTCCTGAGTTGATCTGCGGAACTCCAACATCCGGCCGTTCAGAAATCCATCCGAAGATTACCGAACGTTCGGAAAAAAAAGCTAAGAGCCAATGGTGGTCCTGTTTTCAGAAAAAGTTTGGAAAGCGGACTTTGGGAAAATCCACAAGATTTTTTGGGTATCACATGGTTATACAGTACCAAATCATATTTCTGAAATATGATTGGGTACTCTATAACCAAGTGATAACAAACATTGAAAAATTGACCAATCAGAAACGGAGACTTACTCCATAGCTATTGGTTGCGTTGCAGTTGCGTAACCAAGCTTTTGCGCACCGCTGCTTCTGCCATTATTTGTGTTCTATAGCAACGTTAACCCTTGGGAAATCAGTTAATGTGGCTTTAAGACACAGATAGCTGACAGCAGCTGTCCAACATAGCCCTGAAAGTACATGCATTACACTATAACTATACTTGTCTTTAAAAGGTGCACTGTGGTAAAAAAGGAGATTAAAATGGTGCTAATTTTGCCCCAATCAGCTCTTATTTAAAATTTGAAAGCTAACATCTGATTGGTTGGGGCAAAATTAGCACCATTCTAAAAGATAAGAGCTTTTTTATGCAGATCACATTCACTCCAATAACAGAATATTGGGGAAATTGCGCTTAAAATGAACAAATGCAAAGAAATAATATTGTGTGCACAAGCCTTAAAATTTTCATGTTGGGTTAAATGAAGTCACTGAGGCTAAAACATACACTTAATGTGTTTATTTCACCTTTAACTGCAATCTTTAAATAATCATCAGCTTGTGCGTAATAAATAATTTAGCTGTGACAGCTTCAAGCCGTCATTTTATCTTGGAAATTATTGTTTTATTAACCTATACGAACCGCAATTAGGTAGCAGTAGAAACCTTTATATCGTTATCTCTTACACAAAGACGTGAAAAATAGGTAGAGCTTAATAGATCCTGTTTATTGACAGGTTTATGTACTTATAAATGTGTGTGTATGTACATATGTGTATGTAGGTACTGTATGTATTACAAACACGCATGCCCATTGATTAAACTCTAACAGGGTTATTCAATAAAAGTTCTTATCATTAAAAATGGTGCTAAGTTTGCCCCAACCAATCAGATGTTAGCTTTCAAATGGTAAATAATATCTGACTGGTTGGGGCAGAATTAGCACCATTTTAAATGATAAGAACTTTTATTGAATATCCCTATATATATTGTGGACATAGCTAACATATTACTTTGCTGTCATTTATATATTGAATTCAGACAAATAATACAGCGCTGGGTTCAATTTATAATTTTCTTAGCCATAAACCCTGTTGCATTGATTTAAATAAGTTACTGGACTTAAATATATGCACCGATCTATGGCAATCATTTACTGTTATTGCTTGCTTTATCAGTCAATCAGAGAAGTGTTTCCTTTTAATTAATATTGCTACAAATGTCAATAATGCCGGGACTGTTTGATCAAGTGTTGTCCTTTTCACAGTATTTTGTGATAAAAATCAAAGAATTATTGATTCCTTCGCTGATGGCATAATTCATTGCTTGTGCCGTGTCTCTAAGCTTTTTCTACACTTTTAATATAGTTCTGAAGCTATTCTTGAACTTCCCTCCCAGACAAGGTTAACATTGATCAACCTTGTAACCTAATAAACTAAACATGAATCATCAGTAACCCAAGAGGGAGGGAGAAAAAACAGGAATGGCGGAATAAATGGTGAAGAAACGCACGCAGTGTACCGGTACACATTTAAATTTTGGATAGAAATACTGTGCAGTCCAAAACAACTAGTTCTCACCATAAACTTCATAAAGGCAATTGTGTGAACACATTTAGGGTCATGTTAAAGGCACGGTTATGATACATTTTTATATTAAAATCACACTAGCACGTTTTTGGTTGCGGTGGTTTGTAAAAAGTCCTACACACAACATAGTGTACCAATGCCAGCAAATATCTGCCGTTAAAGTTGGGCAAATGTTAAAGACAGAAGCACAATGTACCAACAGTTGCAATCGTGTAGGTATATCATATAAGTTGGGTTAGTAACAAATGATAGGACCACTGTTTAATTGATTCAGTTTAGACAACACCTAAATTATTTTATGAATCAAAGTTTAATGGAAAAAATAATTCATGTAACAATGAATTGCCTCAGGTACAGAGTCAAGTCACTGCTGCTGTGGATGTCTCATAGTGAGGCCACTTTAGTAGTTGGCAAGAGGCTCACACAACACCAGATGGATGCATGCACAGCCTCACTGACCACCAATGAAATTTAGATTGGAAGGACAAGATGGGTTTTCAGTGGATGCATGGTATGTGGCACCAGTGTTCTCTCCAGAATTTGTTTCCAGCCGGGCAGCATAAAAAAGGAGCCAAGTGGGTTAGAATTTGGTAAGGCGTAAGATGTTTAACTCTTTCAGTGCCAGCAGTCTTTCCAAGAGTATTGGCATTAACCCTTCAGTGCCAGCAGACTGCCCCAGATTATTTCCATTACCACTTTCTTTTAGTGCCAGCAAAGTATTACCATTAAGCCTTCAGTCCCAGTAGGTTTTCCTATTCATTTTTTTAGTTCCAGCACTTTCCCAGAGTATTGCCATTAGCCCTTCAGTTCCAGAACTTCCCCAGAGTATTGCCATTAACACTTTCAGTGCCAGCAGTCTCACCTTTAACCCTTTCAGCTGCCAGCATTGACATGATATACAGTATGTACCTGCTTTCCATGTCTCCTCCACTGAATTATTCACTCCTCACCTACTCTAAGTTCTAATTGTAGAGTTGGATGGAAGGAAGAAACAGGCAGGGATAGGGATCTCATGGCTGCTAGTGACAGGGGCCACTGTATAAAGTCTGCAGCAGCTTTTACTTGCCATTTTAGAACTGTTCTCCTCAGTACTATTAGCTGAGCTCATCCTCCCCCCTCCTTCCTTCACCTTCAGTTCATTTGTAACATTGTATCCAAGTAGAGGGAGCTGAATTCAGACTCTCTACTCACTGCAATGTTGCAAATTACAGCAGCAGAACAAGGAGAGCAATTCTAACACAGCAAGTAAAAGCTGACTGGGAGAAAACTTTGTGCCCTAGTTCTTTGCCGCCCATGCATAGAAACGACCCCGGATGTAGTATATGGCCAGCTTTAGGGCTCTGCACACAGGTCAGCATTTTGGAAGCTTTTATCAGCTAGTAAAAATGCATTGTTTACTTAAGATTTCCTTATTTTGCCTCAAAGAACGATCTGGAAAATCTGTACTAAAAGTCAGAAAAATTATTGCAGGAAAAATGTATGTAATTTATCATTTTTAAAGCATATGAAGTGAATATGATAGTTTCATATTCTATAATGTTATCATAATCAGCATTTAGGCATCATCCCTTCTTCTTTAGGTAGTTTGTTCCTCTTTAATAACTTGTAGTATTTGGGAGCATGTTAGCAGATATTCTGTATTGACCTGTAGAAATCCTTCTAGTGCCCCTTGTGTGATGCCCTCAAACATTAGAAATGTGCAAATATGTAGAACTTCATAAAACATTGCATTTTCTACTGTCTTAATGTCATGACAACACATATCACCTGAGGTATCATTAATCAGTTTAATGCTGAGTAGTTTCTTGAGACTGATCATTAATTTTGTATGCATTGGATAATTATACACCTGCACACAAACTGCAATGAATAAAATCTCTTGTCTTTTCTTAGTACATCATGATGATTAATGGCAAATGTTTTTCATTATGTGCAAAAAGGATATGGATTTAAGTTAGCTCAAAATGGATTTTAGCCACTGTTTTTTTTTTATAGGATCCAAGATGTACAAGATGAAAGTGTAAGCTCCAGATTTTCAAACCAGAAGTAGCCTGACAGTTGTATCTAATTGGTGTGATATATAAGGCCCTCCCTGGGATTTGGTGTCACCATTTTTAGTTATAGAATTGGCAACCATGTTATTTATTGTCATACTGCCTTGCTTGCAGACACAAAAGTGGAATCCACAACTTTGGCTTTTTCACATGCAAACGTTTATCACCATTGCCTCAAACCATGTGGGACTCCATCCATCTCTTCTGGGGAGTTATGTGGCATTCACTATTAACTAGGACTAGATGAAGGGATAGTCCCCAGAAATGTACTTAAAGTTTATCTATAGTGAAAAAAAAACACATTGGCCCATTGCAAAGTTACATTCATGTACTCTGTGCTGCCTTTATCCTATCTCTGTCAGTGACTTTGTTTTTCCATGGTGTCAGATCTTTCTGCAGCACTCCCCCCTTCACCGTCCCCTCTGTTACCTCCTCCATGTCTCAACTCCGGCTAACCGACAAGCTTATCATGTGCAGTAGGAGTTAATAGAAAGCAAGCTGTCCTGGAGACATGGATCTCTCTGTGTTCTACTGCAATGCGATCTCTCTCTGTGTGACCCATCATCAATCAGTGAAAGCTATGAATAAGGGGGGTCAAGTGCAGCCTCTGCAGTCAATGCTACCTCTCTCCCCCTATGTTTGTTACAGAGCATGGAGGAGGGAGGGACTTGAGCAGGGAAGAGGACCACGTCACAGGGATTTGATTGACAGTACAAGTAGGAGTAGAGGAATGCAATCACGTATTCTTCTAACTTGTGTATCTCAGGACAGAAAGGGAAACTTAAAAAAACACAGACACTCTGGGGGTTGGGGGAGAATTATAGAACTTATGGAAAGAAAGAAAAGTTCATTTTCCCACTATAGATGCCCTTTAAGTACCAGGCTATACTAATTTATAGCCCAATAAATAAAGTTTTCACAGTCTTCATTGGTATCTGTTGCTGAACTATAACAATAAACTCAAGAGCAAAATAAAACCCAATAGATGAAATCTTTAAAACAGCTGTACACAGTATAAAAGTAGCCAATAGTTATAGAATAAAACAGTAATTCTGCTTTCATTTTTCTTAATGATTGTTCCTGTCAGAGCTTATTGCTGATTATCTGCCATTGGTTACAGTTTTGCTCCCTTGGCTTTTTTACTGGACTCTGACCCCTAGCTCTTGACCCTTGGCTTAGGCAGTTTGGACATGGATACTAGCAGCCTGCCTGACCTTGTGCCCATCCATGAAAGTTTTTGACTGCAGCCTGCCCTGACCTCTGCTTATTATATTTAAAACATAAAATACTCCTTATGCAATTTATCTGTTGCAGTAATAGTACCCTTTTTAGGTATAGAGTCTGAACGTACAAAGACGTATACGTATATATATATATATATATATATTATATATATTATGTATTATGACGTACGTCTATGCTTAAAGGGCATGTCCACCCCTTTTGAAAATTTTTCAAAACCGCTATATTATATTTTTAAGAAAGTGCCCCAATCGTTACTTACCTTCCCTCTCTCCTCCGCCGCAATGCCCGGCCTTCTGCTTGCACGGAACTGCAAGCAGGGGGCCGGACCGGGAACCACGTCTGTGATTGGCTGAGAGGCAACCAATCACAGACACGGCTGCCGGCAATTCAGAACGCCAGAGGAGAGAGGGAAGGTAAGTAGAGATTGGGGGAATTTCTTATAAATATTTTATTGCGGTTGGGGCTGGGGGAACTATCCCTAATATGTGGGAAAGGGGATTTACACTAAGGGGAGGGAGAACAAAATGGGAGGGAGTGAAGAGCTGCTCTGAGCAAGTCAAAAACCTCTGAGACGACAGCTCAGAGGCAGAAACAATTTTCCTGGTGGCCAGGCTCCTTGGGGGGAATGTAAGGTAAGGATTTTATTACACTACAAAGTGGGTCCAGTAGTGGGTTAAATTGTAGTTTTGGGGGTAGACATGCCCTTTAATAGACACCAAAAAAAACTACTGGCTATGTTAAATTTGTGTTTATAGTCCTTTAGACCAGATAATAAAAATGCAACTTTTATAGGCAGAAAAATCATCTAAAGCTAAGCAATTCATTTGATTAATAACTAACTTATTACTGTTGGGCACCTTGGCCAAGTTGCAATGGTAAGAAATTATTTGATATAAATTTTAATTTATAATTATACAGATTAATTAACCCAATTATTACTTTTTATTTTAATCTATAAAAGTACTTCATTTAATAAGGTTGGAGAATATCATTGTAAGGATTTGCTTACTGCTCCAAATATTAATATATTTTACTCTAGTATCTGTTTATCTTATTATTTCTACTTCTGTTTATTCCTGATATGTAATGATCAGCCAAGCACACTGCTTTACATGAATGAAAGGGCAATATTCAAGGTGAGAAGGATCTGTTCCTCTTTCTATTCTCAGACTCTCCTTTTTAAGTGAAAAAGAAATTTGGACTATTGAATCAATATATTTACAACATAACAAAACCGTACATTATTTCATTCTTCTTATACCCATGCTTCTCTATAAAAGGACATGTTTTATTGAAGCTATGAATGTACTGTAGCTTTATCTCGAACCTAGTTCCAAGACAAAACTAATTAAAGGGCAACTATACTTAAAAAATAGGTTATTTTATATTGATCATAACTGGAAACTATAATTCTTCCCAACCACCACTGTATCATTTTTTTGTTGATCTGCCCCCTATTTCTTTAGATATTTAAAACTTCTTATATTTTAGCTGGAATGGTGACAGAGTTTTGACAGTTGGAATGCCGTATGCTGCGTGCAGGCTTGACAGTTGGTTTGTGGGAAAAAAGTCAGGTCGGATGGAAGTGGGAGTGATTAAAACAGGGAGGGGGAATACTGCTCCTAAACAAAATGTGTGCGTGATTGAAGGCATGCAGCAACACACACAAATCAGAGTAAGTGCTACTTATATGTATTCAATTATAGATTAAGATTAGGCAAAGTAATTTTTTCAGTAAAGTGTCCCTTTAAAACCACAGATGGAAGCTTTCACAAAACTATGAAGGTAAGATTGTCAAAATTAAAATCACCTTACAAAATTTTCGACATTGAAATTCAGATGCGGAAAATTTCCAGTATTCTACAAACCCATTGGCAGAACAAAATGTAACAGGCGTAATTAAATGAGAATTAACTTGGGAACCAGTCTAGGCTGCATAGGAAGAGGAAGTGCATTGTCCATGGCTTGATTGTTTTTTTAAATGCAGGTGTCCATTCTAAGCAATAGTTTGGTTGGAGTTGGGTTCATTTTAACATGATAAGGATTTAAACAGATTTTAAATAAGACAAATTATAGCTTTAACAATAAATAATCATGTTTTCATTTTTTAAAAAAAGTATTGAAAACCATCTGGACTGTGACTTTGATTTTTTTAATCTTCTTTATTAAGAAGTAAAACATATTCAGCAATGGTTTATTTAGCTAACCTGTGCATGCCATTAACAGACTTTCTCAACACCCAATGAAATAGAAATGTAATTTATCAAGACTAAAACTACTAATCCACCTGGTCCATGTGTCTTCCACCCACAAGCATGTAAAAAGTTATGTGCACTCAGTCACAATGAAGGAAAACAAATCTTTACGGACTTACAGTACTTCATACTTTAGCACACAAATATATTAGAATGTACAAATATTAAATGTGTTGTGTGAACTGTGACACGCTTATTACATCATCAGTTACTGAATGGGTGGTTGCAACAGGCGTACAAGCCTTTGATAAAAGGCACCAAAAACTCACTGAAACAATTTGTGAAGTTGATAAGCCAGCAATTAAATGGGTATTTGGCTGAAGCACAGCAAAATGGTTGTATTTAATAATACATAAATTCTATCCAAAATCATGAGTGCTTTTACTAGTTCTTGTAGAATATAATTGCAATTGTTCCAAGACTGTGGCTGGCGTTTGCCCCTGCGGGTAAATGTGGATAACATGACATTGTGGGTGCAATTCATTTTCTCGGAAACCCTGTTAAATCTCTTACAGTATTTATGACTTGTAGAAGTCATTCTGAATAGAGAAAGAAATTCAAATGACTAGCAAATGTCTTCAAGAACTAAACTTCCAAGTTGATCTAACTGAATACAACAGATATACCATGACCTGGCTGAATGAGAACCATCACAAACATCTCCTACAGCATTTATGCTCTAAACATAACCCTAACACCAAACAGACACAGATACACAAACACACTTACTGATACTCTTTCACTACTCTACCAACCCCTTCTTCCATTTCCATTGCAACCATACCTAAACCATCCAAAAAGATAGTTTTATGGTCTAAAATGCAAAAACATACCCCCTTACACCACACAGATGTGGGTACACACACCTATTGATATACAGTACCCTGACAACCAAACCAACCCTTCTGTTTCCATGGCAGCCATTCCTGAATTATCCGGAAAAAGTTATTTTAAAAGTTAGTCTAAAATGCAAAAACATCCCTCCTAACCTCCCAATCACAGGTACACACACCGCTGATACACTCCCCAGCCACCCAGCCCACCTTTATGTTTCCATGGCAACCATTCACACAATTAAAATGATATGAATTTAATCAGAATGCATTATGAAATGTTAATTCCCTTTGTCATTACCATATGAAGTTTATTGAGTTTTAATACCTGTAGCACAGACACAGACATTCCCTTCCCAAATGCAGCTTTTCATGCCAAATTCATACTTATACTTAAACTTGGCCTTTCTAGTTACGATTATCATTACTATAAGTTGCTCCCTTTTTAAACCTACATATCTAGCTCTAAAATTTACTGAGCCTGTTTAAAAAAAGGATCTTTCATTCAATTTCAATTTTATGTCACCATTTTAAATGATAATAATGTCTTCTTACATTCTCTGTGCTTTGTTTTTAACAACTACCAAACTACCAAAAGGTGTCTTTTAACTTACTAATTTAATAGTCACCCACACTATTGCTACATAACAATATCAAATGAAAGGCTTTTGAGGGAATTAGGTGTACACTAGCCTCACCATAGTGCAATCTATTATTAGACTGTTACAGCCATAGCATGTTTTGTTTCAGAAGTAGAAGTGTGATGGAAAACAGCCTAAAAGCCAATTAATTTAACTGTAGTCTTCCGTTCAGGTTCATTTGGTAACAATGTGAAGGCTTTGTGTGAACGTGCCTGGATACTAACATGAAACCATTTTTGGCACTCTTGGGAAAACTAGTAAACTGTGTAAGAGTTCTAAAACCAATGTGGCAACACAGAAACATGTCCCATATTTTAAAACATAGGTCATCCAACTGGAAAATTGAACTATATGCGTAAGAATAACTTAGATCTCTAAACGTGTGACTGATGGCCAGTTAATCCAAACAAAAATCATATATATTGTTCAATTTTATCATATTGTTTTTCGTACGCGTTTTATATTCTCTTTGGTATAGGAAACTAATGCATTTGTTTAATTTTTTAGCTGCACAGTAACATACAGTAGATGTATAGTAAGTTTGTTTGAAATAACTATAGCATAGCTTATTGTAATTAATATTTAATGGTATAAAATTCACTTTCCTAAAGAAAACCAAAGGTATTGCAAATTAAACTTTCGAGGTGAAATACCCAACACACAGTTCAACTATTTGAACTACTAAACTAAAGAATGCAATGTAATATTATTCTAAACAAAACCATATAGACGTCTTCTTTTGTATGGTTAAAGATAGTGGTCATAGTCCTTGTTCTTTACAGCACAGTAGTGGCTTTATCTTCATTCATCTTTAAATTTGATGATGCCAGAGTGGTCACACCACCAAGTCAAAAACAAGGAAAGGGGGAGGGGCATTCCTCCCTGACTCCAAATGGCAATTGGAAAGGATCCCTACTGTACATCAACCAGAATTGCATGTATTAAAACCAGTAATTGAATTGGGGTATTCAGATGGCCTAAAGCAGCTATACAGAGAAAGAATTGACTTATTGGCAAATTTCCGCCTACAAGCAAATGCCTGAATTATGTCTTGCTTTAGCTATAGATACTTTTATAGATATTATTTCAATAACAATACATTTAAAATGTTGCTGCTTTTCTATGACGTGACAACACTTTTGAAAAATCTCTGCATGTCAAGGTTAAAAAAGACACCACTCCATTTCAGGAGCAGACAACAATAATCTAAAGCAGTTTTCTATGGCTCAGTGAAGAAGAAACATCCTTCTTGCCTAAATTATGCATCAGATCTGTCTGGGCCAGACGTACTGTATATATTATTAATTTAACATGTGTTATCCATAGAATCACTTTTTGGTTATTGGTAGATTTGAGTTGTGTGACTGTCTCTGATTTATATGCTAAATAAATAGACCCTAACAGGGTGTTTATGGTTAAAAATGGTGCTAATTTTGCCCCAAACAATCAGATCTTATTTAACATTTAAAAGCTAACATTTGATAGGTTGTGGCAAAATTAACACTATTTTTAACAATAAGAACTTTTAATTAAATAACCCTGTATATTATTCTATTCCATTAAAAATTATCAAAATTGATAATTCTTAATTCTTTGAACTGATGTTTGTAATAAAGTTTTCATATGGTTGTGAAGGTTTTTATTCATCCAGGTCATGGTGTATCTGTTGTATTCAGTTAGATCAACTGGACTTAAAGTTTTTAGTTCTTCAATATCTTCAGTTGATTTAACTGAATACAACAGATATAATCTTTTCATAAAACTCAAATTGCCTTTGGCGTATATTACACTGTCCTAGCTTACATATAGAGAACTTTTACTTTTAGAATACAGGATGCACAGGATGTCTTTATTCAACCAACAATACAATGTAACTAATTGTAACTATGTACCAATTTCTTCTTATCGTTAAAAATGGTGCTTCAACCAATCAGATGTTAGCTTTCAAATGTTAAATAAGATCTGATTGGTTGGGGCAAAATTAGCACCATTTTAAACAATAAGAACTTTTATTGAATCTCCTTGAAGAACTTTTATTGATTGTTTTCATCCGAGGCAGGGGAATTGCTACCTTAAACCATTGTTTACTTTATGAGAACATGTAAATAAATATATCTACTAAAATGATTGAGAGCACTTTCTTTTTTCTTTTGTATAAATAATCATCCAATCCATAGCTATTTTATGTAAAACAAATAAGGGTCCGTTGAGAATTATTTATTATTTTTCCTAGAAAAACTATTGCTGGTTCTCAATCCATAACATTTTTCATTGACTCATCAGTATCAATATCTGAACACTGGTCAATACACACCATGCTATTAAATAGAGTGCTTCTGAATTTTATTGAATTTCTGCTGACAGTGGGAAAGTAAGTAAAATGAATCTGATGGGAAATATAAAAAAGAATTAATTGATGTCTAACAAATATTTCAATATGATGTAACCACATAAATCATAAACAACATCTGAAAGATCACCTGGGATGTTGGTATATTATGGACCAATTTTATGTAGCCATTAAAATATATTAGAAAGATGTTTAGAAATATAGTGTCAACCTTCCACAACAGCAATATGAGTTGTTGAGTAACCACTAAGTAACTCAACAACTGTAACAGCAAATGCAACTGATAATCTCAAGAAAAAGTTCTATTTTTATTAATAACTCTTTTTAAAGTTACATTTATTTTCCTCAGGATCATGATACTACAGTATGATATAAAGGAATTGCAATTTTTAGGATGATGTCATATTGAAGCTCCATCAAGATTGTGTGACCAAACTTTTTCGAACTAAGCCAGAGGTTCAGCTGATATCCAGATATCCACTTTGAACCCAATTTTAGCAGTTTGTTTGAATTTTCAGCATAACATTTCGACACAGACTCTTGATTTTTTATCTTTGGTCAATTCATTTTCAACCTTTTCTTAATTTTTAGTTTTGAATTTTTTACAGCTGTTTTTTGTCCACAAAGTTCTGCCCTTCCAAAAATTTTGCATGATTAGAGAATTTTCAAAAACTGCCTCGAAAGTAGGTTCAAGTTGAAATCTTGACTCATCGCTAGTGGCTTGAATTCCTATGCTTCACACAGACCCCAAAATAGTACCAAGGGTTACTATAGTCTTTAGGTACCATGGTAAAATAAATAAGGGGAGAGGAGATCTCTGGATAACTTCCATGTAACCTTGGTAGCCATTAAGAAAATGATAAACCTTCTATGAGGCTTTTCCAGAATTTCCAGCTCTTAGATGGCATAAAATGTCCCTAAGGCTACCATGGTAGCATGGAAGCTAGAACTGTATAGTTAGACCCAAGCACACCAGGTTTGGCAATAAATGAGTAGGAGCTACAGTATCCTCCAATCCCCCACCAAGGGGAGCAGCTAGGTGCTACCAGAGCCAGTATGGAAGTTCCATTTTCATTTTTACAGGACATGTCCAGTTATAAAACAAAAACCTGGTCGCATGGCCATTACCTTCCCCCAACCTCAACTGATTCAGAACATTATTAGATGCATTTCTAACCAAATAATTATGAATAATTATTGCCCCCATTCAGGCAAAGTAAGCTGGCTCCTGCCTCAGTGCAGACAATCAAGGCTGTGACTGCTGACACCACAACCAATGATTGACTGCTGATTCCCCTGCTGATGGAGGAGGCAGATACCTTTTCCAGAAAATAACTTATCATTAAATATCTGGTTGCAAATGCATGTAATGAATTGGTTAAAATAGCTGTTGGGGCTGTGAGAAGACAACTGACAAGTCATATATACATAGTAACTTAGTAATTTAGGTTGAGTAAAGACATACGTCCATCAAGTCCAAACTTTACACCTTCCTTGTTAACTCTACCTAACAGTGGATCCTTTCTGACTTCAAATGGCAATCGGAAAGTATCCCTGTACCAACCAGAACTACAGTGTATGTATTAATACCAGTAATTCTCAATATTATTATATGTATATCCACTCGTGGTCTCCAGATCAAAGCCGACAAAATAGAAACACAGCTAGTATATGTATTAATACCAGTAATATTATATAGTCCCAACCAGAACTACAGTATATGTATTAATACCAGTAATTCTCAATATTATATAGTATCCCTGTACCAACCAGAACTAACAGTATATGTATTAATACCAGAATCTCCAATATTATATGTATCCCTGTAAACCGAACTACAGGATATGTATTAATACCGTAATTCTCAAATTATTATATGTATCCCGTTACCAACCAGAAATTACAGTGTTTAAATGTATTAATACCAGTAATTCTCAATATTGATATAGTTATCCCTGTACCATACCGCACCAGTAACCAACCAGAACTACGGTATATGTATTAAAGGGTATGTCCACCCAAAAAATAAACTTTTTATATGTTCTTTATATAATAGCACCAACCTCAAACGCCATGTTCATTTTTCTAAAAACCGTTTGCTTTGCCCGATATTTAATGATATATATATATCAGGCTGCACTTCCGCTCCGCTTCCTCTTTAGCTGACCCCGCGCTGCAGCTTAGACAAAAAAAAAAGATTCTTCCTTGCCGGATGCCAATCGGAACCCAGCATTCACGAGGGTGTGTGTGTGTGTGTGTCTCGAAGCCAGCAGGCTGCAACATGTATTTCTTCCGTATACATAACTTTACAGCTGCGATTGGTTGATTGGGAAAAGAGGGCGGGATCCAGGGGTCAGATCATTACCGATGCAACTTCCTCTGTTCTCACTGCTGGATGTTAACAGACATGCTCAAGAACATGAAAAGAACAGAGACAAGGTAATGTAACCTGTCATTGTTCATCGCTGTATTGGTCCATGCTGCAGGATTAAGCCAGCTACAAAGGTCTGTAACTTTTGAACCACAGGACCGATTTACATGCTGTAAAGTTTGTTTTGGAGCACTTATTTGGGCCAAATAAATATAGAAAGTTAGTTTTGGGGGTGGACATGCCCTTTAATACCAGTAATTCTCAATATTATATAGTATCTCTGTACCAACCAGAACTACAGTATATGTATTAATACCAGTAATTCTCAATATTATATAGTATCCCTGTACCAACCAGAACTACAGTATATGTATTAATACCAGTAATTCTAAATATTATATAGTATCTCTGTACCAACCAGAACTACAGTATATGTATTAATACCAAGTGAATTCCTCCAATTTTATAGTAATCCTCTGTACCAACCAACTATTATTATATGTATTAAGTACTATAATTCCTCATATTATATGGTATCCCTTTACCAACCAGAACTACAGTATATGTATTAATACCAGTAATTCTCAATATTATATGGTATCCCTTTACCAACCAGAACTACAGTATATGTATTAATACCAGTAATTCTCAATATTATACAGTATCCTTGTACCAACCAGAACTACAGTATATGTATTAATACCAGTAATTCTCAATATTATATAGTATCCCTGTACCAACCTGAACTACAGTATATGTATTAATACCAGTAATTCTCAATATTATATAGTATCCCTGAACCAACCAGAACTACAGTATATGTATTAATACCAGTAATTCTCAATATTATATAATATCCCTGTACCAACCAGAACTACACTATAAGTATTAATACCAGTAATTCTCAATATTATATAGTATCCCTGTACCAACCAGAACTACACTATAAGTATTAATGCCAGTAATTCTCAATATTGTTTAGTTTTAGAAAGTCACCAGTTTTTTGTTTGAAGGGTAGAGATGCCCTTAAAAGGCTTATAAAAATCTCGACCTATCTTCTAAAAATGTCTTTTCTAAAACATTCTTTCTGTAAATCAGTTAAACTATTTCTAATTTTGGGCCGTATTAATTTTCTAAAAAATGTGTTTTGCTAAAATCATACATTCATTCGTTCACCAGATTGCATCAATGCCCATGTGTTTAGCAGAAATTGTACTTGTCATTAACCTTTTACCTTGCTTCAGAATAATGGCTTCTATAATAACAAATCCCTCTTCACTACTTGGCACTTTATCTTTACTATATTTCAATTCTCTTTCTGTATTTTAGAAAACTATTTATTCCATTTTCACAGTCACCATTCAAAAAATATATTAAGCTGCCCCAGGCTCATTATTTCCCTATGTGATTTATATATATTTAACTAGGTAACTCAGACAAAACCTTTAATAACCAAATAAATATCCTCCATCCTTGTGTCTGACCTAATACATTTTGCTTGACCGCACTCCTTTTTTCGAATTATACCAAAAATTGCTTTTTTTTCATGGTATTACCCTTTTCAGATAAAGCTAAATATCAATATATATTGAGACATTAGAAACAGGTTTTTTTTCCTAGTGCAAGGTTAATTCAAGGATGATTTAAATTGGTAAAAAAAAAGAAATACATACAATGGGCTAAAATTATTTTTTTTATATTAAGGCACTGCAATAGATGAGTAACAATTTGTACTGCAGCAACTAACCTTAGTGCAGTGCAATGGGCTAAAGTCTAACCATAGGCAGTAACCTACAATCACCCTAGACCCTGACCTTGGTCTTCATATTGCTAATGATCAGTTTTCCTCTCACAAATATACCACTGTCAGGAATATTACTAAGCCACAGGCAAAAATTACTGTTTACTCTGTTTCCCTTAGTGTCATTCATGGCAGATGCTAGGGGAGGACTGAGGGAGCTTCTTCCACTGTAGTTATATTTTACAGTTAAAAATAGATTGTGAAATCCAGTCTTGTTTGAGATTAACTTTATTTGCTCTTTTATTTCCACCACTATACAAGAATCTATACTTACCTTTCTCAGTCCCCAGACTGCAATACTCCCTCAGCTGTCAGATGTTCCTGAATGAAGGTTCTTAAATCTGGAGGTGGACACCTCCTTTTCTGGTCCTCTGTCTTCCATCATCTTACAGGCAGCTGCAGCCAATCATGTCAGCTCATGTCATGGCAAATGACTGCTGCAGATCAGCGATCTCTTCTGAGCATGCGTAAACAGTTTTAGAGGACCTCGGTAGTTTCCAGAAATGTTCATTACGAAAAATGCCTTTGTCTCTTCTATTGATTTCTTCTGTTTTGGCAGCAGAATTAAATTTCCATCTGCCTACAGGGTCTGGTTCCTGCCCATCTTTCTTGCTGGTTTTGATTGGTTCTTGTTCCTGTTATAGTCACTGCTTGCCATTTCTTCAGTGCCGATATAGCTTGTGCTTCTCCCTAGCTTGTGGTATGATTTCTTCATTTCTGATCTCTGGTTTCTGATCCCCATCCATTTTCCCACCTATCCTGACTCCTGATTGCCTGACTACTTTTTCTCTTGATGCTTTGGTACCTCGCTTCGCTGATTGATTTCCTGCGTCCTGACCTTTGGCTCCATCTCTGACTCCGATTCCGCTTACTCCTCCCGTTCCTTGCTTTTTGCCCGGTCCTCCAGCCTTCCAGCTGGTTGTGCCCAGCCTCAGCACAGATACCTTGCACTTTAAGTCCAGGGGGACAACTGAGTCCTGTGAGACACTTTTAGCCTCCTAGCAAATGAGATCTTGGGGTGTCTGTGTTTAAGGTATATTTGGGGACTCCGAAGATCTTCATTCAGTAATGTCAGACAGGTACAGTAAGTAAGCATCACAATCTTGTTTTTATGGGGTTGGAGAAGAATTTTGTATGAGGGACGGACATGAATGATTTATGACTGAAACAATATGCAGACCTTTAATTCCACAAGATAAGGGAACAAGAACTGTTACTTGACAAATTAACATATAGGCACAGGGATATCATTTCAGGAATGGAGGATAGTGAGTAACACAAAATGGAGGAGAACCAGAAATGCTGTAGATTGAAAGGATTGAAATGGAAGTGAACTGCAAATTTTAACAATGCAGTTCAGGCCCCCATATTACTGAGAATTCAAATATGAATTTAAATGTTGGAAATTTTGCATTTGGGAATGCGTATTAGTTCCTTTCGATTCTAATATCACTTGTATGCTGATGATACCCAAATTTACATCTCCGCTTACTCTGACATCCCTGGTACCTGACTGCCTAAATGCCATCTCTGCTTTTATGTCCTCCCGCTTCCTCAAACTCAACATGGATAAGACCAAACTTGTCATTTTCCCACCCTCTAGATCTAACCCCCTACCTAACACTACTCCACATCAATGACACACCAATCTCCCCAACACCTCACGTGCGATGCACATTCGTCCCTTCCTTTCACAAAACGCTACCAAAATTCTAGTTCATGCCCTTATCATCTCCCAGCTGGACTACTGTAACACCCTCCTATGTGGTTTACCAAACAACTGACTGGCACCCTTTCAATCAATCCTTAACTCTGCTGCCAGGCTCATTCACCTCTCTTACCACTTCTTCCATGCTACCCCTTTCTGTCAAACCCCTTATGTTTCATCCCCATCTCCTCTAGACTGTAAGCTCTTTTGGGCAGGTCCCACCTTCCTATTGTACCACAGTAATGCTGTAACTTACCACACTGAATGCTGCTGGACCAGCACTTTGTTATTATTTGCACTTTGTATAACTTGCACTACCCTTGTATGTAACATGTTTGTTTTCCTCATGTATATTAAAGGGTATGTCCACCCTTAAAAAGATTCCCCCTGTCCCCCCAGCCCCAACCGCTATGTTAATATTATTAGAAAATGCCCCAAACTTTACTTACCTCCGCCGCGCTGCCAGGCCCTCTGCTTGCGAGTAAATGCAAGCAGAGGGGTGGGACCGGCAGTCGCATCTGTGATTGGCTGAGCAGCAGCCAATCACGGACGTGGCTGCCGGGAGTTCAGTGCGGTGGAAGCAAGAGGTAAGTAATGTTTCGGGCATTTTCTAATAATATTAACATAGCGGTTGGGGCTGGGGGGACAGGGGGAATCTTTGGATAAAAGGGATTTACACTAGGGGGAGGGAATCCAGAGGGAGAGGGAGGGGGAGGGAGGGGGAGAAGGGCTGCAGTACGCATGCCAAACTTCTCCCGGAGGCCAGGTAGGAGGCAGAGTCCTATATGGACTCTGCTATCCTCCTGGTGGGCAGTTTTTGGGACTTTGGGGAGGGACTACAGGAGAACCTTATGGAGCTGGGATGTGAGGTTAGGATTAAACTACACTACATGATCGGGCCAGTAGTGGGGGAGATTATAGTTTTTGGGGTGGACATGCCCTTTAATGCAACTATAAAGTGCCATGGAATATGTTGGTGCTATATAAATCCACAATAATAATAATAATAATAATAATAATAAAAATAATATTGCTCATAAAATATTTTTTTATTATCAGGATTTACTTATGTCAACTATTTAAGGAAAACTCTGCATTGTTATCAGTTTTGGACCTTAATGTAGGTTTCTAAACTGTAAATGAAATGGGATGAAATGAGATACTGTTTAAGACTCGGGATGGCCGGTTCATGGATCCGAACCCGGATCCACCGCGGATTTATCCCGTACGCGAATGGCGGATTTTTCCAGATTTTCCGCCTTCCGAACTTCCGAACCGCGATTTCGAAAATACGTAATTTCTAAAATTTTCTAAAATACGTAATTTCAAAAATTTTTGAAAATACGAGGATTTCTCTTATTTCCGTAAATACGTATTTTCGAAATTTTTCGAAATTACGAGGATTACTTGTATTTTCGAAAATACATATTTTTGAAAATTTTCGAAAATACGAGAAATCTCGTAATTTTGAGGATATTTTTCCTTTTAATGGGTCCGCTCGCGGATTTTCGAATGTTCTAATTTTTTTGAAAATTCGCGGATCCTCGAGCGGACCGGATTTTGCGAAGTTCGGACATCTCTATTTAAGACATTATGGTTCGACATGCTTTTTCTATATTATTTATTTACTTTTATAACTACGAATATAGCGGGACCATGATTTAGGTATGACAGATACACTGTTTTTTATGTTTATATATTTGCACATATGACTGTGTTTCCCCATATTTTGTAATAAAGGGGCATTTTTTTCACCTATAGAGAGTGCCAACACTTTGGGATCTTTTGTTCTTAAATAGATTCATAATAAAACAGTAGAGGAGAGAGAATTATTTATCTACAAATATGAATTTATAATTATGTGTGGAAACTGTTGCTTTGCTTACTCTACTAAGATAAAATGAATATTCATCCACAGATTACAGTGTCCCAGAAGTCAAATTATCATAAAGAATGGTAAAATGCTTGATTGGCTTCACCAGTTAATAACTTCCGAGCAAAGTATCTCTCAGAAAAGGGAGTAACCTACTTTTAATTATCAGGAAAAGTCATAAAAATGTCTATAATTTTAAAGTGCTTAATTGCCATGTACCCTTTACGCTCTAAGTCTACTCACTGTAATATATATAGCATTCATGGAATGCATCAGTTAATGGAATATATATTAGAAATAAAAATAAAATGATTACCTGTTCTGCTGTTTATACATTGAGCTTCAGTCATCAAATTAACCATGAATATATGCGCATAGCAGATCTTCAGTTAGGTCTTCAATCAAGCTGCCCATTTGCTCATTTGAGAGTCATTAATGCATAGCATATATATACACAATTGTAAGAGGGAAAACCATTTCAATGTTTTATGTACAGTTCCATTCGTAACCTCGGAAGTTCCATCTAAAATCCCAAGACTTCTTGGATTAACATGTCTATTAACACAGCAAACGGACCAAAATAAGGAGTAATAGGCCACACTTCCTTAAAATCAACAAAATTTATTTTGGCACTTCCGCCTCTGATGAATTTGGGCTCTTAATCGTAGACAGAGAGCCTATGGGTTAAACCTCTTTTATAAGTCTATACAACCTCTGAATTAAAGGCACACATATATATATATATATATATATATATATATATATATATCTACTATCTATAACAGTACATTCTGAAAGGCATACATATAAAATGAAGGACATTTTTACCCTTCCAAAGCTAGGGAAGGGAAATACATATGTAAAATCACATGTGTTGGGAAACGTCCTACCTATAATTTAAGCCTTGAAGCTTTCTTGTACATAGAGTAAAGATCCAATAGACCACTCGCTTTCCCAGTAGATCCAGGAAATCTCTGCCTCTAGTCGGTATTAACACAGCCATTCTCCATTTGTGATAAGTAGAGATGGCCATTCTGATTTAAGATTTTTGGACTTCTAAAACCACCCGAAAATCAAAATGAAACACATTAAATTCAATGGAAAGCAAAAAAAACAAAAATATTAAATAAAAGAAAAAAATTGCAAAGGTAAACTGTACATGGGAAATGGTTTGGGGAACACATATATCCAGAACTTGGAAAAAACAACTTCCTTCACACGTGCACTACTTTCGAGCTTCTGCATTCCACAATCAATAATTAACCCATAATCGGACTCGAGGGTTAACAAGTTATGTAAACCTCCTATATACGGAACTGAGGGTTCATGATCGTTTCTACAAATTCGATAAGTTGAAAATCGAATCCCGAATTTGAAATTTCTTGACTGTTCATTCAATAATTATCAAAAAGTTCTGGGAAAAGTCTGAGTCTGTTCAGATCCATAAAATCTGATTAGAAAACATGTTTGGATTCCAGTTTCAGTCTATCTATAGTGATAAGTTCCGGTAGACATTACTAGTGATCCAGTGAAACTTTTGCAGGGAGATTTAATAAAAGTTCTTATCCTTAAAAATGGTGCTAATTTTGCCCCAACCAATCAGATCTTATTTAATATTTGAAAGCTAACACCTGATTGGTTGGGGCAAAATTAGCACCATTTTTAACGATAAGAACTTTTATTGAATAACCCTGTTGGAATTTTGATGAGTGGAACTTTGCAGAGCTTTTAAAAATCGAAAAGTTGAAAATTCAGTGTTGAAATGGTGAAAAGTCAAAAATGCATTGTTGATTAGCATGCAAAACTAGGGAAATCAGTGTAGAATTTCTGCATCGAGACATGGGTTTAAAGCAGATTTTCAGTTCTACATTAGAATGAAACTGGCCAGCATCGTTCATCTCTGTATTCCATCAATTTGATTTAATATATGCTGAGAAATCAGAGACTGAACTTTTTTTGATGGAACTCTTAATCAAGGGTAAGTTACTTTGCCTGCACTTTTTTGAAATTTCACACTGTGCTTTTTGTGTTCTTTACAGATTAGGTTAAAAGAATCAGAACGGGGGGGGGGGGGGGAGTAATTGCGAGCTACCACCTCCCATACAAGTCAACGGAGACATCTAAAAATGCTGAGCCATAAAAAATTGCAAAGTTTCAGTTTCTTTCTTTATTTTTTTTGTAGATAAAAAAAAAAAGAAAAGCATTAGCAGGGTAATTTGAAATTCCATCTTGATATCTTCTTGAAAGGTATTTGTTTTTCACGTGTTCTGATTTAAAAATGAGCAAATGGCACGCTGCTTTGTCTGACACAAATGTATTACATTATTACCGTGTCACCGGTGCATTAACTCCCTGCTTTGGCTGGATGTGTTCTAATCTTGAGCAGACAGCCATTGAAAAGAACTGTAATAGCAGAAGAAAATTAAAGAGATACCACGATAGAGAGAGCACAATGCTGTCTGTGTGCCGTATATTACATATGATGGGGAAAAATTGCTTTTTGTTCACTGTGCAAAAAATAGCATTGAGCAATTTTCTCAGAGCTATATCAAGGAATAAATAAAGATGTGCTGCTGTACTAAAAAAAATATCATACTTACATGAACAATCCTTCAAACATTTTAATTGCTAATAGTCCCTTTAAAAGTAGACACCCTACAAAAGGAGGTGACTGAGACTAGTTCAGGGATGCACAACGTATGACCCTCCAGATGTCTATTATAGATGAAATCTACAATCTGCAACAATCAGATGTCATCAGATCTTTTCTACCTGTAGTAAACTAGTTAAATGCTGGCATTTAGTTGGTTGCAGCAGATTAAAAACACAGGCAAGATTTAGCTTGATGGTTTAATTTACCGTGACTATGATAATTACAATGATATAGAATTTGCCTTGCTAGGCTACTCCCAATTAAAGACATGTAAAATTCTTACTGCCCTTATCAATGTAACCAATACTTTACATGGAATGGAATTACATTAAAAGTAGAACTATACTTGTTTTTTTTTATACTGCTTTGAAAGTTTTTCTCCCCAGAACAACTACACATTGTAAGATTCTTCTTAATTAAGTTGTGAGACTTAATAAACTAAACTCATGTAGTCTTCAAAGACTGACCCCAGTATTCACAGTCTCTATGCATAGTAGTAGAGTAGAGTATTTTCTTTTCAGATGTCTGCACATTAACATGGAACTTCCTAAATCCTAATAGGACTTTTAAAAGGTTAAATTCCCCAGACTTGTTTTTTCCCCATGACTATAGCTGTTATCGACTATTTGTGTCTTAAAGTCACATTAACCAATGTTCCAAGCATTAATGGGACTTTAAGTCACAACTATCGGTGTCACGCAACTGCCGCAACCAATTTAAAGAGCCGATAATGGCTCTTTAAGATGTATTCTCTAATGCCAGCAGATAGCTGGTGTTAAAGATTCGCAAAAGGCAAACTCCATTTGCATTGCACTGAGAGACACTATCAGCTCGGTGCATTACATATAGCGGGCAAAAGAGAGTGATATTGTGTCTTGATACATAGCCCTGTACATTTACTAAACTCCATAGATAAAATTGGGTATTTATATAAAGCTTTTCTTTTAGCAAGTTAAAGTACACGAGGCTGGTGGTTCAATTTCCCAGATTTACTTTTTATTAAAATATTAATATTCTGTTTCTAATATCCATGCTAAGAAATACACTACAAAGTTTATTTTTCTTTTTTGTGTGAAACGCAAAGGAATATAACATTGTTAGGGAGTATTTAAATATATTTACACAAAACTGCATTAAAATCCTTGCTCTATAAAGGAGAGAGGGAGGGTCTCTGTGCTGTTATATGATAGGCTGTCAGCTTTTAGGATGCAAGACTGAAGCTTTCTTGTTTTGATCTGTTAAGCACTACAGAGCATGTGAAATGTACTTCATACACTTAGCTGGGAGTCACTCAGCTAAGGTGGATTATGGTAACAGACCCCTAGCACCTACAGGTTAATTTCATAAATCCCGCAGCAGCCACAGCAAAGGTGGTGGTGAGACACAGCTTGATGTATGTTTGTGAATGGTCTCTGCCTATAAGGACAATGTCTGGAGACTTTACTGTATTTCCCTTTTAAATCTTAATCTCACGTTTACCTTAATTTCAACTTGATCTAAAATAATAATCTTTTCATTTTTTAGAAACAATTATACTGCACGTTTACCATCCAATCTAAAATGTACAGTTAGGATACCCCCCCACACACACACACCAAATCCCAAGATGTCAATACTTAATGCTGTTCAAAGACATTCCTTAAGACAGCTATTGCTTCTGATTTTGCTGGCACCTTCAGTCTCCTTCCTGCTTCTTTAGGGAAGCAGTGATCTCTCATGGCCATGACAGCTGATGTTATGGTCAATTACTGATTGTTGCCACCAAGCCGCAAATTTTGCACATGTATGAGGTAGAAAAACAGCCCATACAGATTTAAGAGGAGGCAGCTACCTCTTTAGAAGGAGCTGGTGAACATACTGCAATAAGCTTGTGAAGGTTTTCATTCATCCAGGTCATGGTATATCTGTAATATTCAATTAGATCAACTGGACTTGAAGTTTAGTTCTTGAAGACGTTTCGCTAGTCATCCGACTGGCTTTCTCCATTCAGAATGACTTGTATCATGGCAATTATGTACCCTGGAAAATCCCAATTAGCATATCACAATTAGCAATCACACCCTTAACACCTGGCTCAGGCTGTTATATGCTAATTGGGATTTTCCAGGGTACATAATTGCCACAGATTCTTGTACAAGTCATTCTGAATTGAGAAAGCCAGTCGGATGACTAGTGAAATCTTCAAGAACTAAACTTCAAGTCCAGTTGATCTAATTGAATATTACAGATATACTGCAATAAGGAATGTCTTAGAACAGAGTAGGTGGTACAGCCTTGGGGTTTGGGGAAGCGCTTAACCTAACTGTTGATTTTAGAGAGGCTTTAAAGAAGAACTACAAAATAAAAATGAACTGGAATATTGTTAATGTTGAAAATACTACCACTTGCCACCAGATTATTTTTAATTATTTTAAGTTTCTTCTATTAGCCAGTTTAAAACTAAACCACCGAGGCCCCCATTAATTGAAGAGTCACCCAAAGCCAATGAATTATCAGACTTAGCTTTTCATTGAATTCTATTCATTATAATGCCTTACATTTTTAGATATAACACTACTGCTCATACAGTTAAACATAGGTGCTTACAGAAATCTAACAAGCAATTCCATATACTGTAGGAAACAATGTCATCTGTACAATTTTTTCAACTGAAAAAAACAAAACAAAACAAAAACCTTGAAAAACTGGAAAGCAAAAAAAATTAATTAAACTTAATTGAATTTAATAAACTACTCATTAGAGAAAAAATAATGATATTCTCATCTTCAATCTCCTACCCTGTTAGCAAAAGCAAAACAATTTAAAAAAAAAAAAAAGTTTTGAGTAAAATTGTGAATGGTTCAGTTTTATGTGTACATATATATATGACGGATTATCCAGTGCATCCCATTAAACATACATAATTTCCGAATTAAAGTACTTAATTATTTAGTAGAACAGGGAGAATAGTAATTTCTTTTATACCATGTATATTGATGATTAACTATTTTTGTAATATTCTGATGAATTATTTCTGTGTTTCTGCCTAATCAACATGCACACTGTGAAATATAATTGCACTTGGAAGAAAATTACACTCTCAGGAGATAAATTACTTTAGTGATTAAATTAGGAATAAAGTAATAACATTCACACACTGAAGTGGAATTGTGTATTGATGCTTCCTTTTGGCTGGATGACCTTTACAATGGAAAAAAAAATGTAGCAAAAGAATAAACCAAAGAAACCATATTACAATGTGCACCCTTGTACATCAAAGTAGAGAATGTTACTGGCATTCAATAAACAAATCGTTCATCACCATTGTAAAAGAGCAGGCCAACAGACAGGTTTGCAGGTTCTCATTTGCACATTACAGGTTATATAGGGCTAAGCTAGAAAACATTTATTAAACAGCATCTTGTACATTTATCAACCTACATCTCACATACTTAAAATATGCAATCCAATACCTTCAGAAGAATATTCAAATCCAGTAAAAATGTTATTTATTTTTTTTAGGAAAAATTGTGGATCTGGGTAAGCTCAGTTATAATTGTATAGGTCTAAGTAGTGGTATATTTTTCTTATATTTCATGTCACCTTACTCACAAGCCTTCACTGAGAGTTTTAATATATTTTGCTACTGTTATTTTTAGCCTTCGAACAAGCAACAAGCATAATCCATAAACAGGTCAGGGAATTCAGAAAGTCAGTCCAAGAAAATACAAACATGATCTGGCAGAAAGAAATGCAAAACAAAACAGAGCTTGGGCAAGAACGAAGGCCAGGATTAGGACTTTAAAGTTTACTATGCTGAATTTACTGTAATGTAAATTTAAAGTAATTAAAAATAGAATGAAGCTATCTTCTTACTGTTCCCAGTGCTGCCATTTACAGCCTTCCCTTTTAATCACAAAGCTCCCCCCTGATGGATAACTCACTCCAGTTTCTCCAACACAATCAGTGTCTGTAGTGGTGCAAGAAGATGCCACCACTGCCTGAGCCCATTCCCTGCTCTCCTATTGGCTGCCATGTGGGGGAAGACATGGTAGACTAGGCAGTGACACTTAAAGGTTAGTTTCAGATAAAATGGGAAGGTATGAAGGGATTTAATTATGGAAAGGAAGCACTGCGAGCAGGTATTATGATGTGCTAAAAAAAAAAGTATAGATACCCTTTAAAAGCCCATAAATTAGACAATGATGTGCAGTGAAAACAAAAAATTCGTAAATGCTTAGTTGTAGCAAACAATTCTAGCTGGCAGCATAGTGAGGGGTATAGATTTAAGGGAGCACTATAATCATCCCTCTTTACAAAGCAATGGCAAAGTCTTGACTAGGTTATGGTTTTTACCACTGGAGAAGGGGCACTAACTTGGAGATATAATCCCATTAATACAGTAATAAATAATATAATCTAAATACAATAAACTCTCTGCTGCATTGTTTACCAATAGATCGAGTTAGTAGATATGTGGGCTGCTGACAGCTGAGTACCTAAATCTCTATCTAATGTTCTATCTAGCAAGTACTTTCCTTTAAGAAAGGCATAAAGTGCACTTAACTTTTGATCTTGCCTAAAGTGCACCTCTAGGACTAACCAGCACATAGGAAATGGATTGTAGCTCAATGGATTGAAGCTATCCTTCTTTTTTTTTAAAGAGTACCACCCCAAATCCAATTGGCAGTTCCACTAGTGGGATGGTTTATAACTTTTTAAGCTTAATTGGTTCCCTGTAAGCAGTTATATAAAATACAGAGACAAAAAGCTATGGTGTTTCTCCCTTCAGGGATTACATTTTATTCTCTATGTAATGACTGATGTCCAGAAGGTGCACGTCATCCTACGCAATGTGACTATATGTATCTTTTTTAAAGGGCAAATATAATGTTCGCACACCCATCCACAAATGTTGATCACTGGTCCTTTTGCTCCACCCCTTTAGTTCCAGAGCCTGAACAATGGAAAGACATGTTCGGCCATTGTACAGATCTCAGACTCAGGTGGGTCATAGCAAAACATCAATCACAACTTTCCACTGCTTATTATTTGAGACTGCAGGTAAACCCGGGGGTGACAACCTAGCAGTTTAGGTCATCACCCTGGGTATTCTTTATTGGTGGAGGGTGGTTTGAAACACTTTTATTTTAATCTTAGTGTAGGTGATTACCCTTTATTGCTTGAATGTATGCTAAACTCTTTTACTTATTTCACTCATGGCTATATGTGTGGTTGAATGGTGGAATTGTTTGTGAAGTTGGAGTTTAGCTTCCTAGCTGATGCTAATGCGTGATTCTATCCTCCTTGACTAACATACCCGTTCCAGCTTTCCTTTTTGGAAAGTTGAGCTTTGCGAGTAATGATGGCTAATGGAAATACACAGATTCAATGTTAGTTCAACATTCAATCCCACATTAACAAAACGGATTCACATATTCTGTACGACGAATATGTTGTGAGTCTCTTGCACTAATGTACCTAATTGTTTCAGTCTTTCACCACTAAATGATGTGTTTACATTAATTATTAACATATATTAACAACTATTTCTTTGTTACACAGTCTGTTATGGTTTTAATATGTATATATTTGACTTTTTTATTCACTATTCCCTCCACACACCATCAGGTTTGGTATAAAGCTTATTGAGTTGATAGCTTCTTTTTTAACTATTACCGTATATACTAGAGTATAAACCGAGGTTTTCAGGCTTTTAAAAAAGCCTGAAAATCTTACCTCGGTTTATACTCGAGTCAACATTTCTCCTACCTTGTCGGTGGCCGCGTGATCCCATCCTCGCTCCACAGCCTCTGCGCATCCAGATGATGTCACTACCTGGCGCCGCAAAGTGAGAGGCGCCGGTGTAGTGACATCATCTGGATGCGCAGAGGCTGTGGAGCGGATGCGGATTGCGCGGCCACCGGACAAGGTAGGAGAACAATTGATTGAACACACTTAAATGGCAAATACATACAATACGAGTAAAAACCTTCTTTATTTGTGGCATACTGTATGCACAAATAAAGGAGGATTTACCCCTATTTGCAAGTATTTGCCACTTAAGATATTTGAAAACTACAACTCCCTGCATGCTTTATTGCTTTAGTTGTAGTTTCCAAACATCTCTAGTGGCAAATACTACCCCCTTGGTTTATTCGAGTCAGTGTGGTTTTCCTCCTTTTTTACCTAAAACAAGGTACCTCGGTTTATACTTGGGAGGGTTTATACTCGAGTATATACAGTACTCACAGATGTATCTCATATTTTTGCTACATATTCTTGAACGTGTGGATTGATGGATAATCCCTCTGATGAAGTGACGTCATTACGTCACCAAACGCCTCAGGGCTTTAGCGGAACGCTCATGTTTTAATACTTTAAAAATAAAATCTACTTTTTATCCCATAATTGGATGAAGTTCTGGTCCGTCATTTTCTGAAACAAAACTGGATAACTCTTACACTTTAGTGTCCCTTTATTATTTAAAGCATTATGTATAGAATTCATAATTTTCTAGGTATTCAAGTTACAGTTCTCCTTTAAAATGATTGAAAATGCTTACAGTATATTTTTACTCAATAAATGTTCTTTTCGTTAAAAATGGTGCTAATTTTGCCCCAACCAATCAGATGTTAGCTTTCAATTGTTAAATAAGACCTGATTGGTTGGGGCAAAATTAGCACCATTTTTAATGATAAGAACTTTTATTGAATCTCCCTGTTTGTGAAATGTTGTGTATGCAGATGAGGTTTAGGAAAACTTTTAGATCACTTTTATTTCATTGTGTTTATGTTACTGTTTCTATTTCCTTTCTTGCAGTAAACAGTACTTCTCTCTTGCTTTACAGCAATGAATACAGATATGTCATTGGAGATATAGGATTGCCATCAGGGCAAGTGTTTCACAAATGGAATGCAAAAAACCTTATCTAAAAGGCTTATTTTTGTTTACAAGGCTGCTGGCTGTACACAGCTGTAATAGCTTTACGCAGGAGACAAGGTGAGAAAAAAGGCAGAGGTAGAATACTGGCCTACTGGAAATAGAAATTCATAAAAATTCATTACAATTAAAAACACACTAACTTCAAATGCATTGCATTCATTTCCACAAACTCACTTGGGTTATTAATATCTGGAAGTTAGCCTCGGTGGGTAACTGCTAGGTAAGCATTTAAGTTATAGGTCTAGTATAAGGGTTATTCTATTTCTGCCAGCGTATTCTCTTATGTGCCACCTACTATATGTCATAACATGTAAATGCAGAATTTGCTTGTTACATAGCTGACATGAGGTCTCTGCTGCCTAGGTCCTACAGGCAGTCTTGAGTATACCCTCTGCCCCATTGAGGAATGTAAAGCATCAAGCCAACTGTTCACGGTTTCATGTAACAGTAGGGATCAGCTAATGTGAACCCTTTCTATCTGGCATTTAGCCGCATCTCTTATCATAAGTAGGTTAATCCTATATATTCTTTGGTTTCTCAGCTTCTCCTTGATTCATTTTACTTTTTAATGGGTTGTGTTGTGTAAATAATCATCCTTGTACCCAATCTGTATTGTTCCATAGACTGGGATATAACCTACATTCCTGGATTACTGTAAGTGTTATTAGCTTAGGCAGTGAAGCAAAATATTAAGCCTGCCAAATGCACACTATATAGGACTATGACATTTGATGATTAAACTGCTTGGAAGATGATTGTGATCTGTCAATTTTTTCCTTAATGTTTGGAAGGCATTGGTAGTTTTAAGCAATCTATAGTGGTATATCCTTATCCTACTCAGCTAGAGACTTATTTATTTTACACATGGAAGCTGGCTATAGTCTCAAACAGATTTTTGGCTTGGAAAAAAGGCAATTGTACAAAAATTTCAACCATTTCATGGTGATGGATTTTTAAAAAAAAAATCTGCACTAATTCCACATTAAATAGGCTGCGGAAACCTATGCAGCTGCTGCAAACATTTTTAAAGGGTAAATATAGTCACTATACAAGTGTCCTCTTAAAATAACTCTGTTATACTTTTCAAACAAACCTATGATGATGTCTCTAGCTTTTCTGGCTCTTAAGTTATAGGCTTGCAAATTTACACTCAGACAGTCAGGATAAATAAGATAATGTGTGACAGTCACATAATGTGCTGTGTAAGAAGAACTACCCCCCCCCCCCCCCCCCAAAAAAAAATAAAAATTCTGAAGCTATCTAAAAACACTTACAGCAGTAGGATACAACTGGCCTGTTCATGCCTAAAGCATGGGGGGCGGAGCAATGGTGCTGGTGATGTCACAGGTCACCCTTTAGCTAACTTTGCATATATTGCAGCTAGAAGCATGATTCTGGAGTCGTTTTAAAGGTAGGAATGTGCTCTATTTGATAATATATAGAGACCACCATTACCTTTAAAGTAATGCTAACTTATATTAAATAGGTAAGCTCGATTTAAGATAATTTTTTGCCCAGAAGTTTTGGATAAATTACACTGATTAGGTTTTCTTTTGAATCAGTTGTATATACCTCATAGCCACACTGCAGCAACACATTCAAAATCTGGACTAGATCAGTGACACAACCTACACAGTATTTCTACAACCGGAAACCAATGAGAATTCTTCAAGCCTTCTCTTCATTAATTCATAAATACGCAATATATAGTGGATAATGCCCCTCCAACTGTAAATTATAAGGATATTAGAAGTCATCAAGTTCCGTGACCACATAAAAGCACGAGGCCGCAGGCCGAGTACCTTTTATACAGGGCACGGAACTCCAAGATGACTTCTAATATCCCTTTAATTTACAGTTTGGGGTGCATTATTTATTATAATCTACCCCTTTGTGGCTTCTGGTTTCCTTCTCCTCCTGGAACTGTAAGATTATAAGGCTATAATCTTACAGTTCCTCCAATTCACTACAGGGGTAGGTTATAGATATAAATTGTCTGGCTATTAGTAATTCTTCTCATCAGTAAGAACATCCTTGGAAAATCAGGTTTAAAATTATGAGCCATTTCTTTCTTATCACATGCTAGGGCAATATTGTTTTTAAATACTTTTTAAAAAAAATACTGTTCTGCAGTCTATTCCTTGACTCTGTTTCTTGATACAGGTTTATGACCGGCATAAACATATAGAAATTTAAAAAAAAAATCTAATTTCGTTACAAACCACAATTCCAACATGTTAATGCAATAACATTTTATATAACAGCAAGGGCCATTGAAATCTAATCTATTATTTTACTCATTTGTAAAATAAATGCAATTATGAATAATGGTTATGAAAGAAATACTGTTAGAGTGATTATGCAGTCAAAACACATGATCATTATTTTGCTATTTCAGCTGTCTTACATGGATGGACGATGTAAGGTTCCATAAAGCGATTGATAAGCCCCAGTAAACAAATAATAGTTGGCTAATAGAAAGTCAGGGAGTGGAACTGCAAGGGAGATCTATAAATTAGTTTGAAGAAGAGATAACAAATTGGAGTCAATATTTAGAGGGCGATCTAAAAGATTACAAGGTCAAAAGACATTTAGGAAAAGTTGAATTCTCCAAGCCTAATTATAAGTTTGCTGATAAATTATTCATTTGCAACATATCATAACATTTTACTGTAGATCATTAGTTATCACCATTTTTAACAACATATCCCATGCAACATATAATCATCAAGCATTTATTTTTTAAAACTTCATAAATAAGAAAAAAACCACAACTATAATAAAGTGCAGCATTGCAAACTGTCACAAACAAATAGCAAATAAAGCCTCTCAATAATGCGCAGACTAATTATATTGCACATTATAGGTAAAGGATATCTGTAGTCTCCATACAATGTGGAAAGAACTCTTTGAAAGTGGTCTCTTATATCTTTCAAAGAAGCCTAGCATGATGTCTATACCCTCTCTAGATCTTACAATTTAGGCTTGTAAAATTACACTTCCTTGTCTGTCCTGACTGTCTGTGACAGTCACGTGATGTGCTGTCTAAGAAGTCACACACTCCTAAAAATCATTCTTTTGTTAAACTAGTTACAGACATGCAAGTATACTCTGCCCTTTTCACTACATAAGGGAGAAGAAAAAAAACCTTTTAAAGGGCATGTCCACACCCAAAACTATAATCCCCCCACTACTGCTCCTATTGTGTAGTGTAGTTTAATCCTTACCTCACATCCCAGCTCCATATGGTTCTCCTGTAGTCCCACCCCAAAGTCCCAAAAACTGTCCACCAGGAGAATAGCAGAGTCCATATAGGACTCTGCCTCCTACCTGGCCTCCGGGAAAAGTTTGTCAGGCGTACTGCAGCCCTTCTCTCCCTCCCTCCCCCTCCCTCTCCCTCCCTCTCAGGATTCCCTCCCCCTAGTGTAAAACCCTTAATATATATGATTCCCTCTGTCCCCCCAGCCCCAACCGCTCCATTTTTATTCTTAGAAAGCTCCCCAAACTTTACTTACCTTCCCTCTTTCCCCCGCCGCAATGAACTCCCGGCAGCCGCGTCCGTGATTGGCTGCCGCTCAGCCAATCACAGAAGCGACTGCCGGTCCCGCCCCTCTGCTTGCATTTTCTCGCAAGCAGAGGGCTGGCAGTGCGGCGAAGGAAAGAGGGGAGGTAGGTAAAGTCTGAGGAACTTTCTAAGAGTAAAAATATAGCGGTTGGGGCTGGGGGGACAGGAGGAATCATATATTAAAAAATGATTTTAAGGGTGGACATACCCTTTAAGTGGGAGCTTTAAAAATGATTTAGAAGTTTGAGGTCTGGGCTGGGGCTGTCCTAGCAGTGGGCATGCTCCAACCAGAGACTTAGGGGCAGAACAATGGTGCTGGTGATGTCACAGTACTAGAAAAAACACTTTATACTGCTGTAACTTAAATGAGAATCATGATCCAGGAGTTAGTTTAAAAGTAGGAGTATGCTCTTTTTAAGAAAGACTATTTGTATGGAGACCACAATAACCCTTTAAAGATATATGTATGTATATGTATAGTTTATTTTAAAGATGTGCTCAAACCTAAACATTTCAAAATTAAAACTAGCTGTTTTGATCAGAAACTAAATGCAGGTTCAAAACGGGTTCTGGCCTAATTTTGGTTATATAGATATAAGTCACTTTTCTATTCTTATCCTCCTTGACCTCTCTTCTGCTTTCGACACAGTCGATCATTCCCTCCTTATGCGGATACTTCACTGTTTGGGCATTCAGAATGAAGTGGCATCCTGGTTTCTATCCTATCTCTCTGACAGAACTTACTTTGTATCTTATGCTAGCAATACCTCTGCTCTGGATCCTCTTGGTGTGGGGGCCCACAGGGGTCTGTACTTGGACCCTTATTGTTCTCCCTCTATACTATTTCCTTGGGAGATGTTATTACCTCTTTTTTTGCTTCAAATATCATTTTTATGCAGACGATACACAAATCTATTTGTCCACCCCTACGCTAACTCCTGACATCCAATCGTGTCTCTGACTGCCTCCTTGCCATCTCCTCCTGGATGTCTCAATGCTACCTCAAATTAAATCTTTCTAAAACTGAACTGATCATTTTTCCACCTAAACCTGGTCCAGTCCCATCTTTCTCCATCTCTGTTGACAATGCCCCCATTTCCCCTATCCAATCGGCACGCTGCGTAGGGGTTATTATTGACTCCTCTCTCTCCTTTTCTAACCACATTAACTAAGTTGTGAAATTTGCCGCTTCTTCCTTCTCAATATAGCCAAAATTTGCAGGTTCCTTTCTCTCCCAACCACCACTTTGCTTATGAATGCTCTCGTCCTATCGCGCCTGGACTATTGCAACCTACTACTTTCTGGTTTTCCTACTTCCCACCTCTCTCCTCTTCAGTTTATAATTATCTCCACCACATGTATTGCTTCGCTCTCTAATAAAGAGGATCCCAAATCTCCTCTGTACCAGATAACAACCTGGCTCCCCGTTAAACAGCGCATTGTATACAAAATCCTTCTCCTAACATTTAAATCCCTCCACTCTGCTAATCCTCCTTATATTTCTTCTCTAGTCTCCCCATATGTTCCTGCCCATACCCTCCGCTCATCCCAGAACCAGCTCCTGTACAGACCTCCACTCGGACTGCTTCCTCTCACCTTAAACCTTTCTCTCTTGTGGCTCCCATCCTCTGGAATTCTATTCTCCTCTCTCTACGTCAATTAGAATGTTTAAATCTAGCCTTATATCCTACCTATCTGGTAACCAGCACAGTATATGATTATTTTATTTGCACTGCATACATCTCACTCCAGCATACCCATTTCATTGTATCTACATGTTACCCACCTAACTAGAATGTAAGCTCTACGGGGCAGGGACCTCCTTTCCTTTTGTGGCAAAGCTCTAGCACTTCCATTTATATAATTTATATACAAACTATCTATGTATTTGTTCCCCTTGTATGACTTTATTGTATTTCGTTACTGTACAGCGCTGCATCCCCAAGTGTCGCTTTTTAAATAAACTATACATACATACCGTATATACTCGAGTATAAACCGACCCGAGTATAAACCGAGGTACCCAACTTCACCTAAAAAATCTAATAAAAGTTGTTGACTCGAGTATAAACCGAGGGTAGAAACTGGCATTCAAGATGTTTGGAAACTACAACTCCCAGCTAATAAAGCATGCTAGGAGTTGAGTTTCCAAACATCTTGAATGCCACCCTCGCTTGGCATTCAAGATGTTTTGGAAAACTACAACTCCCAGCATGCTTTATTAGCTGGGAGTTGTAGTTTCCAAACATCTTGAATGCCAAATGAGGGTGGCATCAAGATGTTTGGAAACTAAAACTCCCAGCATGCTTTATATAGCTGGGAGTTGTAGTTTCCAAACATCTTGAATGCCACCCTCACTTGGCATCAAGATGTTGGAAACTACAACTCCCAGCTAATAAAGCATGCTGGGAGTTGTAGTTTCCAAAACATCTTGAATGCCACCCTCACCCTCCCACCCAGTTCAGTTTGTGCCTGTGGGCTCTCTTCATCCAGGATCTGTGGGCTCTCCTAAATCCAAGGGCTTCCTGGGACTGTGTGCTGGTAAGGTCCTCTCCATCCGGCAGCAGCGTCCCTCCATTCCGGCAGCCGCATGATCAGTCCATGTACCTGGCGCGCCGGCTGACGTCACTAATTGGCGCCGGGCTTGGCCCGGGCAGTGACGTCGGCCGGCGCGCCAGTACATGGACTGATCGTGCGACTGCCAGAATGGAGAGGACGCTGCTGCCGGAATGGAGAGGACGCTGATCTTCAATGGTGAGTGACTCGAGTATAAACCGAGTCCGAGTTTTCAGGCTGATTTTACAGCCTGAAAAACTCGGTTTATACTCGAGTATATATGAGAGCCCTATGAAGCCAAATGCTGTATAGGTCTATGGGGATTGCAAGTTAGTAACATTTAAACGGTAGAATGCAGAGACGTATTTGTGGAACAAGCTAGAATGTTTGTATATTATTCTTTTACTAGGAGAATTAATTGATAAACAATGCTCATTATCGGTATGTTTTTTTCCCCTTTTATTTCTACAGATGCAGTAGATTGTTACAACTTTTCTAACTTTTTTATTAATTATTATTATTTTATTATATTATTACTATTTCTAAAATAATAATTTACATTCCACCAGGTGAGATCATCAACAAGGCTCCCATAATTTAAACTATAGTTGTCCAAAATGGCTCCGGAGCGGGTTGGCTCCGTGACTGCCTGTGTTTACAAAGCTTTAGGAAAATGAAATTTAGCTTTTTACAAATTAAATATGCAAGCAAAGTGGCATTGGCCACTCTACCAATTAAATAAATGTACAATTATTCCTAGACAATGTTACCCTTGACAAATTTGCCGTAAGTTACACATGGGTTAATACACATGAAAAAAGACCACAAACACACACAAAATATCACTAGAACGTCTACCGATACCAGAACAAGGCTGTAACAGACAGTTAACCAGGGAGTCTTTAGAAGCTAAGACTCACAGGGGACAATTCTGTACTAGGGAAGGGTTTTGGGCTTGTTTCAAACTGCTGGTTGCAAAGTTCTGCAAAAATTTTGGAACTAAAAGTTTTTGAAACTTCTAATATTCAATGGGTTTATTGATTTATCAAATATTCATTGAACGTTGAATTTTCTATATCGATTCTAAAATATTCAATATCAAACATTGAATATTCTATATTGAACATTGAATATTCTATATCAAATATTAAATATTCTATATCGAACTTTATATTATATATATTATATATTATATTATATTATATTCGATACAATTGGAACTTCGACTTCTATTGAAAATGCGATTTCAGAACGAAACTCAATGGTTTCAAATATCTTTATTCTCTCTTCTGTACTTGTGCATATAAACCCACAGTTGACTTTATTGTAAAATAGTGAAAATCGAATACTTGAAAATCACTGATTGTAATTCAGTAAATGAACAAAAATAGTCTGACACCCCCCCCCCCCCCCCCGAACCCTTATTTTGTGTTGGAAAAACCACCATAATGTACTGACACTTTCCAGTACATTGGTGATTTTTGTAGGCTTAACTTTTTTAGCAAAATGGCGACATGCAGTGGTATGAGTTTTTGCCCGCTTTTGTCAATTGTGCTAAGCCCAATGATGGATAACAGTGGGTGAAAATGGTGATGAAAACTTAATGAACTTTTATAAATATGCCTTTAGTCTAGATGTTAACCAAAGGCAGCTATAGGAGTGTACACAGGCCAATATTATGCAATTTATACAATCCCTGGGACTAATAATTTGACATAATTGCTCAGGAATCTGAAGAAAATTTACTAGCCAACTGAACATTCCTAAGTGATTTTTGTATTATTGGTAGTTTTCAGATGGTTGGACACACTGTTAAATTATGATAGTTTGTGCATATTTCCAGCTAAATAATAATCTGTAATTATTTTAATTTTGTAGGATTTACTTAATTGTTTTTGCCATGTTGAAAGTTTTATTCAAATCATTCAGTATTTATTGGAATTTAACTGGAAATTTTATGAAATATCATCGAAAATACAGAAAAAATGGCAAACAATGAAAAATGTGAACATTAATTCAAATTATTTATGTTGATATAAATGGCTAAAACTCATACTTCCATCTGTGGGGCATTTGGTCTTCAATATTCACCATGGAGATTCCAATAACCATACAAATATTGCGAGGGCTTAAGAGGGAAATTCAGTGGAAAAAACACATTCTAAATTAGTTATTTATACACACACATCAGTAATTCTACATATTCTATTCAGTTTGAAAAATTAATTGATTGTATTACCTATGCCCTGCTGTGGTTGTAAGTGATTTGACATTTACAGGGCTATGCAAGGAGAGCCATTATAGTCTTTTTTCGTCTTAAAGTCATGTTAACCTATGTACCAATATAGTTAACAGGACTTTAAGACACAGCTAATGGTGGTTGTGGTGGTATGCAAAAATTGTGTTGTGCAACCACCGCAACCAATGTACCAAGATGATATGGCTCTTTAAGATGGAATCTTTAAAGCCAGCAGATAGCCGTCATTGACGTTTTGGGTGGGAAAACCCCATTTGCTATGTACAGAGAGCTGCTATCAGCATTGCTTAGAGGAGACAATAGAGAGCGTTAATAGCTCTCTGTGCATTGCCCTGTTAATGTCCTGCAATGGTCCTTCCAGGATTCTCATTCCTTTGGAATGTTCCTAACAGTAATTTAACCTCATTGTGTTGGAGTAGTTTAAAGTATTTTATGAGTGCATTGCAGGATAAGCCACCATTTGTAAAATGGTGGCTTATCCTATCTTTCTAACAGAACCTATTCTGTGTCATATAATAATGACACATCATCTCAAGTTCCTTCTAGTGTGGGTGCTCTTAAGGCCGTAAAACAGATTTTTGATACTGTGCCTTTAATGCCATTGCAAACTATTACTAATTGCAACGGAGTACTTCTATTGCACCGCAGTTGTAAATGTAGGACCATGGTGCAATATAACAATAGTCCATTTCATATGACAGTGGCTTTGTGTGGCTGCAGTAAATAAGTTGCGGTACTTTTCTGCTGTATTTTTACCACCACCACCCTACCCCAGTATTGGACCCTTTTCGATATTGCTTGTTTATAAATACAGCCCTTGGACCCTTATTCTTTTCCCTGTATACCATTTCCCTGGGATGTCATTAGCTCATTTGGTTTTAATAATTATCTGTATGCTGATGATATGCAAATCTAATTTTCCACCCCCATGACATCCATTCATACATTTCTGACTGTCTCTTGCCATCTCTTTATGGATGCCTTAAACTGAACTAATTCTTTCCCTCCTAAACCTGGTCCTATCCCACCCTTTCTTTTTTTGTTGACAATATACCCATTTACCCTATTCAGTTTGCACATTGCTTGGTGTAATTAATTTGTCTCTTTCCTTTTCTAACCCCATTAGAACATTGCAAAAATCAGTAGGTCCCCCTTTCTTCTGGCTACCGCAATGCTTATCCATGCTCTCATACTACCACGTCTGGACAATTGTAACTGGTCTTCCTTCCCATCTTTCTCCCCTTCAGTTAATGCAACTCTGCTGCATGAATTGCTTTGCTTTCTATTAAACAGGAACTTAAATCTCCCCCGTGTCAGAAATCTACCCATTAATAAAGCAGAGTTGCCATAAGGGGTTTACAGGATGTACTCCTGTACTCTGCCTGATGAAAATTTTAATTTGCCTGGGGCCCAGGCCCAGATGCTGCCAGCAGTTTTTATAAAATGTAGCATGTGCTGTGGCCAGCATTGGGCATCAATTGAATGTGTGGGGGCTTTTCTTGAGTCTCTGAGTATGTATGTATGTATCCCTTTAGTCCCCAAGTGACATCATCCTGTTGGCACGGTATGTGTGCACTGCGGTGTTGCACCAATGCTGTTTCTCTTCTGCAGAGACTGAGCATATTGCACAAGGTAAGCATCCTCCTCCCTCTCAATATAAACAGATTGGGTTCTCCAGAGCTACTGTTGGTGTTGGGGAATGAAGTGTGAGGAGTTCTGGTTGATTCAGGGATCCTTTCCAATTGCCATGTGGAGTCAGGAAGGTGTGGCAGCAGACTGACGGCAAATTTAGTGTTGGAATACTGAATAGATTGGCTTCTCATTGTAGGGGGATTTAAATTATGGCTTCTCGTCAGAGAGGATGAAGAACATGTTGTTGTTTGCTTATTGTCACACCAAGGTAACGCCAGTATGGAAGGTCCTAACTAATTACCTTGAATCATTTATCTGGGCCCACACTCCTGCTTGGTTGCATTTTCTTGGGAAGATTGTCTCACGACCTTGCATTATATTAGTGTTACAGGCTATTACTTCCCCCTGCCTACTGGCTTTTAACAATGAGGGAAGAGGCCTCCCATCCAGATCTTAGTATTCAAGGCATAAGACATCCAAAGGGCTGTGTTGTGGGTGCTACTACCACATGGAAGCTTGGTCAATCTTCCTGCAGAAAAACTCTGCTACAGTTCTGACCTTCAATATTCCCAGCTTAAAATGGGTAGTTCTGTTATCTTGTCAGCAGAACAAACACCAACATTTTTTTTGTTCTGGGGATTCTGCCATTACATTTTCCTCTGTTTTTGCTGCTTTGAATGTCATATAAGCCTAACTGATTTTTTGCCCCTGGTATACCTGGTACCTGCAATAGATATTCTGGCTGAAAAGTAAAGAAATTTAGTGATACACATTTTGGTTGCTATCTGAAGGGCTTGTGAGCCTTCATCACTTTCTAGTGTCCTAACTAAGGAGGTTGGGGAGAGTGAATCAGAGAATGGGCAGCACTTTTGGTACCACGAAGAGATCTGTGTTCTATGAATGAAGACATGCAGGGAGACTAACCCAGAACTGCATTTGTTACCAGAGGCTGCATGGCTCTGAGTCTCTTCCGGTACTCATGCAGCCTCCACCAACCAAAGCTTAAAATCGCACTAATTGATCGTTAATCGCAATTATAAGAGCCTGCATTAGCCTTTGTATCTTTGTAACATCTGTGCTGGAAGTAAGCTCTTAAGTTTAAATTGTAATATACTTGTGGTATTTTTATATTTTCCCAAAAAATTAATGCTGAATTATTTATTTTCATTATTGGTATAATATGCAGAATAACTGTCAGGCTGCAACGCTTACCTACCTCGCGCTCCCACGTCAGGTCCGTCGGCCGGCCTCGGAGATCTTCAGTCAGCTTCATCGTAGCTGATGTCATCATGTTGCATCTTCAGTCTTCATGCGCGAGTGCCTCCTCCTCTGCTCACGCACCCAGCCGGCTGTCTTCTGGTGCTGCGCGGACGCACGCAGGCATCTCTCCTTATCTCCTCCGGTACTGTAGTCCTCTGATTTGACGGAGGAGAAATTTTAGTTTAAACTGGCCAATCCCTGCATCAGACTCTTGCCATCCATTCCCCATTGGTTCCACTGTTCTACTTAAGCCTGTTTTAGTTATTTCTCCCTTGCCTGTTATAGTTTTGGTTAGCCAAGCTAGTGGTCCCAGCTATTGTTCTAGTAGCCAAGTCTTGTTCTTGCCTTTTCACATTATCATTGTTCTTCTCATTGTTTATTGTTATCCTGTATTATTGTCTTTTCTTGTCTTCCAGTCCCTGTTCAGCTCCATTGGTGTTCCGGTTTTCCAGGGGTATACCCGGCCACAGCGTCTCTACCTTGCGCTGGGGGGGTAACCGTGTACAGCTAGGCGCTACAAGTCTCCTGATGATCGGGGGCTTGTCTATAGGTGAAGACAGCGGCTGTAGATTGGGGTATAGGTGCTGAAGGTACACTCGAGGACCCCGGGCATCACATTATAACAGGCCATGGAAGATATACAAGAGCAACTTCGGCTCTTAACTGGGGATGTTAACCAACTAGCCCAAAGGGTAGCGGCCCAGGAAAATAGGTCTCCTCCAGTTGCTCCACTTCCTGTATTTGAGCCCAAGGCCCCGCTGCCCAAAAATAGGGGAAAAGCAGCAAGTTTGACAACTTTATGAACTCTTGCAAGTTATATTTCCGGCTGCGTCCTACCTCCACTGGTTCTAAATCCCAGAAAGTTGCCCTGATTTTCCCAATGTCCAGGCAGATCTGGGCATTTGGTCTTCCAGATGATAGTCCATCGTTGGTTTCTGTGACCACCTTTTTCTATGCCATGGCCCTTCTCTACTCGGATCCTGATCTTACCGCCACTGCTGATGCCAAGATTAGGAACCTTCGTCAGGACAAACGTTCTGCCAGGGAGTATGCAGCTGAGTTTCAGCGCTGGGTGGTGAGTACTCGCTGGAATGATCCAGCTTTAAACAATCATTTTGTCTTTGGCCTATCGGAGTCCATTAAGGACACTCTCTTGCATTACCCGCCTACTGAGTCCCTTGACAAGTCTATGGCTATCAAAATTGACCGTAGGTTCAGGGAACATTCTCAAGAGAGATGACTACTCCAGGGCCTTCTAGGTCATCACTGACTCCTCCTGTTCTCGCTCTACCTTCCCCAGAGGAACCCATGCAATTGGGTATGTCCAAGCTTTCTCTGGCGGAAAAGAACAGGCGGCAGGAAGGACTCTGGCACAGCAGGTCACTTTGCTAATGTGTGTCCAAAAAAGGGGTCCAGAAAGGTGGAAAAATTTGGTGCCTAGGTGAGTTAGAGGAGGGCTCCCTAGGCAATCAGATAGTTTCTCCTAATGTTCAATCTAATAAAATTTTGTTACCCGTTTAAAATAGGGGATTGCCTGGAAATTTCATTGGCCTTACTCTGGCCATGTCCATTGGTATTCCACCCAACCCACTTCCTAACCCCATTCAAGTTTTGGCTATTAATAATACTCCCCTTCTTTCCAGCAGTCCTGTATCTATGACACCAGAGATCACTGTCCAGGTTGAGTCGGGTTATCCTGAGGTTTTGACATTCTTCCTCTTGGATATTCCATCCAATCCCATCATCCTGAGTTTGCCCTGGTTCTGTAAGAACTACCCAGTCCTAGATTGGTCCACTGGTCAGATTATCAGGTGGGGGCTTAATCATGAAAAACAGGTTCCTTCCATTCCTTTGTCTATTACTGATGTTAAAGGGTTACCCATTTGTTATCACGATTATCTTAATGTTTTTTCCCCGCAGGCTGCCGATAAACTCCCTCCACACTGGCCATATGACTGCCCCATAGATTTATTGCCTGGTACGATGCCACCACGTGGACATCTTTACAACCTTACCGGCCCTGACACTCTGGCTATGAGTCAGTATATTAAAGAAAATCTAGAAAAACTGTTAATTCATCTTTCACTTAGCTTGTGGGGGCAGGTTTCTTCTTTGTGGAAAAGCAGGACTGTAGTCTGAGACCTTGTATTGATTTTCGTGCCTTGAATAACATCACAGTCAAAAATAGGTATCCCCTACCCTTGATTGACGATATGTTCTCCCAAGTAATCGGGTCTTCTATCTTTTCCAAGCTAGACTTAAGAGGAGCATATAATTTAATTAGAATACATCAAGGGGACGAATGGAACACTGCTTTTAACACCAAGGATGGCCACTATAAATACCTAGTTATGCCCTTTGGCCTTTGTAACGCCCCAGCAGTCTTCCAAGATTTTATTAATGATGAGCTTCAGCAGATTCCTTTTTTGGTTTTATCATCTCAGATAAGGGCCTCACTATGGATCCCAAAGAGGTGTCTGCAGTTCTTGATTGGGAGGTTCCTACCAGCCACAAAGCCTTGCAAAGATTTTTGGGATTTGCCAATTTCTATAGGAGGTTTATAAGGATTTTTTCCACCTTAGTGGCCCCTTTGACCAACATAACTAAGAAAGATGCCTTCCGTTCTCCCTGGCCCCAACTGGCTCAGGCATCCTTCCTTAAGTTAAAGGAGGCCTTGTGTAATGCAACTGTTTTGGGACACCCCAATGTTAATCTACCCTTTATAGTAGAGGTGGATGCCCCCTGAAATGGGTGTAGGTGTTGTTTTGTCCTAATATTCTGGTGATCCTGAACAACTGCATCCATGTGCCTATTTTTCTAAAAAGTTTTCCCCAGTGCAGGCTAACAATGATATTGGTAACCGGGAGCTCCTAGCTGTTAAAATGGCTTTTGAGGAGTGGAGACATTGGCTAGAGGGGGCATTTCATTCAGTAACTCTGTACACTGATCATAAGAATCTTGAGTATATAGAAAACGTCAAGAGATTAATTCCCAGACAGGCCCGTTGGGCTCTTTTTTCTCTCAAGATTCCACTTTAGAATCACCTATAGACCTGCAGCCAAAAATGTGAAGGCTGATGCACTCTCACGCAATTTTTATGATTCCCCTTCTGATTCTGAAACCTTGCCTGAACCTATTTTTCCTTCTCACTGTTTCTTAAATGCTTTGTCTACATATCAGTTGTTGCCTGATCTTTCTGATCTTTTCAGTCTGACGTTCCTCCTGGTAAACCTACTAACCTGTTGTTTGTTCCTCTCATTGTCTATTTACAGGTGATTCAACAATTTTACAATTCCAAGCTGGCAGGTCACCCAGGGGAGAAAAAGACCTTAGAACTCCTGTCCCGTCATGTCTCGTGGCCCTCTATATCCAGAGACACCAAAGCTTACATTAAATCCTGCATAGTTTGTGCCCGCAGTAAGATGGCCAGAAACATCCCTCATGGTACTCTTGTGCCTCTGTCTGTGCCCACTTCTCCATGGTCGCACATCTCCATTGATTTCATTGTCGACCTGCCTATTTCCCTGGGGACAATGGTTATTTGGGTTATGGTCGACTGTTTTAGTAAAATGGCTCACTTTATACCACTCAGCAAACTTCCATCTGACAAAGATTTATCACTGTTATTTGTTAAACATATATTTCAGCTCCATGGGGTTCCCAAGAACATAGTGTCAGATAGGGGGGTTAAATTTGTAGCCCAATTTTGGCATTCCCTTTGTACTTTGTGCTGGGTATCTCTCTCTCTTTTTTCTTCTTCTTTCCATCCCCAGTCTAATGGCCAGACAGAGAGAACTAACCAATCGTTAGAACAATATCTGTTGTTTTGTCTCAGATTTTTACCATTTGACGAGTTTGCCTATAAAAATACTATTCATTCTTCTACAGGTACATCTCCAAATTTCTGCATTTATGGCCAACATCCCATAGCATCTTCTTTAACCAGACCTACTTCTGACTTTCCTCTTTTGTAAAATTGGTTTCAATACGTGTCCACTATCTGGTGCCAGGTACAATAAAATCTAAAAAAAAGGCTTCTTCCTGTCAAAAACAATTTGCAGACAAACATTGATCTAATGATCCGGACTTCTCTCCTGGTGATCTTGTCTGGGTCTCAACTCGTAACCTCTTTCTCCGTCAACCCTACTCCAAGTTGGGTCCCAAATTCATTGGTCCATATCCTATTCTTCAGAAGGTTAACAGAGTAACCTACAAAGTGGCCTTACCTCCATCTAACAAAAGTACCAATTCATTTCATGTCTCATTGTTAAAATTAGCTGCCTCTGCTCTTGCTATCTCTGACCTCCTCCTCCAGTTGTTATGGGGAAACAGAATTTGAGGTTGACAAAGTCTTGGATTCACGCTGGCTCCAAAATTCTCTCCAGTATCTAATTGACTGGAAAGGGTATGGTCCTGAAGAAAGATGCTGGGTCCCTCATCATCCATACTCAAGAACTGATTGACCAATTTCCCAAGGACAATCCAGAAAAATCTGCCTTAAAGGGTCCAGTGGCCCCTCGTGAGAGGGGGGGGTAATGTCAGGCCGAACACTTAACTGCCCGCACTCCCCCATCAGGTTCGTCGGCCAGCCTCAATGATCTTCGGTGAGCTCCATCGTGGCTGATGTCATCACGTCGCGTCTTCGGTCTTTGTGTGCGAGCGCCTCCTCCTCTGCTCGTGTACCCTGCCGGCTGTCTTCTAGTTCCGTGTGGACACGCGCAGGCACCTCTCCTTATCTCCTTCGGTCCTGTAATCCTCTGATTGGACAAAGGAGATTAAGTTTAAACTGGCCAATCCCTGCATCAGACACTTGTCATCCATTCCCCATTGGTTCCTCTGTTCTACTTAAGCCTGTTTCAGTTATTTCTCCCTTACCTGTTTTGGTTAGCCAAGCTAGTGGTCCCAGCTATTGTTCTAGTAGCCATCACAATAACTTTCTATCAAATACTAGGGCTAGAGCACACTAGGTGCATGATCATGCATGTGATCCGTTAGCATGTGAAAATCACAGCAGTGCATGTCAATGTGAGTGGCCACATGGCATGCGCTTTAACCCACTTTTGGAGCGCATGCGATCTACATTTTTTGTGTATCACACATTGCCAACCATTGATCGCAGTTCAAACAGATGATAACACACGTGAAATGTGCACACTTTTCATGTACGTTGCCATCTGGGATAGTGTGGCAACAGCCTTACTGTTTCAAAAAATGTATAAGTAAAACGTACAATATGCCTGCTGGTATACAAATTGTCATGTAATACTTATGGGAATATGCTATGCTTCATGCAAAAGGCCTGCCATTCAATCTGGGTTCTAATGTATACGGTTTCCATATTCACGCTACTTAGCTGATTTGAGTTCTGCTCCATTTTTGATCATCAGGTTCTTAATGCTGAGATCCATCTCAACTTTGACAAGCAACACTATGGATTAAGAGTGAAATCATGCATACACAAGCAACAAATCACTAAAAAGATTCGCCTTTAGCTCAGTTGTTTGCCGTCTCTAGAGAAATTTCACAGAAACTGTTGTACTATAGATCTTTACCGAGATTGAAGTGTACGGTGTATTAAATCCCTGTGGTCTAACCTAACCCTTTCCATCTAAGCTGAGTAATTGCAAGCAACCCAGTAGAGAGAAAGCAGAAATATTTGGTTTCCTAGAAGAAATCATTTATCTGAACAGCTCCTTGCTCATTGCCACATTTGTATAAAATTATTTATAAAGTTCGCATTGGATTGCTGTGATGTTTTACTTGATATCACCCACTAATACAGTCTGAAATAGGTATTGGCAAAAACGTTGAATACATTTTCCACAATATTTGAATTAAAATGATTCAGTTCATTTGTCTTCCTAACGGTTCTAAAATGGCTCAACTGATTGTTCCAGTGGATTATTCAGAAAGCCAGATCATTTTAAAACAGCCATTTTTATAAGGACAGACTTGGGAGGAAATGTGACAATTTTATTGTACGAATGATTAGGTCTTGAGCGAAAGTTTTCCAGACCACTTTGTTCTTTTCATTTAGTCAAAAAAGACACATTTTGATTCTTTTGACCTCTAGACATTACCAACGTCATTTATAGATTGCTTGGTTACTTTTAAAGCAAAAATTCAAAAACCTAAATCCACTACATATATACAGTATATTTATATATGTATATATCCATAAATAAAGGGGGAATAAAGAACAAAAAACAAACCACATTTAAAATGTTCTCATTCATTACATTTTTTTAGTCCTCTAACATGGCAACATTTTGGGATCTGCGTCCCTTTTTGCAGCCATGTGCAATCAACTGTATACAACTTCTATTTGGTTTAAATAGAGGTCTACAGGAAATTCCAAGTTATACTGTAATATATCCATATTTTCCCTGAGTGCCGCCATCAGGGGGACAAAGTTAGCAAGCCTGAAAGTTATGTTACGTGCGCCTGACGTGGTGCAAGTCTAAGGTCTCAGCACAATAGTCTCATGCACAGTGCACACATGCCTTTATAGTCTTAGACTGTGACAGACTCTGCTCTCCTTTTCCAAAGAATGGGGTGAAATAGAGGGAGGACGGTAAGGGGCAGCCAGTTCAAGCAAATGGTGTTGCAGAATTGTTCTACCTGAGTGTGCCTCCCTGCATATTCTATATTGATTTGATGCTTACCTGACGTGGCACAGGCCTCAGGGGGTGCACCTCACAACTTACCTGTTGGGAATCCACAATTTGCTGATATTTGGATATTGTAGCAACGAACCAACAGGGTTATTCAATAAAAGTTCTTATCATTAAAAATGGTGCTAAGTTTGCCCCAACCAATCAGATGTAAGCTTTCAAATGTTTAATAAAATCTGATTGGTTGGGGCAAAATTAGCACCATTTTAAACGATAAGAACTTTTATTGAATAACCCTGCAATTATCATACTTTTATGAAAACCTGAGGTTTCCGATTCCCCAGGCTCATTACTACTGAGGAGAAAGTACCGTATATACTCGAGTATAAACCGAGGTTTTCAGGCTTTTAAAAAAGCCTGAAAATCTTACCTTGGTTTATACTCGAGTCAATTTTTCCCCTACCTTGTCCGGCGATCCGCATTCTCGCTCCACAGCCGCTGCGCATCCGGATGATGTCACTACCCGGCGCCGCAAAGTGAAAGTGCCGGGTAGTGACATCATCAGGATGTGCAGAGGCTGTGGAGCGAGGATGCGGATCTCGCGGCCGCCGGACAAGGTAGGAGAAACATTGACATTGACACTTACATGGCAAATACATACAAATAAGAGTAAAACCTTCTTTATTTGTGCATACTGTATGCACAAATAAAGGAGATTTACCCCTATTTGCAAGTATTTGCCACTTAAGATGTTTGAAAACTACAACTCCAGCATGCTTATTGCTGGGAGTTGCAGTTTTCAAACATCTTAAGTGGCAAATACTGCAAATAGGGGTAAAATCTACTATTATTGTGCCTACAGTTGCACAAATAAAGAAGGTTTTACTCTTATTTGTAAGTATTTGCAACTTAAGATGTTTGAAAACTACAACTCCCAGCAATAAAGCATGCTGGGAGTTGTAGTTTCCAAAACATCTTTAGTGGCAAATACTACCCCCTCGGTTTATACTCGGGTTAGTGTGGTTTTCCTCCTTTTTCCCTAAAACTAGGTACCTCGGTTTATACTCGGGACGGTTTATACTCAAGTATATACAGTAACATCTCATTGTATTCAGGAGGTGGGGTCTTGCACTGATAATCTCTATTGCACTAAGTATTCTTAGTATACCTTTAAGGTAAAGGGCAAAAAAATGTACAATGTACACCCATCAATTATTTAATAGGAGGTGCAAAATTTTGCCTGTGCTATTAATCTGCAGCAACCAATTAAATGTTTTCAAATGTTTTCCAATTAGCAGAGCAGTAAAAAAGGTATCACCTGATTGGTTACTGCAAATTAACATCACAGGCCAATTATTAAATAAGTCTGAGGGCTAGGCCACACTGCTGTGATTTTTCTGCGTTTGTGCATGCATTTGCGTTTTTTTTCCAAATCATTGGAATCGTGTTCCGCATTTTAAATCACAATCGCATGCGGTTTCCAATACTTAATAAAAAAAACGCATGCGCAGATACAACGAAATCGGACATGAAATTGCATGTAATTCCATGTGCGATTGCGTTTGCGTTGCAGTGTGGCCGTGCCCTGAATGTCTATAAAAAATTAAAAGAGAAAAAACACAGGCTTCACATACAGTACAAGCCGCAAGGACCTTAAAACCCAATACTACAATAACACATACCGATGGTCTAAAATACATGCTGACCTTGATTTTATTGGTTTTGTATATCTACAAAATAAATATTGCACATGTAAAAAGGTGATAAATATGTTAATTGCTTTCTTTGTGTACAAAAGTTGCTTGCCATTTGGTATATGGATACACTGTACCACCAACTCAAATGGGATATATAGTGTATTAGAAATAAAATAAAAACAAGCGTGCTGTCAGAGCAGATGTAATGTGAACTGACATTATAGATGACACATCAAGTATTTCTATTGTCTGCCTGGAAAAGCTGAAGGTGATATACAGGAGTATAACGATGCTGATCTCATTTTCTTGGTAGCAGTACCTTGTATTATTTTAATGGCCACTGCTAAGGGAGAGCAGCTTGAGACCTATAAATTCCCACTCATGACCTTTTACTGTGCTCCTTGGTTCCATGTGTGAGAACCTGTGAAACTATAAAAAAAAAACAAAACAAAGGGAGTAAATGCTCATTAGACAACTTGTGCAGATATCAGCTGTGCTTCCCTGACTATAGTAAAAACTGGGCCCCCGAGGAAAGTAAGCTTCAAATAACGAGACATTCCATATATTCATATATAAACGTTTAAAGGTATCTATAAAACAAGCAATTATTTGTGTGTATGTATGTGTGGATATATGCAGCTGGAAATCACAGGACCCCATAGCAATTAAATTAATTGATGGACCCCATAGCAAAATTTTAGATTGGGCCTGCCAGTTATCCCCTCTCCCGTATAAATAAAAACAAGTGGCCCCTTCTATTCCCCTTAGTACAACCACATTTCGCCCCAGTAGAACAAACAGGCAGTTATACCCCCCCAGCATTAAATAATAGTTTTTATGTAAAGGGGGGGTGGGGGCTCAATATCAACATAGCAACCAGAAAAAGTTAGCACCTTGATGCTGCCAAATCCACATACTTTATTGTGTGTAAAGTGCAATGTTTCGGTCTTTCTCTCAGACCTTTATCAAACCCAGCTTTCTGTATTTTAAAATCTCGGTGTCTCTAAAGCCTCGTACACACTTAAGATTTGAACATCAACGTACATGCTGAACATCTATTTCGGCCAATATTCGCACATGTGTATGTGTTTGGTCATCCAACGCGCACAGAGCCGAAACGTTGCCACTATGTGTTATGTTTGAATAAAGAAATTTTGTTGAATAAATCCTGCAGTGCTCCTATACCTAACGGAAACTGTACTGTATATATATCCATATATTATATAAATAAAATAAATTTATAATTTCATGGGGAATACATTGAGTTTTTCGGTTGTACCATGTTGGTGGGGGTGGGTAAAAGTAATATACATAGGGACAGTGTTTATGTGTTGTTTAAGCACTAAATAAATAGTTATATCAATATTAACAAATATGTAGTAATGACATTAAAGTATATAGAAATGTAAATAAGGCAAAAAAAAAAGCCACGTGCTACGCTAGGGAGGCAACGGGAGCTCAGGAGTATAAATGCGTGGCTAAGAGAGTGGTGTAAGGAGATGGGGTTTGGGTTTTTAGAGAACTGGGCTGACTTTTCTGTTGGCTACAAGCTCTTTAGTAGTGACGGATTGCACCTCAATGGTGATGGTGCAACTGTTTTGGGGGAGAAGATGGCTAGGGGGTTGGAGGAGATTTTAAACTAGGTATGGGGGGGAGGGAACGTTTAACTACACAGGGGTAGATAGAGAAGTTAGGGATCTGGGGGCTAGTAACACAACGGAGGGAGGAGAAGGAGGAGGGGGGAGCATAGAGGATAAGGAGGCATGTACGACCATGTATGGAAGTAAATCAATTGATAATCTAAAATGTATGATTACAACTGCAAGGAGTCTGGCTGGAAAAACCGGCGAACTTGAAATAATAGCGCTAAAGGAAAGGTATGATGTAATTGGTATAGCAGAATCATGGCTTAATGATTCACACGACTGGACAGTAAATATTGAAGGGTACTCCTTATTTAATAAGAAAGGAGGAGGAGTATGTATGTATGTTAAACAGGAATTGAAGCCAAATTTAAAAGATGGAATAGATGGGTGAGCAAACGATGCGGCAGAAACATTATGGGTGGAACTGTGTACAGGAAGCAAGAAGGTAGGTAAATTAATTGTTGGAGTGTTTTATAAGCCGCCAAATGCCGGGGAAGAGGTGGAAATGAATCTCCATATGCAGTTGGCGAAGGCTGCTGGTATGGGGCATGTTCTGGTTATGGGGGATTTTAACTACCCTGAAATAGATTGGAGTAATGGAACTGCCAGCACCTCAAAAGGTATAAAGTTCTTAAATTTCCTATATGAGCATTTTCTTTCACAGATGGTAGAAGTTCCTACTAGAAAGAATGCTTTGTTGGATCTGGTGATATCTAATAACCCAGAGCTCATTTTGGAGATGAAGGTAATGGGAAGCTTAGGGAATAGTGACCATGATATAGTGTCATTTAATATAGGTTGCAGAAAACTAAAGTGCACTGGCTTAACAAAAACTTTTAACTTTAGGAAAGCTAATTTTATGCTTTTAAAGGAATCGCTCCTGCTCATAGACTGGGGGAACTGTTTCTAGGTAAAGATACTGAGCAGATGTGGACCACTTTTAAAGGGATATTAAACTATAACATTTCCAAATCGGTACCTTTAGGAAACAAGTGTAAAAAAATTAGGTCCACTCCTGCATGGCTTAATGCTCAGGTAAAAAGGGAAATGGAAAAAAAGAAAAGGGCTTTTAAAATTTTGAAAGCAGAAGGCACAGAACAGGCTTACAGGGACTTCAAAAGTTGTAATAAAGAGTGCAAGAAAGCAATTAAACTAGCTAAAATAGAAAATGAAATACGGATTGCCGAACAAAGCAAGTCCAACCCCAAGATGTTTTTTAAGTATATAAATGGTAAAAAAATGAGGACTGAGAATGTGGGACCATTAAATAATGGAGCTGAGGTGGTTGTAGAGGATGCCGAAAAGGCTAATCTGCTAAACCGTTTTTTTACATCGGTTTTTACTGTTGAGAATCCTTACAGTAGGGATTGTAACAATGTGCAGGGAGGAAATGAAGAGTTTTCACATTGGATAACAGAGGATATGGTACAGAATCAATTAGACAAAGTTAATATCAATAAAGCGCCAGGACAAGATGGATTGCATCCTAGGATTTTAAAAGAGCTTAGTTCAGTTCTAGCAAGACCACTGTGTCTCATCTTTTCAGATTCGCTTTTGTCTGGGGATGTGCCGCTGGATTGGAAAAAAGCCAATGTAATACCAATATTCAAAAAAGGTAGTCGTTCACAGCCTGGTAACTATAGACCTGTAAGCCTAACATCAGTGGTAGGGAAGGTGATGGAAACTTTGTTAAGGGATCATATCCTTGACTTTGTCCCAGAGATCATCTTATTAGTAGTAGTCAGCATGGATTTATGAGAAATAGATCATGCCAGACAAATTTAACTGGTTTTTATGAAGAAGTGAGTAAGAAGTTAGATTCAGGCACAGCTGTGGATGTGGTATATTTGGATTTTGCAAAAGCCTTTGATACTGTGCCACATAGACGACTAATGTATAAACTGAGGACTGTTGGCCTTGAAGAAAACATTTGTTCATGGATAGAGAACTGGTTATTGGACCGCAAACAGAGAGTGGTGGTTAATGGAGCTACATCTATGTGGGCTAAAGTTCTAAGCGGAGTTCCTCAGGGTTCTGTACTGGGGCCGCTTCTGTTTAATCTGTTTATAAATGACTTAGAAGGGGGCATTGAGAGCAAGGTCTCTGTGTTTGCTGATGACACTAAATTATGCAGAGCTTTGGAAACTTCCAATGATGTGCAAGTGCTGCAAGCAGACCTAGATAGATTATCAAAATGGGCAGCAGAATGGCAGATGAGATTCAATGTTGATAAATGTAAGGTGATGCATTTGGGATTTAATAATCCCTGTGCCACCTAAACCATAAATAACTCTGTGTTAAGTGCATCTGAAATGGAAAAAGATTTGGGGGTTCTGGTAGATAACAGACTTAGCTGTAGCAAACAATGCCAGGTAGCAACAGCTAGAGCTAGCAAGATATTGTCTTGTATAAAGAGGGGAATGGAATCAAGAGAGAAAAATATTATTCTCCCTCTTTACAAGGCACTGGTAAGGCCACATTTGGAATATGCAGTGCAGTTTTGGAATCCCATATACAAAAGGGACATATTAAAAGAGGCAACAGGTGTGCCACAGTACCATTTTAAACCCAATCATATGTGATAGGGGCACTCATGCTGCTAAATAAATAATCAATCGTATGGAGTTTTAAATGATCAAAAATTGATCAGTCAGAACATAGAGGGTTAAAAATATGAGCTTTATTCAACAAATATCTAAAACATATACTTATAAACCCCAATCAAATACAATATAAAAAACACATAGTGCACCAAAAAATACAAATAATATATTTATAACCTAGGCGGCTGGGGAGGATAGACGATGGAACAATGTCTTCACGGGTAAGTCAAATGCAATAATAGTAATAGTCAAGTTAGATAATGGAGCGATCTCACCAAGTAGTATGGATCCTGTCGGGGACCTCTATCCTGTACCGACAGTTTATCATACGGTCGTCCAATAAAGATGTTACTCTCCTCCTCCGTAGATGTAGAAGCCCAACCGAAAGTGCTCTCGATGAGGCACACAGAATGGTCCGGCGGAAGACCGTGACTGGGGGCAGGCGACTCGTGCAAGCTCCAGCGCTGCACTGTTCCTATCCCAAACCCAAGCACAGCTTCCACCTCCCGCTCCAGGCAGAAGGCCGAGCAGGGAACCAAGTAGGATAATCAAAAAAAAACCAGCACGGCTTCCCGTCTCTCCTAATGAAGTCCAGCAACCAGCCAGTTTTAAAAGCACCAAACAACCGACGCGCGTTTCGGGGCCATCTTTCCCCTTCTCCGGGTTATCAGACCGGTGCTGTATCCCGGTTTAAATACCCACATGGGAGCTACAGGTGTGTTAATTGGGGCAATTAAATCACGATGTATCAAAAACCAATTGGCAATTGAATCCAAAATACCAAATCAACTATGCTCACAGTTTAACAAGTACAAATGCTAATATTGAATTAATCAAATAGTCAATTGTATAATAACTCAATTTAAGTAACACAATTCTGTGGTACATGGCTTATCGAACATTGTAGCAAATAAAACAGGAGACAATTGGATAAGTATTACACATGATAAGGATGTAATGACCACATGGGGGCGAGGATTTAAAGGAACATGTTAAAGATAGTTCTTCATTTAACCCTCAGGGGCCCTAGAGTCCATTTGTAAATCCACATCGCCTCTTTTTTTAAAACTGTTTTATCCCAGTCTCCCCCTCTGGCGGGTCTTTGGGATTTTTTCAATACCACAACTTTTAGGGCGGTGGATCATTATGGTGAGCCTCAGAAAAAAGGTCGGGCTACTGAACTCGTAGATTTGGCGTGATAGATATCTCTAACATGTTCCAATGTTCTTTCCGCCAAAGTACGAATAGTTTTACCAATGTAGATCTTTTGGCAATCACATTGCAGCATGTAGACCACCCCTTTGGTTTTGCAGTTGATAAAATTATGGATTTTAAAGCTTTCATTTTTATTGTTCTTAAAGGTTTGAACCTTGTTTAACATAAATTGGCATGCTTTACAGTGACCACATTTGTACATACCTGCATTTTGTTTCAACCAAGTTTGTGGTTGTTTTATTTGAAAATAGCTGTTAACTATTTTGCCCCCGATCGTAGGGGCTCTACGAGCCGTGATCAAGGGGCGAGGGGGGACTAGCTGTTTAAGACTATCATCCCCTTTGAGAATATGCCAAAATTTTTGGAGTACCCCTTTGAGGAAATGCCAATCATTATTATAGTTGGTTATGAGTCTTAATGATTGATCTGTTTTACAAATTTTGTCTCTGAATACCAATTCATCTCTTTTGGAGAATTTGGCCCGTTTATAGGCCTTTTTTAGCCAACTTTCTGGATAACCTCTCTGTAGAAACCTACACCTGAGGTCCTCAGCGGCATTTTCAAAATCTACCAATGTGGTACAGTTTCTGCGTGCTCGCAAGTACTGACCCACTGGGATACCTTTAAGTAGGTTAGTGGGATGCATGCTATCCGCCCTTAGGAGAGAATTACCTGCTGTTTCTTTTCTGTACATCTCAGTATGTAATCTATTACCAACTTTTTTGATAGTGAGGTCCAAAAATGAAATATGGTCCAAACTTGATTGGTAAGTAAATTTTAGGTTTAAATCATTAATATTAATACAAGTGAAGAAGCTCTCCCACTCTTGGATAGAGCCATCCCACAAAATCATAACATCATCGATGTATCTAATCCACAGGCTAATATGGTCTGTGGCCCAGGTCAATTCTTCATCTGCGAGCACTTGTTTTTCCCACTGGCCAAGGTACAGGCCCGCATATGTAGGCGCGCAGGCCGTACCCATAGCCGTACCTCTTTTCTGATGGTAGTACCGGTTTTCAAAAGTAAAGTAATTATTAGACAGAATTATATCCAATAATTCCAAGACTAGCTTAGAATTGGCATTATATTTCTCTCCCCTGGATAGTAGATATTGTTGAATTGACCACATTCCTTTGTTATGAGGGATAGAGGGATACAATGCTTCCACATCCAAGGCTATCAATAATGTGGATTCCTTGACTAATATATTGTCTAGTCTACGGAGTACATCCCTCGTGTCTTTCAAATAACTGGGTAAAGTCACTAGGAAGTGTCTAAGGAGTTTGTCTACATATCTAGAGATCATCTCGGTGGGTCCTCCTACCCCCGAGATGATTGGACGTCCCGGGGGTTTATTGGGATTTTTGTGTAACTTAGGGAGCCAGTACAGGCAGGGTATGACCGGATGTTTTACATAAAGATATTCAAATTCTTTTTGGTTAATCGTTCCCTGCTCCAAGGCTCTAGATAGGGCATTCCAAATAACAGTGTTGACTATATGTATAGGGTTTTCTGAAACTTTTTCATATTGATCACAATCTCTTAGTTGGCGGTGTGCTTCCTTTAAATAGTAGTCCACAGTCATAACAACTATTTTGCCACCTTTATCTGCTTGTTTAATTATTAGATTTTCGTTATAAGATAATTCTTTCAAGGCTTTGAATTCATCCAAATTTAAATTGGGGGAAGAGATACAATTTTTATACTTAGATACTTCCTCCTCTACCAACCTAACAAATAATTTAATGTTAGGATAGAGGGAGATTGAGGGATAGAATTTAGATTTAGGTTTCATGTCAGAGCTCATAGCCATAGAGTTATCTGTCTGTAAATTTTGTAACAGAGTTTCCAGATAATCTAAAGGTACAGTATCAATCTCCTCAATACCTTGCAAATTATTCAAGGTGTCGAGATTAAGGTGGTCAAAGATATTAAGGTCAACACTGTTATTTTGTCTGCCCCAAAACATTCTTTTCAAGGTTAGTTTACGTGCAAACAAATGTAAGTCTTTGATGAATGTAAATTTGTCTAATCCTTTTGTGGGAGCAAAATTCAAACCTTTCGACAATGCTTTAACATGATGTTCGTTTAATGGGAAATCTGATAAATTAACTACTACATTCTCCTGTCTTTCTTCCTTAAGTTGTAAGATTGTTGACTGTCTAGTTTCTCTCGCCTGGCTCTTCCTTCTTTTCCTTTTCCTAGATCGTCTAGTTCTTTTCCTAAAAAAAGCTGATTTGAGTTGGTTTCTGAATTTTTAGGGTCTGGTCTACGTTTAGTAAATCTATATTTTCTATTAAACTTTCCCCTTTCTCTATTTTCTTCCTGATCTGAGATGTCGCTATAAGATGAGTTGTAGTCATACACGTGTCCTGTTCTATAGTCCTCACTGTCTCGGAAAACCTTTTTCTTTTTCCTTAATTTAATGCTGTTCTGAAGTTTATCAATTTCTAATTTGATTTTATCGTTTTGGGTCTGATAATCTTTATGATCTTTCCAACAGACCAAATTTTCTGCTAGGCTATTAATTTCTTTTTCTAGCTCTTTAAGTTGTTTATTATTTTCATCAATGATTAGAACTATGAGCTTGAGTGAGGCTTCATCCAGTATTTCAGTCCATTTATCCTTGAATTCCATGGACATTTTTGCCACGAGGTTGGACCCTGGTTTGACCTTCCATCTCAAGCCCCTTGGAATCATTTTATTCTGTGTATATTTTTCTAAGCTGGCTATTTCCCATTTTCTTTTCACTATTTTACTAAGTTCTTTTTTATATTTATTAAACTCCTTATAGATTTTACGTTCATTTCTTCCTTCCTCATCTGTTAAATTGTCATCTAAGAATACTTCGTTAATGTCAGATTCCCATTCAAGATCACTAAATCGATAAGCCATGTTACCATGAAATTTTGAATAAAGCTCAAAATAAAGATTCAACCCACTATAATTTATGTACCACCTCTGAGAATCTAGAATGCACAAAGCATACACCAGGCCGAAGCCTGTATATATCAAAACAGTAGATAAATGATACTCAGATAGGGTAAGAATGAGATGCAGCTAGATACAAATAGTATCGGTGCTAACAATGGTATATAAATATAGACAAATTAAAAGAGGCAACAGGTGTGCCACAGTACCATTTTAAACCCAATCATATGTGATAGGGGCACTCATGCTGCTAAATAAATAATCAATCGTATGGAGTTTTAAATGATCAAAAATTGATCAGTCAGAACATAGAGGGTTAAAAATATGAGCTTTATTCAACAAATATCTAAAACATATACTTAATAAATCCCCAATCAAATACCAATATAAAAAAACACATAGTGCACCAAAAATACAAATACAATAAATATAATTATAACCTAGGCGGGCTGGCGAGAGATAGACGATGGAACAATGTCTTCACGGGTAAGTCAAATGCAATAATAGTAATAGTCAGAGTTAGATAATGGAGCGATCTCACCAAGTAGTATGGATCCTGTCGGGGACCTCTATCCTGTACCGACAGTTTATCATACGGTCGCTCCCAATAAAGATGTTACTCTCCTCCTCCGTAGATGTAGAAGCCCAACCGAAAGATTGCTCTCCGATGAGGCACACAGAATGGTCCGGCGGAAGACCGTGACTGGGGGCAGGCGACTCGTGCAAGCTCCAGCGCTGCACTGTTCCTATCCCAAACCCAAGCACAGCTTCCACCTCCCGCTCCAGGCAGAAGGCCGAGCAGGGAACCAAGTAGGATAATCAAAAATAACCAGCACGGCTTCCCGTCTCTCCTAATGAAGTCCAGCAACCAGCCTAGTTTAAAAAGCACCAAACAACCGACGCGCGTTTCGGGGCCATCTTTCCCCTTCTTCCGGGTTATCAGACCGGTGCTGTATCCCGGTTTAAATACCCACATGGGAGCTACAGGTGTGTTCAATTGGGGCAATTAAATCACTGAGTGTATCAAAAACCAATTGGCAATTGAATCCAAAATACCAAATCAACTATGCTCACAGTTTAACAGTACAAATGCTAATATTGAATTATATCAAATAGATCAATTGTATAATAACTCAATTGTTAAGTAACACAATTCTGTGGTAACATGGCTTATCGAGACATTGTAGCAAATACAAAACAGGAGACAATTGGATAAGTATTACACATGATAAGGATGTAATGACCACATGGGGGCGAGGATTTAAAGGAACATGTTAAAGATTAGTTCTTCATTTAACCCCTCAGGGGCCCTAGAGTCCATTTTGTAAATCCACATCGCCTCTTTTTTTAAAATCTGTTTATCCCAGTCTCCCCCTCTGGCGGGTCTCGGGATTTTTTCAATACCACATACTTTTAGGGCGGATGGATCATTATGGTGAGCCTCAGAAAAATGTCGGGCTACTGAACTCTGTAGATTGGCGTGATAGATATCTCTAACATGTTCCAATGTTCTGTTCTTTCCGCCAAAGTACGAATAGTTTTACCAATGTAGATCTTTTGGCAATCAAGATAGATAGAGTATTAAGATAGATAGATAGATAGATAGATAGATAGGATAGATGATTATAGAAATAGATAGATAGATAGAGTATTAGAGATAAATGATAGATAGATGATAGATAGACAGATAGATAGATAGATAGATAGATAGATGGCAGTTATAGGCTTACAAATCTTTTGGCCCAAAACCTTTTTTCCACAGGAAGTATGGTTGATCTGGGGTGGGGAATGGGGATACCTATTCTAGAGTGTGGGTCCTTCAATGTATTGTAAATAAAGGAGGAATGATATGTAAATACAATGATAGACAAAAGTTAAATCAACATGTATAAAGCCCCTCCCACCTCTGGACAAGCCAATCCCACTTCGGACAAAGCACACCCACTTTCAATTCTAAAACCACACCCCCTCGGCGGCGAGGGGGGCAGCATTTGGAATTTGTGTCAGGTGGCAAAAAGTCTAGAGACGGCCCTGTTCTACCTCACAATATTGTTTAGTTTAGGAGTACAGCCGTACAGATTCATTGCCAGGTTAGTCGGGCTATTCTATTAAAGATAGAGCTGAAGCAGGAGGACAGCATTTGGCCCACATAACTACAATATGGAGGTATCGACATATACACATAGAATTGTAGAATACTTTGTCCATGTTATTTTTTTTTTTTTTTATTATTTAGTTCCCCTTTATCTAACTGTATATCCTGTTGCTTAACATTCATTTCTACAAGGAGAGGAATGGTTCTTTTGGGGTATAATCATAATGAATGTGTTTCATTTTTAGATCAGTCCTCACAAAAGGCACTTTATTGAATGCACATCTCTAGCACTACACGAGGTAATAAGTCACGTAAAAAATAACGATTGCTCCAGATGGGGTGTGAGCAGAATTCGACTTTGGGGATTTCCTTCGTCTTTCCTGAAATGATTTAAAAGACAAATATACCAGTGATTTATTTTAAAGTCACACATTCTTTTATTGTATTTTATTTTTTCCAAAAGTAAGTATAGCAGTAAATATGGAACAGTTTTAGCACACGTAGGGCATTAGACTTAGTAAACCAAAGGAAGTGAACCATATGTTTTATTTTCTCATATGTCTTACTGTTATCATTCTAAAACCTGTATAGATAAATGTTTTTAATAGAGAGAATAAAAACAGGAAGGTATAATAGATCGTATAACAGTTTTATGAAACTTCTCAAAACATTTCTAAGGACCTTCTACCTCAATGAATTAAAATACACAGTTTTGTAAAGAGAGACTGGATTCATTCCATTTACTTTTCACTAAATGAAAGCAAAGCTTGCAGTGTGCAAACACCACTGTATAAAGGGTTAAAAATACTGCTGATCCCGATATGTAAGTGATCCGTGCTTCCAGTCTTTCAGTTGCGTCCGCGCCCTTAGCCATAGGTGTGCATAAGTGTACTTATGCAGCTGCCCCAAGCAAAGGGCAAAGTCACGCTAACCATTAGTGATCCGCACTTCAAGCAACTGTGACCGGCAATGTATAGGGGTGAGTATATGTTACGTAGGAGCACATCTACTTACTGTATCCACTGTACCACAACAATAGTGGCAAAAAAATGACCTGTTTATCAGGCTGTACATCCAGAAAACAAACAATATATTTATAACAGACAACCTGCACTCTTCCCAAAAGATGATAAACGGCGGTATAGTCAATAAAACTGAAATAAATTTGCCAATGTTATTTCCGATTATGACATTTGTTAACAGTCATTCGAATGGGCATGAAAACTAGCTACAGTGTATATTCCCTTCCGTTCTTCAATCAATTTACAGGAACCAGGAATGAGGAGTAAGAAATGTACTCTTTGTGCATTAGACTTAGTAAACCAAAGGAAGTGAACCATATGTTTTTTTTCTCATATGTCTTACTGTTATCATTCTAAAACCTGTATAGATAAATGTTTTTAATAGAGAGAATAAAAACAGGAAGGTATAATAGAGCGTATAACGTTTTATGAAACTTCTCAAAACATTTCTAAGGACCTTCTACCTCAATGAATTAAAATACACAGTTTGTAAAGAGAGACTGGATTCATTCCATTTACTTTTCACTAAATGAAAGCAAAGCTTGCAGTGTGCAAACACCACTGTATAAAGGGTTAAAATACTGCTGATCCCGATATGTAAGTGATCCGTGCTTCCAGTCTTTCAGTTGGCGTCGCGCCCTTAGCCATAGGTGTGGCATAAGTGTACTTATGCAGCTGCCCCAAGCAAAGGGCAAAGTCACGCTAACCATTAGTGATCCGCACTTCAAGCAACTGTGACCGGCAATGTATAGGGGTGAGTATATTGTTATCCGTAGGAGCACATCTACTTACTGTATCCACTGTACCACAACAATAGTGGCAAAAATGACCTGTTTATCAGGCTGTACATCCAGAAAACAAACAATATATTTATAACAGACAAACTGCACTCTCTCCAAAAGATGATAAACGGCGGTATAGTCAATAAAATGAAATAAATTTTGCCAATGTTTATTTTCCTGATTATGACCATTTGTTAACAGTCATTCGAATGGGACATGAAAACTAGCTACAGTGTATATTCCCTTCCGTTCTTCAATCAATTTTACAGGAACCAGGAATGAGGAGTGAAGAAATGTATCTTTTGTGCAGTCCCTGCCAGCTGCAATGACAGGTCCCGACTGCTTCCTGCTTCACTTTAAAATATCGTGTGAAAGAGGAAGCTTTCGGGACCTGTCAGTGCAGCGTGCAGTGGATCCTTACCTCCCGTTCTTCAATCAATACATTAAAGGAATGATCATTTTTTAGTGAAATATTCCTTTAAAAGGATTTAAATAGTTGCCAACACTATTAAAGGGCATGTCCACCCCCAAAACTATAATCCCCCCCAGTAATGGCCCCATCATGTAGTGTAATAAAATCCTTACTCCACCACCAGCTCCATATGGTTCTCCTGTAGTCCCCCCAGAAAGTCCCAAAAACTTCCCACCAGGAGGATAGCAGAGTCCATATAGGACTCTGCCTCTACCTGGCCATCGGGAGAAGTTTGGCATGCGTACTGCAGCCCTTCTCCCCCTCCCCTCCCCTCCTCTCCCTCCCGTTTTGCTTCCCTCCCCCTACCATAAAACCCCTTGGCCACCTAATAAAATATGTTCTCCCAGCCCCAACCGCATAAAAATTATTTTAGAAAGTCCCCAGAACTGTACTTACCTTCCCTCTCTCCCCCGGCATTGTGGAAGCCGGCAGCCGCGTCCGTGATTGGCTGCCTTCAGCCAATCACGGACGCGGCTGCTGGTCCCGCCCCTGCTTGCAGTGTCTCGCAAGCAGAAGGCCGGGCCGGGTGCCGGAGGAGAGAGGGAAGGTAAGTAAAGAACTGGGGACTTTCTTAAATTAATTTTATAGCTGTTGGGGCTGGGGGAGGGTTCTATTACCTGGCAAAAGCTTTAATTTAGGGTGGACATGCCTTTAAACAGGGAAACTAAACACTATAGCAAAAGGATGTAGGAATTATTCTATATAATAATAACATATGGTATATGGCCTCTTTAGATTAATAAATTATGTTAATTACTACATTACGCTGATGTAATGTAAACTTGAACTATTTATGATCCTTCTATTACATGGCAATCTAATGAGTTAACTCATTGCTGTCCAAGGATAAAGTTGAGAAGAACCTTCTTCTCAATGACAAACAGTACCTAGGGGTGAAGAAAGCCAGCTCCACACCACCCAGGTTATGCCCTGGCTTAGCCCAATCCCCCCTATACTGGGACATGCCTAGGCAGTCTGAGTGGCAGGACAGACCTCTATATATTGGACTGTCCAATCAAAATTGGGATGTTGGGAAGACTTTAATTACAGTTTCTCTTAGTTAAGATTTTATATATGGTTCTCTTACATTTCTCTGATTTATTCTTGCTGCTCTCTAGGATGAGTTTTATTCATTAAGGTACCAGTGGCATCAAAGAGCCCCAGGAGCTCCTTCATTAATTATTGTGTACTACAATTCTAAGCATCTGTCTGTTAAATTGTAGATGGCGTTTCATCTATTAATGAAATATTTAGAAGGATAATTAAAAACTGATTAGATTGTAGGTATAACTGGTCTCCCATCAGGATAAACTTCCTTCATTGTTTACTGTCTCATATTTACAACTTTGTTATTTATGCCACCTATGACTTTAATTAATGGGTTAAATGTTTTCAGTTAGTGCGTGTGTGCGCTTATTCTTTCTTATCATGGTCAGAATGTACTGGTGAATTATTAAATCAAGGGCTACATTACATTTACAGATATACAGATATAATGTTCCGCTTCTTCTGATTTTAATTTTCATTTAATAAATTGACTGAAGTTGGTAAAAAAAGCCCACTAGGTGGCTCCAAGCTACTATTACAGATCAATTACTTTACATCTTTTAATTTTATCAGGATTAGACACAAAATTTCCTGAAAGAGAATTTTTTTCTCTCTCCCAGGCATCTAGGAGATTAAATAGTTGCTTTTCAATAATGTCTAATGATTTCCCTCTGTAATGTTGTGCTATGTATATTTTTCATTCAGAGATGGATGTGTAATTATGCGCCAGTTTTCCACTTTTATTTAATGATTGATTTGGTCACAGCCAAAACGAGTCAATAGTCTGAAGTCTTATCTTAGAATAAGATTTTCTTATTGCAATTGCCATTGTTGAACTATGTTTATCTAAAAAACTATTGATGCCCCAACTTTATCAGAAACGCATATTACAACGGTACCCAAATATAAATAAAAGGGCAAAGGAAATAAATTGCCTCTAGGATGGTTATAAATAATTCTCTGTAATAACAAAATTGTTATATTCTTCTATGTAGCAACATTAGTTATATATAAAAATGATGGAGACCTTTAGGAAAGGGCCAGGTAACTAGAGATGGGATCTGGGTCCAACTCGGACCTGGATCCGACATGGAACCCTCAATTCCGAAATTCAAGTGTCTGTCCGAAAATTGGGTGTATCGTCCAGATTTGGGACTTCGGAACGAATTTTCAATAATTATCGAACATTCAAGGCTATTTTGGTAATCTTCAAAAATAGCCTTGAACGTTCAATAATCCTCAAAAGTAGTTTCTGATCAAAATGTGCTCCAAAGTCCCATTCTGTTTTTGTATTTTCGGATCTTGGGATTTTCTGAGATCGGTAAATCTGAAAACGGAATGGATCTATCATTTTCGTCGATCTCTACGATGATAGCATTTGACAGAATGAACAAAGCGCCATGTTCCAAATGCAATGTTAAATGCACTTAGGTGCCTCACGTAAATGCCAGAACCAGGGTTGTGTCTCATTTACATATGACCGGAGGAGTGACTGAGACCTTTACATATATTCGACATATTAGTAGATTGGTAGATAAAAATTAATCAATTAAATATTAATGCAAAAGTGCTACTTCCTGAAAGAACATTCAGCACATTGTAAATGAAAAAAGTTAAATTAGGCAATTAAAGTTTGCAACTTTAATTGCCATGTAATTCACAGCCAATTCATTAACAAGTAATGTCCCTTCTTTGGTTCAACACTGTACAATGCCTTTTGCACTAGCACCAATTAAAGGGCAAAATCTAATGAAGCATGAAGCAATGTATGTAGTGCATAGTCATTAAGTCAGCTAACATAAATCAGATTAGTTTTATAGTCCCCAACTTACTGTTACCACAATGAGACATAGGGCTAGGTGAAACAATTGCAAGGTTGGTAGAACAAGGGTTAGAGAAACTCCAATATTTCAGTTGCGACAGATGATCTGTGTACATAACCTAAGGATACATTTATATCTTGTAATGTTAATTTTATCCTGATCAACCACAATATTATCCTTCAGGGTCAATAGGGTCCCAAAATAATGATTTATTGACAACTTCACTTGTAAAGATTCTTTTAAAATAGTACCTGTTGCAGGGGGGTCAGATTGATTATTCTACCTCTTATTATCATTTCATTGAGGAGCGACAGCACGTATTTATTTTATCTGCCAGGTTGTGTCATGGGCTTTCCTGTACTAAAGATAGCCAGAGCTGGCACTCCCCATAGAAACAATATAGAAGGTAAGAATTATCAATCCAACCTCTCTGCCCCAGGTACTTATCATTTTAACTGTTTTTAAAAATAAACTTTATACACACTATAGTCCTTTAAATATATCTAGTCCTCCCAAGGATATATAAAATCTTTACAGTATTGCAAAAATATCTGGGGTCAGCTAAGGATCCAACATTTTCTGTGTCCTGGTTTATTGTGTAAAGGCCCAAAAGGTAGAAAATACAGGAATTTGCACTGTTTCCTGCCTTTTAAACTGGAGTGCTTTGTATGATCTAACTTGGTTTCTGATGTCACTACAGCTGGTTAGTGTTGCCCACCCAGGGGACCAGGATTTCCAAGGCGGGGATTCCAAAAATAATTCTCATTGGCAGTAGCGCAATTAGAGCATACTGGAATGCAGCCGTGTAAACATTCATTTTTAAAGGTCACTCTCACCTATCAGTGTTCCTTCTGTATATTTTTCTTGCCTTTCCTCGCAAATGCTCATTTTGTATAACTGTGAGGTAGCAGCCAATAAAGAAGATGACAGCCGTCTGATATTTCAGAGGTTGCCTCTAGAAAGATTATTAAAGTCCTGGGCTGTCTCTCAAAATCTAAGACTATTGACCCCTAGTCTGAGGTGAACCCCTTCAGCTAACCTGTACTATCACTCTTTTTATAATCAATATATGTGAATAATGTGCAGTACACCTATTATAAAGATAAGGATATTAGAAGTTATCAAGGAGTTCCATGGCTATATAAACGTTCAGAGTATAGCCCTGTATATAACATCTAAACATTATTCAATGTTGTTACAGGTTAGTATTATAGTAAAACAAAATCCTGTGCACCCTTGTTCCTTTTGTTCCTGTATAAAAACCTAGGCTCTGGGGGGCGAACTATGGACAATGGCTGTACTAAATGGGTTAATTGATATGATACATGAAATTTTGATAAAGGGGACAAGCACCTTTTCGGGTCATTGTGTGGGGCTCTATTACTGTCATATGGGCAATCTTACACCTGCCCCCAAATATAAACACTTTCACCTTGCTCCTGACTCACTTTGCAGTTTCTGATGACCTCAGTAGGGGGATAAGCAAAGGAAGAATCAGGGTGGAGTGTGGAGATAACTAGGATAATCAGTACTAAAAAAGTTGGAACAGCAGCTAATTATGTGCCGGTAGAAGGGGGGTGTCACTTAGATACTTGAGAAAAGGTCTGTGTGACCCAAAACATGTTGGTTGAACACGTATTAAAGTAATATTAAGCAGTTATTCTGCCTGATTTCTTCCTTCCAACAAACACCAACATTTTTAGTGGATGGAAGCACAGTTGGACATAATTAAGCCAAGCACTGCAAGTGGGACATTGTGTTGAAGAGGGTTTCTCTAAGGGTGTTCCGGGGCACACTGGTGGGACTTAAAGAGCCAGAGGTATGGCTCAGAATTTGTATTTTTGGTATTTAAGTATAACTAAATTTTCTAATCTTGTACATAAAATCTATATTATGATAACATTTCAACACACTCAATGTAGTGTTCCATTACACTAAATTGATTTGAATACAATACACACTGTAAAGTGCATATATAAAATATAACTTAAAATCCAATATTAAGTACACAGGATTCCTCAAGATAAATTTGCACTTCCAAGTGGGCCACGGTCTGAAAAAGTTTGAGAACCATTGTTTTACAGTACCGATGCAAGATCTGGGAAAATATTATATTAAACTGACCAGATATGGCCAAAGAGTTACTCTGTTGACCATCCTTTCCACCTCTCCAAGAAAGACCTTTCCCTACAAATTAGGGCTGGGGTGCCAGCATCTTATGGTCTCATTTACGGGAGGAGCGATGCAGCATGCTCTAAAGTCACTCTAACCTATTTACGATCGGGTAGGTCGACTTTAAGGCTCGGTTTGCAGCGGCTGAGCGAGAACACGGAAAGAAAAACTCTTGCGCAGCCGTCACAAGCCATTTACCAGAGTTGCACAGCTGATTGCGAGTAAGTATTTAACGCCAGCAGATAGCCGCGTTAAATAATTACTGCGGATGAGATTCACCCAGAGCCACACAGCCTTGGTAAATCCAATACGGGAGATTTGCCAGAGAGCTTGCGGCTGGGTAAATCTCCCGGTTAGCTTGTTATTTTATGTAAAAATAAATCTCTTAACTGTTAAATGAGAAAATTAACTTTATATCTGGATCAAACATTCTCTGGAAATTAGGCTTTTTAAATTATGTTTATTAAGTCAAGTCCAGCCCCAAAATGAAAACTTACATACAGGTAAATCCCCCCCAAAACCCTAAACGGTAATAGTTTGAAATCTGAAATATATAAGTCTAACCTGAAATCCTGCACAATGTCCTGTTTCCTCTGTTTCTGCTTCCTGGTTCTTCCAGTTAGCAACTGTCAGTATGGATTTGTCAGTTGACATCAGTTGAATGTTAATCCCCTGTCTGCCTCTTCTGAGCATGCCCAAGCTCAGTACAGGTTTCTAAATTGCTCAGTTTCCATGAGGAATCCAGAGAAGCATAGCAGACATACAGTAATGAATTCATAGGACAAAGTATGATATATCAACATATTTTAAAGAGGCCATTCTTTCTAAAGATGTCTTATGAGGGTGGAGTTGTCCTTTAATTACATAGGCACCATAATTGTTGTTACATCATTAGCAGTTATAGAAATTACCAGAAAATATGATGAAATGGGCATTGCAAGGATCCAAACATTTGTCTGAATCTTTAGTATAGTGCTAAATAGTCATATTGTACATTCGTGATTATGTTCATATTAAACCTTACTATTTTATAAATATAATACAAATATATCTATATATCCTCCACATCCACTAACAGGCCATTATGAAAAGTTTGACAAATGACCATGATAACTGTCAGATTATTTAATTGGTCATGGCTGAGGATACACATTAACAAGGCTGAAGGAAAGATATAAAGTGCGTGGGATGTGGATCACCACCATAAAGTGGGTATTGTAAAGAAGTTTCAGTATCTTCACACCAGAAACAAATTATCTCTTCTCTTTTTTACAGCTGGATTGAAAATAATTACATCAATGTGTTCCTCTAGGGAATGTCTTAATATAACCGTTATTAAAACTCTGACTGACAAGTGTTTCCGTACACAAACAGTTTAAAATCAGCTTTAGATAAAAATCTATAGCTTAAAGGTTTGGAATTTTTTTGGTGTGCAAAGAATAGATATGCCTTTGCAGGGTGTGAGATGTGAGATTGGATATTCACATGCACTTATGTGTCAACATTACGATAAGAGCTGGAACACATTATGCCATGTTAGGTTGCGACAGAAAGAGTAGGTTTCTTAGCCAGGGGCCGGGCTCTTTAAGATACAATCATTTCCCCATACATTATAAGTCTACACCCAAGGAGGTAGGAAATCATATTGCTATCTCCCTGGTGGCCATGTGAAAACATAGATAGCAGTCACAGTAATGCTCATGCAGCAGCTGACAGAGCACAACTCTCTTCAGACTGCCTCTGTCATATCTCAACATTATTGACATACAAATCATAGTACATATAAAGGGAAAAGTTACAGGTGCACTGAGGAGAGAGATAAGCTGCTACATAAGCGGTACTTTCTGCAATGGGCTACCGAGGAAGGTGGGTATATGATTTTCTATAATGTTTGGGGTCATTCGGTATAATTCCTTCAAAGTTCCCAGTAGGATGGATCTGTATGGATCCACCTTGTAATTAGTGCATTATATCTCAAAATATATAGTATAAACTGTGTATTTTAAAGGATTGATGATGCGAAAGAGCCATGACAATTGTTCCCCAAGAATGAAAAGGTTGAGAAACACTGAGAGAGTCCAGGGAATACAGAATGTTATTGTTTATTTATTTTTTTTAACATGGGTGAAACCCAAAGTGCCTATTGTACTGAAAACCCCTTTGAGAAATGGTACTTCAAAGTCTTACTTTTGTCAAATCATTGCTGTAAACTCAAATTGAAAGAAAATATTGACTTTAAAGATAAAACACAGTTAGGGTTTTTATGAAGTAAAATTTATGGGGAACATAGAAAATGTAGACAGCTTTTGCCTCCTTGATCAATCATGACAACAAAGGATCCATCAGCTAGAAATAGGATGCAGAATGGCACTTGGTAGAACAAGGATAAAAGACCGTAGAAATCTTCAAATGAACTGTATGTCTATAAAAAAAAATGAAAGAATTGGTCTAGGCAACTGTATTTTCTGTTTCTCCGCATGTGTAGAAGCAATAAAGGACAGGGAAAGTATAAATACACTTTGAACCCACTAAAAGGAAAATGAACACATAGATGCCTGACCTGATTTTGTACTTAAAGGATTAATGACCTGATCGAAGGGTCAAAGATGTCTAATTGGACAGATCACAAGAAGACTGAATTAATTAAAGACACTTGAAAGGTTGAAAGGAAACAGTAAGAAGACCAGAAACAGAAAGATGATTTGATTGAACCAAAACATTCATGAACACGCCCTGAGAATCATGAAAACACAAATAGAAGAGGAACCTTCCATGTGATCACAGGTTTAAATCAATGGAAGTTAGGGATTTGGTTTTTTAGTCACAAACAATTAAAGAATGATGTCCCTTTATTTGTACTAGCATACCAGTAAAAATGTAAGAAAAGCCAAATGCTCACCGAATGTCTATAATTAGGGACCAGTGTTGTGGGCTCTGTGAAAAGTTATGTAAATTCAGTATGTTTCATGACATTTTTGATATTCCATTCCATCAAACATTTTAACTGACATTCCAGTTTTACATGCAGGATTTATTTCTTCTTTAAGGGACATGTTCAACCCAACAGTACAAAAAGACCCCCCCAATTCCAAAACTTACTTTGGTTCCAGGCATTTCTGAACAGAGATCTTCAGTACTAACTCCATCTAACCCTCTTCTCCTTCCTGGTCCTTCCAAGGAATCACAGTCAATGACATTATGATGGCTACTGAGCCCCTTAAAGTCATCAGAGGAGGTGGGAACCTTAAGAAGAGGACCAGTGGAGAAATACTCTGGTCTCTGTAATGCTGGTGCCAAAGTAAGTATCATGTCAAGGGCCATTTTTTAGGCATAGGCCACCTTGGCAAAGAACTAGGGTCTGCTATGTTGAACCAGGGTGCCTATCTTGTATTGAGTAGAGAGGCTGAACTCCCACACTTATTTAGCAACAAATGTTGCAAATGAAGTGAAGATGAAAGAAGGAGGGGGGAGGATGAGCTCAGCTAAAAGTACTGAGAAGAGCAGTTCTAAAATGCCAGGTAAAAGCTGCTGCAGACTTTATAACGGTGGGTCCCTGTGAGTAGCAGCATGAGATCCCTATCCTGCTCTTTCTTCCATCCATCAAACTCTCCAATCAGAAGTTAGAGTAGGTGAACAATTCAATGGAGGAGACATGGATAGCAGGTACATACTGGATATCATGTCAATACTGGCAACTGAAAGGGTTCAAGTTAATACTGTGCTGGCACTGCAAGTGAAAAGGCAATAGGTAATCACAGGTGGAGTTCACTCTCTCCAAGCAGTGGCTGCAGACACCTCAAGTGTTCTCCCTCAAGAACCAGCAATATCTCAGAAAATAAAAAAAAGGAGGGTCGCACTCCAAATAATTATGATTATTGTGAACCCCACATCACACAAAACACAATATTTCGGGGGGGGATGTGAAGTGCCCCTTCTTCAGGTGAACATCACCGGAAGAAGGGGCCACTTACATCACCCAAAACATGTGTGTTTGTTGATGTGTGGTTGTCAATAATAAATATATACTTATGGAGTGCGACCATCAGTTTTTTTATTTTCTGAGGTAAATGGCAAATACCTGGGAAATGCTGACACTGAAAGTATTAATAGGAAAGTCTGTTGGCATTGAAGACTGGCACTGAAAGTGTTAATGGCAATACTATCAATACTATGGGGAAGTCTGCTGGCACTGAAAGTACTAATAGTAAAGTCTACTGGCACTAAAGGTTAATGGGTAATGTTTTGATGGCACTGAAAGTAGTAATGGTAATACCCTGGAATGTGCTGGCACTGAAATTATTAATGCCAAAACTCTTGGAAAATCTTCTGGTACTGAAAGAGTTAACCATCTTAGATCTCACCAAATTTCCTTCTAGGTGGGAGGGTGCCTGTTTTCTAAAATGGCTAGAAACAGCCATGATTATGATCTTAGGGGTGGGGTGGTCAAATCTACTGCTGGGGTGGACATGTCTTTTAAGGTACTGAGCATGGTTTATGGACTGTTCTACATTCTAGTGTCTTGCTTAAATCCACCTCATGATGTAGAGTATTTTTCCTTATATATATATATATATATATATAATATAATATTATTAGATAATATATATTATGGCCATTATTTATAACAAAACATTATAATACTTAATTATATTTTAGTGTGTGACAAAAACAATATAATGTGTCTTGTCGCAAAGTTAAAATAATTGTCAGCAATTAAACATTATAAAACAAATGAACATGTCCTTAATGAAAAAGATCAACATGAAAAACAAAAGCTAAATTTGTGGCTTATGCTAATTACTATCAATTACGAATCAAGAAAATTCGAAGTAAATAATTAGTACAATTTAACACTATAGAAGGACTAATAATGTTAATTTTAATGTAAACGTATTTTCATTAGTTTTTTTATTATGTATATTGATTAGGGGGCGGTCTGAAAACACATTTTTTTGGGTTTTATCCAGATCATTGAAAACACACCGAAACGCACGTTTGTGGGTGCGTTGCGATTTGCGTTCCGCAATTTCAATACTTAAAAAACCGCATGCGCAAACGCAACAAAATTGCACTGAAATCGCTTACGTTTACGTTGCAGTGTGGCAGTGCCCTAACTTATTGGCAAGTGTAAATTACAGCTGTTGTAATATGGGTGGTTGTGTTTCCATTATAATCAGTTCTATTCCAGTGAATATAAATAGAAATTTACGTAACAAGAAAGAAAACTGCAATACGTGCCTTTTACAACAGATGCTCAATTCTGTCCAGCGTAAGTATTGTACAATGGCATTGATAAATTACATCCTCGTCATTAAATTCGATAACTGAGAAATGCAGATAGTGCAAAGTTTTACAACTTACACTTGCTATATCGTTGTATTCAATTAGATCAACTGGACTTGTAATGTAGTTCTTGAGACGTTCGCTAGTCATCCGACTGGCTTTCTCAATTCAGACACCTTATAATGATGATACTTGTACATAAGAAAAGAAACACATTTATGTGAGAAATTTTAGGTAGACCTTCATGCAATAGTTTTATCCTATACAAGGCTCTAATACTCCAGCTCTAGAAAGTACCAATAGAACAATATAAATCTTACCTTGGAAACCAGTTTATAGTTACTTTTCTGTATTCTACTGAATATATTGCCCATTTATCTGCAATAAGTGTTAGTCATACACACAGGCCTTATTCCAGCTGTTATATGGGTCTTCTATTACATATAATACACCACTAAGAACACCTTTACCCCAAATTGTCAATCACCCTATCAGTATCAGAAGTTATTGTGGAGATCAATAGGAAAGTAGTCCATAGAAGACCTACAAACTTATGCTGGTACAAACCAGCCAATATTTTGGCCGACCGACCGATTCCCGGCACTTTCGGTCGATTGGCCCCAAATATTGGCTGGTGTGGGGTGGGGGCGGCCATGACCCACCTTGATCATTCGTTTGGCCAAATCGGCCCGACGAACGATCGGACGTGTCAGTAAATTCGATCAATCGTGCAGTTCCCTATGGGACCGCATGATCGATCTTTTGCAAATTCGGCCGCAGACGATCCGACTGACATTGTCCGACCGAGGCGGTCGGGACAAATAGTCCCTCACATGTGTACCCAGCCTTAGATATTTCTTACATGTTATGTTTAGTGCTGCAAAGAATCACATATCCCTATAAGACATCTAAAGGCATAAAGGTAGGTCCAGGTTAGGCTGGCCACCAGGGTACAGGGGAATCCTCCAGTGGGCCCACAGCCCTTTCACCCATGAAAACAGAGAACATTGTTCAAAATTCAGGTACTGAGACAGTAGAGACGCAAGTTAATAAACATGCAGTCAGAAGGAATGATGATTTTCATGATTTAAAAAAAAAAAGGATTGAAATATTGAGTGGGCCCTATAATGTTTCCTGGTGGGCCCCTAGTTGCTGTTCTAGTGGGCCCCATCACCCTAGTCTGACAAACCAAGGGGAGGGATGCCAACTATACAAAGTCTGAGTCATTTCATTTAGATTTTATTTATACATTTATACTACCAATAAAACGTCCTTTTTGAAAATAATGAATTGCTAAAATGCTACACAGTTTGCCTTATTTTTCATTTTTAATCTAAGAAGTATCACTTGTGGGGAAAAAATAATGGGTGAGTTTAAATATCAATTATTCATTTTAGTAAAATAGAGATACAGATAAAAGAATCTAAAATTAAATCTGTAATCTCTCATAAAAGCAAACGCGCTTCAGTTTCACAAGTTCTTTTCAATTAGAAACGTAAGCATTTTGCTCAGATGAAGATAGTGGATATCATACTGTCATACCTTTTTGCAAATGTATATAGTTCAACTCTTCATTTGTCTTTTTTCCACCTAAGAATAGCAGTTCTTGGTGTAACTAAGTAAAAAGAACCCATAAAAAGAAAAAGTGGATTTGGTGGTTGTGAGATCGTTTATGTAAATCCATTGTATTATTTCTTAACGTTTACATAATTGGAATCTTCCGTGAAAATAAAGCAATTGTTAGGCTTTTTATGTCACAACAAAAGTAGAATTCAATGCATAGCAACCCAATCAAATGACATTAGGTTAATATTTGCCATAGGTGTGCATAAGTGTACTTATGCAGCTGCCCCAAGCAAAGGACAAAGTCACGCTAACCATTAGTGATCCGCACTTCAAGCAACTGTGACGCAGTAGCTACATGCGTGGCGTCCCCTTCCTTATAATCTTTTTATGTGATATTATCAGTTACACTGCTGGGTACGGAGCAGTGGGCAGGTGAGGACCCGAATGAACCCTGGTACATTAGGTGATACCTATATATCAAGTTACCTGTGAAACCAGCACAGACATACAGGGAGATCAATACTTTACGTTCTTGTTAAATTTAGTGTAAAATCAATGCTACCCAATGTAATATCAGGTTAACATGGATTTTACATTCATTTTACAAGGCCTGCACAAAACTCTTTGGAATTGCAAGCCAATGCACAGTGCAAGCTAAGTTATTGTTGAGCTAAACATTACTATGTACAGAGAATCTAGATTAATATCTATATCAATATTGAACTTTATTGAATCTTGCTTTCTTCTTTAGGCTGATAGTAAAGGAATTCTCCAAGTACCGGGAAATGAATGGGCAGTTTTCCGTTTAGGCCCCCCAGGCTTAATAACTACATAGAAATAGACACTAATCACTCAAAGGTTTGCACAATTTCTCAATATTTTGTGTTGTTTTAATTTACTAATAAAAAACATATCATGGGGGCCAATTGTGAAACTTTTACATATTAGGTAATGCCCCAAACTCCTGCCAAATCCATGCCCTCTACTGCAGCCAACAAAGGAAGAGGAGAAATTCAATAGAAATGGGATTAGATGAAGGGCAGAGCTGGAAACCACTTCTTCCTGTTACTCTGGTAAGGGAAATGTATTGATATAAGCCAAAGTAATGATATGTTATTCTGGCTTATACTGTAAATGGTTAAAGGGGCAGTCACTTCTAATCAGAGTATAGTATAAATAACGTGCAATAAGTAATAGATTCCCCTACTGCAAGTACATCAGGTGCATTCACTCTCACTTCACATTAGCACAGGGAGATGCAAAAATAAATGATTGGAAGCTAAGCACTTCTTGTAAGTTTCCTTTAATGCTAAGAAAACTAAGTTTATGTGGCTAAATACATTTGTGTATTGTTTCTGATTTTCTACATATTTCTTATGGCTGGTTGGCCAAGACTGGCAACATTGTGGATTATGAAAATACGAATAACCATTTATAATTGTTATTTTCAAAAAAGCAGTTTGGTACAGGGAATTGTTGACCATTGCTCAATGGCCCATCTGGGTTAATCATTTTTCATTCGATACCTAAATATTAATTCCAAGGTGGCGAATGTTAAATGGCAGAACCGTGGAATTTACTGTTAGGAAATTCCAAGGTAGAGTGCATTCTGGGAAGAAGAAGGAACGTTACAAAAACCTGAAATGTCAGCTCACTAATGTCAACGCAGGGAATTGCAGGGGTATAAATTAAAGGTACACTGTAAAAACAAGTTAAGTTTAATTGTAAGCTACAGCTTTAAACCCCCCCTCCTTTTTCTTTTCTCTAGGCCCCTCTGAGCACCTGTGCTGCTGTAAGGTTGCTGACATCTTGGATGCGGTTTGAAGACTGCTTAGCTTCGCCCCTCCGTGAGTTCTTGGATCTCCTTTTATTCAAGTCCAAAAGCATCCTTATTTGCTCCATGCGCATGCGTGACGTCACAGTGCACGTGATGTGATGTCATTGTCCGCCGAGGGCGAGCACAGAGCAAACGAGGAGTGGAGTGCTTTTTGAACTTGAATAGGAAGGAGATCCAGGAACTCATGAGGAGCGAGGCTATAAGCAGTCTTCAAACCCCATCCAAGATGTCAGCAACTTTACAGCCACAGGTAGGCTCGAGAGGGATCTAGAGAAATAAAAAATGTTTTGGGTTTTTTTTTTAAAGCTGCAGCTTACAATAAACTTAAATTACTTTTACAGTGGTATATCCTTTAAACTGATTTTTCAAAATGGAAGAGATATGTAGAATAACTAGGTATGCATATATATAAACTTAGAATTTAAAAAATATTTTCCACCAAATTTCCCTTTAAGGTATGGTGTCAAGTTGAAGGTCAGGGGGATCAAATATTGGGCCAGTATAACTCGAGTGACACATGTGGTAAAAAATGGTGAAAAGGTTATAAAAATGGAAAGTACTGGTGCAGGGAGGTTGGATTAATTATTTCTACCCGGGCCGCCTCGCTAATGATGCAGGGTGCAAGCATTGCAGAGCGGCACCCTGTAAGGAAGCGGCAGCCGGCACTGTGGGGAAGGCAGAGGATTTTTTTTTTTTTTTTTTACGCCCCGACTGCCCAACTCCCTCCCTAACTGGTGTGTGTGGTGTGTGTGTGTGGGGGGGGGGGTTGTAACTGGCTGGAGGAAGGAATACACACAGTCTGTACTGTCTGTTACTTACTTACCGGCCGCGCACACAGCAGGCTCCGCCTCAATGCTCCATCCCGATAAGAATTCTCCAACGTCGTTGCGTGGCGCGTGCGACAGGCTGCTAGAGGCTAAAGAAGAGCTGCTCCGCCTGCACTTGTGTGTCGGAAATTGGTATTTGGAAATCCTATCCTAAGGCACAAACAACAAGTCAACTTAACTTTTATAGGAATGAGTATGGCTGGGGCCCTGGATAGATAAATAGATAGAGTATTAGAAATAGATAGATAGATAGATAGATAGATAGATAGATAGATAGAGTATTAGAAATAGATAGCTAGATAGATAGAGTATTAGAAATAGATAGATAGATAGAGTATAGAAATAGATAGATACGATAGATAAAGTATTAGAAATAGATAGATAGATAGATAGAGTATAGAAATAGATAGATAGATAGAATAGAATAAAGATAGTAGATAGATAGGTATTAGAAATAGATAGATAGATAGATAGATAGAGTATTAGAAATGATAGATAGATAGATAGATAGATAGATTAGAATAGATAGATAGATAGATAGATAGATAGATAGATAGATAAGATAGATAGATAGAGTATTAGAGATAGATAGAATAGATGAGTATTAGATAGATAGATAGATAGATAGAGTATAGATAGATATAGAAATTAGATAGATAGATAGATAGATAGGAGTATTAGAAATAGATAGATAGATAGAGAATAGAGATAGATAGATAGAAGGAGTATTGAAATAGAAGATAGATAGAAGATAGATATAGAGATAGAAGATAGATAGATAGATAGATAGATAGATAGATAGATGATAGAGATAGATCGATAGATAGAGGTTTAGAAATAGATAGAAGAGAGTATAGAAATAGATAGTTAGATAGAAGATAGATAGAGTTAGAAACGTAGATAGATAGGATGAGTTAGATAGATAGAATAGATATTAGGATAGAGATAGAATAGATAGAAGATAGATAGAGTATTAGAAAATAATTAGATAGATAGATAGAGTATTGAAAAGAGATAGTAGATAGATAGATAGATAGAGTATAGAAATAGATAGATAGATAGATAGATAGATAGATAGAGTATTAGAAATAGATAGATAGAATAGATAAGATAGATAGGAGTATTAGAAATAGATAGATAGATAGAGTATTAGAGATAGATAGATAGATAGATAGATAGATAGATAGATAGATAGATAGATAGATAGATAGATAGGAGTATTAGAAATAGATAGATAGATAGAGTATTAGAGATAAATAGATAGATAGATGATAGATAGACAGATAGATAGATAGATAGATAGATAGATGGCAGTTAGGCTTACAAATCTTTTGGCCAAAACCTTTATTCCACAGGAAGTATGGTTGATCTGGGGTGGGGAATGGGGATACTATTCTAGAGTGTGGGTCCTTCAATGATTGTAAATAAATGGAGGAATGATATGTAAATACAATGATAATGACAAAAGTTAAATCAACAAGTATAAAGCCCCTCCCACTCTGGACAAGCCACATCCCACTTCGGACAAAGCACACCCACTTTCAATTCTAAAACCACACCCTTCCGGCGGCGGGGGGCAGCATTTGGAATTTTGTGTCAGGTGGCAAAAGTCTAGAGCGGCCCTGTTTCTACCTCACAATATTGTTTAGTTTAGGAGCTACAGCACGTACAGATTTCATTGGCCAGGTTAGTCCTGGGCTATTCTGTATTAAAGATAGAGCTGAAGCCAGGAGGAAGACTGTCAGAATCTATTTTCTTGGTTTCTCCTCACATAAACAATATTGGGAGGTAGGAATTACCAATCCTACATCCCTGTCCCAAGTATTTTTCATTTAAATACTTTTTAAAAAAACTTTATACACACGTTAGTTCCCCTTTAATCTAACTGTATATCCTGTTGCTTAACATTCATTTCTACAAGGAGAGGAATGGTTCTTTTGGGGTAATATCATAATGAATGTGTTCATTTTTAGATCAGTCCTCACAAAAGGCACTTTATTGAATGCACCTCTAGCACTAACGAGGTAATAAGTCACGTAAAAAATAACGATTGCTCCAGATGGAGGTGTGAGCAGAATTCGACTTTGGGGATTTCCTCGTCTTCTTTCTGAAATGATTTTAAAAGACAAATATACCAGTGATTTATTTTAAAGTCACACATTCTTTTTATGTTTTATTTTTTCCAAAAGTAAGTATAGCAGTAAATATGAACAGATTTTAGCACACGTAGGGCATTAGACTTAGTAAACCAAAGGAAGTGAACCATATGTTTTATTTTCTCATATGTCTTACTGTTATCTTCTAAAACCTGTATAGATAAATGTTTTTAATAGAGAGAATAAAAACAGGAAGGTATAATAGATCGTTAAACAGTTTTATGAAAACTTCTCAAAACATTTCTAAGGACCTTCTACCTCAATGAATTAAAATACACAGTTTGTAAAGAGAGACTGGATTCATTCCATTTACTTTTCACTAAATGAAAGCAAAGCTTGCAGTGTGCAAACACCACTGTATAAAGGGTAAAAATACTGCTGATCCCGATATGTAAGTGATCCGTGCTTCCAGTCTTTCAGTTGCCGTCGCGCCTTAGCCATAGGGTGCATAAGTGTACTATGCAGCTGCCCCAAGCAAAGGACAAAGTCACGCTAACCATTAGTGATCCGCACTTCAAGCAACTGTGACCGGCAATGTATAGGGGTGAGTATATTGTATCCGTAGGAGCACATCTACTTACTGTATCCACTGTACCACCAAAAATAGTGGCAAAAAATGACCTGTTTATCAGGCTGTACATCCAGAAAACAAACAATATATTATAACAGACAACCTGCACTCTCCCCAAAAGATGATAAACGGCGTATAGTCAATAAAACTGAAATAAATTTTGCCAATGTTATTTTCCTGATTATGACCATTTGTTAACAGTCATTCGAATGGGACATGAAAACTAGCTACAGTGTATATATCCCTTCCGTTCTTCAATCAATTTACAGGAACCAGGAATGAGGAGTAAGAAATGTATCTTTGTGCATTAGACTTAGTAAACCAAAGGAAGTGAACCATATGTTTATTTCTCATATGTCTTACTGTTATCATTCTAAAACCTGTTAGATAAATGTTTTTAATAGAGAGAATAAAAACAGGAAGGTATAATAGATCGTATAACAGTTTTATGAAACTTCTCAAAACATTTCAAGGACTTCTACCTCAATGAATTAAAATACACAGTTTGTAAAGAGAGACTGGATTCATTCCATTTACTTTTCACTAAATGAAAGCAAAGCTTGCAGTGTGCAAACACCACTGTATAAAGGGTAAAAATACTGCTGATCCCGATATGTAAGTGATCCGTGCTTCCAGTCTTTCAGTTGCGTCCGCGCCCTTAGCCATAGGTGTGCATAAGTGTTGTAATTATGCAGCTGCCCCACAAAGGGCCAAAGTCACGCTAACCATTAGTGATCCGCACTTCAAGCAACTGTGACCGGCAATGTATAGGGGTGAGTATATTGTTATCCGTAGGAGCACATCTACTTACTGTATCCACTGTACCACCAACAATAGTGGCAAAAAATGACCTGTTTATCAGGCTGTACATCCAGAAAACAAACAATATATTTATAACAGACAACCTGCACTCTCTCCCAAAAGATGATAAACGGCGGTATAGTCAATAAAACTGAAATAAATTTTGCCAATGTTTATTTTCCTGATTATGACCATTTGTTAACAGTCATTCGAATGGGACATGAAAACTAGCTACAGTGTATATTCCCTTCCGTTCTTCAATCAATTTTACAGGAACCAGGAATGAGGAGTAAGAAATGTATCTTTTGTGCATTAGACTTAGTAAACCAAAGGAAGTGAACCATATGTTTTATTTTCTCATATGTCTTACTGTTATCATTCTAAAACCTGTATAGATAAATGTTTTTAATAGAGAGAATAAAAACAGGAAGGTATAATAGATCGTATAACAGTTTTATGAAACTTCTCAAAACATTTCTAAGGACCTTCTACCTCAATGAATTAAAATACACAGTTTGTAAAGAGAGACTGGATTCATTCCATTTACTTTTCACTAAATGAAAGCAAAGCTTGCAGTGTGCAAACACCACTGTATAAAGGGTAAAAATACTGCTGATCCCGATATGTAAGTGATCCGTGCTTCCAGTCTTTCAGTTGCGTCCGCGCCCTTAGCCATAGGTGTGCATAAGTGTACTTATGCAGCTGCCCCAAGCAAAGGCATTTGGAATATGCGGTGCAGTTTTGGAATCCCATATACAAAAGGGACATCTTGGAAATTGAGGCAGTTCAGAGAAGGGCAACTAAATTAATAAGGGGAATGGAGGGGCTTGAATATGCAGGCAGATTAGACAAGTTAGGGCTGTTTACATTGGAGGAGCGGCGGTTGCGTGGGGACATGATAACCTTATACAAATATATTAATGGCCCATACAGTGAACTCTCTGGTGCATTGTTCACTAATAGGTCATATCAGAGGACTCGTGGACATCCTTTAAGGTTGGAAGAAAAGAAGTTTCATCTTCAAGTTAGGAGAGGTTTCTTTACAGTGAGAACGGTGAAACTGTGGAACTGTCTTCCAGCAGAGGTGGTAATGGCAAGTTCATTGAATAACTTTAAAAAAGGCCTGGATAAGTTTCTAAAACTAAAAAATATTGAGAATTACTGGTATTAATGCATATAGATCTGGTTGATCCAGGGATACTTTCCGATTGCCATTTGGAGTCAGGAAGGAATTTCCCCCCCCCTTTTTTAGCTGGGGTTTTTTGCCTTCCTCTGGATCAACTGTTAGGTAGGGTTAAAAAAAAAAAAAAAAAAAAAAAGGGAATAGGTTGGACTTGATGGACGAATGTCTTTATTCAACCTTAATTACTATGTTACTATATTACTATGTTACTAATTACTATGTTACTATAAATACATAAAAGTACTTAGTAGTCCCCACTCCTGTTTTGTCATGGAATCCACACCCCAGGACGTTTTACAGGGAGGCTATTGAAGCTTACAAAAGAACATATTTCTCACTTCCCTTTTAGTGTTGTATTCAATGGTGTGCTTAATATTAGATTGACAGCAGTGTTAGCCAATCAAAACATTTTCTGAGTGTTAGTAGGAAGTAGGAAAATAGTAGGAAGTTGCAAGGGACTTATATGTCACTTCCTTTGTAAAACATGTGGCAGTCTTAGTAAAAACATTCTTCTCACTCTCACATAACTCCACCCACCCCTCCCCTCTCAATAGACAAAAAGGAGAGCTGCTGTTTGCTGAAGAGGCATATCTATATAATCAGGGATAGGCAACCAGTAGATCTCCAGATGTTTGAAAACTACAAACTACAACTCCCAAAATTCCCAGTGTGCTTGTAGAGGAATGCTGGGAGTTGTAGTTTGAATTCCCTAACTACAGAGTGCTTGTAGAGGAATGCTGGGAGTTGTAGTTTTCAAACATTTGGAGACCTACTGGTTGCTTATCCCTGCTATATATGATAGGTTGACTGAAAGGAAAATATCTCCATGCTCATTTCTCTGAGACAATGAAGTGAGTTTGTTAATGGTTTATTACATTATTTAACCAATAGACTCCATAGAAGCCATGAACCTGTGTCCTGAACTGATAAAATGTAATAAGATAGAAACATGACAGGATAGTCTGGGTTCTTTATAGGACCTCACATTTACCAATAGTGATCCCTCTGTAACACATTTACCAATAGTGATCCCTCTCTAACACATTGACTAATAGTGATCCTTCTCTAACACATTTACCAATAGTGATCCCTCTCTAACACATTGACCAATAGTGATCCCTCTGTAACACATTTACCAATAGCGATCCCTCTCTAACGAACACATTTACCAATAGTGATCCCTCTCTAACTAACACATTTACCAATAGTGATCCCTCTCTAACTAACACATTTACCAATAGTGATCCCTCTCTAACACATTGACTAATAGTGATCCCTCTGTAACACATTTACCAATAGTGATCCCTCTCTAACACATTAACCAATAGTGATCCCTCTGTAACACATTTACCAATAGTGATCCCTCTCTAACTAACACATTTACCAATAGTGATCCCTCTCTAACACATTTACCAATAGTGATCCCTCTCTAACACATTTACCAATAGTGATCCCTCTCTAACATATTTACCAATAGTGATCCCTCTCTAACACATTTACCAATAGCGATCCCTCTGTAACACATTTAACAATAGTGATCCCTCTGTAACACATTTACCAATAGTGATCCCTCTGTAACACATTTACCAATAGTGATCCCTCTCTATCTCTCAATAACACATTTACCAATAGTGATCCCTCTCTATCTCTCAATAACACATTTACCAATAGTGATCCCTCTCTAACACATTTACCAATAGCGATCCCTCGCTTACACAACTTTGCATTTCTCATTTTTACACACTGGATCCATATAACAGGTTCTCTCACTTCCCCCAGCCATTTGCCTTTTCAAAATGAGGGAAGAGGCCATCCAGTGCTTTATATTAAAGGCAAAGGACCTCCAATATGGATCCGGTGTGTAAGAATGAGAAATGCAAAGTTTGCTAATCGTATTGAAGTAAAACAAATTTAAAAAGGTTAGAAATTAGGACCTTCCAGACTGGGGTTACCTTGATGTGGTTGGAAGGCTTTTTATTCATGTGATCACAGTAATGTATATCCCTTTTTTATACCTAAAACCCCTTTGTTTATAATGTATGCCAGTGTGCAGATAATGATATTGTATGGGGCCTAGGAATGTGCATTGATTATCTTTTCTGTGTTTGTATAAACCAATTTTTATTTCACAATCAATCTACACGTTTCGGCTGGCTACAGCAGCTGTCCTCAGGCTGTGACATCACAGTAAATACGTGGTATTTAAAACTACAGGTAAACCCCAATCTCTCCCCCTTGCTCCTCCCCTCCAGACAATGTTTAACTATATGTGATACTCGCTTTGGGAACAATATAAACATATAAAAATATCCAATCATATCATAAATTAGGTTATAATAAAAATAAAGTAATACATAAAACATTCTAAAACAGTGATAAGGTTTCCCTTTAAAACCTATGTCATTAACCTTAAATTGTCAAATATTTAACCCTCTAATGCAAGCTAGTGATAGCTAGTGTAGCGTTAGGAGACATTGTGCACTATCGACCCATGATAGCTCTCTCCCATTTAAAAACTCTCAACCCATCTTCGCATATAGAAGAGGTCGTAACCTTAAAAACCTCTTGGTTAAAACTGATATGGCATTCCCAAAACAACAAACAAACCCACCACTTGGTTATCCCATAAAATAGAAGGATGCCACAAATGTGTAGGCTGTCAGGCTTGCAGCTATATGGCCCCTGGAGTGGATTTTCCCCACCCCCATACAGGGTGAAGATTCAAAATTAAACATAAACTATCATGTCTGAGTACAGATGCCATATATTTCATCACATGCCCCTGTGGGTTATATTATGTGGGAAAAACCACAACGCCTTTAAGAGAAAGGATGGCGAACCATCGCTCATAAATCCGCTCTGCTCTGGCCACAGGAACAGACCCAGTAAGGGACAACAAATATGGGGAACAGTCGGTGGCCCATCATTTCAGGGAGAAGGGTCATTCCTTGGCCACATTCAGGTGGATGGGATTGTGAATACAGCTAAAAGGGGCAAACGGTGACTTCAGAGCGAGGCTTTTTGGATCAAAAAATTGGAGATCTTATCTCCAAAGGGCCTTAATGAACAGTTCATATTATCCTGCTTTCTTTAGTACCCAAAGTAGCCATCATTGGCCCTAATGCTTACCATTAGGTGAAATTTTTCTACTGAAATTTAGGGCATTCCCCTTGATGAGAGAAGTCACTAATAATATAGTGGATAATGTACCCCCTACTGTAAATTATAAGGATATTAGAATTCACAGAGGAGTTCCGTGACCATATAAAAGCACGAGGCCGGAGGCCGAGTGTCTTTTATACAGGACACGGAACTCTGAGGTGCCTTCTAATATCCATATGAATTTACAGTAGGGGGTACATTATCCATTATAACCCACCTCTCCCCCATTTATAAACAAACCCATGGTTATTGTGCAGTCCACAGGCTGCTGTATAAAGCTAGGTACACACAGTACAGATTTCTGAAAGATGACAGACAGGATCTGCAAGATCCTGTCTGCCATCTTTCAAAGATCTGCATACACACAGTCCCGAGTGTTCTCCCTATGGGAGAACGCTCGGGACTGTGTGTTTCATTGGCCGCGCTAGACTCCTATAGGGAGTCTAGCGCGGCCGATGGAAATTTTCGGCCTTTCCCGAACGAACGTACGGCCGACCCGATCGTTCGGCGGCCGCGTGCTCGTTCGGGAAACGAACGTACACACAGTAACGATAAAGCCCCGATACCGCGGATCCGACGGTATCGCTTTATCGTTACTGTGTGTACCCAGCTTAAGTTCCACGGCTAAAAAAAAAAACACACACACACACACCACACCACCCCTACTTCTTCTCTCCTGCCTGTGTCAGTGTGTTGTTTCTGCACAGGCATTAGAGGGTCAGCTAACCCCTTCTCCTCCTGGCCGGGTCCTGATTATACACCACCCACGCCTTCTTTCAGTGGTCCGGACAGCTTAGACCGCACCTCTCCTGCTTCCTCCTGGATTCCCTCACACACCACCGGCTGAAGATGAAGAAGGTAACGGCTTTGAGGTACTTCCGTGTTATTATCGGCGCGCTACTGCGTAGGTGTGGGATATTTTACAGTTTATCCCATAGGGAACCATGGAAGGGGTGGGTTATAATACTATACCATGTAAAATAATCAATGCCTGCCTTTAAGATCTAGCTGATACAAATGTTACAGTCTCATTTGATCATATTGGTCTGGGTTACAGTTGGGGAAACTGTTACAAATTTGTAAGAAATTTCTCTGCACTGTTGGGGTTTCTAATTCATGCTTTTTAAAAAAAAAACACTAGCCCGAATTAGAGGGTTAAATATTTGACAATTTAAGGTTAATGACATAGGTTTTAAACCTTATCACTGTTTTAGAATGTTTTATGTATTACTGTATTTTATTATAACCTAATTTATGATATGATTGGATATTTTTATATGTTTATTTATATTGTTCCCAAAGCGAGTATCACATATGGTTAAACATTGTCTGGAGGGGAGGAGCACAGGAAGGGATTGGGGTTTACCTGTAGTTTCAAATACCCTGTATTTACTGTGATGTCACAGCCTGAGGACAGCTGCTGTAGCCAGCCGAAACGCGGTAGTAGATAGATGATATTGTTGAAATATATATATATATATATATATATATATATATATATATATATATAAATAAAGCAGTCAATTGCAGGCACTCCTTTACTCACCCTTTATGACCCAGGTGCTACTGTGTGATCCACATATATATCTCCAGTAGTATTCAGTGCACACTTGGGAACCTTTAAACAATTTTTATTGTACAGTATACACACATTCATATCTGTGTCTCGGCAATGTTTTTGTCCTGGACACGGACCTTTCTCAAGCCAACAGAACTTCTGAAAAGTGCTACTGATACCCTCTCCCCTCATTTTAAAAAGCTAAAGGGCTGGGGGGAAGTGAGAAAGCCTGTTATATGGATCCGGAGCACAAGTATGAGAAATGCAAAAGTTTTCTAATCGTAATTGAAGTAAAAAAGGTTAGAAGTTAGGACCTTCCAGACTGGGTTTACCGTGACGTGGTTGGAAAGCTTTTCATTCATTCCAGTGTGCAGATAATATGATATTGTATGGGGCCTAGGAATGTGCATTGATTATCTTGTCTATGTTTGTATAAATCTTTGACCAGATCAATAACCCTTTTCGCAAAATGTAGTTATAATTTAGCCTAAGGAGTGCTTCCGCAATCCTTCTATTGTATGTATTTATTGGGAGGCTTGGTCAAGCTTCCATGTGGTAATAGCACCCCCAACACACCCCTTTTATGGGAGGTCCTATGCCTTTAATATAAAACACTGGATGGACGGCCTCTTTCCTCATTTTAAAAAGCCAAAGGTCTGGGGGGAATGAGAGAGCCTGTTATATTGATCCTGAGCACAAGTATGAGAAATGCAAAAGTTTGCTAATCGTAAAAAAGGTGCGAAGTTAGGACCTTCCAGACAGGGGTTACCTTGACGTGGTTGGAAGGCTTTTCAGTTATGTGATCACAGTAATGTATACTAAAACCCCTTTGTTTATAATGTATGACAGAGTGCAGATAATATGATATAGTATGGGGCCTAGAAATGTGCATTGATATATATATATATATATATATATATATATATATATATATATATATATATATATATATATATACATCATATACATTATATACACATAGAAAAGATAATCAATGCACATTCCTAGGCCCCATACAATATCATATTATCTGCACACTGGCATACCCTAAAACAAGGGGTTTTAGTATACAGTACTGTGATCACATGAATGAAAAGCCTTCCAACCACATCAAGGTAACCCCAGTCTGGAAGGTCCTAACGTCTAACTTTTCAATTTCTTTTACCTTACTTTTCAGTAAGATTAGCAAACTTTTGCATTTCTCATTCTTACACACTGGATCCATATAACAGGCTCTCTCTCTTCCTCCTCAGCCCTTTGGCTTTTTAAAAATGAGGGAAGAGGCCATCCAGTGCTTTATATTAAAGGCATAGGACCTCCCATTAAAGGGGTGTGTTGGGAGTGCTATTACCACATGTAGGCTTGACCAAGCCTCCCAATAAATACATACAATACAAGAATTGTGGAAGCACTCCAATTAGGCTAATTTACAACTACATTTAGTGGAAGTGCAAAATGAGAAATGCAAAAGTTTGCTAATCGTAATTGAAGTAAAAGAAATTGAAAAGGTTAGAAGTTAGGACCTTCCAGACTGGGGTTACCTTGACGTGGTTGGAAGGCTTTTCATTCATGTGATCACAGTAATGTATACTAAAACCCCTTTGTTTATTAAGTATGCCAGTGTGCAGATTATATGATATTGTATGGGGCCTAGGAATGTGCATTGATTATCTTTTCTATGTTTGTATAAATGTTTGACCAGATCAGTAGCACTTCCACTAAATGTAGTTGTAAATTAGTCTAATTAGAGTGTACAGCACAGGAATTTTTGGAAATTTCTGGTATAAGGAACGCTTGATCTAAGAATTGTTTAATATTATCTTGAAATTTTATCGTAGGGTCCATTTGAAGTTTAGTATATACATGTGTATCATTGAGCTGTAATAATGTCTCCTTGTGATAATCCGTATAATTAAGGATCACTAGGCTGCCCCCTTTATCTGCCAGTCTAAACACAATCTCACTATCCTTTGCCAGATCCTTTAGGGCCCGTTGCTCCTCCTTAGATAGATTCAACTGACATTTCTTACACTGTTCACTCGCTTCCTTAATTTCCATATTCACCACATGTATATAACTTTTAATAAATTCATTTTGGTTAATAGGCTCAAATTTACCCTTTAGTTTAAATTCAGGTAAGTTATCCAAAATAACTGTATCACTGAAAAAGTCTTTCAAATCCAACATTCTATTGATTTTATAACAGTCAACCTCCCATTCAAATTGGTTAAACTGTTTAGTAGGAGAGAAAGAGAGACCTTTTTGTAAGATACCCACCTCTGTATCCATTAATTGCCTGGCTGATAAGTTGAAGATTGGGATTGTTGCTGGAGGGATCTGTATCCATTTTCCCCCTCTGCGGATAGGATACCTTTTGGTCTTGGGTGTCCATCCCTCTTTGGAGGAAGCTCTGTGTGTACTGGTTCCCATCCTAAAAAATCCCCATCACTGCATTTCCATTTACGTGCCATAGAAGGTTCCCAGTTTGCTCCTCCTTGGTGTTCCTGTATACCACGTGGTAATGGTCGCCATCTCATTTCCGGTTCCGCTTCATAATCAGACCAACCGGAACTCGCATCAGTGTTCCCGCGTGATCTTCCAAAGTTTACACGATAGTTAGACCGGCTCCTGACTCTCCTTCTATTTACTTCCTAAATCCCCGTAAGCCACCGGTACACTTTAAGCTGCTTATAATCCTTGTTCACTTGCTTCCTTTTCTCCTTTTTGAAACTCAATAAATCATTTATATATTGTTCCACTTGTGCGTTGATTCTATTTAATATCTCCCCACATTGATCATCTGTAGTGGTATCACAATAGTCAGTCATGAATTCAGTAGTCAGCCCCTTGGCTTCCTGTAGCTCTCTGGATATTTCCTCTATAACCAAAACCATCAGCTCCAATGAACACCTGTTGACTCCCACCCATTTGCGCATTTGCGACAGAACTCCGGATTCAAGCGTCCTATAGTAGGTGTATTTCTGATTCGGAAACCTCTAGGGATTTTTTACTGCAGTAATAATCAGATAAGAATAGACCACGTAGGTCTATATACAATTTACAAGTAATGAACCCCACCCATATGGTAACAATGTGTGGATCCATGTTTAGTGGGTGGGGTTCATTACTTGTAAATTGTATAAGTAGCACCTATGTTATATCACTGTTTGGTTGGCTTGATAAAGGTCCTAGATTCGGACCAAAATGTTGCCTTTTATTGCACTATTAAAATATATTAGACCCCTTGAGTGCACCTACTTTCTTGATACAGGACTATTTAGTGAATTCTTGGGTAGTACCAGGGGCACAGTAAGGTTGAAGTGGAGTGTGCCCCGATACCTATACTATAAAAAAAAAATAAATATATATATATATATATATATATATATATATATATATATATCATAGAAAAGATAATCAATGCACATTCCTAGGCCCCATAAAATATCATATTATCTGCACACTGGCATACTTTTTAAACAAAGGGGTTTAATATACATTACTGTGATCACATGAATGAAAAGCCTTCCAACAACATCAAGGTAACCCCAGTCTGGAAGGTCCTAACTTCTAACCTTTTTTTACTTCCATTAGCAAACTTTTGCATTTCTCATAGTTGTGCACTGGATCGTGTATATATATATATATATACACGTGTATAAACATTTTTATAGGACTTACATTTGAATACTCCCTTTGAGGCAGGAGCTTTCTATACCTTTTGTCACCTGAAATCAATTTTTAAATCACCCCTCAATCTTAGTGAATTGCGTTTCTTTTCATTTATTCATTGATTGAAACTGGGAATTTCCAACAAGCACTTTGTAACATGTGAAGTTTATTTCTGAGTAGCCCAAAAGGAAAAAGTGATCTTACAGAAATGAAATAACGGTGGGTTATTAGGTGGAGGGGGGTATCTGACAAATGACAACAATTATACAATGTTCCATAATGCTTTTCTTTATTACATTTAAACTCTCCAGGCCGAATTCTTTATTAAGGCAATGTTACTCCCCACCTGAATGGCTAATTACATACATTAGCACCATGGGCTCATTCCTAAGGAGAAACTATAATGATGGCATCAAAATAATATGAACAGCATATTTATTCATATTAGTGTTCATTTGTAGTAATAATCAACAAATATTACTGGAAAGTTTCTTTATTTCTGTATTCCTGGCACTTTAACTGATATCAATCAATTAGGCTAGTGTTAATATGTAATGTGAGCTAATATGATACTTATTATTCTTTATGTTTTAGCCTAATGGCTCATGGGACACTCAGATCCTTCTGTTTTGTAAGCTACTACGTTTTAAAACACATTCATATATTTACCAAAATAATTGGTATTTACATCACAATGAACAGCAGATACTGACATATTCTAACCCTACCCACTGACTCTCCATATTTCACTCCTCCTTACCCTTCAAACCAATATTAAATTTGATATATTTTCAATATTTGTTAAGGTAGCAAGCGTCTTTTATGAGCTCCTATTTTAAAGTATAGGGATGAACAGAAATTGTTAGTCGTGAATGATAGGGATTGACTGATATCTCACCAATCTAGTGCACCACGATAGATCAGGCCTTTAATCAGTGTTTTGTGTACACAGATTGACAGATTTAATTCAAATTATTTGTCCCAGAAACCAAGAATAAACACTGTTTTGCAGGACACTGTTTTGTGCTGTTGAAATGCTAAAAATGTCACATTTCCAGAGAACAGATTTACATATTTGTAATTTGAAAATACAAGATGGCCTCACAGACTGGTAAAGACAAGATGCCCACAGTGACAGGTAAATACTAGAGATGTAATGTGGGTTCGATTAGAACCCAGTTTCGAATTGAATCTGAGGGTTTCGAAGTCCCAACAAAACTTTCGCAACTCCCAAATTTCACGTAACCTGAATTTTTCGAATTTTCAATTTTTATCCAGAATTGAAAGTAGATAATTATCGAAAATGGAAAGTAGATAATTATCGAAAATTGAAAATCAAAAGTAGACGATTTTCGAAAATAGATTATTTTAGAAAATCAAAAATCGAAAGTAGATGATTTTCAAAAATCAAAAGTAGACAATTTTCGAAAATCAAAACTCGAATTTTCAAACTTTTGAAATATCCGAAAATTTCTAAAATTTGAAAACGAAACTCAACAGTTTCGAACATCTCTAGTAAATACAAGATGCCCACAGTGACTGGTAAATACAAGATGCCCACATTGACTGGTATATATAAGATGCCATATAAAGCAATAGCAGATATCTCTTATACACTAATACTGCAGTAAAGGAGGGAACTTACTTCCCCGGGTGGATCAACACCCAGTCCTCGTCACTAGTGGAACACCAGAGGTATCTTTCAGGTATAAAACTGTTATAAAATTATACCAAATTGTACTTACTGAAGCAGGATAGTGGCCCGGGGGCAGCCAAGCCAAAAAGAATCAACTTCGATCATTAAACGAGTGAAGCTGTGTACCCTGGATCAAACACACTGGATCAAACACAGTAGCACCCCCATAATACAAATCAATGTTTATTGAGATTACTTATAGATGAACAAATAAAATCAACCAGTCATGCCTGATCCTTTTAAAGAGATTTCACCCCCCCACATATTGCTAAAATATAATAAATATGAATACCGAGGAATCCTAAGAAACCCTAAAGGCCGGAAACTGAGGGTAAGTAGAAAATTAGTAAACAAAACACAATTTAGGATTTTTTAAAAAAACTGGAATGGTTGAAGGCTATATTTTAAAAGACAAATTTATTTAAATTAATTAATTAACAGCTGTGTCAAATTTTGAAAATGGACTAAATTTGAGAGCAATGAAGAACAAAGGGCAAATCATGGAACATAAGATCAATTTTAACCCAAACAACTGTCATGTAAATAAATATTCCCTGTAACTCATAATATATAAATTCAGCATGTAAAAATACATTTTGATAGTAATACAAAGCTAAAATTATTTGAGCCTTTGGTCTTTTTGTTTAAATTATTCACTTTTTTCTAAGTTCTCAAACTGGCTTAATAATCAGGGATGGGGTTGATCAAAATTACATTGTAAAATAAATTATTATTATTATTATTCCTTGTTTGTACTTTTATTACTCTAGAGTCAGTGATAATAATACCATGGTAAAGAGAATTATAAGTGTCAGTATAATATGTGTGTCAGTATAAGTATAATATGTCAGTACTAAACAAAGCAGGAACAGAAGACAATTACTGTATGCTTTGTAAACTGGATGACAGATGTTCTCAATCGCTTTAAACAACCCATCAAGGCCTCAGTCGGGGTAAACAAATAAATTAAAGATAAATTGACCACACTCGTCAATTATTAGGTTAACCCGTAATCAACTTAGTGTGCCTAAAGTATTTCATATACAAAATAAACAAAACTGCATCTTCTTCATTTTTGTGCAAGCCTTCTTATACATGATGTGATACAGTATGTGCATTGTGCTATCCAAATCCCAAATCAACCATGACTTATTTGTCTCTAAGTTCCATGTATGTGGGAAGATTATTATAATTTTCATGACATCACAGCCAATGATTGAGTGCTGCTTCTGAACCACCTAATGTGAATGCATTAACTCATAACAAGCTTTTAAAGCATGTAGAGTAGGCATGAACCTAGAAGACTGTAGACAGGGAGGATCAAGAAGAAGATTTTCCATCAGTGACATCCTGAAAATTGATAAGCATTAAAAAGTTTAGGTTTTGAGGGTCCAAGGGTGTTGGAGGGGTGAAAATTCCCTTTAAAACACAACATCTAAATTCTGTAATAATATGTTTATTTAATTCAGTTTTGGTATCATATTTCAATTAAGGAAGGGGATTTTTCACATTTTGTGATGGCTTGTTTTTATTACCTACCTCGTACCTCAATAAATCTTTTGGTTATGTCATTTAAAACAACATGTCACTTTTGCCCATCAAAACCTTTGTTAACTCTTGACAAATTCAATTTTCCTCAGACATTTTTCTCTTTTCAGAAGGTCCCCAGGAGGCAAAGTCATCATGTACACAAATGTTTTTGTGAGCTCTTGATATATTAATGTGACTATGGAAAATGGAAGAAGAGAAAATGATAGAATGTTTGAGTACACAGCACCTAATAAATTGGACATTACGCTGTTAAAGAAATAAATAAGAATCAAGAATGTCACCTTAAGGACCTTGGTGGCAACCTACAGTAGCATTTAAAATCTCTATGGTTTCAGATGATGCCCTATAACAAATGCAGTTTACTATATAGATCAGTATATAAATCTAAAGAATAGTTTACAAAGATGGATTAGCCAGGCCCTTATTCTAGTATAAGTTTCATTGTTTTATGTTAATTCTTAAATGTAATTTCCATGAGCCTCTCCAAACCATTCTTTGGAATACTATTTTCCTAGTTATGTTGTTTGTTTATTTTTTTACTTCTTCTATAACTAAATATGTTGTGTCCCAAGAAAAAGGTATATTTAATCATCAACGACAATTAAATGTGCTTCCAACTTCTCTTCATTATAATCCTTACATGGTGCTGATTTTACTTGTAACAAATGTAAGTATTGATTCTAAGAAGCCGGTTTCCTTTTTGCACTACAATTTATAGCCAATTAATGATCATAGCCTATACATTACAGTTAACAACAGCAATGATCATCAATATTAAACAGCAGTTTAATAGCTTTGAGTTTCAAAGTTTTTATACTAATAATATTTCAGCTGTGTAATTAGAAAGCTATATAAATTAAATAAAAAAAGCATCTAAGCAAGAGTAAGTAAATTTGGAAATGTGGACATTAGGTCATATTTAAAAAGGAGCGCTATTTTCAACATGTTTTTAATTCACTACTAAAATTTTATGAATTTTCTTAGAATTAATTTTCATCAAGGCAAAATCCGTCGTTAGCTTTGCCAAAAAAATAGCATTAAGTTTACCTTTATAATCATGGCCCAATGTCTAATTTTTTTGCCAAATGGTATAATGAGTCTAACACATGTATAGTATAGTATAGTATAGTATTTGAGGTTGATAAAGACATATGTCCATCCAGTCCAACCTACTCAGCAATACCCACATTTCCTGCCTAACTGTTGATCCAGAGGAAGGCAAAAAAAAGCCCACTAAATTTATAAAGAGGAAAAAAATTCCTTCCTGGCAATCGGAAATATCCCTGAATCAATAGCAGTAACTTGTAACATTCCCTGTTTGCAGAAACTCATCCAGCTTTTTTTTTTAAACTGACCAATAAATCTGCCAAAACAACGTCCACTGGAAGACAGTTCCATAGCTTTGCAATTCTTACAGTGAAAAACCCTTTCCAAACTTTAAGACTAAACTTCTTTTCTTCAAGTCTTAAGGGATGGCCATGTGTCCTCTGACATGTTCTTTTGGTGAACAATGCCCCAGATAGTTTATTGTATGGCTTGTTAATGTATTTATACACAGTAACCATATCCCCACGCAAGCGCCTTTTCTCCAGCGTACATAATTGTGAAACTACAAAACAAAGACAGCGGCTCCAGGCCGTTTACCTTTCCCAAACCGTGACTCCGCGGTGAAGTGGGAAAACCTCCACTTTCTGCCTTGTAGCAGTCACGTGGGCCTGACTTCATACCGTTGCATCCATTAAGGAGTCTTATGGCATGTGCTCCCACCCAAAGTCTGTCCCAATTTCTCTAGTAGCCATCCAATCACACTCACCGGCTTTAATGGCAGCACTACAGCTCTGATCTCCTGAATGAGCACTTACAGGGAGATGCAATATCCCGCGCTAACAAGAAAATAAGCGTTAAAATCACACTAACCTATGTACTAACATGTTCGCGAAGGTTTTGCACTGCCTGCGCCATGTCACAATTTCTTTTATTTTGCCTAGCGCAAATTGATGCAATAAATTTTGCGCCAGTTTTTTGCGCAACAATTAACATCTCTTCAGTGGTGTCTATAAAATACGCACAAAAGGTCGCAACTTTCCGCTAGCATTTTTGCAATGGTCGCAAAGTGGTTAATATATTGCGGAAATGAGTGCACGTAGGTTTGCGATAGCAAAATATATTGCATCTCCCCCTTATAGTCTGTAAAATTCTAATTACTTTATTGATACATTTTACAATTTGCTCAGCTCGCAATTAGAAGGGTACAACAAGTGTGCCGTGTTTCAGATCGGAAGATCTTCACGCGTAGACTCCCCCTTTCTATGAGTAAGGATCTTCCGCTCTTCCAACCTGAAACGCATCAGACTTTTTGTACCCTTCTAATTGCGCGCTGAAATTTTTTAAAAAATGTTTCAATAAAGTAATTTGAATTTTACATACATTAGAGTAAAGATATCCTTTAAAAAAATTTTTCAAAAAGATGTTAAGGAAACATACAATGAGGAATTTTTAAACAAAGCTTTATTTTTAAAATAGTACTGAAAAATCAACATTGCCACTTTATAAATATGCCCTATTGTGTTCCTTCAGTTTCTGGTAAACACATTTCTGATTTGTGCAGGAATCAAATTGTTGGACAAGAGCCCTTGTTGTGTCCATGTGTCCAGTTAGCTAAAATACATAAATAGAAATAAAGACATTAATAAGTACACATATATTACAATATTTATGTTTGAAAAGATACTTGCATGTGTAACATACAGGTATAACGGGGAAGGTCAAAATGCTGTGTTGAGATGCAAGTGTCAGATAATTAATCTTAAATTTGCACAGATATAAAAGTAGGGCGCAGCTTCCCAACAAGCAGGCCAAGAAAATAACGCCCCGCAAGAGTGCAAGGTGGGTGGCCAGGGGTGTCAGGGAGATCTGGGGGTAGAGTCAGGGTGGCACAGGTAAGAATCATGGAAGCGGCTAATTTTGTGGCCCCTAGTTTAGGATAGGTTGAACACCCCTGGAGAAGGGATACACATTCTTATTTAAGGATAAAGAGAATAACAAAGATAAGGAATACCAATAGATACATTTACAAGGCAGAGTGAATGGGTGTGGGTAGGAGTTTTTTTTTCAAGCTTTAAAAGGATCTCAGGTTGTGTCCAGGAACACATGGAGAGAAGAAAGAACCGTGCAGCTGATTAAAGGGATATATAGGTTGAAAAAGGCATCTTACCTAAAGCCACTATTGTAAGCAGAACTTCTGTCTTCAATTTTGTTACATCGCGTGTGGAAATGTATACACACGCAGGGGCACCAGGAATCCCCCCTTTATGCCTGCTTAGTGCAGTCTGCTGTTCTACTTTTCCTGGTGTCCATAGACTGTTACATAGACTGTTATATAGATTGTTACATAGATTGTTACATAGACAGTTACATAGACAGTTACATAGACAGTTACATAGACAGTTACATAGACAGTTACATAGACTGTTACATAGACTGTTATATAGATTGTTACATAGACTGTTACATAGACTGTTATATAGATTGTTATATATAGACTGTTACATAGATTGTTACATAGACAGTTACATAGACTGTTACATAGACTGTTACATAGACTGTTACATAGACTGTTATATAGATTGTTATATATAGATTGTTACATAGATTTTTACATTGTTAATTGAGCTGTGAGTGAGAAGCAGCATTTGTATGTTTCAAAAATGTATCCAGTCTGCCCTGTGATTGACAGCAGCATAGAGATCTGTATCAACATTAACCCTGCAGCTGCCTGAGGGGATTGCTGAGACTGGGTTTATATACAGACTTACTGTACTTACCCCACTGTGATGGAGCTTAGTGAGCAGGAATAGGGACATTAAGAAATCCTGGAGGTAGATGTATAGCTGATTGTTAACATTATATTATATATATAACACATACACGGAAATGATTGTTCCATAAATTCTTTATAAATAAAGATTGTTCAATGTGCCCATACATGGTCCAATGTTATAGGCTTCTACTGTAAATTCTGTCAGATCCACGGTCAATGTCACAGCTCTGACTTTAAAAGACACTAATGGTAATATAAATGTGGATTTATCAGTAAAACAGAACGTTAGGCTGGGTACACACGGACAAATTTTCTGCTCTGACCTTTCGCCGCTATATAATAGCGGACCACATCGTTCACTGCCACTGCCGAAATCACCTCAGATTTTTCGGGAAATATCTGTTTGTGTGTACCCAGCCTTAATAAATATATACTTTATAACAAAAGTAAAGGGAATATGTGTATTGGCCAACTGTGATGATAATCATGGCAATTAAAGGATATATATAATATTATATGATCCATATATAATAGAGCACATGAATGTATTCGGTCATAAACCTCCTTCTGGGCTTGTTCATTGGTAACCCATTTAGGACCCCCCCTTGAAAATCCTGCGCTTGCCACTGACACGCTACAAAATCCAGCTAAGGTCAGAACACATTTTTTGTAAGTGTTTTTGTAACTCTCAGTTTATTGTCTGAAAATATTGGTGGGTAAAGCTTCAGTGTTCATGTTCACTAGAGAATTTTACCATTATAATAATCTCAGTTTTGAACCCCTTAAACAGTATGGGCCCCTTGTCTTACAATATGCAGAGCATTCAGTCTGCCTCTAAACTAGCACATTAAAATACAACAGGATGGAGGAAGTAAAAAATGCAGAGAAACAAACCTCTTCTTCCCCTTTAATTATGACACTTGAGTTTAGGTCCTATGTAGAGAAGGTGAAATGAACTTATTACATATTAATGGAGACCATACATATTATTATACTTAAGTTATACTTAAGTTAAGTTAAAAAAATGCTCTAAATTACCTAGATGTGATTAATCTAAAAGATTAATAATGTTGAGAATTATACTATCCTGCGATTCCATGCTTTTTAACAATACAAACAAATATTTCACTTCATATTCTAGATATGGCTTAAACAGCAGATTATTAGTATGCAGAACAAAACTCATATTCTAGCCTTTCAAAATACAAATAAAATAAATATTTTTACTTTCACTGACAGTTCTAAAGTTTTGTTTATTTGATACAGCCCATTAATCCATAAATATCTCTTGGTTCGAATCAAGGATTCCCATTATTTAGACCATTACTGTATGTTAATAATTAACATTGATGTTTTCAAATCACAAGAGTATAAAAAGTGTAAAACTAAGATTCCCTAAAAACTAGTGATGAACCAGTCCCCCCAACTGATATATTTTGCACTTTATTACCTGCATTAAAAAACAGATATTTAAGAATAATTATTGTGCCCTTTCTGGCAGAGTAAGCTGGCCCCTCCCTTGATGCAGTCAATCAAGATACTGACAACTGACATCACAGGCAATGATTGACTGCTGTATCATCTGCGCTCTCCTTTGCACATGCTCAAACTTACAAAACACTCACTAAACAGAGTGAAGAGGCAGACACTTTTGCCAGAAAGGAATAGATCTTATCATTAAACATCTGGTTACAAATTCATGAAATAAATGGATGAAAATAGCAGTTGGGGTTGTGGGCAAATAACTGACCAGTTTTTTTTTGTTTTTTTTTTTAATGGTGGACATGCCCTTTAAAATTATGATGGTCAAAATGACAGTTAAAATTTTCAATTGTTGAAACCAGAATTTAAAGGGCATGACCACACCTTTTTATAATTTTTGCTGTAGTGTAGGGCTCCCTCCGCAGCCCTAACCGCTGTATTACTTTTAACAGAAACTCCCCCGATCATTACCTTACTTTACCTGTCTCCTCCGACGTAATGTCCTGGCCCTCTGCTTGCATGAAACTGCAATCAGGGGGCCGGACTGGCAGCCGCGCCCATGATTGGCTGAGAGGCAGCCAATCAGGGACGCAGATTTCGGCTATCCAGAATGCGGGGGAGAGAGGTGAGGTAAGTAATGATAGGGGGAGTTTCTGTGAAAAGTAATATAGCGGTTGGGGTTAACTACGCTACACAGTGGGGCCAGTAGTGGGTTAAATTATAGTTTTGGGGGTGGACATGCCCTTAATTTTGCAGTTTCGATGTGGATTGGATAATAAAGAAAACAAGCCAGAATAGAGGGGGGGGGTTTCCCGACACCAACTGTCTGCCATGTACAATGCTGTTTTGACACCTTACCCTGGGCATTCCTATAACACCTCTTAGCCACAATAGAATCATGCCTTGCATTCAAAGGTCCCTAACACCTGGCTGTGATATGCTAATTGGGACTTTCCAGGGAACTTATTGCCAACAGATTCTTGTACAAGTCATTCTGAATTGAGAAAGCCAGTTGGATGATGAGAAACGTCTTCAAGAACTAAACTTCAAGTCCAGTTCATCTAACTGAATACAACAGATGTGTGGCCCACAACTAACATTAGGAAAATGATGCCCATTGACATCCCTTCTCACAAAAATTAAACATCACACATAACTCCTACATTCATTTTTATATTTTTTTACTCATTTCATCATGGAAAAAAATAATATTTGGCTTACAGAGAAGATTGCTGCTGGCATTATTATTATTCACAAAAATAATTCTTAAATTCCTTCCCTGCTGCAAATGTCAAACTTCCAAATCAATATTTGCAAGGGTCAAAGAATATTGGAATTACATCCGCTCCCATTAAATCTATTGGCACTATACCAAATGAGAAGTCTTAAAATATTAAAAATTATTGGCTGCAACAAAACTTTCTAATGACAGCCAGGCATATTCCTTTAGGCCCTAGTGATTTTCACATGCTTATTTTGCTAACATGTTGAAGGACAATGCCTCGTGAAAGCTGATGATGATATGGGTCAATCTATCAATAATAATATAGTGTAAACATTGATTGAACTATTGTTTATACCACAGAAGAGTATTTCTTCTTAGTATTTTTCTTCTTAGTCTGTTGCCCATACATTATTATTTTCAATGGCCCATCTCATAAAACTGTCATCTGTTTACCGTTATAAAGTATCAAGCTAAACGTTTCTTGTAAATACACCCCTGAAAGCCTGTTTGCTTTTTGCTGTTCTAAAATTGGATTTTCCCATAGGTTACAAATAGTAATTTCTGAATAAAGAGATGCACTACATATATAGTGATAGAATGACGCTATCGCTCTGGGTAAATCTCCTGTACGCGATTCAATATTGCATTTGTGAATGTGGCTAAATCGCTTTTTGGGTCTCACAGCATGATTTTAAAATCCAGTGCTAAAAGTAGCACCAACGCGAAATTAAATCCAGAGCGCCGGATGTGTGGGTGTCTTTTGCAAAACCCACACATTTGGGGTAGCCATACCCCTAAACACAGACACAAACCACACCCATTTTATCTTTTTGATAAAGTTAATCGATAGGGGATATATAGGGGAGGAGAAGTGGAAAGCGATTTACACACAGGTGCCCCTATTGTGCCTAAATCCAGTAAATCCGGGCCTGACAGCGCATGTGTAAAAACTGGGGTGCAAGCCCATTTATTGTGCTAAAGTATACATAATGTTTCTGGGCACTATGCCCCTTTTGTCAGATGTGTCACTAATCTGATAAAGAGGGGGTGATGCCCTGAAACATTTTGTATTCTTTGGCACAATAAAGGGGATTGCACCCTTGCAGTTTATATGTGCAGTTCTTGTTTTGCTAAAGTGTTTAAGACAGTTGTCAGCCACTTTCTGCTGCACTGTACTCAAAGACCGTAGGAGTGGGTGCGCTGGTCTATTCTATTTATTCTTCCACTACAGTAGGTTTCATATTATAAGGAATTGACCTAGACTTGGTTGCCTATGACAGTAGTGCTACTAGGTGGTATGCTGCCTGAAGTACATTGATTCTGGGGCTACCTAATGTTCCCTATGTGCTGGCACTCCCCTTAGCATTGCCATCGGAAGAAAAAGGTTTAGCAGTGCCCCAACTAGTGAGTTACTGTAAGTAATAATTTAGAAAGTACATAATGATTTCCCTTAATGTTATTATTATCTAGCTGTAAAAAGTGCCGCAATGGTTAGCTGCTTTTGCCATATCACATTGCTTGCAGCAGCTGCTTGGTTAACGAAGGAGTTAAAGTTACGTTAATCGATATTACAGTACATAATTTAGCATTACTTTTCCTTCTTTGTGCATTGCCCTGTAATGATCTATTTCTTACTACACAACATAGAGCATAAAAATGGAGCAGAACCTTCTTATAACAGAAAGTATCTTGCAGTCTCATGCTATATGAATAGCATTGACCACAAAATCTAAAAAACAAGACATTTCATGGGTAATGCTATTCATATGGCATGAGACTGCAAAATACCTTCTGTTGTAAGAAGGTTCTGCTCCATTTTTATGCTCAGTGAAGGGCTTTTTGCTCCTTTTGGCCCCCCTTTCCCAAAGCTATCTAGCTGCCTTGTCTACTACACAACAGCCTGTTTGAAGGGAAATAAGTTTTTTCCAAAAGCTTGCATTTAAATATTTAGTTAGGCCAAGGCCACTCTGGACTTCATGATTTGTGCGCATTGATGCCTGCTTGCACTGCATTCTATTTAATATTCGGGTATCGGACCACATGGTAATCACATTAAAAATGGTGATCGCACCTTTATTAATTCAATAAATTACTAATGGCTAACAAGGAATAATCCCCTACTAATAACAACATAGACATGTAAGAAAAAATGTTATTCCCGAAAAGGCTAAGAATAGAATAATGCATGTTTTCTAGGCGCCGTGGCCTCTTCATTTGGGAAATTAGCCTGAAGGTAAGTAAAAACTGGGATTTGTCCAGGTTAAAGCTTATATCCTTTGCCTTTACATTCTATCTGATTCCTGAAATGTCAGCAAGCCCTATTACAATTTTATCTTTAACTATGACTGTATCCAAACAAGATGGGATACAGTGTAAGGACATAGGCTGTTTGGTTCAGTTACCATGACCAATACTCTCTGAAAAAGACATTTACAGCCCTTAGAACTCCTTTAATTGCTTACTACACTGATTTTCTTTTTCAAGCTGTTAATTTCTGTTTATGATAAATGGATCTGTGTGTTTATATAAATGGAAAATCAATGGAAGAATCTAAGATAGAATCTTCTTTTCGTATGAAAACATCCAATGAAAAAATAATAATAAAAAAACCTCTAAGATTGAAATTGGACTGGAAGAAAAAATGTGTTCATTGGTTTGAATCGGTCTCACTGAAAAATGTGTAATTTTTGTCATACTGATCATTTGTGTCAGTTCCCGTCACGATCCTACCACAGCTATTCCTTATCATTTCTATTGATTTTTTTTTCATCCAAGGAAACCAATTTTGTGCTTCTTAAAGCATCAGGACTTTCTCATAAACAGCATTATTTCAGTTAGATGGGGAACGGTTTTAACAACAACAAAAAAGGTTGTGAATCACCAGAGCAAATGAATAGATCATAGTATGTAATACAGATTGTAAATTAGAAAATTAATTACGTCCTGAATAATTACTATTTCTCTCCCCTGTAACCTAAGATTTTGTTAGCCAAAGAGTCAGTAACATTGAAGCTAAGGATAAAAGACAGGTAGGCAGATTGATTAGGTAGAGAGTTGGAAATCTATGTATGTGATGGAACCTCCCAGTTAAAATACAAGTCTAGCATAGTAAACTGGATACTGAAAAACATTCCACTCCCTCCAGGGAATGCAGGAGTAATTCAAGTCATTCTTCACAGTCATTGAACAGGTCATCGTTTTCATAATTAAATCAGTGCAGGTGGGATAAATAAGTAAATGAAAGACTCACTAATTATCATTATTACTGATAACTCTGCAGTTATAAATGTAACTTTGCAGTTGTATGCTATTTTCCATTAATACATGTATTAGTTAAACACACACATGAACAAGGAGAAGAAGACTTCTTCTCTTTTTAGTGGTGAAATGGAGGCTTTTCCCAAGCCATATGGAACAGCGATGAGCATTTCAGACACACACAAGTTTGTTCTCAGATTAGTTATGGGTAGCTAAATGACCTTTAAGGATACTCTGCAATTGGTTGTTATCAGTGTGTGTTGGCAAATTTAATTCCCATAGCGGTTCTGGAACCCACTGAAGTTCCCGAAAATCCAAATACCCTATTAAATAGATTTTTCAATCGACATTTTCGATTTCTCGATAGTTGCTTTCGATTTTCCAATTTAAAATTTTGTTTTTTCGATAGACATTTTTACATTTTCCAATGGTATTTTTGAGTTTTTCATTTTCAGTTTCTTGATAAACGTTCTGAGTTTTTAATTTTTAAAAAAAAATACATTGGATCTGTGGATTTTCGAAAACCGGCAATTCCGAATCAAAAACAGGTTCTTTCAAAACCGGAATTCATCACTTAACAAGGACAAAATAAAGCTAGGTCTTCACAACAGGGAGTACATATATATGTTCAGCTCCCCTTACTACTGTGTTCTATTTCAGGCAGTGAAGAGTCAGGCCATAGGTGCCAACCTATGAGAGGACAGGCTCTCAAGAAGCACATCCTCCTGTTGGCAGTGCTTTCACTGGGGAAGGGAGTGGACAGAACTGTTATCCAATTCTTACTCAACCCAACCCCTCTCTTGTGCTATAAATATTCATAGTCTCAAACATAAAGAATCGTTCCAAATCTTCCTGTTAACTTCTGGCTCCATCTGATATGGGTTACACTGCCTCACCCAAAATAGTCCATAACAGCAAAATTCCAAGTGTAGAGGGTACAGGCATAGATATGGTGCAAAATGGGTGAGTTTATTCCTTCATGAAGAGTAAACAGACAGGCAACTTTTCGGGCCCTTAGTCATAGTCTCAAACCAGTCTTTCAACTGTTTTTTTTTCACCTAAAAAAACACCCATCAGTCCACTCTGAAATCAGGGCATGTCCACCCTCAAATCTATATTTTATATTTATCCTAAGATGCTGCTAAAGGGACCTATAGAACAACAGTCCTGTAAATTCTGGGTATTGGCTGTTTCTGATGCAGCCTTTTCTGCTGCTGTGCATGGTTGTATATCCAACTCTTAACAGCAGCAGAGAAGGCTGAACCTGCCGGGGATGGATCGGAGTCTGTAGGTTCCTTTAGAAGCATATTAAACATTTAAAATAAAGATTTAATGGACAGTATCACCTTTACTTCTATTGTTTTATTTCAAAAGTTTTTCCCTGTTTTCCTTATTTAATATAAACAATTTAAAAGTGAGTATGATAGGAAATGAGAAGCTACGTTGTAATATCTGTATGAAAGGCCTATGACAATGTGGGTCATGAAAAGAAATTAATTCTTAAAGGGTAAATAAACAGAATTGCGGTTTACCAACAAAATGAAATAATTTCTAGTAGTAATGTATTGAATGATTACATGATGATACCATAGTGACAGGCTATACCAGTGATGTCGAATCATGGCACTCCACATGTGCACTGTGCAACCAAGGCATGCTGGGAATTGTAACTTCTAAACATCTGGAGTGCCAAGGTTCGACATCACTGGGCTATACTTTCTTGCTACTGTCTATACAAGGTTAAATAACCTAATGATACCAGATCATTTAGGTTGTGGAAAGGTCACAGCTCATTTATTACTTTCAATACATTAGCATTACTTTATCTTTATCAAATACTAAATAAGAGAAAAGCATCAGACAGGCTCTTTGCATTTATCAGCAGCAATTTACCACAGATCGTTTCTTTTGGAACATTTACCCCAAACCATAGTCAGTCAATGGCAGTAACAATTTTTGATCATTATTGGGTGGGTAGAAGACAGTCCATGGTTGCTTGAAGATGTGATTGAAAAACTGAAATTAGGTTTTTATAGATGATAGAACCTCATTGTCCTGATTAGTTTGGTCACATGGCCAATAAAATGACTTCATCTACCTGATCTTTGTTTTTGCTAAAAATGACCAAACTGAAACCAAAACTATTAAGTGCAGGAAGGGATTTATATATGTTAATGCTTGAAACAAAGAAAAACAAATATTAAACAAGAAAAACCAATGTATTAAATTTCGAGATGTAAAATATTACTTCCAAATGCTTCCTTCCAGCCTTTCTCCTATTACGATCATTTGTTAATTATTTATACTTTGCTCTTTACCGTTGATGATTCAGATTAACGATTCCTCTTAACCTATAAAATCACGTGACACATTTCCCAACACTGCTTGCAAGGAAGTATCATAGTGTTATATAGCAGGAATATACTGATTACTCACAGAGTGGAAACACAACAGCATTACACATTATACCCAGCTCAGTTTTATATTACTGTGTGCTGCATGGTAATATTTACTGGAAATAAGGTTAAATGTTCCGGTATTAACAGCTGTCACATAGTTACTACATGGGAGGTTTAATTCAATCTATATTTTTGGTAGATGGTAAAGGACAGGCATTAAAATACCATAATCTAAAGCATTACATACGCAGTAATATCCCTGGTAATGTTCTGGGTAGAAATTTAGGGCCACAAAATAGTAGTTTGCTAGCTGCTATACCTATCATGGTGTTGGCCCAGGTTTTACTTAGTATGAAGTATTTCAATTAAAAAAAAAGCTTTTTTATATAAACTATGTATGCAAACAGTTCGGTTTGACTTTACTTACCACGGTTACATTTATTGTTAAGTCCTATTACTCGGTTTGCTGGGCAATACTACAATATTCTATTTCATGGCTTGAGTGTGTACCAAATTAATCTCAGCATAAATAAATGCCAGTCGACTCACCAGATAAAAGATACACTTGAAATATATATATATACAAGAATGAATTGTGAGCCCTCTAATTTCTCTTATTATATCTATTCTGGTTGGCCACATCAGACATACAGCAACAGGGTCAGACTGGCCTGCCGGGGTACCGGGGGAAATCCCCGGTAGGCCCCTGTCTCAGTGGGCCCTTCAGTGACAGTGACCCAAATGTTAAGATGCCACCTACTTTTATAAAGTGCCCCGGACCGATCCAATCTTTACTCAAGGACCCCGTCTGATGTAAGGGGCCTGTGCAGTGCAGGAGATTGGTGCTTTGCCATCTTAAATCTCATTGGCCGTGGGGGCCTGTGCAGTGCAGTGCAGGAGATTGGTGCTATGCCATCTTAAATCTCATTGGCCGCGGGGGGCCTGTGCAGTGCAGGAGATTGGTGTTATGCCATCTTAAATCTCATTGGCCGTGGGGGCCTGTCCAGTGCAGTGCAGGAGATTGGTGCTGTGCCGTATTAAATCTCATCGGTAGTTCAGCACGTTAATGTGCGCACGCACTCACACATGCAATCCCCCCAGACCCTGTCAGCGTGCTTACTGCCTAGAGTCTGAGATTGCCTCCCAAGAAGGAACGGAAAGCCATGAATAAGTAAGCTCTGCTTTTTTTATGTTGCTGGTGGCTAAAGGCTCACAGGGTTGGAGTATTTTACTAATTACTGTTTATTACAGTATATGGCTCAATATAATGGGGGACATGCAGAATTAAACAGAACTAAACAGATGGTGATTGGAAAGTAAAAGGGACAATTACAAGGCAATACATTTGTTTTTAAAAAGAAATAAGGTGTTGATCAGTGTGTGTGTGTTTTTTTTCATTTATAATAAGACAGCATGTTGTTTTATATGGAGGGAGGGGGCAGAGTATGGGGGGGGTCCCGGTTTTCCCAGTTTTCTCTACCAGTATCATGAAATTCCCAGGATGCTGTACCAGTCCTGTGACATTCCCATTTGTTGTACCAGTCCCATAACATTCACAGTTTGATGTTTCAGTCCCATGAAATTCCCAGGATGCTGTACCAGTCCCGTGACATTCCCATTTGTTGTACCAGTCCCATAACATTCACAGTTTGATGTTTCAGTCCCATGAAATTCCCAGGTTGCTGTACCAGTCTCGTGACATTCCTGTTTGTTGTACCAGTCCTATGAAATACCCAGTTTGCTGTACCCTTGTTTTTGATTTGCCTGTTACAGTGTTGGTTTGAGTCAATCTGTCTCTCACTATCTGTTTGTTTTTGTGTCTCTATATCTGTTTGTCTATGTATCTATATCTCTGCATGTATATATGTCTGTCTGTCTCTCTCCATATCTCATATCCATATTTTTCTGTCTGTGTATCTGTCTTTAAATCTCTCTCTAGTCTCACAGATTGCCAGCCCATTTTACCAGTCTCAGATTGCTAGCCTATTCACCAGTCGCACAGTGCCATCCAGTTCACCAGTCTCATATATTGCCAGTCTATTCACTAGCTTCACATTGCTAGCTTATTCACTAGTCACACAGTGCCAGCCTATTCACCAGTCTCACAGTGCCAGTCTATTCACTTTTTTCACAGTGCTAGCCTATTCACTAGTCACACAGTGCCAGCCTATTCACAAGTCTCATAGATTGCCAGCCTATTCCTTATTATTATTTACAGATTGCAAAATGCCAGCCTATTCAGCAGTCACAGAATGACAGCAATTCCAATGCTCAGTCTCTCTTTTGCTCGGTCTCCTATCTCTATCTATCTAATCTGTCATCAGTCTTTCTTTTTATATAGTTTGCCTGTCTATCTATCTATCTTACCTATCTATCCTATTGTAATTATTGAGTTCACTTATTTTACAAGGGTATGGTATTGGTTAGAATAAATATAATATATTTTAACTAACAGTTTCAGAGTTGTAAATCAGGAAATAATGATATACTTTATTTGTATGAATGCGTGAGTGGTTGGTGGGCCCCTGTCACAAGATTCCCTGATGGGCCCCAGGTGCCCAGTCTGACACTGTACAGCAACATCACTACCCTGGATCACTCAGCTTGGCCATTAATTTTTTTCTTCAGAATATGTACATAAACTAAAAAACATATTGGGGGTTATTCAATAAAAGTTCTTATCGTTTAAAATGGTGCTAATTTTGCCCCAACCAATCAGATGTTAGCTTTCAAATGTTACATAAGTTCTGATTGGTTGGGGCATAATTAGCATCATTTTAAATGATAAGAACTTTTATTGAATCTCCCTGAAAGTGTGCATCCACCTGTAAAATACAGATGTGTCAATGTTTTATAAACAACAAACAAGAAGGTGTCCATTAAATGTAATCACTTTCAATTAACAAAATCCCTTTTTAGGTAACAAGATCCCATTATGGATGGATTGTGTCTCATAGGGTAGTTTGAAATTGTGATGGTAGGAACCTACTCATTGCATTTCTGGGAAATGTTACAATGCCATTTTTTTTAGTTATTTAAAATAACATCTGTTGGGGGAACATTATAATCAACATAAATGCTCAGTAGATGGCAGTACGTGATTATCCACCGGAAACCAAATTGACAATTATTTGTGGACACGGGCTTCCTTAGAAATAGCAAAACTTTGAAACTGAATAAACAAATAAAAAATGAATCCTATTGCCACTACCAAGAGGTCTTTTAAGAGCACAAACAAGAGTTTGCTTGCAGAAGTTCAGTTAGGTGAAATATTTGTTTTACCTAAATGCAGGGATGTGACTACGCATATTGGGATTAGATAAGTCACTGGTTAATGCAATGAGACATCTACTAAATCATTACAGAAAGGCAAGAATTGCGAAGACATATTTAAATAGCAAATCAATGACTGAAACTAGTTCAGTTTTCTGTAGTTTTTTTATTCTTTAAAATGGTAATTTAAAATGACACCTTTAGCATTCTATTCCAGAAATAGAGATGGCCAAACTCACTGAAATTTGTTCCACTTGCATGTACGCGGATTTTGGAAAAAATACCAAAAATCTGCAACTGGACCTATTAAAGTGAATGGAGGTTAAAAAATCCAAAATTCTGCTTAAAATGAAGGTATAAATAGAAATGGTAACTTACTGAATTGGTTCAGGGCCCTGGGAAATGGTCAGGGGACCAAAAAAAACTATCTTGTACCGGAAACTTCATGTGCTTCCTGTTTTGGCATTCTGCCAGTATTTTAGAGATTTCAAAAAATTTTTGAAGATTTTCAATTCTGTAAATTTAAAATTTCTAGAAATATCATAAATTTCCAATTTTTAAATTCAAAAATTTCCAAAGGTTGGAGTATTTTTGAAAACAGTTCTTCAGTACGGAAAACAACGAAAAAGTCAGAAATACGCAAAGTCTTCATTCCAGTGGATCTATGAAATCTTTGAACTGGGTTCGGGTCTATATCTACCCAAGAAATTAATACTTTTTTTGAGGGTAAAACCAGAACAATGCATAAAGTACAGTTGCTAAGGTCATGTTTAAGCCTTGATTCATAGAATTGCCTTTTTCTATTTAGGTCTATTATGAGTAAGGAGATAAATATTCATTAGAGTAAAAAAAAATCCTTTATCAGACATAAGGAGACTTAGGGCCCTATTTATAAACGCGCAGTAACGCAATTTAGCGTTACCGCACGTTATTGACAATATAGGAGCGCTTCTGTAAATGTACGCCCGTGGTCGTACATTTACGCCAAATGTTTATTAATTAACAAATGTTTGGTCGTAGAATACCATGTGGTAGTAAAGTACTGCAATGGTATTCTATGGGGATTGTAAATCTACGATCGCGTTATCGTAGATTTATGATCAGCATCAGTAATTTATGATCATTATCGCTAAATTAATGACTGTTAAACCAATTGGAAATTACCGATCGTTCTAACAATCCTTAAAGTGATCGTTAAAGGTGCGGTATTGCTAAAAAGCGATACAACACCTTTATGAATATGGCCCTAAATATAGTAACTAATATGAAACAAACTATAATAATGGAAAGGAAGTGAAATGCACAGAACACACAGGTTTTTTAACAATGATGACTGGATTATATAATTCAGTAACACACAGTGGGTAAGCTTTAACTATGACATGTAGAGTATTACCTAGTAGGATATTAAGTTAAGCTAATACAATAGTTCAGCTTTGAATTACTGAATTAATGTGATACACTATGGTACACTGATTTATATTGCAAAAAAAAAATCCAAAAATTATAAAATTTGACAAAGAACCACACCCTTGCCAGGGAAATGCTAAAAAAAGAGACATTGTATTTGGGCACTACTCTACTGTCCTTCTGCATTAGGGTACTTTGGTCAAATGAGCCTGGCATTTGAGCCTGCCCATACTCAATGAGTTCAATAAGTTGGCCAAATTATATAAAATCCAACCACTATGCCAAGACTGCTTTCTATAGCTGGGTCCTAACGTACTGGTACTTGCCTTATTGGTTGTATAAGCTTCTTCTGTGTGGCTTGTCTGCTTGAAGCTGACTCTCTTTTTTAAAGAACTTTTCACAAGTGACCACATGACCTATCTTTAGGTGGAGTCTAGGCCCTCTGGTCACAAGTGGAAGGAGAGTTCTGGTTTCCACCCACAAGGTTTACTGGAAGAGGTATGTGGCGTTAAATGGACCTACTTATGTGTACTAAGTATAAAAGAAGGACACTAGATGTGCACTGTTAAGAAAGCTCCAGGAATGAAACATGTCCAGTTGGCTGTGTCTCCTCCACTATGGGCCACCAGGTTTAGTATCTTGTGCTTTTGGGTATAAATACCCATGATGCTGAGTTATGTGATTTGCTGTTAGATATCTTTATACTATGCTTACCTGCATATTGGTAATATATGGCCTGATGATTTTTAGATATTGTGTGTGTTTATATTTTTTAGATATATCCCTTGTGTAAATAATGGATTTTCAAGTTTTATATCATTTTAAAATATGACAGACAGATTCTTTAAGATTCTCTCTGTCATTTTTAAAGATCAGGCTAAGCACAGTCCTGAGCTTTCTCCTTATGTAAAGTATAGGGAAAACGTTTTGAACTGCTACATTTCCTTTAGTCGTGGCTGACTCCCCATACTTAAGGAGAGGGGACTGATCATGACCAAGAGAAATTTTCCATCAGGTCCAAATGGCCCCTCAGGTAAACATTCGGTGGCCTCGGGAACGCACGTTCCCTTATCGTTAGGTAAGTGTGTACCCAGCTTAAGACTTGGAATTCTAATACACAAATGATTTTGTTTTTGTGCAGTCTTTAATTTTCTATACAATATTATCTATCTATCTATCTATCTATCTATCTATCTATCTATCTATCTATTAAAATGGAATACAGATAGCAGAACAAAGCAAGTTTAGCCCCAAAATGTTTTTTGAACATACCAATAGTAAAAAAGATGAGGACTGAGAATGTGGGGCCATTAAATAATGGGGCAGAGATGGTTACAGAGGATGCCAAGAAGGCTAATGTGCTAAACCATTTTTTTTCAATTCTTTTTTTTTTAGATTCTGGCATAGCAGTAGATGTGGTATACTTGGATTTTGCTAAAGCTTTTGATACTGTGCCACATAAGCGACTAATGTATAAAGTGAGGACCGTTGACATTTGTACATGGATAGAGAATTGGTTATTGGATCGCAAACAGAGAGTGGTGGTAAATGGAGCTACATCTATGTGGGCTAAAGTTCTAAGTGGAGTGCATCAGGATTCCATACTGGGGCCACTTCTTTTTAATCTGTTTATAAATGACTTAAAAGGGGGCATTGAGAGCAAGGTCTCTGTGTTTGCTGATGACACTAAACTATGCAGAGCTTTGGAAACTTCGAATGATGTGCAATTGCTGCAAGCAGACCTAGACAGATTATCAAAATGGGCAGCAGAATGGCAGATGAGATTCAATGTTGATAAAAATGGAAGATGATGCATTTAGGGTTTAACAATCTTTGTGCCTCATACACCATAAATAACTCTGTGTTAAATGAACCTCAACTGGAAAAAGATTTGGGGGTTCTGGTAGATAACAGACTTAGCTGTAGAAAACAATGACAGGCAGCAATGGCTAGAGCTAGCAAGATATTGTCTAGTATACAGAAGGGAATAGATACAAGAGAAAAAAACATTATACTCTTTCTTTACAAGGCACTGGTAAGACCTCATTTGGAATATGCAGTGCAGTTTTGGAATCCCATATATAAAAGTGATATCTTGGAAATGGAAGCAGTTCAGAGAAGGGCAACTAAAATAATAAAGGGAATGGAGAGGCTTGACTATGCAGGCAGATTAGACACGTTAGGGCTGTTTACATTAGAGAAGCAACGTTTGCGTGGGGATATGATCACTTTATACAAATATATTAATGGGCCATACAATAAACTCTCTGGTGCATTGTTTTCTAATCAGTCATATCAGAGGACACGTGGACATCCTTTAAGGTTGGAAGACAAGAAGTTTTATCTTCAGGTTAGGAAAGGTTTCTTTACAGTGAGAACAGTGAAACTGTGGAACTGTCTTCCAGCAGATGTGGTAATGGCAAGTTCATTGAATAACTTTAAAAGTGGGCTAGATAATTTCTAAAGCTAAAAAATATTGAGAATTACTGGTATTAATACATATACTGTAGTTCTGGTTGGTACAGGGATACTATATAATATTGAGAATTACTGGTAATAATACATATACTGTAGTTCTGGTTGGTACGGGGATACTATATAATATTAAAAATTACTGGTATTAATTCATATACTGCAGTTTTGGTTGATCCAGGGATACTTTGGAGTCAGGAAGGAATTTTTCCCCTTTTTTAGCTGTTTTATTTTGCCTTCCTCTGGATAAACTGTTAGGTAGGGTTAAAAAGGAGGGTGAAAAGGTTGATCTTGATGGACGCATGTCTTTATTCAACCTCAACTACTATGTTACTATGTTACAAATAAACAGCCTAGTACAGTAGCTTATCCTTTCAGTGTTAGAAAAAAATGCAGATACATAACTGTTATAAGACAGTTTGACAGAAACTGTCAAACTTGCATTTAATATTATTGCAATTGGATATTGGATATTGCATTAAATATTGATTACGAAAGCATTTTAAGGTGGCAAATTTCTCTCTCTCTCTCTCTCTCTCTCTCTCTCTCTCTCTCTCTCTCTCTATATATATATATATATATATATATATCAACAACAACAACAGCAAATTATAGGTCAGTGATTAAAGCAGTATGATAACTTAGTGATGTACATGACACTTATGAAAGTACAAGTCTGAATTATCCTGACATCTCTAGAAGTAAAAGCAATTAAGTGTTTCAGTTAGACAAGCAGTGTTCTGTCTAGTACAGCAAGCTATGATTAATAGAAGCCACCATGTATTTGTCATGTCAGAGCACCCAAATTGGATTTTTGGAACATGACATGTGTGCTAAGCAAGGCTTATGTTCTATGTATGAACTTACTTGAGATTTAGGAATGACACATGAATTTAAATCAGACAGTTATGGTTGTTTTCCCATCCAGAAAAAACAACCACATTCAAATAAAGAAGGGAATCAGGGATCATTTTTACAGATAAGTATTGTGTATATAGAGAGGGAGGAATTACAATTAATTTCTAGACAATACTATGCATATACAGTGCTGTAAATATACAGAGAGGAATTACAATTAATTTATTGACAATATTTTGCATATATAGTGTTGTATATACAGTATATAGAGGGAGGAATTACAATTCATATATAGACAATACTGTGCATATACAGTGCTGTATGTATACAGAGAAAGGAATTGCAATTCATTTCTAAACAATACTGTGCATATACAGTGCTGTATATGTACATAGGGAGTGATTACAATTCATTTCATGACAATACTGTGCATATACAGTGCTGTATAAATTATGATGGTCAAATGACAGTTAAAATTTTCAATTGTTGAAACCAGAATTTAAGGCATGACCACACCTTTTATAATTTTTTGCTGTAGTTGTAGGGCTCCCTCCGCAGCCCTAACCGCTGTATTACTTTTAACAGAAACTCCCCCGATCATTACCTACTTTACCTGTCTCCTCCACGTAATGTCCTGGCCCTCTGCTTGCATGAAACTGCAATCAGGGGCCGGAGGCATGGCAGCCGCGCCCATGAGGCTGAGAGGCAGCAATCAGGGACGCAGATTTCGGCTATCCAGAATGCGGGGAGAGAGGTGAGGTAAGTAATGATAGGGGAGTTTCTGTGAAAAGTAATATAGCGGTTGGGTTAACTACGCTACACAGTGGGGCCAGTAGTGGTTAAATTATAGTTTTGGGGGTGGACATGCCCTTAATTTTGCAGTTCGATGTGGATTGGATAATAAAGAAAAACAAGCCAGAATAGGGGGGGGGTTTCCCGACACAACTGTCGTGCCATGTACAATGCTGTTTTGACACCTTACCCTGGGCATTCCTATAACACTCTTAGCCACATAGAATCATGCCTTGCATTCAAAGGTTCCTAACACCTGGCTGTGATATGCTAATTGGGACTTTCCAGGGAACTTATTGCCAACAGATTCTTGTACAATCATTCTGAAATGAGAAAGCCAGTTGGATGATGAGAAACGTCTTCAAGAACTAAACTAAGTCCAGTTCATTAACTGAATACAACAGATGTGTGGCCCACAACTAACATTAGGAAAATGATGCCCATTGACATCCCTTCTCACAAAAATTAAACATCACACATAACTCCTACATTCATTTTTAATTTTTTTACTCATTTCATCATGGAAAAAAATAATATTGTGTTACAGAGAAGATTGCTGCTGGCATTATTATATTCACAAAAATATTCTTAAATTCCTTCCCTGCTGCAAATGTAAACTTCCAAATCAATATTTGCAAGGTCAAAGAATATTGGAATTACATCCGCTCCCATTAAATCTATTGGCACTATACCATGAGAAGTCTTAAAATATTAAAAATTATTGGCTGCAACAAAACTTTCTAATGACAGCCAGGCATATCCTTTAGGCCCTAGTGATTTTCACATGCTTATTTGCTAACAGTTGAAGGACAATGCCTCGTGTGAAAGCTGATGATGATATGGGTCAATCTATCAATAAAATATAGTGTAAACATTGATTGAACTATTGTTTAACCACAGAAGAGTATTTCTTCTTAGTATTTTCTTCTTAGTTGTTGCCCATACATTATTATTTCAATGGCCCATCTCATAAACTGTCATCTGTTACCGTATAAAGTATCAAGTAAACGTTTCTTGTAACACCCTGAAAGCCTGTTTGCTTTTTGCTGTTCTAAAATTGGATTTCCCATAGTACAAATAGTAATTTCTGAATAAAGAGATGCACACATAATAGTGATAGAATGACGCTATCGCTCTGGGTAAATCTCCGTACGCGATTCAATATTGCATTTGTGAATGTGGCTAAATCGCTTTTTGGGTCTCACAGCCTGATTTTAAAATCCAGTGCTAAAAGTAGCACCAACGCGAAATTAAATCCAGAGCGCCGTGGTGTGGGTGTCTTTTGCAAAAACCCACACATTTGGGGTAGCCATACCCCTAAACACAGACACAAACCACACCCATTTTCTTTTTGATAAAGTTAATCGATAGGGGATATATGGGAGGAGAAGTGGAAAGCGATTTACACACAGGTGCCCCTATTGTGCCTAAATCCAGTAAATCCGGGCCTGACAGCGCATGTGTAAAAACTGGGGTGCAAGCCCATTTATTGTGCTAAAGTATACATAATGTTTCTGGGCACTGCCCCTTTTGTCAGATGTGTCACAATCTGATAAAGAGGGGTGATGCCCTGAAACATTTTGTATTCTTGGCACAATAAAGGGGATTGCACCCTTGCAGTTTATATGTGCAGTTCTTGTTTGCTAAAGTGTTTTAAGACAGTTGTCAGCCACTTTCTGCTGCACTGTACTCAAAGACCGTAGGAGTGGGTGCGCTGGTCATTCTATTTATTCTTCCACACAGTAGTTTCATATTATAAGGAATTGACCTAGACTTGGTTGCCTATGACAGTAGTGCTACTAGGTGGTATTCTGCCTGAAGTACATTGATTCTGGGGCTCCTAGTTCCTATGTGGGCACATCTCCCTTAGCATTGCCACGGAAGAAAAAGGTTTAGCAGTGCCCCAATAGTGAGTTACTGTAAGTAATAATTGAAAGTACATAAGATTTCCCTTAATGTTATTATTATCTAGCTGTAAAAAGTGCCGCAATGGTTAGCTGCTTTTGCCATATCACATTGCTTGCAGCAGCTGCTTGGTTAACGAAGGAGTTAAAGTTACGTTAATCGATATTACAGTCTAATTTAGCATTACTTTTCCTTCTTTGTGCATTGCCCTGTAATGATCTATTTCTTACTACACAACATAGAGCATAAAAATGGAGCAGAACCTTCTTATAACAGAAAGTATCTTGCAGTCTCATGCTATATGAATAGCATTGACCACAAAATCTAAAAAACAAGACATTTCATGGGTAATGCTATTCATATGGCAATGAGACTGCAAAATACCTTCTGTTGTAAGAAGGTTCTGCTCCATTTTTATGCTCAGTGAAGGGCTTTTGCTCCTTTTGGCCCCCTTCCCAAAGCTATCTAGTGCCTTGTCTACTAACACAACAGCCTGTTTGAAGGGAAATAAGTTTTTTCCAAAAGCTTGCATTTAAATATTTAGTTAGGCCAAGGCCACTCTGGACTTCATGATTTGTGCGCATTGATGCCTGCTTGCACTGCATTCTATTTAATATTCGGGTATCGGACCACATGGTAATCACATTAAAAATGGTGATCGCACCTTTATTAATTCAATAAATTACTAATGGCTAACAAGGAATAATCCCCTACTAAAAACAACATAGACATGTAAGAAAAAATGTTATTCCCGAAAAGGCTAAGAATAGAATATATGCATGTTTCTAGCGCCGTGGCCTCTTCTTTGGGAATTAGCCTGAAGGTAAGTAAAACTGGGATTTGTCCAGGTTAAAGCTTATATCTTTGCCTTTACATTCTATCTGATTCCTGAAATGTCAGCAAGCCCTATTACAATTTATTTCTTTACATGACTGTATCCAAACAAGATGGGATACAGTGTAAGGACATAGGCGTTTGGTTCAGTTACCATGACCAATACTCTCTGAAAAAGACATTTACAAGCCCTAGAACTCCTTTAATTGCTTACTACACGATTTTCTTTTTCAAGTGTTAATTTCTGTTTATGATAAATGGATCTGTGGTTATATAAATGGAAATCAATGGAAGAATCTAGATAGAATTCTTTTCGTATGAAACATCCAATGAAAAATAATAATAAAAAAACCTCTAAGATTGAAATTGGACTGGAAGAAAAAATGTGTTCATTGGTTTGAATCGGTCTCACTGAAAATGTGTAATTTTTGTCATACTGATCATTTGTGTCAGTTCCCGTCACGCGTCCTACCACAGCTATTCCTTATCATTTCTATTGATTTTTTTTTCATCCAAGGAAACCAATTTTGTGCTTCTTAAAGCATCAGGACTTTCTCATAAACAGCATTATTTCAGTTAGATGGGGAACGGTTTTAACAACAACAAAAAAGGTTGTGAATCACCAGAGCAAATGAATAGATCATAGTATGAATACAGATTGTAAATTAGAAAATTAATTACGTCCTGAATAATTACTATTTCTCTCCCCTGTAACCTAAGATTTTGTAGCCAAAGAGTCAGTACATATGAAGCTAAGGATAAAAGACAGGTAGGCAGATTGATTAGGTAGAGAGTTGGAAATCTATGATGTGATGGAACCTCCCAGTTAAAATACAAGCTAGCATAGTAGTAAACTGGATACTGAAAAACATTCCACTCCCTCCAGGGAATGCAGAGTAGTAATTCAAGTCATTCTTCACGTCATTGAACAGGTCATCGTTTTCATAATTAAATCAGTGCAGGTGGGAAAATAAGTAAATGAAAGACTCACTAATTATCATTATTACTGATAACTCTGCAGTTATAAATGTAACTTGCAGTTGTATGCTATTTTTCATTAATACATGTATTAGTTAAACAACACATGAACAGGAGAAGAAGACTTCTTCTCTTTTTAGTGGTGAAATGGAGGCTTTTCCCAAGCCATATGGAACAGCGATGAGCATTTCAGACACACACAAGTTTGTTCTCAGATTAGTTATGGGTAGCTAAATGACCTTTAAGGATACTCTGCAATTGGTTGTTATCATGTGTGTTGGCAAATTTAATCCCATAGCGGTTCTGGAACCCACTGAAGTTCCCGAAAATCCAATACCCTATTAAATAGATTTTTCAATCGACATTTTCGATTTCTCGATAGTTGCTTTCGATTTCCAATTTAAAATTTTTGTTTTTCGATAGACATTTTTACATTTTCCAATGGTATTTTTGAGTGTTTTTCATTTTCAGTTTCTGATAAACGTTCTGAGTTTTTAATTTTTAAAAAAAATACATTGGATCTGTGGATTTTCGAAAACCGGCAATTCCGAATCAAAAACAGGTTCTTTCAAACCGGAATCATCACTTAACAAGGACAAAAAAATAAGCTAGGTCTTCACAACAGGGAGTACATATATAGTGTTCAGCTCCCCTTACTACTGTGTTCTATTTCAGGCAGTGAAGAGTCAGGCCATAGGTGCCAACCTATGAGAGGACAGGCTCTCAAGAAGCACACATCCTCCTGTTGGCAGTGCTTTCACTGGGGAAGGGAGTGGACAGAACTGTTATCCAATTCTACTCAACCCAACCCCCTCTTGTGCTATAAATATTCATAGTCTCAAACATAAAGAATCGTTCCAATCTTCCTGTTAACTTCTGGCTCCATCTGATATGGGTTACACTGCCTCACCCAAAATATCCATAACAGCAAATTCCAAGTGTGAGGGTACAGGCATAGATATGGTGCCAAATGGGTGAGTTTATTCCTTCAGAAGAGTAAAACAGACAGGCAACTTTTCGGGCCCTTAGTCATAGTCTCAAACCGTCTTTCAACTGTTTTTTTTTTCACCTAAAAAAACACCCATCAGTCCACTCTGAAATCGGGGCATGTCCACCCTCAAATCTATATTTTATATTTATCCTAAGATGGCTAAAGGGACCTATAGAACAACCAGTCCTGTAAATTCTGGGTATTGGCTGTTTCTGATGCAGCCTTTTCTGGCTGTGCATGGTGTATATCCAACTCTTAACACGGCGAGAAGGCTGAACCTGCCGGGGATGGATCGGAGTCTGTAGGTTCCTTTAGAAGCATATTAAACATTTAAAATAAAGATTTAATGGACAGTATCACCTTTCTTCTATTGTTTTTCAAAAGTTTTTCCCGTTTTCCTTATTAATATAAACACATTTAAAAGTGAGTATGATGGAAATGAGAAGCGCACGTTGTAATATCTGTATGAAGGCCTATGACAATGTGGGTCATGAAAAGAAATTAATTCTTAAAGGGTAAATAAACAGAATTGCGGTTTACCAACAAAATGAAATAATTTCTAGTAGTAATGATTGAATGATTACATGATGATACCATAGTGACAGGCTATACCAGTGGGTCGAATCAGGCACTCCACATGTGCATGTGCAACCAAGGCATGCTGGGAATTGTAACTCTAAACATCTGGAGTGCCAAGGTTCGACATCACTGGGCTATACTTCTTGCTACTGTCTATACAAGGTAAATAACCTAATGATACCAGATCATTAGGTTGTGGAAAGGTCACAGCTCATTTATTACTTTCAATACATTGCATACTTATCTTATCAAATACTAAATAAGAGAAAAGCATCAGCAGGCTTTGCATTTATCAGCAGCAATTTACCACAGCTGTTTCTTTGGAACATTTACACCAAACCATAGTCAGTCAATGGAGTAACAATTTTTGATCATTATGGGTGGGTAGAAGACAGTCCATGGTTGCTTGAAGATGTGATTGAAAAACTGAAATAGGTTTTTATAGATGATAGAACCTCATTGTCCTGATTAGTTTGGTCACATGGCCAATAAAATGACTTCATCTACCTGATCTTTGTTTTTGCTAAAAATGACCAAAACTGAAACCAAAACTATTAAGTGCAGGAAGGGATTATATATGTAATGCTCTGAAACAAAGAAAAACAAATATTAAACAAGAAAAACCAATGTATTAAATTCGAGATGTAAATATTACTTCAAATGCTTCCTTCCAGCCTTTCTCCTATTACGATCATTTGTTAATTATTTATACTTTGCTCTTTACCGTGATGATTCAGATTAACGATTCCTCTTAACCTATAAAATCACGTGACACATTTCCCAACACTGCTTGCAAGGAGTATCATAGTGTTATATAGCAGGAATATACTGATTACTCACAGAGTGGAAACACACAACAGCATTACACATATACCCAGCTCAGTTTTAATTACTGTGTGCTGCATGGTAATATTTACTGGAAATAAGGTTAATGTTCGGTATTAACAGCTGTCACATAGTTACTACATGGGAGGTTAATTCAATCTATATTTTGGTAGATGGTAAAGGACAGGCATTAAAATACCATAATCTAAAGCATTACATACGCAGTAATATCCCTGGTAATGTTCTGGGTAGAAATTTAGGGCCCAAAATAGTAGTTTGCTAGCTGCTATACCTATCCATGGTGTTGGCCCAGGTTTTACTTAGTATGAAGTATTTCAATTAAAAAAAAGTTTTTTATATAAACTTGTATGCAAACATGTCGGTTTGACTTACTTACCACGGTTTACATTTATTGTTAAGTCCTATTACTCGGTTTGCTGGGCAATACTACAATATTCTATTTCATGGCTTGAGTGTGTACCAAATTAATCTCAGCATAAATAAATGCCAGTCGATCCTCACCAGTAAAAGATACACTTGAAATATATATATATACAAGAATGATTGTGAGCCCTCTAATTTCTCTTATATATATATTCTGGTTGGCCACATCAGACTACAGCAACAGGGTCAGACTGCCTGCGGTGGTACCGGGGGAAATCCCCGGTAGGCCCCTGTCTCAGTGGGCCCTTCAGTGACAGTGACCCAAATGTTAAGATGCCACCTACCTTTATAAAGTGCCCCGGACCGATCCAATCTTTACTCAAGGACCCCGTCTGATGTAAGGGGCCTGTGCAGTGCAGGAGATTGGTGCTTTGCCATCTAAAATCTCATTGGCCGTGGGGGCGCTGTGCAGGGCAGTGCAGGAGATTGGTGCTATGCCATCTTAAATCTCATTGGCCGCGGGGGGCCTGTGCAGTGCAGGAGATTGGTGTTATGCCATCTTAAATCTCATGGCCGTGGGGGCCTGTCCAGTGCAGTGCAGGAGATTGGTGGCTGTGCCGTATTAAATCATCGGTAGTTCAGCACGTTAATGTGCGCACGCACTCACACATGCAATCCCCCAGACCCTGTCAGCGGCTTACTGCTAGAGTCTGAGATTGCCTCCCAAGAAGGAACGGAAAGCCATGATAAGTAAGCTCGTTTTTTTAGTTGCTGGTGGCTAAAGGCTCACAGGTTGGAGTATTTACTAATTACTGTTTATTACAGTATATGGCTCAATATAATGGGGGACATGCAGAATTAAACAGAACTAAACAGATGGTGATTGGAAAGTAAAAGGGACAATTACAAGGCAATACATTTGTTTTTAAAAAGAAATAAGGTGTTGATCTAGTGTGTGTGTGTGTTTTTTTTTCATTATAATAAGACAGCATGTTGTTATATGGAGGGAGGGGGCGAGAGTATGGGGGGGGGTCCGGTTTCCCAGTTTTCTCTACCAGTATCATGAAATTCCCAGGATGCTGTACCAGTCCTGTGACATTCCCATTTGTTTGTACCAGTCCCATAACATTCACAGTTTGATGTTTCAGTCCCATGAAATTCCCAGGATGCTGTACCAGTCCCGTGACATTCCCATTGTGTGTACCAGTCCAAAACATTCACAGTTTGATGTGTTCAGTCCCATGAAATTCCCAGGTTGCTGTACCAGTCTCGTGACATCTGTTTGTGTACCAGTCCTATGAAATACCCAGTTTGCGTGACCCTTGTTTTTGATTGCCTGTTACAGTGTTGGTTGAGTCAATCTGTCTCTCACTATCTGTTTGTTTTTGTGTCTCATATCTGTTTGTCTATGTATCTATATCTCTGCATGTATATTGTCTGTCTGTCTCTCTCCAATCATATACCATTTTCTGTCTGTGTATCTGTTTTAAATCTCTCTCTAGTCTCACAGATGTGCCACCCATTTTACCAGTCTCAGATTGCTAGCCTATTCACCAGTCGCACAGTGCCATCCAGTTCACCAGTCTCATATATTGCCAGTCTATTCACTAGCTTCACATTGCTAGCTTATTCACTAGTACACAGTGCCAGCCTATTCACAGTCTCACAGTGCCAGTCTATTCACTTTTTTCAGTGCTAGCCTATTACTAGTCACACAGTGCCAGCATATCACAAGTCTCATAGATTGCCAGCCTATTCCTTATTATTATTTACAGATTGCAAAATGCCAGCCTATTCAGCAGTCACAGAATGACAAGCAATTCCAATGCTCAGTCTCTTTTTGCTCGGTCTCCTATCTCTATCTATCTAATCTGTCATCAGTCTTTCTTTTTATAGTTTGCCTGTCATCTATCTATCTTACCTATCTATCCTATTGTAATTATTGAGTTCACTTATTTTACAAGGGTATGGTATTGGTTAGATAAATATTATATTTTAACTAACAGTTTCAGAGTTGTAAATCAGGAATAATGATATACTTTATTTGTATGAATGCGTGAGTGGTTGGTGGGCCCCTGTCACAAGATTCCCTGATGGGCCCCAGGTGCCCAGTCTGCACTTACAGCAACATCACTACCCTGGATCACTCAGCTTGGCCATTAATTTTTTTCTTCAGAATATTACATAAACTAAAAAACATATTGGGGTTATTCAATAAAGTTCTTATCGTTTAAAATGGTGCTAATTTTGCCCCAACAATAGATGTTAGCTTTCAAATGTTACATAAGTTCTGATTGGTTGGGGCATAATTAGCATCATTTAAAGGTAAGAACTTTTATTGAATCTCCCTGAAAGTGTGCATCCACCTGTAAAAACAGATGTGTCAATGTTTTATAAACAACAAACAAGAAGGTGTCCATTAATGTAATCACTTTCAATTAACAAAATCCCTTTTAGGTAACAGATCCCATTATGGATGGATGTGTCTCATAGGGTAGTTTGAAATTGGATGGTAGGAACCTACTCATTGCATTTTGGGAAATGTTACAATGCCATTTTTTTTAGTTATTTAAAATAACATCTGTTGGGGGAACATTATAATCAACATAAATGCTCAGTAGATGGCAGTACGTGATTATCCACCGGAAACCAAATTGACAATTATTGTGGACACGGGCTTCCTTAGAAATAGCAAAACTTTGAAACTGAATAAACAAATAAAAAATGAATCCTATTGCCACTACCAAGAGGTCTTTAAGAGCACAACAAGAGTTTGCTTGCAGAAGTTCAGTTAGGTGAAATATTTGTTTACCTAAATGCAGGGATGTGACTACGCATATTGGGATTAGATAAGTCACTGGTTAATGCAATGAGACATCTACTAAATCATTACAGAAGGCAAGAATGCGAAGACATTTTAAATAGCAAATCAATGACTGAAACTAGTTCAGTTTTTCTGTAGTTTTATCTTTTAAAATGTAATTTAAAATGACACCTTTAGCATTCTATTCCAGAAATAGAGATGGCCAAACTCACTGAAATTTGTTCCATTGCATGTACGCGGATTTTGGAAAAAATACCAAAAATCTGCAACTGGACCTATAAAGTGAATGGGTTAAAAAATCCAAAAAACTGCTTAAAATGAGGGATAAATAGAAATGGTAACTTACTGAATTGGTTCAGGGCCCTGGGAAAGGTCAGGGGACAAAAAAAACTTATCTTGTACCGGAAACTTCATGTGCTTCCTGTTTGGCATTCTGCCAGTATTTTAGAGATTTCAAAAAATTTTTGAAGATTTTCAATTCTGTAAATTTAAAATTTCTAGAAATATCATAAATTTCCAATTTTAAATTCAAAAATTCAAAGGTTGGAGTATTTTTGAAAACAGTTCTCAGTACGGAAAACAACGAAAAAGTCAGAAATACGCAAAGTCTTCATTCCAGTGGATCTATGAAATCTTTGAACTGGGTTCGGGTTCTATATTACCCAAGAAATTAATACTTTTTTTGAGGGTAAAACCAGAACAATGCATAAAGTACAGTTGCTAAGGTCATGGTTTAAGCCTTGATCATAGAATTGCCTTTTATTATGGTATTATGAGTAGAGAGATAAATATTCATTAGAGTAAAAAAAAATCCTTTATCAGACAAAGGAGACTTAGGGCCCTATTTATAAACGCGCAGTAACGCAATTTAGCGTTACCGCACGTTATTGACAATATAGGAGCGCTTCTGTAAATGTACGCCGTGGTCGTACATTTACGCCAAATGTTTATAATTAACAAAGTTTGGTCGTAGAATACCATGTGGTAGTAAAGTACTGCAATGGTATTCTATGGGGATTGAAATCTACGATCGCGTTATCGTAGATTTATGATCAGCATCAGTAATTTATGATCATTATCGCTAAATTAATGACTGTTAAACCAATTGAAATTACCGATCGTTCTAACAATCCTTAAAGTGATCGTTAAAGGTGCGGTATTGCTAAAAAGCGATACAACACCTTTATGAATATGGCCCTAAATATAGTAACTAATATGAAACAAACTATAATAATGGAAAGGAAGTGAAATGCACAGAACACACAGGGTTTTAACATGATGACGGATTATATAATTCAGTAACACACAGGGGTAAGCTTTAACTATGACATGTTAGAGATTACCTAGTAGGATATAAGTTAAGCTAATACATAGTTCAGCTTTGAATTACTGATAATGTGATACACTATGGTACACTGATTTAATTGCAAAAAAAAAATCCAAAAATATAAAAATTTGACAAAGAACCACACCCTTGCCAGGGAAAAGCTAAAAAAAGAGACATTGTATTGGGCACTACTCTACTGTCCTTCTGCATTAGGGTACTTTGGTCAAATGAGCCTGGCATTTGAGCCTGCCCATACTCAATGAGTTCAATAAGTTGGCCAAATTATTAAAATCCAACCACTATGCCAAGACTGCTTTCTATACTGGGTCCTAACGTACTGGTACTTGCCTTATTGGTTGTATAAGCTTCTTCTGTGTGGTTGTTGTTGAAGCTGACTCTCTTTTTAAAGAACTTTTCACAAGTGACACATGACCTATCTTTAGGTGGAGTTAGGCCCTCTGGTCACAGTGGGAAGGAGAGTTCTGGTTTCCACCCACAAGGTTTACTGGAAGAGGTATGTGGCGTTAAATGGACCTACTTGTGTACTAAGTATAAAGAAGGACACTAGATGTGCACTGTAAGAAAGCTCCAGGATGAAACATGTCCGTTGGCTGGTCTCCTCCACTATGGGCCACCAGGTTTAGTATCTGTGTGCTTTGGGTATAAATACCCATGATGCTGAGTTATGTGATTTGCTGTAGATCCTTATACTATGCTTACCTGCATATGTAATATATTGCCTGATGTTTTAGAATATGTGTGTGTTTATATTTTTAGATATATCCCTTGTGTAAAATATGGATTTTCAAGTTTTATATCATTTTAAAATATGACAGACAGATTCTTAAGATTCTCTCTGTCATTTTTAAAGATCAGGCTAAGCACAGTCCTGAGCTTTCTCCTTATGTAAAGTATAGGGAAAACGTTTTGAACTGCTACATTTCCTTTAGTCGTGGCTGAATCCCATACTTAAGAGAGGGGACTGATCATGACCAAGAGAAATTTTCCATCAGGTCCAAATGGCCCCTCAGGTAAACATTCGGTGGCCTCGGGAACGCACGTTCCCTTATCGTTAGGTAAGTGTGTACCCAGCTTAAGACTTGGAATTCTAATACACAAATGATTTGTTTTGTGCAGTCTTTAATTTTCTATACAATATTCATCTATCTATCTATCTATCTATCTATCTATCTATCTATCTATCTATCTATTCCTATCATCTATCTATTAAAATGGAATACAGATAGCAGAACAAAGCAAGTTTAGCCCCAAAATGTTTTTGAACATACCAATAGTAAAAAAGATGAGGCTGAGAATGTTGGGGCCATTAAATAATGGGGCAGAGATGGTTACAGAGGAGCCAAGAAGGCAATGTGCTAAACCATTTTTTTTCAATTCTTTTTTTTTAGATTCTGGCATAGCAGTAGATGTGGTATACTTGGATTTTGCTAAAGCTTTTGATACTGTGCCACATAAGCGACTAATGATAAAGTGAGGACCGTTGACTTTGTAACATGGATAGAGAATTGGTTATGGATCGCCAACAGAGAGTGGTGGTAAATGGAGCTACATCTATGTGGGCTAAAGTTCTAAGTGGAGTGCATCAGGATTCCATACTGGGGCCACTTCTTTTTAATCTGTTATAAATGACTTAAAAGGGGGCATTGAGAGCAGAGTTCTGTGTTTGCTGATGACACTAAACTATGCAGAGCTTTGGAAACTTCGAATGATGTGCAATTGCTGGAAGCAGACCTAGACAGATTATCAAAATGGGCAGCAGAAAGGCAGATGAGATTCAATGTTGATAAAAATGGAAGATGATGCATTTAGGGTTAACAATCTTTGTGCCTCATACACCATAAATAACTGTGTTAAATGAACCTCAACTGGAAAAAGATTTGGGGGTTCTGGTAGATAACAGACTTAGTGTAGAAAACAATGACAGGCAGCAATGGCTAGAGCTAGCAAGATATTTGTCTAGTACTAGAAGGGAATAGTACAAGAAAAAAAAACATTATACTCTTTCTTTACAAGGCACTGGTAAGACCTCATTTGGAATATGCAGTGCAGTTTTGGAATCCCATATATAAAAGTGATATCTTGGAAATGGAAGCAGTTCAGAGAAGGGCAACTAAATAATAAAGGGAATGGAGAGGCTTGACTATGCAGGCAGATTAGACACGTTAGGGCGGTTTATATAGAGAAGCAACGTTTGCGTGGGGATATGATCACTTTATACAAATATATTAATGGGCCATACAATAAACTCTCTGGTGCTTGTTTTCTAATCAGTCAATTCAGAGGACACGTGGACATCCTTAAGGTTGGAAGACAGAAATTTTATCTTCAGGTTAGGAAAGGTTTCTTTACAGTGAGAACAGTGGAAACTGTGGAACGTCTTCCAGCAGATGTGGTAAGGCAAGTTCATTGAATAACTTTAAAGTGGCTAGATAATTTCTAAAGCTAAAATATTGAGAATTACTGTATAATACATATACTGTAGTTCTGGTTGTACAGGGATACTATATAAATGAGAATTACTGGTAATAATACATATACTGTAGTTCTGGTTGGTACGGCGGATACTATAATATTAAAAATTACTGGTATTAATTCTATACTGCAGTTTTGGTTGATCCAGGGATACTTGGAGTCAGGAAGGAATTTTTCCCCTTTTTTAGCTGTTTTATTTTGCCTTCCTCTGGATAAACTGTTAGGTAGGGTTAAAAAGGAGGGTGAAAAGGTTGATCTTGATGACGCATGTCTTTATTCAACCTCAACTACTATGTACTATGTTACAAAAAACAGCCTAGTACAGTAGCTTATCTTCAGTGTTAGAAAAAAATGCAGAACATAACTGTATAAGACAGTTTGACAGAAACTGTCAAACTTGCATTTAATATTATTGCAATTGGATATTGGATATTGCATTAAATATTGATTACGAAAGCATTTTAAGGTGGCAAATTTCTCTCTCTCTCTCTCTCTCTCTTCTCTCTCTCTCTCTCTCTCTCTCTATATATATATATATATATATATAATCAACAACAACAACAGCAAATTATAGGTCAGTGATTAAAGCAGTATGATAACTTAGTGATGTACATGACACTTATGAAAGTACAAGTCTGAATTATCCTGACATCTCTAAGTAAAAGCAATTAAGTGTTTCAGTTAGACAAGCAGTGTTCTGTTAGTACAGCAAGCTATGATTAATAGAAGCCACATGATTTGTCAGTCAGAGACCCAAATTGGATTTTTGGAACATGACTGTGTGCTAAGCAAGGCTTATGTCTATGTATGAACTTACTTGAGATTTAGGAATGACACATGAATTTAAATCAGACAGTTATGGTTGTTTTCCCATCCAGAAAAAACAACCACATTCAAATAAAGAAGGGAATCAGGATCATTTTACAGATAAGTATTGTGGATATAGAGAGGGAGGAATTACAATTAATTTCTAGACAATACTATGCATATACAGTGCTGTAATATTACAGAGAGGAATTACAATTAATTTATTGACAATATTTTGCTATATAGTGTTGTATATACATATAGAGGGAGGAATTACAATTCATATATAGACAATACTGTGCATATACAGTGCTGTATGTATACAGAGAAAGGAATTGCAATTCATTTCTAAACAATACTGTGCATATACAGTGCTGTATATGTACATAGGGAGTGATTACAATTCATTTCATGACAATACTGTGCATATACAGTGCTGTATATATGCAGAGAGAGGAATTACAATTTCTAGACAATACTGTGCATATACAGTGCTGTATATATACAGAGAAAGGAATTGCAATTCATTTCTAAACAATACTGTGCATATACAGTGCTGTATATATACAGAGAGAGGAATTACAATTTCTTGACAATACTGTGCATATACAGTGCTGTATATATACAGAGAGAGAAGTTACAATTTCTAGACAATACTGTGCATATACAGTGCTGTATATATACAGAGAGAGAAGTTACAATTTCTAGACAATACTGTGCATATACAGTGCTGTATATATACAGAGAGAGAAGTTACAATTTCTAGACAATACTGTGCATATACAGTGCTGTATATATACAGAGAGAGAAGTTACAATTTCTAGACAATACTGTCAATACAGTGCTGTATATATACGAGAGAGGAATTACAATTTCTTGACAATATGTGCATATACAGTGCGTATATATACAGAGAGAGGAATTACATTTCTAACAATACTGGCATATACAGTGCTGTATATATCAGAGAGAGAGTTACAATTTCTAGACAATACTGTGATTACAGTGCTGTATATATACAGAGAGAGAAGTTACAATTTCTAGACAATACTGTGCATATACAGTGCTGTATATAACAAGAGAGAGGAATTACAATTTCTTAACAATACTGTGCAATACAGTGCTGTATATGTACTAGGGAGGGAATTACAATCCATTTCTTGACAATACGTGCATATACAGTGCTGTATGTACATAGGGGGGAATTACAATCATTTTCTAAAATACTGTGCATATACCAGTGCTGTATATGTACGGGGGATTACAATTCATTTCATGACAATACTGTGCATTACAGTGCTGTATATATGCAGAGAGAGGAATTACAATTTCTAGCAATACTGTGCATATACAGTGCTGTATATATACAGAGAAAGAATGCAATTCATTTCTAAACAATACTGTGCATTCAGTGTGTATATATAGCGAGAGGGAATTACAATTCTCGACAATACTGTGCATATACAGTGCTGTATATATACAGAGAGAGAAGTTACAATTTCTAGACAATACTGTGCATATACACGTGCTGTATATTCAGAGAGAGAGAGTTACAATTTCTAGACAATACTGTTCATATACAGTGCTGTATATATACAGAGAGAGAGTTACAATTTCTAGACAATACTGTGCAAATACAGTGCTGATATATACAGAGAAGGAATTACAATTTCTTGACAATACTGTGCATATACAGTGCTGTATATATACAGAGAGAGAAGTTACAATTTCTAGACAATACTGTGCAATACCGTGCTGTATATATACAGAGAGAGAAGTTACAATTTCTAGACAATACTGTGCATATACAGTGCTGTATATATACAGAGAGAGAAGTTACAATTTGTAGACCATACTGTGCATATACAGTGCTGTATATAACAGAGAGAGGAATTACATTTCTTAACAATACTGTGCATACAGTGCTGTATATTAACAGAGAGAGGAATTACAATCCATTCTTGACAATACTGTGCATATACAGTGCTGTATATGTACATAGGGGGAATTACAATTCATTTCTACAATACTGTGCATTACAGTGCTGTATATGTACATAGGGAGGAATTACAATCCATTTCTTGACAATACTGTGCATATACAGTGCTGTATATGTACATAGGGGGAATTACATTCATTTCTAACAATACTGTGATACAGTGCTTGTATATGTACATAGGGAGGAATTACAATCCATTTCTTTGACAATACGTGTGCATATACAGTGCTGATATTACATAGGGGGAATACAGCACTGTATATGCACAGTATTGTCATGAAATGAATTGTAATCCCCCCTATGTACATATACAGCACTGTATATGCACAGTATTGTCAAGAAATGGATTGTAATTCTCCCTATGTACATATACAGCACTGTATATGCACATATTGTTAGAAAATGAATTGTAATTCCCCCTATGTCATATCAGCACTGTTATGCACAGTATTGTCAAGAATGGATTGTAATTCCTCTCTCGTATATTACAGCACTGTATATGCACAGTATTGTTAAGAAATTGTAATTCCTCTCTCTCGTATATAACAGCACTGTATGCACAGTATTGTCATAACAAATTGTAACTTCTCTCTCTGTATATATACAGCACTGTATAGGCACATTGTATTGTCTAGAAATTGTAACTCTCTCTCTGTATATATACAGCACTGTATATGCACAGTATTGCTAGAAATTGTAACTTCTCTCTCGTATAATACAGCACTGTATATGCACAGTATTGTCAAGAAATTGTAATTCCTCCTCTGTATATATACAGCACTGTATTTGCACATATTGTCTGAAATTGTAACTCTCTCTCTTGTATATATACAGCACTGTATATGCACAGTATGTCTAGAATTGTAACTTCTCTCTCTGTATATATACAGCACTGTATATGCACAGTATTGTCTAGAAATTGTAACTCTCTCTCTCTGTATATATACAGCACTGTATATGCACAGTATTGTCGAGAATTGTAATTCCTCTCTTGCATTATATACAGCCACTGTGTATGAGCACGTATTGTTTAGAAATGAATTGCAATTCCTTTCTCTGTATATATACAGCACTGTATATGCACAGTATTGTCTAGAAATTGTAATTCCTCTCTCTGCATATATACAGCACTGTATATGCACAGTATTGTCATGAAATGAATTGTAATCCCCCCTATGTACATATACAGCACTGTATATGCACAGTATTGTTAGAAATGAATTGTAATTCCCCCCTATTACTATACAGCACTGTATATGCACAGTATTGTCAAGAAATGGATTGTAATCCCTCCCTATGTACATATACAGCACTGTATATGCACAGTATTGTTAAGAAATTGTAATTCCTCTCTCTGTATATATACGCACTGTATATGCACAGTATTGTCTAGAAATTGTAATCTTCTCTCTCTGTATATATACAGCACTGATGCACAGTATTGTCTAGAAATTGTAACTTCTCTCTCTGTATATATACCACTGTATATGCACAGTATTGTTTAGAAATTGTAATTCCTCTCTGTATATATACAGCACTGTATATGCACAATATTGTCAAAATTGTAATTCCTCTCTCTGTATATATACAGCAACTGGTATTTGCCACAGTATTGTCTAGAAATTGTAACTTCTCTCTCTGTAATATACAAGCACTGTATATGCACAGTATTGTCTAGAAATTGTAACTTCTCTCTCTGTATATATACAGCACTGTATATGCACAGTATTGTTAAGAAATTGTAATTCCTCTCTCTGTATATATACAGCACTGTATATGCACAGTATTGTCTACAAATTGTAACTTCTCTCTCTGTATATATACAGCACTGTATATGCACACTAAATGGGTTCTAGCTTTTGTAGCTGGATCATGTACCTAGATATTACTACTGTACATAATGAACATGGTCTGTAAAATAGAGTTTGATTCACAGTTTTCAAACTAACCCTGGTTTCGATTTTGGAAAAGCCGTTCTAAAATTTTGAATTTCAGAAGTAAAAAAGTGGTACAAAAAATTTAGTCGAAAAATACAATATTCACGGTAAAAAAGATGAGTTGTACTGTAGCTACAGTATCTGCTTTTGCCAGTAAGGATTAGAATCTATAGTATACATAGAATCTATTCAGGCCTCATTACAATTTAACTTTATTTCTCCTATGGTAAATACCTTGAGGTGGAAACCAGAAATAATGATATTTGCAGAGTTGATCATTCTCTTACAGTGTTGTGTTTCATCTATTAAAGGAACTGTAAACCTAAAAAATAAGTGTTTGCCAATCGTTCTATTATTCACAGGGAGGTGAGAACGCTTTATTTTACCTCCCTGTGAATAATAGTTTACTCAGGGGACACAGCGGACGACCTTACCCTGGGCTCCACTAGCTCCCTTCTGAACTGACAGCCGCGTTTCCGTCTCCCGACACGCGCCTATTCTATGTGCACCATAAACAGATGAGAGTGATCGGGAGAGCAGGACAGCGCGGCTGTCAGTTCAGAAGGACCTGCGATTGGAGCCAGGTAAGGTAAGTTCCAGGTCCCCTGAGCAACTATTATTCACAGGAGGTGAGAATGAATAAGTGTTCTCACCTCCCTTGATAATGAAATGATTGGCAAACAATTATTTTTTATGTTTACAGTTCCTTTAAGTCATTTTAGAGAGCTCCCTCTGCTTCCTTTGCCATCTTTTTCCTTTCCTTTAATTCAACTTTTTTCTCCATGATGTCTAATGACATTGCAACCCTTTGCACTTCAGATTACTCTTTTATGGACAGGTTCTGATTATAAATAGATATTTTTCTGCTTTTATTGATTTTTCCATCAATTTTCACCACAGAAAAATAGGTGCAAATTATTTTCTGCATATTTGGAATTATTGCATGTTCCTCCAGAACGGCAGTTGGTAAATACAGCTTTTTATATAGAAATAAAATTTGCTGCTTGGCTCTTACATTTACCCTAAATTTTGCTATGTTCCATAGCCTTATCATAAAAAAATGTAAAATGTTCACAAGAAGTTTGTAACAATGGTAGTTTTTTTCATGGAACAACTTGATTTTTTTTACTTTTTTCTCCATACATAAAGTTTTGTGGTGCAAAAATATTGCTTCCTGCGTATCTGTTTTTAATTCTTGTCCTATTAAGGACATCTCTGCACCTCCCCCATGAATAGTGACAGCTAACTACCACTAGTCCTAATCTCTGGGTACTTTATAGATCATCTGAACAGTTACTTAAGGGCAACTGTGGTCTCCAAACAAGTTAGGGTTAATGAAAGCCTGCAGTATTTTTTATAATGAGTAAGCAATCACATCTCTGGGTACGCCTGAGAAATGACATTGGGGTGAATGTTCAACTTCCTGCTTTCAGTATGTTGAGGGACATCACCTTATCGTCTGCACGCCCCTCTCACCCAGGGAGAAGCATGCTCAGTAAAGACTTAATGCTGGGGAATCATGAAGTACCTGGGGAAAAAATCGAGAAGGGGAGCCTATTAATGAAGGCAGCTGGTCAAATGACTACAAGCTGGTCACATGGATGAAAAAGGAAGTGAGGTTCAAGCAGGAAGTAATATTGCCAAACCTTTCCAGAATAACTTCTCACATATTTTATCTAGAGAGTGATTAGGTTTTATTTTGAAAGTACGATCGAAGGCTTCTTATAATTCTTACTATTGGAAGACTTGAGACCAGAGTTACCCTTTAAAGTTTCCCCCACTGGCCGGCTCCTCTTTTGCCTTCTGATAGCAGTTAGGACGTGGCTGGCCAATAGAAGATGCACCTTTATACTGAGAAGCATGCCATCCCATTGGTCCTATTGCGGAGTCAGTGTCAGGGGAGGAGGATGGGAGTGGCAGTCATTCTGTAGTTCTGACATTTTCTGGAGTGTCGGCTAAGGTCAGTGTGGATATCTGTATTTACCAGTCAGTCACTGTGGGCATTTTGTAACAGTCACTGTGGCCATACCTATATCAGTCACTCTGGGAATATATACAGTCACTCTGGGGCATCTATACGAGTCTTTCTGGGTATTTTTATACCAGTCTCTGTGGGGATCATATACCAATCACTGTGGGCATCATATACCAGTCAATGTGGCCATCTTTTCCCATCACTGTGGCCATCTTATATCGGTCACTGTGGGCCTCAAATACCAGTCACTGGGGCAGTATTTACCAGTCACTGTGAGCATCTTATACCAGTCACTGTAGGCATCATATATAAGAGGGGCCACCATCTGCCATTGACAGCAGTAAATGTGTCATCCTTGGCGGCATATAGTTGGAATCTGTGAGAAACTGGCAGATTAAAGCAATTTTTAAGGAGATTCGGACAGATTGAAAGCAATATCTAAGATCTTTTGAGCCTTGTGACATATTGAGCCTAAAACATATGAAATCTATATATTCAAGGTTGTGTAGCAGTTCATTAAAGACATGTATTGATACCATTTAAAATACATGCAGCATGGCTGAATTATTGTTGTTTAAAGGGTATCTCCCACCCCCAAAATAAATTTTTGCTGTATTGCTGAGCACCCCACCCCCAACCCATATATTTATTAGGTAAAAAAACCCCAGGAATCGACTTACCATCCTTCCTTCCCTCAGCTCTCTGGCTCTATTGCTACTCTGAATGTAGCAATAGGGGCTTGACCGGCAGGCAGCCAGATCTGTGATTGGCTGAGAGGGAACAAATCTTGGTAAGTCTATTTCTGCAGGCGGATAACCTTGGGCAAAAGGGGGAAATTTCCTGTCCTGGCCCCACTTACTCCAGTGATTGCACAGGCTCTGCAATGTAGATCAGTAGGTAAATCTGTGGCACTCAGAGCCTTGAACACGGATGTACAGCAGGATTTATACCCAAACTCTCTCTGCTTTTGCACAGCAAATTCCAGGAAGGGAGGGGGAGTACAGTCAATTGAGAGGGAAGACAGCTCCTACCCTTCAGTTTAGGATTTTGAAGAGGCACTACAGGAGAACCATAAGGAGCGGGGATGTAAGTAAGATTTTTTTAAAAGGGGAACTAAAGTCTCAGACAACACTATCCCAATAGACAGAGGCACATTCACAACATACAACAAGCTGTTGTCTCACCTTTTCCTTTGCTGTGGCAATTACCTTATTGCCAAGAGATCCTCTCTCTCTCCCTGACACAGAACAGGATTTCAGTTTTTTGTTTCAAACACATTCAAGGCTCCTGTCCTCAATGATATAATCCTTTACTTTTATACAAAAAGAAAAGTTTCTTTGCAGTGTATTTCAAAGATAACATGGATGTAAGAAACGGAAATACTTACCATTTCGGTTAAAAATAAAGTAAGTCTGGGAATAGAACCTGCAACTTGTACATTTACTCAAAAAAGCAGAAGAGAAAGCAACAAAATCCTAAGAGGACATGATTTACGAGCCAATCAACATTACAAGTCCTAAAACACATATGCTATGAAAAACTGAAATAAAATTTCCTCGATGTACAGTTGAAGTAGATAATCAGACTTTACGTACCAACACTGTACCGAAGGAAACAGAGCGAATAAACCTGCTACCAGTAATAGCTAGTATAATCCTAGAGTATTCGCAAGCATTCCACAGAGTTAGTTCAAGGAGGGCAAGCGGATATGCTAGACCGAAATTAATAATATATGGAAGCAGCAGGTAATAACCAAGAGGTTCCTTGAAAAGGGATACGATCTTCAGATCAATACGAAAACTAGAGACAAGTAAATATAACAAGAGAGATGATTTATTATAAATAGAGATCCGAGAGAGAAAAAACTAGTGAGACAGTATTGTGACACATATACAGATGAGAGCAAAATATATTGAAAAGGTCATAATAAAGTACTGGGGCTACTACAACAAGATCCCCAATATGGGAGAGTTTTCTCGGAAAACCCATCTTCAGTTAATAAAAGAGGCAGGTGTTATTAAAGACATTTATGTCATTGATATCGCACACACGCATGCATGTCATGTAACTGCTGTAACTCATTTGCGTGGGAATAGTGTGCCATCCCACAAAAGGCATAAGATTGGAATTAAAATATTTGCAACTTGTGTAATAACACATGTAGTTTATTGATTAAATGCCCTTGCGTGTAAGGGGTATGTGGGGCCAGACCATGTTGAGTGTAAAAGTGCGTATCAGGAACACACAGAACGTAATAGAAATTTACACCACAGGGGGAGATATGACACGTCAGTCTCCAGACTTTCATGAGCAAAAAAAAACACCAGTGTCCCAGCTAAAATGGTGTGTGTTAGACATAGCCAAGAGACAAAAGAGGAACGGAACATCAAAAACTTGTTATTAAAACAGCAATCTGGATTAAAAGACTAGACACACTCACACTAAATGGGTTGAATGATTCGTGGTAATTAAACCTTTTTTAAAAGAGAACAAGTATCCCATTTGCCAAAGATTTGATCCTAACCGGATTTTGATCCTGTAGACATTAGACGTAATCAATGGAGATTCATTGGACTATAATAAAAATCCCTTTAACAAACAAATATATGGACACCCATTTGAACCCATTATTGCATTTTGGAAAACCCATTCAGTGTAACTAGGCTTTTGTTAGAACTACTCCTGCGATATATGAAAAACTCATATGTGATGGTAAAATGAACAAGAGTATGAGCAATATAAAATTGCTCTGTAACATTGAATAAGTAGTTAAGGAGTGTATAAAAAATCAGCAGGGAAACAGGGAATCTAATACAAGTAAAATAGGAAAGGTATTAGAAATAAATAAAGTGTACTAACAGGGTTGTTAAATAAAAGTTCTTATCGTTTAAAATGGTGCTAATTTTGGCCCCAACAATCAATCTTATTACATTTGAAAGCTAACATCTGATTGGTTGGGGCAAAATTAGCACCATTTAACGATCGAAATTATTAATAACCCTGTATGTATGTGTGATGGAAAACTATCGGGTTATTCAATAAAAGTTCAATAAATCTTAAATGTGCTAATTTTGCCCCAACCAATCGATGTTAGATTTCAAATGTTAAATAAGTTACTGATTGGCTGGGGCAAATTTAGCACCATTAACGATAAGAACTTTTACTGAAACCCTGATTGTTTCTTTATATGATTTGTTGGTAGGCACTGGTTGTGCAGTTCCATGGAGATGTATTCTCCATAGAAATGATAATTAACTAAAGATATATAAGCAAACTCTTTTAAAAATTTAAACACTTTTATACACATTTTTTTACCTACACCCGGATATGCACTTTATGAGATTGTCTTTTTTAAGGTTAAAATATATTAAACAGTGATCACAATGATAAAGTATATTAAATGCAATGCTCTACACTATTTTGATGTACTTTTATGTCATCACACTTTACTTTTTTAGAATTTTGATGTGTGTGAATTTATCAACTGTGTTTTGATCACCCTAATTGTTAATTACCACTGTTATGTAATTGGGAGGGGGACTATTTTGTATGATTTATAAAGGAGCATGTGGCTCCAAAACAGGTGCCTAATACACATTTAAAGTTTGATGCCAGTTCATGTTTCACTGCCTGTGGTCTCGTCTAAAAATTGTCTTACAATGCACTGTACCACTAAAGACGGAGTGGAGTAGACTTGCAGCCTGAAAAAAAATCAAAAATCGTAAGTATCTACATTCGGTTACGACTGTGATATTGAACTTGTGATCTCTAAACTGTATGTTTTAAAAGGGTATCTCCACTGAGGAAAAGCATTTTTTGGGGGGTTTTATTTTAATGTACACCATCCCCCAACCCTCCCCCCTACCTTTTTCCCCCAGAATTCTGGACTGAATACGATGGATGTGTATACCGTACCACCTGTCAACCTGCCTTCCCTTTCCGAGCTGACCCCTTAAGACTCCATACCTCTCCAATAATATACCTTGACACTGACTTTTGGATCAAAAAGGGGTCCACAGCTCTATTAACAAATCTTTACAGAATAAACCATTTTCTTATTAAATAATTAATTAAATTAACATTGCATTACCAAAAAAACATTAACCAGTGAACCATTTAAACATTAACCATTTAAAACTGTCTGTGAGTGGTTCACTGGAAGCTACCGTTGAATTTGCTCACCATAGCTACACCGACTCATGAGCACCTTTCGGCTATGCCGACACCATACTCTAAGTCCAACCAGGATATTCAGGAGCTGCCACCCCTGGGGTAGTCCACCCTTTCCACACCACAGCCAGCTTCCAGTGACCAATTGCATTAAAAGGGAGACCTGACACCTTAGGACTGCCTGTTCCCCCAAACTGCCCAGGCTGCTTTTATTTCCGTCCCCTAGGTCAAAATTAAACATGTCCATACCTATTTCAGTGAGATGAACCCCATCTTTTGCAAACCATCCCGATTTTTCCAACTCGAAGTCCTGTGGCTGATCACCTTTCCCCCATTCCTGATTAGAATTTATTAACTGCCCTGTTTATTTTTATTCTGGTTTCTGACACTGCTTTTGTATGACCTTGGCCTTCCCTCCAATGTAGTCGGGTCTTAATTTCCGACCAATCACCCGCATTGCCGGAACGCCGACCATTGTCGTAACAGATCACATTTTATGTCCATCTCAGGACTCTGCTAGGCATGAACATAAGTCATTTCCCCCTAGGTGTATCCAAAGGATATTAGGGGGGCCATGGAGCCTGACCCTTTCTAGAAATTGGGGTAACAGATGCGCCATAGCATGCCCCTGCGCCCTAACCAGTGAATTGCCAAGGTATTTTTCTTGAAGCCTAATTGTCTGCCCTCCCTCCTGACTACTGCCCTTTTTGCTGCATGGTGGATAAAGGAATGTCCCATAATCCATAGGACATAGGTATCAGTAAGATGTCCTTATGCTGCATCAATGATTTGTGCGGGCGTATGTAAGTACGGAACCTGTCTGATGCCATCTGCCTATTTGTTTTACTAGCTCGTCTCCCAGGCCCCCTGAGTCGCTTTCTGTGGCTGCGCCTATCCTGAATGAGTGTGATCCAAATTTGCTGGGCAGCAGGCTCAGGAGTGCTATGCCTTTTTCAATACCGCGCGATAAACTGGTATCGTGACAGTGCTGTTTTCATCTATGTGCATAAAGAGGGGGCCCTGACCGATGGCCTACATCTTATGAAATTTGTAGGGAGATTATGGGGAGGCTTCGCCCCTGTGGATGATATTCTAACGCATTTTCTTTGCCACCTTGATCCGTTTTTGACCTTGCTAGCCATATCCCTACTTGCGTCCCGTTAGTGCAATGTCTGACATCTGTAAGCCTCCCGTGTCCTTTTTTGATCTAGGCAGAGTTCACTGATGCGGAAGGCTCCAAAGAATGCTATTGTGAAGGCCGCCTTAAACAATCGCTCTTCGAACTTGAAAAACAGATTTCTTTGAGCTTATTTAGCAGTGACCTCAGAATTGCAAATGTGATGGGCCTGCGCTTGTCTTCCTCCCGTGTCCCTTTCCTGTATCCTTTTAATGCTTGTTTTACTACTGCGAGTCCTTTGTCCAGTCGGTTGCGCCCTGCATTTTGAACAGGAAAGACGGGCCTGTCATTCTGTTCGTCGCTTCGCTCCTGACACTCCCTGTTTGTGCATGTTCCACTATCCAAGCGAGTAATGTTTGTCTGTCGTTCTCCCTATGTGATGACACCACTTCTTTTTCATGAGCCCCCATTCTGACCATGTTTTCCGCGTATCTTTCCAAGTGGTGTTGGCCAGGACCTTGTGACAGTGACAGTGACAGTTCCGGGAAAATATTCTGCCCGTTGGCATGACTACAAGCGAAGTTTAAACCTTCCCAGCAGAGACTGTAATGGCGCAAAGGTAGGCTCTTGCAGTGTTTTACCTGAAGGACCAGTGCTTGTAGATCTTTACTTTTTGTGTGGGTAGTCTAAATTCCATTTTGACGGAGTCTAATTAATCCCTAGGAAGCTAGCACTATAGTTGGGCCCTCTGTTTTACGTTGCTAGGGGTATCCCAAACCTATCTGATATCTGCTTCATGGTTTGCAAGAGCACATACATTGTTGGGTCCCCGGTCGCCCCATAAAGGAAATCGTCGAGGTAGTGTAATTACCGACTCGATTCCTGCTTCTAAGCGAAACTACCCATTCCAGGAATGTGCTAAAACTTTCAAAGTGGGAGCATGAAATCGAGCAGCCCATGGGCACGCATTTGTCGACGTAATACATCCCTCTCCATTTGCAACCTAACAGGTGGAAACATTCGGGGTGAACTGGTAGAAGGCGGAAGGCGGACTCAATGTCCGTCTTTGCATCAGTGCTCCCTGTCCTGCTTGCCGTAGTAGTGGACTGCCCTGTCGAAGGACGTTGTAGGTAACTTGCATTTTTTAATTCTTTTTTATGCATCGTTTACCGACACCCCCTGGGGTAGGTATAATGATGTATTAGGCGATATTTTCCCACTTCTTTTTTGGGGACCCAAACCAGCGGGGATACCCTTAGGTTATGTATGGGTGTGGTTTTGAAGGAGGCCTGCCATTCTCCCTGCTTGAATTTCTTTGTTTAGTTTTATTGTCTACTATAGCTGGATATTGTAGTGCCGATCGCAGGTTCTTTGATACTGTTGGGTTTGGGTAGCTTTGAATGGAATGAAAAAACCCTGACTAAAGCCTGTTCAGTAGCATGGCTGCTCGCCGATCTTTATAGATGTTTAGGAAAGGGGCATTGCGCGCACGTTCACTGGTGTCCTCCCCTTTTCCAACTGCCTCTGAGTGTCTGCCCATTTGTCTACCTTTCTGTAGCATCTAGTAAAACTGTGGGTCCCTCCGCATTGCGAAACTTCGTGTTTAAATTTGAAGCCTGACCGAATTTGCATTGTCCCTCGTTGAAGGCCCAGCGAGAAACCCTTTTTTGTTGTTGTACTGCTGAGGGAAGAGGCTGCCACCCTCCCCAGCAGCTCCGTGTGAAAGGGAGTTATGGATGGCCGGTGGGGCACATGAGCTTCAGCCAGAGGCCCATGTCCCTGTGGTCCCACTGAATCCCTGAATGACGGCTTTTCGCTGGTGTGAAATTGCTCGTCATATTTTAGCCACGCTAGCCCGCCAAACGTTTTATATGATGTTCGAATATCCATCTAAATAGCAAAACAAAGCGGGGCATTCGCGGGCGATTTCTCACCTAGTACGCTACCGAATATGATAAAAGGCCTGCAGCCAGTTGTGGAGAAAGTTCTCGGAATGAGCCGCACCCTTCTAGCCTCTTCGTCCTCCCTCTTTGATTCTTCCTGTTTTGTTTTCTCTCTGCCTGTACCCTGTTGTGGGTAGTAGAGTGAAAAAGTCTACGTACTGCCCTTTCCATATACGCTCCCGTATTATCGGTTTTAAATTAGTACCTAGAAGGCCCTCAAAGCACAGGTAGTTGCTCCTTTTGATGATCTGACAGTCTGTCCTTATTCATGCCTAATCTGTCTTCCTGTCCATTGCCTTGTTCCATTATTGCACTGCTCGCTGCGGCTGCCTCTGACCCTGTTGTGCCACTATTTGCCCTAAGTTGCCCCGGCGCTACTAGTTGCCGGGGCACTGTCCCCTACCTGTGTGCTACTCGTCCTGATGTGACCCAGCCTGTGTGGTCAGCTTCCATCTGTTGCTGACCTCCTGCGCCTGTGTCAATCACTTTTTCCCTGTCCTGGCGCAATTTTGTTTCCCATGACTTCATAAGCTCCCTCAATCCCCCCAAAAATTCCCCAACCTATTTTCATTTGGATCTGTTGTTAGGGGTGAGCTGATTGGTTTCGTATGTGTATTGTGTGGTGCAGTGCATAGACCCCCGTTAGGGGACCTCACCGATAAGCTGGTCAGCTCTTGCGGTGCCAACTGCCGTGGGGGACCCCTGACGCTGCTGCTGGATATGGTACTTGCACAACGACTCCTACGGCTGGGCTGGTGTCCTCCTGCTGGAAACCTGGCTTACTCTCCTCCTTGCGGTCCTCTTGCGGTGATGTTCTCTGTGATGAAGTTGTCTTCGATGTAGTCCTCTCGTTGAGTCGAACCGCTGCAATGGCGTGGAAGCCGTGGCCCTGTAGCTGTATGCAAAGATCCCTCCCTGCTCTCTCCTGGTCGCTTCTGTGAGATGAGCAGGGGGATCGTTCTTCAGTGCCAGTGCAGCCTTTGTATTCCGCTGTCTCCTCTGGTGTGTGGTGCCATTGGGTTGGGAATCAGCAACCCTGCTGATACCCTTCGCATGTGAAATTCTGTGCTAAGGTGGGTCGTTCTTGGTGCTGTGGCTGGGGGGGTGGTGGGTTGTCCCTTCCTGTTGGTTAGCAGGGGCGGTGTTTGGCCCCGCTCCCTTCAGGGCTCCTGTTGGCTGGGGGCGGTGCGGATCTTTCCTGGTGTGGGGGGGGGGCGGCGTTATCCCTATCTTCTTTCTTCTTCCGGCGCCTGCTGTGACGTCACTGCTCGTCGCTGTGTTCCCGATGCCCTTACTCCGGCGCTTGTCTCTGACGTCACTGCTCCGTCGCTTGTTCCCAATGCCTACTCTGGCGCCTGACGCTGACGTCATCTCTTTCCGTCCTCTTCTCGCGAGATCCCTTGCCGCTCCTGGTTGCCGGGCTTGGATGGGCCTACCACTGTTGCTCCTCCTCCTTCCTGTAGCCGGGGCCGTGTCGGGACTCAGTCTCTCCGGTGGACGCGCTCTCCTTCTGCTGCGGCCTGCGATGGTTCCCGGCGGTGAGTCGATCCTCTGCAGCTCCTCCTTAGCCATATCCCCTCCTCGTCGCGGCCTTCGCTCTCAGCTCCCGTAGCAGCGATCGATGTTTTCCATGGCAGTCAGGGGAAGCCCAGGGTTAGTGAGTCAGCTCGGTGAGTAGCTTGGTGTTACCGCTCTGCTGGGCACCCCTTTCGCCGTTTTCTGTCTTCTGCGTTTTCTTTGATTTCTTTGGAAACTTCTTCTGTTCTCCTGCTCACTGCCCCTAGCCCTCCCTCTTCTTCCCACTTATATTCCCTACTCCTAGCTTACTTGCAACATTGTATAACCCCCTAGCCTATCCCTGCTCTTTCCTCTAGCCTATATATCCCTTTGCTTATTTTTAAATCTAACCTAACAGTCCTCTCCCCCTCCCTCTCAGCCATGTATCCCTATGCTTTATGGCTTGGGATTTCTTTCGTTTGATTGCAGCAGCATGGGAAAGTTGTGCAGGTTCCTGGGGGTGTGTCTTCCCCTGTGCTGAGAGTGCTGTCACTCAATGTGCATCATCATGGTAGCAGACACACCCATTGGCTGCAGTAAGAAATCCTTCCTCGACGCTCTAAGTTCATTTTTACAGCTGATCATGTAGAGAGAGACAGGGGAGAAAAAGTTAAAACCCTCTTCCCACACTACTGTAAGTAGGGGAACTTTATTGTTTTTAATAAAGATTTTTTTTTTGTGTTCTAACTCTGAGAGGGATGGTTGAAAAGTTGATCAATGATTGATTTCATAGGGGATGCTGGGAATATGAGGCAATCTGGTATGGGAAGGAGTGGGAGAGAGAAAAAGATAGTACCTGATTACTCCATTAATTAGTGAAGTCAGCAAGCTGCTGTGATGGTATGTGATTATTCCTCCATTAGTGTGTGTGTGTGTGTGTGTTTGTGTGATCGACCAACCAGTCAGATCACACAGACAGCAGTCCCGACGGATCCTCTCACATTCTGCGCATCACTAAAGGAAAACGCGCGTCGGACATTTCCCAAGCAGGCAGTCACTAAAGTGGGTGGACCTGCACCTCCACAGCGTTCTGGGGGAACTCATGATTTCTTCTAAACTACTGCTCAAAAGAACAGGAAACTGCAGGTACATATCTCCTTAACACATATCTATCCTTACAACCAGGTGACTTTTCATGTGGAGATACCCTTAAAACCGGTACTTTACCAGGTGCACCAAACAGAATAAGCAGAGAATCCATGTAAATTTGGAAAAGTTATCTTTTGCTAGGGACAAAGAAGATAAAAAAATGGAATATGAAAGTCCTTGATAAGACTTTGAAAGCTGCTTGTTACCCAGCACTTTATTCCCAGCACTCACATGAACTGGTTAATAAACAGCAGGATAACATGCAGCTTTCAAAGTCTTTTCCGGGACTTCCATATTGGTGTGGAGACATCTGTATAGAAAACACTCTGTGCATAGAGACAGTGAATACTGGGTCAGGGGACGGGCTCTTTGATGACTTCATGGGCTGTGGGTTGTACTGGCAACAACATGGAAGCCTTCTTATTTACAGAATCTATTTCTCACATGTACTAAATGCAGCTTACTAGAGAAGAATCACATGTATAGATGTTCGGGGAGAAAAACTTTCACATTAGGTTTTTTAAAAATGTAGTTTAGTTTTCCTTAATTGTGAGTGGGGCCAGTAGTTGGTGAATCTTTAGTTGGGGGATGGACATGCCCTTAAAGATACTGTCAGATACACTACACCACAGTCTCCTATGAAAAAGCATAGGGAGAACGCTCGGCACTACATTTCCTTCAGCCGAGCCAACTCCTTAAACTTTTAGTAAAGGGAGACAACAGGGGCAGAGGGAAATTTTTGGGCAGTTCCAAACGATCTTGTGGCCCTCGTGAACTCGGGTACACACACATAGCGATAAAAGCCAATCCTGTCAGTCATACCTTACCTTACCTTAAGTCATATGTTTGGATGATTTTTCGAGTTGACTCCCAGAGGGGTGACAGCCCAAGAAAAGGCACAAAAACCTCTTCTCAGAGAAAGTTATAGTGTCTATATGTATTATAAAAGAGCCAATGGATTTGAAAAGCACTAAACAGCCTATGAGATTGAGCCCAGTCATGTTGAATGTGATTCAAACACCACATTGACCTGCATTTATGTAAGTGTATTGTTCCTGTTTACTAACTAGCAAATACTGTAATCAATGAAATTCATACAATAAAAATATCCAGTTAGACATCTGTAAACCACTCCTTGATCGATGCTATTGAATACCAATAGGAAATCTAGACTGGAAGCTTTTTCTTAAGTAACCTTATCCTGTAACTCAATGAATTATACTGACATAATGTTCTCCTGTAACTGTATGACACATTTGTGGATTCATGCATCCCATGACATAAATGTAATATGTATCTTTTCAAAACAAACTACTTACTAAACTGATTCTAACCAGTTTCATACCCCATCATGAAAAGCATCCTCTCAAAAATGCCAATTAAGATAACATAGAAAACAGTTTTAACTGGGTAGATTCATTTTAGTTAGGGAACTGTCAGTGCCACTATATTGCAATCTTTCCAGTACATCTTTAGATCTAGTTAAACTTCTGGCCACACCTCTTAAAAGGTATGCACACTGTCAATGCAACCTAGTTATTACAGATAGCTTAGTATATGTTAAGTGTACTTTTTGTTGTTGTTGTTCTTCTAGGACCCTCCTAGAGTGTTCTCGTTTGCAGACCACGTGCGACATGATGTTATTGCACACACATGTTGTGGCGATATCCGTGCTAGCGTGCATGCACTGACATCACAAGGCGACGGTGCTGCCGCGGTGTGATGGCATTAGTGTGCGCACGCTCATAGTGGAACCACGCTCGCACATATTGACATCAAGTCATGCAAGCAGTGACATCAGGCGTGGACAATTTCATGGAGGCAGACCTGAAAACGGAAAATGGCGCAGAAGGAAGAAGACTTTCAAGGACTAAAGGAAGGTATAGGAGGGTCCTAGAACAACAACAAAAGTAACATTTTACAGTACATTTTACACTTAAAGCCTAAGCTAGTTGAATTACTAAGTTGTATTTAGTGTACATACCCTTTAAGCATGTCAGCCTATAAACAATAGACAGTGTCCTGAACATCTCTGCTGCTGGATCCTGCTATGCACTGTCCCAAACACCTTAGCTAGTCAAATTGGAAAAATGGTATGCAGGTGCTTCCAGACAAAGAAGACTCCAAAGGATATCTTTTGGTGCTTTATTGACACAACATGTTTCGGACGTGAAGTCCTTTATCAAGTATCCTTGAAATCTTCTTTGTCTGGAAGCACCTGATACCATTTTACAATGTCAACCTATATTTAAACTCTGCATCTGTAATATAGGCTGACAGAGTTTAACTATAAACTTAATGTATAGGTCGACAGAAGACCCTACAGCATATATTCATGAAATAATATATAGGAAGATAAATTTGGTCTCACACAGTGAAAGGAATGATGGTTCTGGTCTTGTCCATAATTCATCATTTCAAAAAGTAACATTCAAATTACTTTCCACAGACAAAAGAAAAATAGTGAAAAGAGCATTTGACATATTGTGACATATACAACCTACGTTATGTAGCATAAACATTAGCACTAATGGCAGCTCACACGTACAGTGTGTTTTTCTGACAAATTTAATGAGCCTAAATGTTCTTTCATAATTTTATTGTATTACCAAAGAAAGATGAAATTTATTCCCCCAATCTTTTATATGGAAATCATGAAGTTTTTATTTTTTATTTAAAATTCCTATGAGAATCTACTTCATTGTCTGTAAATATTTTGGACAGGCCAATTACAGTGCAATCTTTTCAAATGAATGAAGGTGAAATTGCCCATTTCAAATTCATTTAAGACTCTGAAAGATATTAGTAATAAGCAGGTGTAGATAATTATGAAATAGTCTTCTAATAATATGCAATGTAAAGTTGCTCATTTCCTATATAGTGTCTAATTGTGTCTTTAATGTGGTGATTTTAAACAGTGTCCATTCTTCATTAGCAATGAAGAGCTACTTTTACCAGCTTAGCGCTTTAAACTTTACAGCACTGTATATGCACAGTATTGTTGAAAATTGATTGTAATTCTCCCTATGTACAATACAGCACTGTATATGCACAGTATTGTTAGAAAATGAATTGTAATTCCCCCCTATGTACATATACAGTACTGTATATGCACAGTATTGGTAGAAAATGAATTGTAATTCCCCCTATGTACATATACAGCACTGTATATGCACAGTATTGTTAGAAAATGAATTGTATTCCCCCCTATGTACATATACAGCACTATATATGCACAGTATTGTTAGAAAATGAATTGTAATTCCCCCCTATGTACATATACAGCACTGTATATGCACAGTATTGTTAGAAAATGAATTGTAATTCCCCCCTATGTACATATACAGCACTATATATGCACAGTAGTTAGAAAATGAATTGTAATTCCCCCCTATGTACATATACAGCACTGATATGCACAGTATTGTTAGAAAATGAATTGGAATTCCCCCATGTACATATACAGCACTGTATATGCACAGTATTGTTAGAAAATGAATTGTAATTCCCCCCTATGTACATATACAGCAACTATATGCACAGTATTGTTAGAAAATGAATTGTAATTCCCTATGTACATATACAGCACTGTATATGCACAGCATTGTTTGAAAATGAATTGTAATTCCCCCCTATGTACATATACAGCACTATATATGCACAGTATTGTTAGAAAATGAATTGTAATTCCCCCTATGTACATATACAGCACTGTATATGCACAGTTGTCAAGAAATGGATTGTAATTCCTCCTATGTACATATACAGCACTGTAATGCACAGTATGGTAGAAAATGAATGTAATTCCCCCTATGTACATATACAGCACTGTATATGCACAGTATTGTCAAGAAATGGATTGTAATTCCTCCCTATGTACATATACAGCACTGTATATGCACAGTATTGTTAGAAAATGAATTGTAATTCCCCCTATGTACATATACAGCACTGTATATGCACAGTATTGTCAAGAATGGATTGTAATTCCTCTCTCTGTAATATACCGCACTGTTATGCACAGTATTGTTAAGAAATGTAATTCCTCTCTCTGTATATATACAGGCACTGTATATGCACAGTATTGTCTACAAATTGTAACTTCTCTCTCTGTATTATACAGCCACTGTATATGCACAGTATTGTCTAGAAATTGTAACTTTCTCTCTCTGTATAATACAGCACTGTATATGCACAGTATTGTCTAGAAATTGTAACTTCTCTCTCTGTATATATACAGCACTGTATATGCACAGTATTGTCAAGAATTGTAATTCCTTCTCTGTATATATACAGCACTGTTTTTGCACAGATTGTCTAGAAATTGTAACTTCTCTCTCTGTATATATACAGCCATGTATATGCACAGTATTGTCTAGAAATTGTAACTTCTCTCTCTATATATACAGCACTGTATTGCACAGTATTGTCTAGAAATTGTAATCTCTCTCTCTGGATATATACAGCACTGTATATGCACAGTATTGTCGAGAAATTGTAATTCCTCTCTCTGCATATATACAGCACTGTATATGCACAGTATTGTTAGAAATGAATTGCAATTCCTTTCTCTGTATATATACAGCACGTATATGCACAGTATTGTTAGAAATTGGAATTCCTCTCTCTGCATATATACAGCACTGTATATGCACAGGATTGTCATGAAATGAATTGTAATCCCCCTCTGTACATATACAGCACTGTATATGCACAGTATTGTTAGAAAATGAATTGTAATTCCCCCCTATGTACATATACAGCACTGTATATGCACAGTATTGTCAAGAATGGATTGTAATCCCTCCCTATGTACATATACAGCACTGTATATGCACAGTTGTTAGAAATTGTAATTCCTCTCTCTGTATATATACAGCACTGTATATGCACAGTATTGTCTAGAAATTGTAACTTCTCTCTCTGTATATATACAGCACAGTATAGCACAGTATTGTCTAGAAATTGTAACTTCTCTTCTGTATATATACAGCACTGTATATGCACAGTATTGTTAGAAATTGTAATTCCTCTCTGTATTATACAGCACTGTATATGCACAATATTGTCAAGAAATTGTAATTCCTCTCTCTGTAATAATACAGCACTGTATTTGCACAGTATTGTCTAGAAATTGTAACTTCTCTCTCTGTATATATACAGCACTGTATATGCAAGTATTGTCTAGAAATTGTAACTCTCTCTCTGTATTATACAGCACTGTATATGCACAGTATTGTCTAGAAATTGTAACTTCTCTCTCTGTATATATACAGCACTGTATATGCACAGTATTGTCTAGAAATTGTAACTTCTCTCTCTGTATATATACAGCACTGTATATGCACAGTATTGTCAGGAAATTGTAATTCCTTCTCTGTATATATACAGCACTGTATATGCACAGTATTGTTAGAAATGAATTGCAATTCTTTCTCTGTAATATCAGCACTGTATATGCACAGTATTGTCTAGAAATTGTAATTCCTCTCTCTGCATATTACATTATTAAAACTCGCAGTTGCCACCAGTATTTAATAAAATCCCCAGTTTGTCACCTTATGTATAAAATTCCCAGTTTGCCACCGATATGTATAAATTCCCAGTTTGCTACCAGTATTGAATAAATTTCCCATTTTGCCTCCAGTAGGTATTAAAATTCCCAGTTTGCCTCCAGTATGTATTAAAATTCCCAGTTTGCCACCAGTAATGTAATAATTTCCCAGTTTGCCACAGTATGTTATAAAATCCCCAGTTTGCCACCAGTATGTAATAATGTTCCCAGTTTGCTACCAGTATGTAATAAAATTCCCAGTTTTCCATCAGCATGTATAAAATTCCCAGTTTGCCACCAGTATGCAATAAATTTCCCAGTTTGCCACCAGTATGTAATAAATTTCTCACTTTACTACCAGTATGTACTAAATTTCCCAGTTTTCCACCAGTATGTAATAAATTTCCTAGTTTACCACCAGTATGTAATAAATTTCCCAGTTTTGCCACCAGTATTTAACAATTCCCAGTTTGCCACCTGTATGTAATAAATTTCCCAGTTTGCCCCCAGTATGTAATAAATTTCCCAGTTTGCCACCAGTATGTAATAAAACTCCCATTTTGCCACCAGTATGTAATCATTCCCGTTTGCCACAGTATGTAATAAAATTCCCAGTTTGCCACCAGTATGTTATAAATTTCTCAGTTTGCCACCAGTATGTAAAAATTCCCAAGTTTGTCACCAGTATGTTTAAAATTCCCAGTTTGCCACCAGTATGTATACTTTCCCGTTTGCCACCAGTATGTAATAAAATTCCCAGTTTGCCACCAGTATGTTATAAATTTCTCAGTTTGCCACCAGTATGTAATAAAATTCCCAAGTTTGTCACCAGTATGTATTAAAATTCCCAGTTTGCCACCAGTATGTAATAAATTCCCAGTTTGCTACCAGTATGTAATAAATTTCCCAGTTTGCCTCCAGTATGTATTAAAATCCCAGTTTGCCTCCAGTATGTATTAAAATTCCCAGTTTGCCTCCAGTATGTATTAAAATTTCCAGTTTGCCACCAGTATGTAATACATTTCCCAGTTTGCCACCAGTATGTAATAAAATTCCCAGTTTGCCACCAGTATGTAATAAATTTCCCAGTTTGCCACCAGTATGTAATACATTTCCCACTTTACTACCAGTATGTACTAAATTTCCCAGTTTGCCACCAGTATGTATACATTTCCCACTTTACTACCAGTATGTACTAATTTCCCAGTTTGCCACCAGTATGTAATACATTTCCCACTTTACTACCAGTATGTACTAAATTTCCCAGTTTTCCACCAGTATGTAATAAATTCCTAGTTTACCACCAGTATGTAATAATTTCCCAGTTTATCACCAATATATGATCAAATTGCCAGTATATAATGAAAATGGGGAGTTTTCTACTAGTATATAGTACTGAAATTGCCAGTTTGCTACCAGAATAATGGAATGCGGCACCTCTGTGACATTAATTTGTGTATCTGTGTCTACACCTTATCTTTGTCTATGTTTGTCTCTCTATTTATTACCTTTTTTTTTTGGTTACACAAAAGTGTGAGTGCCCAAAAGTGCCCCATATCTTCTCAGACCCTAGAGATGCCCCTGTTGGAGAGACTAGGTACATACGATACAATAATTCATCATTTCAGTGTTTCAATCGGTCGGGCCAATTATTGCATGGTTCCTGGTGCGGCCAGAGACCGACCACCGCTCTTTCGTCCAAATCAGACAAATGAACGATCGGACAGGTCAGAAAATCACAACCAATCCAGTGGTCCTCTATGGACCACACGTTCATTTGCGCCTAACTGTCGGACACAGCTGCTTTTGCCACGTATTGACAGTCCTTCCTCCTGGCCGACCAGTCGAAAGCCTCAATGGTCGGTCAAGAGGAAGGATTGTATAGCGTGTGGACTTTTCTGATATTTTCTCTATAAATAGCCCCAAATGGTCTCCTAGGAAGCACTTGGAGTCTATGCTGTTTGGTAACATTGCACAAACGAGCTTTAAATTTCAGTCTGCCAAATTTTGGCCAACGTATACAATTGCAGGACTCTTTTATTTATTTCTTTTTTCCAGACTGATTGGTTTTAAATGATAGTAAAACATTTTGATGATATACAATATCTACATAAAAGAACAAGCAAAAAGAAGTCTATATCGATTGAAGTCTGTGACAACTATTTTATTAAATCAGGATTTAATATTCTTCAACTAAAATGTGTAAGGGACTTCACAGAATATTATATAAAGGTCAATAAAGGCAGGTTTCCGCATTGCTATAAATAGAACTGGTTATCTGTCTGCCAGGTAGGCAGCCTCTTAAAACTAAGATACCGATAAAATGAGCTGACTCAATTGGGGATTTCATAATGTCTGTCAATCATTAGTGACAGGTGAATCTCATCAGGCCACTAATAGCACACCTGAATCTCCTCACTTACCTCCCTACTGGGAAAGACTCTCAGACCCAGGGAAGAAAGCGAGCATTAATAAGCCACCCACTGACATAATATCTGAGTTATCTTGTCACACTCCATTTTGTGTTGTCGTTTTTCCTATAATGGTTTCATAGAAGGTGTAACAGGAAAAAAAATACTTTAAGCGCAGCATAGTTGGTTTTTTCTTTTGGAATTTGAAGAAATATCATGGTATGTTCCTTTACTTATATTGAGTTTAATAAGAAAAAAAAACGAGCACAAATAAAGTAATTACAGTAGGATTGCCTAATTCTCTTTATATATCATTTGTTTTCCATAAAATTAATTTTGTGGTGTTCATAAAAATGTTGTGTCTGCAATCATTTTCACTGATTCCATTACAGGATTGATTTTAGTCAGAAACATTTAGTTAATTTTACCAAGAACCAGTATTCTCTGTTAACATAACAATGGTCATAGTTTTTACCTTAACCCAAGTAATATTAAAGGAAATAGATTAGTGCTAGAAAATATTCAGGGGATTCAATAAAAGTTCTTATTGTAAAAAATGGTGCTAATTTTACCCCAACCAATCAGATGTTATTTAACATTGAAAGCTAATATGTGATTGGTTGGGGTAAAATTAGCACTATTTTTAGCGATAAGACTTTTATTGAATCTCCCTAATTATTTTGTAGTTTTGGCAGATTCTCTTTCTATATGGGTGCATGTTAAATGTATTTTTGTGTACCATTTCATTATATAAATAATAATAGGCTTTACCCTCACATAGCATTGGGCATCAAATAAAAAGAGTACCATATGTGTACATAAGACACATTATACTTGCATTGCTTTAGAATGTACTTAGTGGACATTATTATACATTATTGTTAGCTTCCATTTACCTTCATAACCTTTTGCCAATGCCAGAACAAATTATTTTTTTAATCCTATTGTGAAAGCTTTTAACCATGATTACCTATACATTATAAGATTCTTGTCTAGTTTTTGCATTTATGTGCATGTAGAAGTAAATCGCCAGTACAACTTACAGTCCATGTATTTGACAAGTGCTTTGTAAGCATGTGCACCTATTGGCCCCATCCCCTCCTCACTATACACTGTCACTATGCACATATTTGTTATACAGATATCTCCATTCCAACACAGAAGTCCCTGATAGGACATTGAAAGCTGCTTGTTACACTGCATTTAATTAACTAGCCAGCGTTCCATAAGGATTCCATGTTCTTGCCATTACAAACCACAACCACATTTACAGGGTTATTCAATAAAAGTTCTTATCGTTTAAAATGGTGCTAATTTTGCCTCAACCAATCAAAACTTATGTAACATTTGAAAGCTAACATCGGATTGGTTGGGGTAAAATTAGCACCATTTTAACAATAAGAACGTTTTATTGAAACCCCCCTCAGTCTTCAAAGAGCTTTGTGAGCATGTATCACTGTACCTATTGCCATCCCCCTGACCAAGTATTCACTGTCTCTATGTACCAATTTCTATCAAATATCTTTATACCATATGGATGTCCCTGGTAAGACTTTGAAAGCTTTATTTTTTTTTCTAGCCAGCATGAATTGCAGGCAGTCTATCAAAAACAAAACAAAATAGTCAGCTGATTTTATTCTTAGTCTTTTCTTTTTTCTTTCCATTCTGTTCCTAGCAAAGATAAATTGTACTCATTTCTCTATGAGCTCTGGTAGGTCTGTAGACTAACGCTCAACTTTTAGAAACACAGCCCATAAGGTTAAGGTACAAATCCCCCAAATCTTTTTTTTTTTCAGTAGTACCCACAGGTTAATTTTATAAATAACCAACAGCCACAGGTGAGACACAGCTTGTTGTATCTTTGTTAATGAGGTAAACATTGTGAATTGGGACAATGTTGCCTGGTGATTTTTATTCCCCTAAGGCTGGGAGCACACCAACCGATATTTTTGTCTGACTGACCGATTCACTGCACTTTTGGTCGGTCAGACGAAAATATTGGCTGGTGTGGGGTGGCTGGCTGCGACCGACCTCAATCGTTCATTTGTCCGGATCGGACGAACGAATGATCGGACTTGTCGAAAATTTACGATCGATCGTGCGTTCCCCTATGGGAATGCTCAATCGATCGTTCGCATTTTCAGCCATGGCCGAATTTGCTGCCACCGCAGCGACATTTGTCCCGGCCGAGCTCCCGCTCGTAGTCAGTGCTCGGTCCTGGCAAATAGTCCCTCTGTGTGTACCCAGCCTAATAGAAAAAAAAGTCTGGGGATTTGAACTTGTGACCTCCTAGGCTGTGTGTTTTTAAAACAAGTGCTTAAGCACGGGTGCATTAGATGCTTTATCTTTTGCTAGGATTAATAAAAGCTGAATATTTAAATTTCCCCAGAACAACTGTATGCAATTTATGTTGGCTGGTAAATAAACTCCTAGGCATAATTATTGACTCCTCTCTCTCCTTTTTTAACCACATTAACTATGTTGCGAAAACCTGCCACTTTTTCCTTCGCAATATAGCCAAAATTTGCAGGTTCCTTTCCCTCCCGACTACCGCTATGCTAATCCTATCGCACCTGGACTATTGCAACCTACTACTTTCTGTCTTCCTGCTTCCCACCTCTCTCCCCTTCAGTCTGTACTTAACTCTGCCACACATATTGCTTTTAATAAACCAGATCCCAAATATCCTCTGTACCGGACAACATCCTGGTTTCCCGTTAAACAGTGCATTGTATACAAAATCCTTCTCCTAACATTTAAAGCCCTCGCTCTGCTGCTCCATCTTATACTTCTTCTTTAGTCCCCATATGTTTCCTGCCCGTACCTCTCTTCATATCACGGAACAAGCTCCTGTACAGACCCCCCACTCATACTGCTTCCTCTCGCCTAAACCTTCTCTCTCCCTTGTGGCTCCCATTCTCTGGAATTCTTCTCCTATCTTTACGTCAAGAAACCTCAATTAGCAGGTTTAAATCTACAATTACATCATCCTACCTATCTAGTAACCAGCACAGTCTATGATTGTTTTATTTGCACTGCATAATCTCACTCCAGCAATTATACCATTCCATTGTATCTGTATGTTACCCACCTAACTAGATTGTAAACTCTATGCGGCAGGGACCTCCTTACCTCTTGTGGAAAAGCTCTAGCACTTCTATTTATATAGTATAATTTATGTACTGAACTATCTATGTATTTGTTCCCCTTGTATGAATATATTGTATTTTGTTACTGTACAGCGATGCATCCCCAAGTGCGCTTTTAAATAAACTATACATACATAAAACAAGGGTTACAGGCGCTTTCAAAGTCTTATCAGGACTTCTGTATTGGCATGGAGACATCTGTATAGAAAACATGTGCATAGTGACAGTGCTTAGTGAGGTCAGGGGGTGTGGCCAATTGGTGCGCATGCTCACAAAGCACTTATAAGACTACATGGACTGTAAGTTGTACTGGCAACAACATGGAAGCCTTCTTATTTACGTGTATATTATGTACAAAAATGCAACTTGCTAGAGAAGAATCTTACAATTCATAGGTCGTCTGGGCAGAAAAGCTTTCACATTAGGATTTTAAAAAAAGTTTAGTTATCCTTTAATATTTTTTATACAATAAACTATATGACAGAAATGGATTCATCTTTGAAAGTCTATTATTTGTATGATCCTGAACAAGTCACATGGTCCTTTTTCATAAAATAATTTCATTTAAAATATGATTTCATTCTATTCTAATTTATTTTAACTACCTCTTATAAAAATAAATTTGCCTATTTTACAATGTTGCTATAAACCAACACTGATATTGAAACAGTAACAGTTCCTTGGAGAAACATTTGATGTCTTGTCAGTAAGAGAGGCACAAACAAACAAACCAACACTGTACGCACATATTTTCCCTTAACTATATTTAAAATTTAAAAAAAAAGACATTTTACCTGACAAATCTACAGTTTTATGTGTCCCTGGATAAACCAGCCAACATTGCCCTAGTTTTTTTTTGTAGAAAATATAAAATTAATGGAAACCTTAAGGAATAGTGACCACAATAAAGCTTTATTAAAATGAAAACGATACCCTCTTCTACCATTATAAGTACCAAGGTGTGAGGCCCTACACATCTGGGTTTGCCAGCAGTCAGTGGTTTTACTAAAAAATTCAAGCAATCCAAAAGTCTTAGTTTGTTCGCACCTGTGAAATCTGATTTGACACCAGGTTCGGTCAATCTCTAAAAGCAACCAGGACAATTTTTTAATTCTTTCTTAAATACTATAAAAACTGCAATTTGAAGGCATCATAATTATGTCCCAACACATATTGGTAAAATGAGTTGATATTGAACTACTAATCCAAGCATCCTTTACAAGAAAAAGTTACTTAATGGGCATGTCCACCCCAAAACTACAATCTATCCCACTGCTGCCCCAATGTGTAGAGTTTAAAAATCCTTACCATATCTTTCTGCTCCAAATGGTTCTCCTGTAATGTCAACCAAAGTTCTAGAAAGGAACACAACGGGGGAAAATATTTCTGCCTCTTAAGGTGTCCTCTGAGAAGTTTTTGGCTTGCTCAGTGCATCCCTCCTTCCCTCCCTCCTACCCTCCCAATCCCTGTAGGTTCCCTGTGCCCCTAGTAAAATTAATTTGCTGTAGTGTGGGGCTCCCTCTCCAACCCCCAACCTCTATATTAGTTGTGTCAAAAAACTTATCCAATCTGTTTTTACACTACTTGTTCCACCAGCGTTCCGTACTGCCGGAAGCCACATCTGTGATTGGCTGCTCTCTCTCTCTCCATTTCATGCAAGCAGAGTGTTCGTGTCTGAATGCCGGTGGAACAAGGCAGTGTATGTACAGAAAGGGTTAGTTAATTCTCAAACTAATATAGCAGTTGGCAGTGGGAGAGGAAGCCCTACACTACGCAAAATGTTAACTGCATGTTTCAGTTATAAAAAGCTTGTATTTGAACTATGAATGGCTGGACTAACAGGTGTCATCATTTCTTACCACCTAAAACATAGCAATTTTATTTGTTATGCATACCCTCCAACACCCCCCTTTAAATCAGTACACTCCTGAAAAATCTATTGCACAAAGCTGTGCTAAGATCATGTCCTCTATCTGCAGCTCTGCATCATGTTTTTTTATAACTAACTATTAAGAAAAATGTTGGAGGGTATGCATTAGAAAAGTTGTAAATGTGGTAAAGGACTGAAAATGTTCACAATCCCTAAGAACTGAGAATACTGGGAAATTCAGAGCTGTCTATTGCTGAATATGGAGACCCCCAACTGTTTAACTTCAAAACTTCAGATAGATATATTGTCACTACGAAACTACCAATGATCTATAGGTAAAAACCAAGGTAAATACCAATACCGAAATACAATGTGTTACGTGCAGCATTTCTAGCCTTTAGGCCTAAAGGGGATTCTTCCACAGTAATTTTGTACTAATATGTATATGGTGTCTGTAGGCCTTACCTGACCGCGGTCCCATAATGCAGTAAATCTCGTGAAGTGATAACTGCAATCGCTGGATCACGGGGCAGGTACATAAAGTGGCTTAAGATTATTTCATCTCCCCCTAACTTTGCTTCCTCTGTAATCACTATACAGCAACCTGTTATTGAAATTAAGATCATAGTAAGCTCGGGGGGCAGGATCTCATTCATAATGTGTCAACGCATGCGTGCACTTAATCAATTTATACATAATTTATACAGATATGCTTTATTAACTGTTGTATGAAATTGTATTTAATTTTTATTTATCTGTATAATGGCTTGCACGTATCCCCTTGTTTGTATACTCTGTATTTTATAATGTACAGCGCTGCGTACCCAATTGGCACTTTAAAATAAAATTATACACCAGACATAGTAGCAGGATGATCACACTTTTTTTGGATAAACAAACTGCATTTGTATGTTAAAGATCAGTTGGCAATAGAGTATCAACTAAGAAAAAGATTAAAATCCCATAAAAGAAATAAAATATAAATCAATTTACTCTTCTTCTCACTACTTTGAATATAAAGCTAGATAATCAGAACTTGTGGGCATAAATATTGCTTTTATTAGGCCAAGCACTGAAAAAATTCTCAAATAGTCAAAGGAAAACATCTTCATCTTTGTTATGAATAACACTTGTATCATCTAATCATGATGCAATAGGGCCTCGTGAGCTGTGCTGTGAGGAAAGAAGCCCTTCTTAAATTGGCAGAATATCAAACAGTTCATACTTTTGTCTGGACGTGCACAATATCTAACTGGAAGCAACAGACCATAGATAAATACATAATTAGTTCTGGCTTTCTTTAATTGATGCTATAACATTTACAGTTTCACCTTCTATCTTATAAATAGCCTATTTTCTCTTATTTATGAGAATGGATCAAACTTGATCTGTTATTCTGTGCTTTACATTACCACACCTTTTTATTTAGCAGTACTTTTAGCCAAAAATTGTGTTTTTACTTTACGTAGGAGAGTAGATATACTCCTAAGGTGTGTGTCAAAACAGAGGGTCAAATCAAGTGGGGATAAGATAGTGATATAAAATGTATAAGCTTTACATAGTAACATAGTAACATAGTAATTGAGGTAATAAAGACATGAGTCAATCTAGTCTAATCTTTTCACCCTCCTTTTATCCCTACCTAACATTTGATCCAGAGGAAGGCAAAAAAAAGCTAAAAAGGGGGGAAATTCCTTCCTGATTCCAAATGGCAATCGAAAGTTCCCTGGATCAACCAGAACTACAGTATATGTTATTAAACCAGTAATTCTCAATATATATAGTATCCCCGTACCAACCAGATCTACAGTATATGTATTAATACCAGTAATTCTCATATTATATAGTATCCCTGTACCAACCAAAACTACAGTATATGTATTAATACCAGTAATTCTCAATATTATATATCCCTGTACCAACCAGAACTACAGTATATTATTAATACCAGTAATTCTCAATATTTTAGAAAGTTTTAGAAACTTATCTGCCCACTTTTAAGATATTCAGTGAACTTGTCTAATCTGCCTGCATTGTCTAGCCCCTCCATTCCCCTTATTAATTTATGTTGCCCTTCTCTGAACTGCTTCCATTTCCAAGATGTCCCTTTTGTTATGGGATTCCAAAACTGCACCGCATATTCCAATGAGGCCTTACCAGTGCCTTGTAAAGAGGGAAAATTTATTTTCCTCTTGATCTATTCCCCTCTTTATTCAAGACAATATCCAGCTTCCACCTGCAAGTGGACCACTCCACATTTTTTCACGTGGGCATTGTGAGGGCAGATCAGACAGGGCTACACCCTTGGCTGGTAACAGCATGTGGGTTGCTAGTGCGTAGCTCAGGTTGCGCACCCCTGGCTAAGAGGAACTGCATACTCAAAAAGGTTACAATCTAAATACCTTATCACACATACACAATTTAGCAGTATGTCTTAAGGTTATAGGAAACATACCTGTAGCCACATAGGTGCCAACTATATAAACTATGATCTGTCCCCATCAAATAATACTGTATTTCTGCACAGATGCAGAGATTGGTAAAAGCTAAATTACAGAAAGATTATGTCAATGGGTATCTTTTAAAGGGCTCCTCCACCCCGAGAACACGAACCTAAACTTACCTGCCCCCCCCACGCCATGATCAATATAGTTACAGTACTTACCTCTTGAGTTTTGGGTGGCCATGATCATTTAATTCAATGAAGAGTACATTTACAACAGGGGTACATACAATAGTAGTGAGCACTCCTAGGTAAAATAGAATGACATTAAATCAGTACTGTCAATAATTCATACAAACAAAAAAAAGATAACCAATACACATTCCTAGGCCTCTTACAAAATTATACCTTGTATGTATGTCATCTGTGCACTTGCACAATATAAACAAGGGGCTTTAATTTACTGTAGGTACAGTTGTGAAGAAATGTCTCTGTGCTTGCTGTTGATGTGACTTAGGACTTTAGATTCAATGTAGATCAATTAAAAGTGAAGCACAAGGCTAATTGTAGCATCGATGATTGTCTGTAGCAGATGAAGATGAATTGAAATGTGCATGATGGAATTTCTGTCATCTACATTTGTGTTTGCAACCCAAGTCAATATAAAGACTCTCAAAGACAAGAATGATCTACCTACCCTACATGGTTCCAAAACTATAACTCACAACATTCTCTGGTTACCTCTGTGGTTGGGGAATTCCCTGACTGCTACTGGACATCCCTGCTATAGATGTACCTACGATGTTCCTGCAAAGTTTGTGCAACCACCTGGTCTATCATTGTGTTCTCAGATTAAACCTCAAAATGAATGAGGGAGCACAGGTAATTTTGTGGAAAATGATGGATGGTAAAACTGCTAAGAAAGAAACTGCATTAAATATATAGAGCTGTTTAGACTTCCACTGTATTGCAGGCAACCAGTATGTATTAAAATTCCCAGTTTGCCACCAGTATGTAATAAATTTCCCAGTTTGCCACTAGTATGTTATAAAATCCCCAGTTTGCCACCAGTATGTAATAATGTTCCCAGTTTGCTACCAGTATGTAATAAAATTCCCAGTTTTCCATCAGCATGTAATAAAATTCCCAGTTTGCCACCAGTATGCAATAAATTTCCCAGTTTGCCACCAGTATGTAATAAATTTCTCACTTTACTACCAGTATGTACTAAATTTCCCAGTTTTCCACCAGTATGTAATAAATTTCCTAGTTTACCACCAGTATGTAATAAATTTCCCAGTTTGCCTCCAGTATGGATTAAAATTCCGTTTGCCTCCAGTAGGTAATTGAAAATGCCCAGTTGCCACCAGTATGTAATAAATTTCCCAGTTTGCCACCAGTATTTAAAACAATTCCCAGTTTGCCACCTGTATGTAATAAATTTCCCAGTTAATACACAAATCCAATTTAGTTTGATATTTTCGAAACTCATAAAAATTGGAAATTGAAATATTTAAGAAAGTCGAACAGTCTACTTGAAAATTCCATTTGATAGAAATCCAAAATTCCATTTAAAAATATAAAATCCTGTAGAAAAATTAAAAAATGATATAGAATACTCAAAATTGACATCAAAAAATCTGATTCAATTGGGTTTGAATTGTTCAATAAGTTCCACTGAACCACTGTTGGAATGAAACTCTCTTATATTTATGTCATCATCTCCCTTTACTACAGTAGACAATAACATGTTATGTGTAAGGACTAAACGAACAATCCTTCTGTGTATGTACGAATTAGGGCAAATTCCATTCAGATTCAGATGGAATTTACGTGAATTTGCAACCTTAGATTCCCTTTATTTCCCTTTGTTTTATTTATTTACTTAAGAGACCATGTATAAATACAGCCCTGTTGTTTATAGTTTACCTTGAATGTTCATGTACTATATATTTGTTTTTTAGGTATAGGAGAGCCAAAACACATTGCCATTCAATAGATAGTTACCAGATTCCTAAAGCAAACAGGTCCTGCGAAATGAGATTAGATATTTGTAAATATAATGGAGAGTTTGTGGGAGCTATATGATTAAAGTGGCATCACACATAGTTGTAAACATATATCAGTGAAGTAAATCTGCAGGGCCTGTATGGATTAAATACAAATGTGCTCAGAAAATAAACCTTATCCAAATCAGTAGGTCTTTTTTATGTGTGTTTCGATTTAAATAAATATGAAAAAGAGTAGGGAAAAAACATTCATTGGATCTAATCAGCATTGGTCTCTATATTGGTCATCTTGTACAAGGTACTTACCATTTTTCATACTGGTGTTTTATCCTTACTCTCCTCTCGGAATTGATTTAGTACATGGGAAAGGGAGCAATAAAACCTTTATTTAAAGCAATCTCATGGCAGAGTTAACCCATTTTAATCTTATACATGCAAATTAAAGATTATAGAGCTAATCCTAGTAAAATAATTCCATTAATCCTGCAGGAAGTTTATTAATTTTATAAAAATCTCTTTACATATACATTGAAAATGACAGCGGTACAAAGGTTAGTAGTGGCGCACTGCTACCACAACAAGGGATTCTGCTGTATGCTGAGGGTTGAAATACAGCCATATACACAACAGAAAAGGAAAGAAACCCCCTTATACAGTGCACACAGCAAATAAATTCAAAGTGCAACCGGCAGAATAGGGGTAATAAAACTTAACTTTGAATAAATATGCATTAAAATCACATACATATTAAAAAGGCCATCACAGCAGATCAATATGATACAAACAGAAATTGTAGCACAATATACAAACAAAGGGGGACCCGGGAACAAACTGCAGATATTTCCATAAAATTCAAAAGTCTTTATTAATACATATAAAAACATGTCCATGCCTGTGTCACGAACTTACCTGCCGCTCCGGTCCCGACACGCACTGCACTTCCGGGTGGGCGGCGTCGACGTCATGACGTCACGCCGCCGACTGTAGCATTGTGCTACCTCCCTGGTCCTGTACTTACCTGCCTTGGATCCCGTACCCACCTTTTTGCTCAGTGACTTACCTTGCCTGCATCCCGCTCCAGTGACTTACCTTGCTGTCCGTCTCCTGTGACTTACCTTTCCAGCATCCAGCCTACAGTTCCCAGCATCACCATTGTTCCCGCTTCCAGCCTACAGTTCCCAGCATCCAGCCTACAGTTCCCAGCAACACCATTGTTCCAGCATCCAGCCTACAGTTCCCAGCATACCATTGTTCCAGCATCCAGCCTACAGTTCCCAGCATCACCATTGTTCCGGCATCCAGCCTACAGTTCCCAGCATCACCATTGTTCCAGTATCCAGCCTACAGTTCCCAGCAGCACCGTTGTTCAGCATCCAGCCTACAGTTCCCAGCAGCACCTTGTTCCAGCAACCAGCCTACAGTTCCCAGCAGCACCATTGTTACAGCATCCAGCCTACAGTTCCCAGCAGCACCTTGTTCCGGCATCCAGCCTACATTTCCCAGAAGCCTCTGTACCCTGCAATTCCCAGACTATACGCCTCCTCCTAAAGTGTACGTGTAAATACCCGGCCTCCCGGCCAGTTATTACAGTACAATCGGGCCATGGAAACACCTGAGGGGGCTATGGCAGAGTTGAGTAAAACTTTACGCAACCCAACTGAACGCACTAATCAGTCTTTGGAACATATCTTCGTTGTTACATTTCCTATACTCAGGATGATTGGGCCGACCTTCTGCCTTGGGCTGAGTTTCCATAACAATTCACCTCACGCTTCACTGGGAAGTCTCCTTTTTTATGTGTCTTTGGGACAAACCTAGATGTTTTCCTCAAGATTTTCTTTTCACACAAGTACCCGCTGCCAATGACTCTGCGGCCCAGATGACCGCTATCTGGCATGCTACGGAAGTCAGCCTTCAGAAATCTGCTTTGGTGCAAAAAACTGCAGCAGATAGGAGAAGTAGAGAACCCCAGCTTATTCTGTCGGAGATAAAGTGTGGCTCTCCTCGCTCAAATTAACCTACGGTTCCTTCCTCCAAACTGGGACCCAAATTTATTGGTCCTTTTCCTATCCTGGAATTAATCGGTCCAGTGGCTGTTTCGCCTCCAACTTCCTTCCAGCATGCGGATTCCTAAAGTGTTTCATATTTCCCTCATCATGCCAGTATGCTCTAATCAGTATTCCACATCCTTACTACTCCTGTTCCAATTTCCGTTGATGGTCAGCAGGAGTTTGAGGTTGAGAAGATCTTGGACTCTAGATTCTGGAGGAGGTCTCTGCAGTATTGGTCCACTGGAAAGGTTTTGGTCCAGAAGAAAGAGCTTGGATTAAACATTCTGATTTGATGCTCCTCGTCTAGTCAAAGCTTTCACAGGAGTTTTCCAGGGAAACCTGGCCCATTGGGTCCTGTGGGCCCCCGTAAGGGGGAGGTACTGTCACGAAAATACCTGCCGCTCCGGTCCCGCCCTGCACTGCACTTCGGGTGGGCGTCGTCAACGTCATGACGTCACACCGCCGACACGCCGGGCGGCGCGAAATTTGAAAAGCCCGATTGCCCGATTGTAGCATTCTGCTACCTCCCTGGTCCTGTACTTACCTGCCTTGGATCCCGTACCTACCTTTTCGCTCCGTGACTTAACTTGCCTGCATCCCGCTCCAGTGACTTACCTTGCCTGCTTCAGTCTCCTGTTACTTACCTTTCCAGCATCCAGCCTACAGTTCCCAGCATCACCATGTTCCCGCTTCCAGACTACAATTCCCAGCATCCAGCCTACAGTTCCCAGCAGCACCATTGCTCCAGCATCCAGCCTACAGTTCCAGCATCACCATTGTTCCAGCATCCAGCTACAGTTCCCAGCATCCCTGTTCCAGCATCCAGCCTACAGTTCCCAGCATCACCATTGTTCCAGCATCCAGCCTACAGTTCCCAGCAGCACCGTTGTTCCAGCATCCAGCCTACAGTTACCAGCAGCACCTGTTCCAGCAACCAGCCTACAGTTCCCAGCAGCACCACATGTTACAGCATCCAGCCTACAGTTCCCAGCAGCACCTTGTTCCGGCATCCAGCCAACATTTCCCAAAAGCCTCTGTGCCCTGCAATTCCCAGACTATACACCTCCTCCTAAAGCGTACGTGTAAGTACCCGGCTCCCGGCCAGTTATTACAGCCTGACGCGTTTTGTGGAGTCACACTTCATCAGAGGCCTCTGATGAAGTGTAACTATCACACGAAACGCGTGTTGAGATTTGTGGCCTATATTTTGGCACCATCATATTTTGTTTGTATAGTAAAATAGTAGAAAAGGCAGAAAGAGAAACTAGTGTGCCCTCAGGAGGGTGGGAGCAATCTCTCCACCCTGATAGCCCTAAGACTCTTGCAGGTAGCCCTAAGCACTTGGTGTCCTCCTAGTCTAAAAGATAAAGAGACTAGTCTGATGGCCCTGCTACTAAATAAAACAAAGAATCGACTGCTGGATGCGTTAAAAGTGTAGCACAATCATATTACTCAAAAAGATTCTGTCATAAACGTGCTTGTGGCTGCACCGCTAAACAAAGATACGGGCGTGCAAGGGCAAAACCAAAAAGTTGAGGTTCACAAGCGTCTCAATACGGCATGGAATCCATGAGTTCCACCAAAAAAAAAAAATGATCATGACCTGTGTTATTGTTAATGAATATCATTACACTCTTATATGCAGACCATTGTTAGTCATTACATAAACTTAGTAATGACTATACAATCAGCTAGATAGAGTAAAAAAAGACTCATGTTTCCCCAGATCATTTTGTATAGTGATGCTATATTAAAAAAAATTAAAAAAAAGATACGTGAAAAGGCTTTGTCAAAATGTTAGAAAGTGTGTGAGGTCTTTCTCACATTTCTGAACAGCAAATTACTTTATATGCTCATACATATGTACACTAATAGAGATGGCTAAACTCAATGAAATCGTTCCACTTGCAGATCCATGGATTTTCCAAAAATCCGAAAATTCTAAAGTTTCAGTCCCAGTGAAGTCAATGGGAGTTATAAAATCCAAAAGTTCTGCCTAAAATGAAAGGTTATGTACACTGGGAATCCAACTTACTATTACTAGATGCTTAGGCTTTAAATTTTTCACCTCGTTTTCAGCTCCCCCCACGAGATTGGCCAAATCCCTTTGCAAAGCAAATAATGCTTGCAGAGCGCACATCTGACGTCAGTCTCACGTGATGTGAAGTCACCCACCCACTTATCCCCCAGTGTACATTCCCACTTATCCCCAGTCACATTCCCACTTATCCCCAGTGTCACATTCCCACTTATCCCCAGTGTCACATTCCACTTATCCCCAGTGTCACATCCACTATCCATTCACTTCCCACTTATCCCCAGTGTCACATTCCCACTTATCCCCCAGTGTCACATTCCCACTTATCCCCCAGTGTCACATTTCCATTTATCCCCAGGGTCACATTCCCACTTATCTCTCAGGGTCATAATCCCACTTATGCCCCAGGGACACATTCCCACTAATCCCCCAGGGTCACATTCCCACTTATCCCCCAGTGTCACATTCCCACTAATCCCCAGTGTCACATTCCCACTAATCCCCCAGTGTCACATTCCCACTTATCCCCAGTGTCACATTCCCACTTATCCCCAGTGTCACATCCACGTATCCCCCAGTCACATTCCCACTTATCCCCCAGTGTCACATTCCCACTTACCCCAGTGTCACATTTCAAATTATCCCCGGGCACATCCCACTTATCTTCAGGGTCATATTCCCATTATGCCCAGGGACACATTGCACTAATCCCCCAGGATCACATTCCACTTATCCCCCTGTGTCACATTCCCACTCATCCCAGTGACATTCCCACTTACCCCCAGTGTCACATTCCCACTTATCCCCCAGTGCACATTCCCACTTATCCCCCAGTGTCACATTTCCACTTATCCCCAGGGTCACATTCCCACTTATCTCTCAGGGTCATATTCCCACTTATGCTCAGGGACACATTGCCACTAATCCAGGGTCACATTCCCACTTACCCCCCTGTGTCACGTTCCCACTATCCCCCAGTGTCACATTCCCACTTATCCCCAGGGTCACATTCCCACTAATCCCCCAGTGCCACATTCCCACTCATCCCCAGTGTCACATTCCACTATCCCCCAGTGTCACATTCCACTCATCCCCCAGTGTCACATTCCCACTTATCCCCCAGTGTCACATTCCCACTTATCCCCCAGTATCATATTCCCACTTACCCCCCAGGGTCCCATTCCCACTTATCTCTCAGGGTCATATTCCCACTTATGCCCCAGGGAACATTGCACTAATCCCAGGGTCACATCCCACTTATCCCCCAGTGGCACATTCCCACTTATCCCAGTGTCACATTCCAATTATCCCCCAGTGTCACATTCCCACTTATCCCCCAGTGTCACATTCCCACTTATCCCCAGTGTCACATTCCACTTATCCCTCAGTGTCACATTCCCCACTAATTCCCCAGTGTCACATTTCCACTTATCCCCCAGTGTCACATTTCCCACTTATCCCCAGGGTCACATTCCCACTTATCTCTCAGGGTCATATTCCCACTTATGCCCCAGGGACACATTGCCACTAATCCCCCAGGGTCATATTCCCACTTATCCTCCTGTGTCACGTTCCCACTCATCCCCCAGTGTCACATTCCCACTTATCCCCCAGTGTCACATTCCCACTTATCCCCCAGTGTCACATTCCCACTTATCCCCAGTGTCACATTTCCACTTATCCCCAGGGTCACATTCCCACTTATCTCTCAGGGTCATATTCCCACTTATGCTCCAGGGACACATTGCCACTAATCCCCAGGGTCACATTCCCACTTACCCCCCTGTGTCACGTTCCCACTCATCCCCCAGTGGCACATTCCAATATCCCCAGGGTCACATTCCCACTCATCCCCCAGTGCCACATTCCCACTCATCCCCCAGTGCCACATTCCCCATCATCCCCAGTGTCACATTCCCACTCTCATCCCCAGTGTCACATTCCCACTTATCCCCCAGTGTCACATTCCCACTTATCCCCCAGTATCATATTCCCACTTACCCCCCAGGGTCACATTCCCACTTACCCCCAGGGTCACATTCCCACTTTTCCCCCTGTGTCACATTCCCACTCATCCCCCAGTGTCACATTCCCACTGATCCCCCAGTGTCACATTCCCACTTATCCCCAGGGTCACATTCCCACTTATCCCCCAGGGTCACATTCCCACTAATCCCCCAGTGTCACATTCTCACTTATCCCGCAGTGTTCCATTCCCACTTATGCCCCAAGTGCCACATTCGCACTTATCCCCTAGTATCACATTCCCACTTATCTCCCAGTGTCACATTCCCACTTATCCCCAGTGTCACATTCCCACTCATCATGCCTATTATTTACGGCTTTTTTTCCTCTTCTCTCCTCCTTTTCCCATCTCAAACTTAAGGACACGGCAGACTAAACCGATGAGAGGCACACCTTTTGCCATAACGGAAATAGATCTTATCATTAAACATCTGGTTACAAAATTCATGAAATAAAAATGGATGAAAATAGCATTGGGGTTGTGGGCAAATAAACTGACCCTAGTTTTTTTTTGTTTTTTTTTTTAATGGTGGACAGCCCTTTCAAATTATGATGGGTCAAATGACAGTTTAAAATTTCAATTGTTAACAACCAGAATTTTAAGGGCATGACCACAACCTTGTTTTATAATTTTTTGCTGTAGTGTAGGGCTCCCCTTCCCCCGCGCCCTAACCGGCTGTAATACTTTAACAGAAACTACGCCCCCGATCATTACCTTACTTAAACCTGTCCCTCCTCCTACGTAATGGTCCTGGCCCTCTTCTTGCATGAACCTGCAATCAGGGCCGGACTGGCAGCCGCGCCCCATGTTGTCCTGAGAGGCAGCCATCATTGACGCAGATTTTCGGCTATCCAGAATGCGGGGAGAGAGGTGAGGTCAGTATGAATAAGGGGAGTTTCTGTGAAAAAGTATATAGCGGTTGGGTTAACTACGCTACACAGTGGGGCCCCAGTAGTGGGGTTAAATTATAGTTTTGGGGGTGTGACATGCCCCTTAATTTTGCAGTTCGATGTGGAATTTGGATAATAAGAAAACAACCAGAATAGAGGGGGGGGTTTCCCGGACCAACTGTCGCTCATGTACAATGCTGTTTTGACACCACTTAACCCCTGGGGCATCCTATAAAACCTCCTTAAGCCACATAGCATCATGACCTGTGCATCCAAGGTCCTAACACCTGGCTGTGATTGGCTAATTGGACTTTCCGGGAATTATTGACAACAGATTTTGTAAAGTCATTGTCTGAGAATTGCAGAAAGCCAGTTGGATGGAGAGAAACGTTCTTCAAGAACTAAACTTCCAAGTCCAGTTCATTCAACTGGCAATACAACAGGGTAGTGGCCCACAACTAACATTAGGAAATGTATGCCATGTGACATCCCTTCCTCACAAACAACTTAAACATCACACATTAACTCTATCATCTTTTTTAATTTTTTTACTCATTTCATCATGGAAAACAAATAAATATTTGGTCTACAGAGAAGATTGGCCCCCTGTGGCATTATTTTTAAATTTATTCACAAAAATAATTCTTAAATCCTGCCCTGCTGCAAATGTCAACTTCCAAAATCAATATTTGCAAGGTCAAAGAATATTGGAATTACATCCGCTCCTCCATTAATCTATTGGCACTATACACAAATGAAAGAAGTCTTTAAAATAATTAAAAAATTATGGCTGCAACAAACGTTTCTAATGACAGCCAGCATATTCCTAGGCCCTAGTGATTTTCACATGCTAATATTTGCTAAACATGTTGAAGGACAAATGCCTCGTGTGAAAGCTGATGATGATATGGGGTCAAAATCTCTCAATACTATATAGTTGTAAACATTGATTGAACTATTGTTTATCACACAGAAGAGTATATTTCTTCTTAGTATTTTTCCTTCTAGTATGTTGTCCCCATACATTATTTTCAAGGATTGCCCATCCATAAACCTGTCATCTGTTGTACACCGTTATCAATAAGTATCAACTAAACGTTTCTTCTTGTAAATACCCCTGAAAGCCTGTTTGCTTTTTGCTGGTTCTAAATGGATTTTCATAGTACAAATAGTAACTTTCTGAATAGAGAGAGCAATACAACTATCAGTTGATAGAATGCGACGGCTATCGCTCTGGGTTAAATCTCCTGTACGCGATCAATATTGCATTGTTGTGAATGTGGCTAAAATCTGTTTTTTTGGGTCTCAACAGCATGATTTAAAATACCAGTGCGAAAAGTAGCACTGCAACGCGAAATGAAATCCAGAGGGCCGGTATGTGTGTGGGTGTCTTTTGCAAACCCCACACATTTGGGGTAGCATACCCCAAACACAGACCAAAACCACAACCCATTTCATCTTTTTGATAAAGTTATCGATACGGGGTATATAGGGAGGGAGAGTGGCAAGCGATTACCACAGGTGCCTATCTGTGCCTAAATCCAGTAAATCAGGGCCCTGACAAGCGATGTGTAAAAAAGGGGTGCAAGCCCATTTAATTTGGCTAAAAGTATACCTAATGTTTCTGGGCACTATGCCCCTTTTGTCAATGTGTCCACAATCGCATAAAGAGGGGTGATGACCTAAACATTTTGTATTCTTGGCACAATAAAGGGGATTGCACCTTGCCAGTTTTATATGTGCAGTTCTTGTTTCTTGTAAAGTGTTTAAGGACGTTGTCAGGCCCTTTCTGCGACACTGTACTCAAAGAACGTAGGAGTGGGTGCGCGTGTCTAATTCTTTTATTCTTCCACACTATAGTTTCATATTATAAGGAATGACTAGACTGGTTGCCTATGACAGTAGTGCTACTAGGTGGGTATGCGTGCCATGAGATACATTGATTCTTGGGCTACCTAAGTTCCCTATGGTGCTTGGCATGTCCCCTTAGCTCTGCCGCCATCGGAAGAAAAGGTTTTAGCAGTGTCCCCAACTGTGATTTAACTGTAAGTAATAAGTTAGAAAGGACATATTAATGATTCCCTTAATGTTTATAATATCTAGTGTAAAAGTGCCGCAATGGTTAGCTGCTTTTGCCATATCATCATGCTTGCAGCAGCTGCTTGTTTAACGAAAGGGGTTAAAGTTACTTTAATCGATATTAAGCTAAATTAGATTATTTCCTTCTTTGTGCATTGCCCTGTAATGATCTATTTCGTACTCATACAAACATGAGCATAAAAAATGGAGGATACCTTTTATAACAGAAAGTATCTTGACGTCCTCATGCTATATAATAGGCAAATTGACCACAAAATTAAAAACAAGACACCTTCATGGGTAATGCTATTCATATGGCATGGGAACTGCAAATACCTTCGTTTGTAAGAAGGTTTCTAGCTCATTTTTTGCTCAGTGAAGGGCTTTGCTCCTTTGGTCCCCCCTGTCCCAAAGCTATCTAGCTGCCTTGTCTACTACACAAACAGCCTGTTTGAAGGGAAATAAGTTTTTTCCAAAAGCTTGCATTTAAATATTTAGTTAGGCCAAGGCCACTCTGGAACTTCATGATTTGTGCGCATGGTGGCCTGCTTGCACTGCATTCCTATTTAATTTCGGGTATCGGACCACATGGTAATCACATTAAAATGGTGATCGCCACCTTATAATTCATAATTAGTAATGGCTATACAAGGGAATTAATCCCCCTACTAATAAAACATAGACTGTAAGAAAAATGTTATTCCCGAAAGAGCTCAAGATAGAATATGCATGTTTTCTAGGCGACCCGTGGCTTTCATTGGGAAATTAGCCTGAAGTAAGTTAAATAAAACTGGGATTTGTCCCCCATTTAAAGTCTATATCCTTTGCCTTTACATTCTATCTGATTCCTGAAATGTCAGCAAGAGGAAGCCCTATTACATTTTATCTTAACTATGATGTAATCCAAACAAGATTGGGTCCAGTGTGTAGGACATAGGTCTGTTTGGTTTCAGTTACCATTACCAATCCTCTCTGAACCAAGACATTTACAGACCTTGAACTCCCTTATGCTTACTACAACTGATTTTTTCTTTTCAAGCATGTAATTTCTTGTTATGATAAAATGGATTGTGTGTTTATATAAATGGAAAAAATCAATGACGAATCTAAGATAGAATTTTTTTCGTATGAAAACATCCAATGAAAATAATATAAAAAACCTCAAGATTGAAATTGGACTGGAAGAAAAAATGTGTCATTGTGTTGAATCGGTCTCTCACTGAAAAATGTGTCAATTTTGTATATATCATTGGTCAGTTCCCGTCACGTCCTACCACAGCTATCCTTATCATTTCTAATGATTTTTTATTCCATCCAAGGAAGACCAATTGTTTGTGCTTCTGTAAAGCATCAGGGACTTTCTCATAAACAGCATTATTTCAGTTAGATGGGGAAGGACGGTTTTAACAACAACAAAAAGGTTGTGAATCACGAGCAACAATGAATCAGATCTAGTTTAATACAGATGTAACAATTAGAAAATTAATTCGTTGTCCTGAATAATTACTATTTCTCTCCCCTGTAACTAAGATTTTGTTAGCCAAAGAGTCAGTTACATTGAAAGCTAAGGATAACAACAGGTAGGCAGATTGATTAGGTAGAGATTGGAAATCTAGTTGTGATGGAAACCTCCCAGGTTAAAAACAAGTTATAGCATTAGTAAACTGGATACTGAAAAAACATTCCACTCCTCCAGGGACATGCAGATTTCAGTCATTACCCCAGGCCGCCTTTCATCACATCACTTGACAGGTATACGTTTTCATAATAAATCAGTGCAGGGGGATAAATATGTAAATGAAAGACTCACTAATTATCATTATTATGATAACTCTGCAGTTATTAAATGTAACTTGCAGTTGTATGCGTATGCTTTCATTAATACAGTATTAAGTTAACACACACATGGAACAAGGAGAAGAACTGATCTTCTCTTTTTGTGGTGAAATTGGAGGCTTTTTCCCAATCCATATGGAAACAGTCGATGAGCATTTCAGACACACACAAGTTTTGTTCTTAGATTAGTTATGAGGTTAAGCTAAATGACCTTTAAGGATACTCTTGCAATTGGTTGTTATCATTGTGTGATTGGCAAATTTATTCCCATAGCGGTTCTGGAACCGCACTGAAGTTCCCGAAAATATCCATACCCTATTAAATAGATTTTTCAAATCGACATTTCGATTTCGTCGACTATGTTCGATTTTCCCAATTCTAAAATTTTGTTGTTTTGCGATAGACATTTTACCTTTTCCATGGTATTTTTGAGGTTTTTTCATTTTCAGTTTCTTGATAACGTTCTGAGTTTTTAAGTTTTAAAAAAAAAATAATTGGATCTGGGGATTTTCGAAACCGGCATTCCGAATCAAAACAACAGGTTCTTTTCAAAACCGGAATTCATACTTAACAAGGACCAAATAAAGCTAGGTCTTCACAACAGGGAGATACATATAAGTGTCAGCTCCCCTTACTACTGTGTTTCTATTTCAGGCAGTGAAAGATAGGCCATAGGTGCCAACCTATGAGAGGAACTAAGACGCTACATCTTTCCTCAAGAAGCACACACGCTCGGCGGTGTGGCAGTGCTTTCACTGGGGAAGGGAGTGGACAGAACTGTATCCAGATTCTTACTCAACCCAAGCCTCATTTGTGCCTATAAATATCATAAGTCTCAAACATCAGAATCGTTCCAAATCTCCTGTTACCTTCTGGCTCCATCTTATTGGTTACACTGCGTCACCCAAAATAGTCAATACAGCAAAATTCCAGTTGTAGAGGGTCTAACAGGCATAGATATGGGCAAAATGGGTGAGTTTATTCCTTATGAAGAGTAAACAACAGGCAAACTTTTTCGGGCCCTATTCATAGTCTCACACCAGTCTTGTCAACTGTTTTTTTTTTCACCTAAAAAAAACCAATCAGTCCCTCTGAAATCAGGGCCATGTCCACCTCAAATCTATATTTGTACTATTTGATCCTAATGCTGCTAAAGGGACTTATAGAACAACCAGATCCGCTGTAAATTCTGTTTCTGGTATTGGCTTGTTCTGTGCAGCACTTTCTGACTGCTGTGCATGTTTGTATATCCACACTCTTAACAGCAGCAGATAAGGCTGTAACCTGTGCGGGATGGATCGGAGTTCGTAGGTTCCTTTTAGAAGCCAATATTAAACATTTAAATAAAGATTAATGGACATTCACCTTTACGTCTATTGTTGTATTTCAAAATTTTTCCCTGTTTCCTTATTTAATAAACAATTTAAAGTGAGTATGATAGGAACATGAGAAGCTACGTTGTAATATCTGTATGAAAGGCCTATGACATGTGGGTCATGAAAAGGAAATTAATTGTCTTAAAGGGTAAATAAACAGAATTGCGGTTTACCAACAAAATGAATAATTTCTAGTAGTAATGTATTGAATGATTTACTGATGATACCATATGACAGCTATACAGTGATTCGAATCATGGCACTCCACAGTGCACTTGTGCAACCAAGGCATGCTGGGAATTGTACTCTAACATCTGGAGTGCCAAGGTTTCGCATCACTGGGCTAACTTTCTTGCTACTGTCTATACAAGGTTAAATAACCCTAATGACCAGTATCATTTAGGTTGTGGAAAGGTCACAGCTCATTTTACTTTCAATAATTAGCATTACTTATCTTTTCAAATACTAAATAAGAGAAAAGCAATCAGACAGGCTCTTGCATTTATCAGCAGCAATTACCACAGATCGTTTTTCTTTGGAACATTTACCCAAACCATAGTCAGTCAATGGCAGTAACAATTTTTGATCATATTGGTGGGTAGAAGACAGTCCATGGTTGCTTGAAGATGTGATTGAAAAAACTGAAATTAGGTTTTTATAGATGATTAGAACCTCATTGTCCTGATTAGTTTGGTCACATGGCCAATAAAATGACTTCTCTACCTATCTTGTTTTGCTAAAAATGACCAAACTGAAACCAAAACTATTAAGTGCAGGAAGGGATTATATATGTTATGTCTTGAAACGAAAGAAAAACAAAATATAAACAAGAAAAACCAATTTATTAAATTTCGAGATGTAAAATATTCTCCAAATGCTTCCTTCCAGCCTTTCTCCTTACGATCATTTGTAATTATTTATTAGCTTTGCTCTTTACCGTTGATGATTCAGATTAACGATTCCTCTTAACCATCAAATCACGTGACACATTCCCAACACTCGCTTGCAAGGAAGTATCATAGGTTGTTATAGCAGGAATATACTGATTCTCACAGAGTGGAAAACACAACAGCATTACACATTATACCCAGCTCAGTTTATATTACTGTGTGCTGCATGGTAATATTTACTGGAAATACGGTTAATGGTCCGGTATTAACAGCTGTCACATAGTGCTACATGGGAGGTTAATTCAATCTATATTTTGGTAGATGGTAAAGGGCAATGTCAATTAAATACCATAATCTAAAGCATTACATACGCAGTTAATATCCCTGGTAATGTTCTGGGTAGAAATTTAGGGCCACAAAATAGTAGTTGCTAGCTGCTATACCTATCATGTGTGGCCCAGGTTTACTTAGTATGAAGTATTCAATTAAAAAAAAGCTTTTTTTATAAAACTATGTATGCAACAGTTCGGTTTGACTTTACTACCACGGTACATTTATTGTTAGTCCTATTACTCGGTTTGCTGGGCAATACTACATATTCTATTCCATGGTTGGTGTGTACCAAATTAATCTCGCATAAATAAATGCCAGTCGACTCACCAGATAAAAGATACACTGAAATATATATATACAAGAATGAATTGTGAGCCTCTAATTTCTCTTATTATATCTATTTGTTGGCCACATCAGACATACAGCAACAGGGTCAGACGGGCCCTCCCGGGGTGGAACCGGGGGAAATCCCCGTAGGCCCCTGTCTCAGTGGGCCCTCAGTGACAGTGACCCAAATGTTAAGATGCCACCTACTTTTATTAAGTGCCCCGGACCGATCCAATTTTATCAAGGACCCCGTCTGCTGGTAAGGGGCTGTGCAGTGGAGGAGATTGGGCTTTTGCCATCTTAAATCTCATCATTGGCCGTGGGGGCGCTGTGCAGTGCAGTGGCAGGAGATTGGGGTGCTATGCCATCTAATCTCATTGGCCGCGGGGGGCCGTGCAGTGCGGAGATGGTGTTATGTGCCATCTTAAATCTCATTGGCCGTGGGGGCCTGTCCAGGGCAGTGCAGGAGATTGGTGCTGTGCCGTATTAAATCTCATCGTAGAGTTCACACGTTAATGTGCGCACGCACCACACATGCAATCCCCCACAGACCCTGTCACGCGTGCTTACTGCTAGAGTCTGAGATTGCCTCCCAAGAAGGAACGGAAAGCCATGAATAAGTAAGCTCCTTTTTTTTATGTTGCTGGTGGCTAAAGCTCACAGGGTTGGAGTATTTAGACACTAATACTGTTTATTACAGTATATGGCTCAATATAATGGGGGACATGCAGAATTAAAACAGAACTAAAACGATGGTGATGGAAAGTAAAAGGGCAATTACAAGGCAATACATTTGTTTTTAAAAAGAAATAAGGTGTTGATCAGTGTGTGTTGTTTTTTTTCATTTATAATAAGGCAGCATGTTGTTTTATAGGAGGGAGGGGGCAGAGTATGGGGGGGGTCCCGGTTTTCCAGTTCTCCGTTTCTCTACAGAACATGAAATTCCAGGATGCTGTACCAGTCCGTGTGACATTCCCATTTGTTGTATCCAGTTCCCATAACATTCACAGTTGTGATGTTTCAGTCCCTGAATTCCCAGGATGCTGTACCCAGTCCCGTGACATTCCCATTTTGTTGTACCAGTCCCAAACCTTCACAGTTTGATGTTTCAGTCCATGAAATTCCCAGGTTGCTGTACCAGTCTCGTGACATTCCTGTTTTGTGTACCAGTCTATGAATACCCAGTTGCTGTACCCTGTTTTGATTTGCCGTTACAGTGTGGGTTGAGTCAATCTTTCTCTCACTATCTGTTTGTTTTGTGTCTCTATATCTGTTTGTCTAGTATCTATATCTCTGCATGTAGATATGTCTGTCTTCTCTCCATATCTCATATCCAGTTTTTCTGTCTGTGTATCTGTCTTTAAAATCTCTCCTAGTCTCACAGATTGCCAGCCCATTTTACCAGTCTCAGATTGCTAGCTATTCACCAGTCGCACATGCCATCCAGTTCACCAGTCTCATATATTGCCAGTCTATTCACTAGCTTCACATTGCCTAGCTATTCACTAGTCACACAGTGCCAGCCTATTCACCAGTCTCACAGTGCCGTCTATTCACTTTTTCAAGTGACTAGCCTATTCACTAGTCACCAGTGCAGCCTATTCACAAGTCTCATAGATTGCCCGCTATTCCTTATTATATTTACAGATTGCAAAATTGCCAGCCTATTCAGCAGTCACAGAATGACAGCAATTCCAATCTCATCTCTCTTTTGCTCGGCTCTCCTATCTCTATCTATCTAATCTGTCATCATCTTTTCTTTTTAATAGTTTGCTGTCTATCTATCTATCTACCTATCTATCCTATTGTAATTATTGAGTTCACTTATTTTCAAGGGGATTGTATGGTTTAGAATAAATATAATATATTTTTAACTAACAGTTTCAGAGTTGTAAATCAGGAAATGAATGATATTTTATTTGTATGAATGCTGAGTGGTTGGTGGGCCCCTGTCACAAGATTCCACTATGGGCCCAGGTGCCAGTCTGACACTGTACAGCAACATCACACCCTGGATCACTAGCTTGGCCATATTTTTTTCTTCAGATATGTACATAAAGCTAAAAAACATATTGGGGGTTATTCAATAAAAGGTCTTATCGTTTAAATGGTGCTAATTTTGCCCCAACCAATCAGATGTTAGCTTTCAAATGTTACATAAGTTCTGATTGGTTGGGGCATAATTAAGCATCATTTTAAATGATAAGAACTTTTATTGAATCTCCCGAAAGTGGTGGCATCCACCTGTAAAATACAGATGTGTCAATGTTTTAAAACAACAAACAAGAAGGTGTCCTTAAATGTAATCACTTTCAATTAAACAAATCCCTTTTTGGTAAACAAGAATCCCATTATGGATGGATTGTGTCTCATAGGGTAGTTTGAAATTGGTGGATGGTAGGAACCTACTCATTGCATTTCTGGGAAATGTTACATGCCATTTTTTTTAGTTATTTAAAATAACATCTGTTGGGGGACATTATAATCAACATAAATGCTCGTAGATGGCAGTACGTGATTATCCACCGGAAACCAAATTACAATTATTGTGGACACGGGCTTCCTTAGAATAGCAAAACTTTGAAACTGAATAACAAATAAAAAATGATCCTATTGCCACTACCAAGAGTCTTTTAAGAGCACAACAAGAGTTTGCTGCAGAAGTCAGTTAGGTGAAATATTTGTTTTTACCTAAATGCAGGAATGTTACGCATATTGGGATTAGATAAGTCACTGTTAATGCAATGAGACATCTACTAAATCATTACAGAAGGCAAGAATGCGAAGACATATTTAAATAGCAATCAATGACTGAAACTAGTTCAGTTTTCTGTAGTGTTTTATCTTTAAAATGGTATTTAAAATGACACCTTTAGCATTCTATTCCAGAAATAGAGATGGCCAAACTCACTGAAATTTGTTTTCCACTTGCATGTACGCGGATTTTGGAAAAAATACCAAAAATCTGCAACTGGACCTATTAAAGTGAATGGAGGTTAAAAAATCCAAAATTCTGCTTAAAATGAAGGTATAAATAGAAATGGTAACCTTACTGAATTGGTTCAGGGCCCTGGGAAATGGTCAGGGGACCAAAAAAAACTTCTTGTAACCGGAAACTTCATGTGGCTTCCGTTTTGGACATTCTGCCAGTATTTAGAGATTTCAAAAAATTTTTGAAGATTTTTCAATTCTGAAATTTAAAATTCTAGAAATATCATAAATTTCCAATTTTTAAATTCAAAAATTTCCAAAGGTTGGAGTATTTTTGTGAAACAGTTCTTCAGTACGGAAAACAACGAAAAAGTCAGAAATACGCAAAGTCTTCATTCCAGTGGATCTATGAAATCTTTGAACTGGGTCGGGTCTATATACCCAAGAAATTAATACTTTTTTTGAGGGTAAAACAGAACAAAATGCTAAAGTACAGTTGCTAAGGTCATGTTTAAGCCTGATTCATAGAATTGCCTTTTCTATTTAGGTCTATTTGAGTAAGGAGATAAATATTCATTAGAGTAAAAAAAACTCTTATCAGACATAAGGAGACTTAGGGCCTATTTATAAACGCGTCAGTAACGCAATTAGCGTACCGCGACTTATGGACAATAGGAGCGCTTCTGTAAAGTACGCCCGTGGTCGTACATTACGCCAAATGTTTATAATTAACAAATGTTTGGTTGTAGAATACCATGTGGTAGTAAAGTACTGCAATGGTATTCTATGGGGATTGTAAATCTACGTCGCTTATCGTAGATTTATGATCAGCATCAGAATTTATGATCATTATCGCTAAATATATGACTGTTAAACCAATTGGAAATTACCGATCGTCTAACAATCCTTAAAGTGATGTTAAGGTGTCGGTATTGCTAAAAAAGCGATACAACACCTTATGAATATGGCCCCTAATATAGTAACTAATATGAAACAACACTTATAATAATGGAAAGGAGTGAAATGCACAGAACACACAGGTTTTTTTACAATGATGATGGATTATATAATTCATAACACACCAGTGGGTAAGCTTAACTATACATGTAAGTATTACCTAGTAGGATATAAGTTAAGCTAATACAATAGTTCAGTTTGAATTACTGAATTAATTTGATACACTATGGTACACTGATTTATTGCAAAAAAAAAATCCAAAAATTATAAAAATTTGACAAAGACACCACACCTTGCAGGGAAATGCTAAAAAAAGAGAGACATTGTATTTGGGCACTACTCTACTGTCCTTCTGCATTAGGGTACTTTGGTCAAATGAGCCGCATTTGAGCCTGCCCATACTCAATGAGTTCAATAAGTTGGCCCAAATTATATAAAATCCAACCACTATGTCCAGACTCTTCTATAGCTGGGTCCTAAACTATGGTACTTGCCTTATTGGTTGTATAAGCTTCTTCTGTGTGGCTTGTCTGCTGAAGCTGACTCTCTTTTTTTTAAGAACTTTTCACAAGTGACCACATGACCTATCTTTAGGTGGATCTAGGCCCTCTGGTCAAAGTGGAAGGAGATTCTGGTTTCCACCCCAAGGTTTACTGGAAGAGGTATGTGGCGTTAAATGGACCTCTTATGTGTTACTAAGTATAAAAAAAGGACACTAGATGTGCACTGTTAAGAAAGCTCCAGGAATGAAACATGTCCAGTTGGCTGTGTCTCCTCCACTATGGCCACCCAGGTTTAGTATCTTGTGCTTTGGGTATAAATACCCATGATGCTGATTATGTGATTTGCTGTTAGATATCTTTATACTATGTACTATGCTTACTGCATTTAATATGGCCTGATGATTTTAGATATTGTGTGTGTTATATTTTTAGATATATCCCTTGTGTAAATATGGATTTCAAGTTTTATATCATTTTAAAATATGACAGACAGATTCTTTAGATTCTCCTCTGTCATTTTAAAGATCAGGACTAAGCACAGTCCTGAGCTTTCTCCTTATGTAAAGTATAGGGAAAACGTTTTGAACTGCTACATTTCCTTTAGTCGTGGCTGACTCCCATACTTAAGGAGAGGGGAACTGATCATACCAAGAGAAATTTTCCATCAGGTCAATGGCCCTCAGGTAAACATTCGGTGGCCTCGGGAACGCCACGTTCCCTTATCGTTAGGGTAAGTGTGTACCCAGCTTAAGACTTGGAATTCTAATCACAAATGATTGTTTTTTGGCAGTCTTTAATTTCTATACAATATATCTATCTATCTATCTATCTATCATCTATTATCTACTATCTATCTATCTATCTATCTATCTATCTATCTATTAAAATGGAATACAGATAGCAGAACAACAGCAATGTTAGCCCCAAAATGTTGTTTTGAACATACCAATAGTAAAAAAGATGAGGACTGAGAATGTGGGGCCATTAAATAATGGGGCAGAGAGGTTACAGAGGATGCCAAGAAGCTAATGTGCTAAAACCATTTTTTTTCATTCTTTTTTTTTTAGATTCTGCATAGCAGTAGATGTGGTATACTTGGATTTTGCTAAAGCTTTTGATACTGTGCCACATAGCGACTAATGTATAAAGTGAGGACCGTTGACATTTGTACATGGATAGAGAATTGGTTATGGATCGCAACAAGAGTGGTGGTATTGGAGCTACATCTATTGGCTAAAGTTCTAAGGGAGTGCATCAGGATTTCCATACTGGGGCCACTTCTTTTTAATCTGTTTTATAATTACTTAAAAGGGGCACTTGAGAGCAAGTCTCTGTGTTGCTGATGACACAAACTATGCAGAGCTTTGGAACTTCGAATGATTGCAATTGCTGCAAGACCTAGACAGATTATCAAATGGGCACAGAATGGCAGATGAGATTCAATGTTGATAAAAATGGAAGATGATGCAGTTTAGGGTTTAACAATCTTGTGCTCATACCATAATAACTCTGTGTTAAAATGAACCTCAACTGGAAAAAGATTTGGGGGTTCTGGTAGATAACAGACTTAGCTGTAGAAAAACAATGACCAGGCAGCATGGATAGAGCTAGCAAGATATGTCTAGTATACAGAAGGAATAGATACAAGAGAAAAAAACAATTATACTTTTCTTACAAGGCACTGGTAAGACCTCATTTGGAATATGCAGTCAGTTTGGAATCCCATATATAAAAGTGATATCTTGGAAATGGAAGCAGTTCAGAGAAGGGCAACTAAAATATAAAGGGAATGGAGAGGCTGACTATGCAGGCAGATTAGACACGTTAGGGCTGTTTACATTAGAGAAGCAACGTTTTGCGTGGGGATATGATCATTTATACATATATATTAAGGCATACAATAAACTCTCTGGTGCATGTTTTCTAATCAGTCATATCAGAGGACACGTGGACATCCTTAAGGTTGGAAGACAAAAGTTTTATCTTCAGGTTAGGAAAGGTTTCTTACAGTGAGAACAGTGAAACTGTTGGACACTGTCTTCCAGCAGATGTGGTAATGGCAAGTTCATTTGAATAACTTTAAAAGTGGCTAGATAATTTCTAAAGCTAAAAAATATTGAGAATTACTGTTATCATATACATAATGTGTTCTGGTTGGTACAGGGTATACTATAATATTGAGAATTATGGTAAAAATAATATCGTAGTTCTGGTTGGTACGGGAATACTATATAATATTAAAAATTACTGGTATTAATTCATATACTGCAGTTTTGGTTGATCCAGGGATACTTGAGTCAGAAGGAATTTTTCCCCTTTTTTCCCTAGCTGTTTTTATTTGCCTTCCTTGGATAAACTGTTAGGTAGGGTTAAAAGGAGGGTGAAAAGGTGATCTTGATGGACGCATGTCTTTATTCAACCTCAACTACTATGTTACTATGATTTACAAATAAACAGCCTGTCACAGTAGCTTATCCTTTCAGTGTTAGAAAAACTGCAGATACATAACTGTTATAAACAGTTTGACAGAAACTGTCAAACTTGCATTAATATATTGCAATTGGATATTGGATATTGCATTAAATATGATTACGAAAGCATTTTAAGGTGGCAAATTTCTTCTTCTCTCTCTCTCGCTCTCTCTCTCTCTCCTCTCTCTCCTATATATATATAATATATATATAGAATATCAACAACAACAACAGCAAATTATAGGTCAGTGATTAAAGCAGTATGATAACTTAGTGATGTACATGACACTTATGAAAGTACAAGTTGATTATCCTGACATCTCTAGAAGTAAAAGCAATTAAGTGTTTCAGTTAGACAAGCAGTGTTCTGTCTAGTACAGAAGCTATGATTAATAGAAGCCACCATGTATGTCATGTCGAGCACCCAATTGGATTTTTGGAACATGACATGTGTGCTAAGCAGGCTTATTTCTATGTTGAACTTACTTGAGATTTAGGAATGACACATGATTTTCAATCAGACAGTTATGGTGTTTTCCCATCCAGAAAAAACAACCACATTCAAATAAAGAGGGAATCAGGGATCATTTTACAGATAAGTATTGTGTATATAGAGAGGGAGGAATTACAATTAATTTCTAGACAATACTAGCATATACAGTGCTGTAAATATACAGAGAGGAATTACAATTAATTTATTGACAATATTTGCATATATAGTGTTGTATATACAGTATATGAGGGAGGAATTACAATTCATATATAGACAATACTGTGCATATACAGTGCTGTATGTATACAGAGAAAGGAATTGCAATTCATTTCTAAACATACTGGGCATATGACAGTGCTGTAATATGTACATAGGGAGTGATTCAATTCATTTCCATGACAATTACTGTGCATATACAGTGCTCAATCTTTTCAAATGAATGAAAGGTGAAATTGCCCATTTCAATTCATTTAAGAACTCTGAAAATGATATTAGTAATAAGCAGGTGTAGATAATTATGAAAAGTCTTCTAATAATATGCAAATGTAAAGTCTGCTCATTTCCTATATAGTTGCTAATTGTCTCTTTAATGTGGTGATTTTAAACAGTGTCCATTCTTCATTAGCAATGAAGAGCTACTTTTACCAGCTTAGGCTTTAAACTTTACAGCACTGTATATGCACAGTATTGTTAGAAATGGATTGTAATTCCTCCCTATGTACTATACAGCACTGTATATGCACAGTATTGTTAGAAAATGATGTAATTCCCCCTATGTACATATAAGTACGTATATGCACAGTATGTTAGAAAATGAATTGTAATTCCCCCCTATGTACATATACAGCACTGTATATGCACAGTATTGTAGAAAATGAATTGTATTCCCCCCTATGTACATATACAGCACTATATATGCACAGTATTGTTAGAAATGAATTGTAATTCCCCCCTATGTACATATACAGCACTGTATTGCACAGTATTGTTAGAAATATGAATTTATCCCCCCTATGTACATATACAGCACTATATATGCACAGTATTGTTAGAAAATGAATTGTAATTCCCCCTATGTACATATACAGCACTGTATATGCACAGTTTGTTAGAAAATGAATTGTAATTCCCCCCTATGTACATATACAGCAACTGTATATGCACAGTATTGTTAGAAAATGAATTGTAATTCCCCCCCTATGTACATATACAGCCACTTATATGCACAGTATTGTTAGAAAATGAATTGTAATTCCCCCCTATGTAATATACAGCATGTATATGCACAGCATTGTTTGAAATGAATTGTAATTCCTCCCCTATGTACATAACAGCATATATGCACAGTAGATTGTTAGAAAATGAATTGTAATTCCCCCCTATGTACATATACAGCACTGTATATGCACAGTATTGTCAAGAAATGTTGTAATTCCTCCCATGTACATATACAGCACTGTATATGCACAGTATTGTTAGAAATGAATTGTAATTCCCCCTATGTACATATACAGCACTGTATATGCACAGTATTGTCAAGAAATGGATTGTAATTCCTCCCTATGTACATACAGCACTGTATATGCACAGTATTGTTAGAAAATGAATTGTAATTCCCCCTATTACATATACAGCACCTGATATGCACAGTATTGTCAGAAATGGATGTAATTCCTCTCTCTGTATATATACAGCACTGTATATGCACAGTATTGTTAGAAATTGTAATTCCTCTCTCGTATATATACAGCACTGTATATGCACAGTATTGTCTCAAATTGTAACTTCTCTCTCGTATATATACAGCACTGTATATGCACAGTATTGTCTAGAAATTGTAACCTTCTCTCTTGTAATATACAGCACTGTATATGCACAGTATTGTCTAGAAATTGTAACTTCTCTCTGTATATATACAGCAATGTATATGCACAGTATTGTAAGAAATTGTATTCCTCTCTCTGTATTATACAGCACTGTATTTGCACAGTATTGTCTAGAAATTGTAACTTCCTTCTCTGTATATATACAGCACTGTATATGCACAGTATTGTCTAGAAATGTAACTCTCTCTCTGTATATATACAGCACTGTATATGCACAGTATTGTTAGAAATTGTAACTTCTCTCTCTGTATATATACAGCACTGTATATGCACAGTATTGTCGAGAAATTGTAATCCTCTCTGCATATATACAGCACTGTATAGCACAGTATTGTTTAGAAATGAATTGCAATTCCTTCTCTGATATATACAGCACTGTATATGCACAGTATTGTCTAGAAATGAATTCCTCTCTCTGCAATATACAGACTGTATATGCACAGTATTGTCATGAAATGAATTGTAATCCCCCCTATGTACTATACAGCACTGGATATGCACAGTATGTTAGAAATGAATTGTAATTCCCCCCTATGTACATTACAGCACTGTATATGCACAGTATTGTCAAGAAATGGATGTAATCCCTCCCTAGTACATATACAGCACTGTATATGCACAGTATTGTTAAGAATTGTAATTCCTCTCTTGTATATATACAGCATGTAATGCACAGTATTGTCTAGAAATTGTAACTTCTTCTCTGTATATTATACAGCACTGTATATGCACAGTATTGTCTAGAAATTGTAACTTCTCTCTCTGTATATATACGCACTGTATATGCACAGTATGTTTAGAATTTTAGAAAGTGTAACCTCCTCGTAATGATTACAATTCATTTCATGACAATACTGTGCATATACAGTGCTGTATATATGCAGAGAGAGGAATTACAATTTCTAGACAATACTGTGCATATACAGTGCTGTATATGTACATAGGGGGGAATTACAATTCATTTTCTAACAATACTGTGCATATACAGTGCTGTATATGTACAGAGGGGGATTACAATTCATTTCATGACAATACTGTGCATATACAGTGCTGTATATATGCAGAGAGAGGAATTACAATTTCTAGACAATACTGTGCATATACAGTGCTGTATATATACAGAGAAAGGAATTGCAATTCATTTCTAAACAATACTGTGCATATACAGTGCTGTATATATGCAGAGAGAGGAATTACAATTTCTCGACAATACTGTGCATATACAGTGCTGTATATATCCAGAGAGAGAGATTACAATTTCTAGACAATACTGTGCAATACAGTGCTGTATATATCAGAGAGAGAAGTTACAATTTCTAGACAATACTGTGCATATACATGGCTGTATATATACAGAGAGAGAAGTTACAATTTCTAGACAATACTGTGCAAAAACAGTGCTGTATATATACAGAGAGAGGAATTACAATTCTTGACAATACTGTGCATATACAGTGCTGTATATACAGAGAGAGAAGTTACAATTTCTAGACAATACTGTGCATATCAGTGCTGTATTATACAGAGAGAGAAGTTACAATTTCTAGACAATACTGTGCATATACAGTGGCTGTATAATACGAGAAGGAAGTTACAATTTGTAGACAATACTGTGGCATATACAGTGCTGTATATATACAGAGAGAGGAATTACATTTCTTAACAATACTGTGCATAACAGTGCGTGTATATTACAGAGAGAGGAATTACAATCCATTTCTTGACAATACTGTGCATATACAGTGCGTTATGTACATAGGGGGAATTACAATTCATTTTCTAACAATACTGTGCATATCAGTGCTGTATATGTACATAGGGAGGAATTACAATCCATTTCTTGACAATCCTGTGCATATACAGTCCTGTATATGTACATAGGGGAATTACAATTCATTTTCTAACAATACTGTGCATATACAGTGCTGTATATGTACATAGGGAGGGATTACAATCCATTTCTTGACAATACTGTGCATATACAGTGCTGTATATGTACATAGGGGGGAATTACAATTCATTTTCTAACAATACTGTGCATATACAGTGCTGTATATGTACATAGGGGGGAATTACAATTCATTTTCTAACAATACTGTGCATATACAGTACTGTATATGTACATAGGGGGGAATTACAATTCATTTTCTAACAATACTGTGCATATACAGTGCTGTATATGTACATAGGGAGGAATTACAATCCATTTTCTAACAATACTGTGCATATACAGTGCTGTAAAGTTTAAAGCGCTAAGCTGGTAAAAGTAGCTCTTCATTGCTAATGAAGAATGGACACTGTTTAAAATCACCACATTAAAGAGACAATTAGCAACTATATAGGAAATGAGCAGACTTTACATTTGCATATTATTAGAAGACTATTTCATAATTATCTACACCTGCTTATTACTAATATCATTTTCAGAGTTCTTAAATGAATTTGAAATGGGCAATTTCACCTTTCATTCATTTGAAAAGATTGCACTGTAATTGGCCTGTCCAAAATATTTACAGACAATGAAGTAAGATTCTCATAGGAATTTTAAATAAAAAATAAAAACTTCATGATTTCCATATAAAAGATTTGGGGGAATAAATTTCATCTTTCTTTGGTAATACAATAAAATGTATGAAAAGAACATTTAGGCTCATTAAATTTGTCAGAAAAACACACTGTACGTGTGAGCTGCCATTAGTGCTAATGTTATGCTACATAACGTAGGTTGTATATGTCACAATATGTCAAATGCTCATTTTCAACTATTTTTTCTTTTGTCTGTGGAAAGTACATTTGAATGTTACTTTTTGAAATGATGAATTATGGACAAGACCAGAACCATCATTCCTTTCACTGTGTGAGACCAAATTTATCTTCCTATATATTATTTCATGAATATATTGCTGTAGGGTCTTCTGTCGACCTATACAGTAAGTTTATAGTTAAACTCTGTCAGCCTATATTTACAGATGCAGAGTTTAAATATAGGTTGACATTGTAAAAATGGTATGCAGGTGCTTCCAGACAAAGAAGATTTCAAAGGATACTTGATAAAGGACTTCACGTCCGAAACATGTTGTGTCAATAAAGCACCAAAAGATATCCTTTGGAGTCTTCTTTGTCTGGAAGCACCTGCATACCATTTTTCCAATTTGACTTAGCTAAGGTGTTTGGGACAGTGCATAGCAGGATCCAGCAGCAAGAGATGTTCAGGACACTGTCTATTGTTTATAGGCTGACATTGCTTAAAGGGTATGTACACTGTAAATACAACTTAGTATTACTAAATAGCTTAGGCTTTAAGTGTAAAATGTACTGTAAAATGTACTTTTTGTTGTTGTTCTAGGACCCTCCTATACCCTTCCTTTAGTCCTTGAAAGTCTTCTTCCTTCTGCCATTTTCCGTTTTCAGGTCTGCCTCCATGAAATTGTCCACGCCTGATGTCACTGCTTGCATGACATGATGTCAATATGTGCGAGCGTGGTTGCCACTATGAGCGTGCGCACACTAATGCCATCACACCGCGAGCAAGCACGTCGCCTTGTGATGTCAGTGCATGCACGCTAGCACGGATATCGCCACAACATGTGTGTGCAATAACATCATGTCGCACGTGGTCTGCAAACGAGAACACTCTAGGAGGGTCCTAGAAGAACAACAACAACAAAAAGTACACTTAACATATACTAAGCTATCTAGTAATACTAGGTTGCATTGACAGTGTGCATACCTTTTAAGAGGTGTGGCCAGAAGTTTAACTAGATCTAAAGATGTACTGGAAAGATTGCAATATAGTGGCACTGACAGTTCCCTAACTAAAATGAATCTACCCAGTTAAAAGCTGTTTTCTATGTTATCTTAATTGGCATTTTTGAGAGGATGCTTTTCAATGATGGGGTATGAAAGCTGGTTAGAATCAGTTTAGTAAGTAGTTTGTTTTGAAAAAGATACATATTACATTTATGTCATGGATGCATGAATCCACAAATGTGTCATACAGTTACAGGAGAACATTATGTCAGTATAATTCATTGAGTTACAGGATAAGGTTACTTAAGAAAAAGCTTCCAGTCTAGATTTCCTATTGGTATTCAATAGTCATCGATCAAGGAGTGAGTTTACAGATGTCTAACTGGATATTTTATTGTATGAATTTCATTGATTACAGTATTTGCTAGTTAGTAAACAGGAACAATACACTTACATAAATGCAGGTCAATGTGGTGTGTTGAATCACATTCAACATGACTGGGCTCAATCTCATAGGCTGTTTAGTGCTTTTCAAATCCATTGGCTCTTTTATAATACATAATAGACACTATAACTTTCTCTGAGAAGAGGTTTTTGTGCCTTTGCTTGGGCTTGTCACCCCTCTGGGAGTCAACTCGAAAAATCATCCAAACATATGACTTAAGGTAAGGTAAGGTATGACTGACAGGATTGGCTTTTATCGCTAATGTGTGTACCGCAGTTCACGAGGGCCACAAGATCGTTTGGAACTGCCCAAAAATTTCCCTCTGCCCCTGTTGTCTCCCTTTACTAAAAGTTTAAGGAGTTGGCTGCGGCTGAAGGAAATGTGTAGTGCCGAGCGTTCTCCCTATGCTTTTTCATAGGGAGACTGTGTGTAGTGTGATCTGACAGTATCTTTAAGGGCATGTCCATCCCCCAAACTAAAGATTCACCAACTACTGGCCCCACTCTACAATTAAAGGAAAACTAAACTTACATTTTTAAAAACCTAATGTGAAAGTTTTTCTCCCCAGAACATCTATACATGTAAGATTCTTCTCTAGTAAGCTGCATTTAGTACATGTGAGAAATAGATTCTGTAAATAAGAAGGCTTCCATGTTGTTGCCAGTACAACCCACAGCCCATGAAGTCATCAAAGAGCCACGTCCCCTGACCCCAGTATTCACTGTCTCTATGCACAGAGTGTTTTCTATACAGATGTCTCCACACCAATATGGAAGTCCCTGAAAAGACTTTGAAAGCTGCATGTTATCCTGCTGTTTATTAACCAGTCAGTGTGAGTTGCTGGAAAATAAAGTGCTGGGTAACAAGCAGCTTTCAAAGTCTTATCAAGGACTTTCATATTCCATTTTTTTATTATTCTTTTCCTAGCAAAAGATAATCTTTCCAAATTTACATGGATTCTCTGCTTATTCTGTGTTGGTGCACCTGGTAAAGTACCGGGTTTAAAGGGTATCTCCACTGATAAAAGTCACCTGGGTTGTAAGGATAGATATGTGTAAGGTAGATATGTACCTGCAGTTTCCTGTGTCTTTGAGCAGTAGTTTAGAAGAAATCCAATGAGTTTCCCCCAGAACGCTGTGGATGGTGCAGGTCCACCCACTTTTAGTGACTGCCTGCTTGGGAAATGTCCGACGCGCGTTTTCCTTTAGTGCATGCGCAGAATGTGAGAGGATCCGTCGGGACTGCTGTCTGTGTGATCTGACTGGTTGGTCGATCACACAAACACACACACACACACACACTAATGGAGGAATAATCACATGACCATCACAGCAGCTTGCTGACTTCACTAATTAATGGAGTAATCAGGTACTATCTTTTTCTCTCTCCCACTCCTTCCCATACCAGATTGCCTCATATTCCCAGCATCCCCTATGAAATCAATCATTGATCAACTTTTCAACCATCCCTCTCAGAGTTAGACACAAAAAAAAATCTTTATTAAAAACAATAAAGTTTCCCCTACTTACAGTAGTGTGGGAAGAGGGTTTTAACTTTTTCTCCCCTGTCTCTCTCTACATGATCAGCTGTAAAAATGAACTTAGAGCGTCAGGGAGGAAAGGATTTCTTACTGCAGCCAAGTGGGTGTGTCTGCTACCATGATGATGCACATTGAGTGACAGCACTCTCAGCACAGGGGAAGACACACCCCCAGGAACCTGCACAACTTTCCCATGCTGCTGCAATCAAACGAAAGAAATCCCAAGCCATAAAGCATAGGGATACATGGCTGAGAGGGAGGGGGAGCAGGACTGTTAGGTAGATTTAAAAATAAGCAAAGGGAATGATAGGCTAGAGGTAAAGAGCAGGGATAGGCTAGGGGGGTTATACAATGTTGCAAGTAAGCTAGGAGTAGGGAATATAAGTGGGAAGAAGGGGAGGGCTAGGGGCAGTGAAGCAGAGGAGACAGAAGAAGTTCCAAGAAATCAAGAAAACAGCAGGAAGACAGAAAAGCGGCGGAAAGGGGTGCCCAGCAGAGCTGTAAACACCAAGCTACTCACCGAGCTGACTCACTAACCCTGGGCTTCCCCTGACTGCCATGGAGAACATCGATCGGCTGCTACAGGAGCTGAGAGCGAAGGCCGCGACGAGAGGGGATGAATGGCTAAGGAGGGAGCTGCAGAGGATCGACTCACCGCCGGGAACCATCGCAGGCCGCAGCAGAAGGAGAGCGCGTCCACCGGAGAGACTGAGTCCCGACACGGCCCCGGCTACAGGAAGGAGGAGGAGCAACAGTGGTAGGCCCATCCAAGCCCGGCAACCAGGAGCGGCAAGGGATCTCGCGAGAAGAGGACGGAAAGAGATGACGTCAGCGTCAGGCGCCAGAGTAAGGGCATTGGGAACAAGCGACGGAGCAGTGACGTCAGAGACAAGCGCCGGAGTAAGGGCATCGGGAACAGGCGACGGAGCAGTGACGTCAGCAGCAGGCGCCGGAAGAAGAAAGAAGATAGGGGATAACGCCGCCCGCCCAGCCGACACCAGGAAAAGGATCCGCACCGCCCGCCCAGCCAACAGGAGCCCTGAAGGGAGCGGGGCAAACACCGCCCGCTCTACCAACAGGAAGGGAACAACCCACACCGCCCGCACAGCCAGCAGCACCAAGGAAGCGACCCACCTTAGGAGGCAGCAGGAAGGTGCACATGGCGAAGGGTATCAGCAGGGGTTGCTGATTCCCAACCCAATGGCACCACACACCAGGAGGAGACAGCGGAATACAAAGGCTGCACTGGCAGCTGAAGAACGATCCCCCTGCTCATCTCACAGAAGGCGACCAGGAGAGAGCAGGGAGGGATCTTTGCATGACAGCTACAGGGCCACGGCTTCCACGTCCAGTGCAGCGGTTCGACTCAACGCAGAGGACTACATCGAAGACAACTTCATCACAGAGAACATCACCGCAGAGGACCGCAGCGAGGAGGAGTATAGCCAGGGTTCCAGCGAGGAGGACACCAGCCCAGCAGTGAGGAGCGTTGTGCAAGTACCATATCCAGCAGCAGCGTCAGGGGTCCCCACGGCAGTTGGCACCGCAAGAGCTGACCAGCTTATCGGTGAGTCCCCTAACGGGGGTCTATGCACTGCACCACACAATACACATACAGATAACCAATCAGCTACACCCCTAACAGGAACAGATCCAAATGAAAATAGGTTTGGGGAATTTTTGGGGGGATTGAGGGAGCTTATGAAGTCATGGGAAACAAAATTAGCGCCAGGACAAGGGGAAAAGGTGATTGACACAGGCGCAGGAGGTCAGGCACAGATGGAAGCTGACCCAACACAGGCCTGGGTCACATCAGGACGAGTAGCAACACAGGTAGGGACAGTGACCCCGGCAACTAGTAGCGCCGGGGCCAACTTAGGGCAAATAGTGGCACAGACAGGGTCAGAGGCAGCCGCAGCGAGCAGTGCAATAATGGAACAAGGCAATGGACAGGAAGACAGATTAGGCAGGAATAAGGACAGACTGTCAGATTCATCAAAAGGAGCAACTTACCTGTGCTTTGAGGGCCTTCTAGGTACTAATTTAAAACCGGAAATACGGGAGCGTATATGGAAAGGGCAGTACGTAGACTTTTTCACTCTACTACCCACAGACAGGGTACAGGCAGAGAGAATAACAAAACAGGAAGAATCAAAGAGGGAGGACGAAGAGGCTAGAAGGGTGCGGCTCATTCCGAGAACTTTCCACAACTGGCTGCAGGCCTTTATCATATTCGGTAGCGTACTAGGTGAGAAATCGCCCGGCGAATGCCCCGCTTTGTTTTGCTATTTAGATGGCATATTCGAAGCATATAAAACGTTTGGCGGGCTAGCGTGGCTAAAATATGACGAGCAATTTCACCAGCGAAAAGCCGTCAGATCAGGGATTCAGTGGGACCACAGGGACATGGGCCTCTGGCTGAAGCTCATGTGCCCCAGCCGGCCATCCATAACTCCCTTTCACGGAGCTGCTGGGGGAGGGTGGCAGCCTCTTCCCTCAGCAGTACAAACAAAAAAGGGTTTCTGCTGGGCCTTCAACGAGGGACAATGCAAATTCGGTCAGGCTTGCAAATTTAAACACGAATGTTCGCAATGCGGAGGGACCCACAGTTTTACTAGATGCTACAAGAAAGGTAGACAAATGGGCAGACACTCAGAGGCAGTTGGAAAAGGGGAGGACACCAGTGAACGTGCGCGCAATGGCCCCTTTCCTAAACATCTATAAAGATCGGCGAGCAGCCATGCTACTTGAACAGGGCTTTAGTCAGGGTTTTTTCATTCCATTCAAAGCTACCCAAACCCCAACAGTATCAAAGAACCTGCGATCGGCACTACAATATCCAGCTATAGTAGACAATAAACTAAACAAAGAAATTCAAGCAGGGAGAATGGCAGGCCCCTTCAAAACCACACCCATACATAACCTAAGGGTATCCCCGCTGGGTTTGGTCCCCAAAAAAGAAGTGGGAAAATATCGCCTAATACATCATTTATCCTACCCCAGAGGGGGTTCGGTAAACGATGACATAGAAAAAGAATTATGCAAAGTTACCTACACGTCCTTCGACAAGGCAGTCGCACTACTACGGCAAGCAGGACAGGGAGCACTGATGGCAAAGACGGACATTGAGTCCGCCTTCCGCCTTCTACCAGTTCACCCCGAATGTTTCCACCTGTTAGGTTGCAAATGGAGAGGGATGTATTACGTCGACAAATGCTTGCCCATGGGCTGCTCTATTTCATGCTCCCACTTTGAAAGTTTTAGCACATTCCTGGAATGGGTAGTTCGCTTAGAAGCAGGAATCGAGTCGGTAATACACTACCTCGACGATTTCCTATTTATTGGGCGACCGGGGACCCAACAATGTAATTGGCTCTTGCAAACCATGAAGCAGATATCAGATAGGTTTGGGATACCCCTAGCAACGGATAAAACAGAGGGCCCAACTATAGTGCTAAGCTTCCTAGGGATTGAATTAGACTCCGTCAAAATGGAATTTAGACTACCCACACAAAAAGTAAAAGATCTACAAGCACTGGTCCTTCAGGTAAAACACTGCAAGAGCCTACCTTTGCGCCATTTACAGTCTCTGCTGGGAAGGTTAAACTTCGCTTGTAGAGTCATGCCAACGGGCAGAATATTTTCCCGGAGACTGTCACTGTCACTGTCACAAAGGTCCGTGGCCAACACCACTTGGAAAAGATACGCGAAAACATGGTCAGAATGGGGGCTCATGAAAAAGAAGTGGTGTCAATCACATAGGGAGAACGACAGACAAACATTACTCGCTTGGATAGTGGACATGCACAAACAGGGAGTGTCAGGAGCGACAGCGACGAACAGAATGGCAGGCCCGTCTTTCCTGTTCAAAATGCAGGGCGCAACCGACTGGACAAAGGACGCCAGTGTAAAACAGCATTAAAAGGATACGGTACAGGAAAGGGAACGGGAGGAAGAAAGCGCAGGCCCATCACATTTGCAATTCTGAGGTCACTGCTAAATAAGCTCAAAGAAATCTGTTTTTCAGATTCGAAGAGCGATTGTTAAGGCGGCCTTCACAATAGCATTCTTTGGAGCCTTCCGCATCAGTGAACTCTTGCCTAGATCAAAAAAGGACACGGGAGGCTTACAGATGTCAGACATTGCACTAACGGGACAGCAAGTAGGGAATGGCTAGCAAGGTCAAAAACGGATCAAGGTGGCAAGGAAATGGAAATGTGTAGAATCATCCACAGGGGGCAAGCCTGCCCCATAATCTCCCTACAAATTTCATAAGATGTAGGCCATCGGTCAGGGCCCCTCTTTATGCACATAGATGAAACAGCACTGTCACGATACCAGTTTATCGCGGTATTGAAAAAGGGCATAGCACTCCTGAGCCTGCTGCCCAGCAAATTTGGATCACACTCATTCAGGATAGGCGCAGCCACAGAAGCGACTCAGAGGGGCCTGGGAGACGAGCAGCTAGTAAAACAAATAGGCAGATGGCGATCAGACAGGTTCCGTACTTACATACGCCCGCACAAATCATTGATGCAGCAGATAAGGACATCTTACTGATACCTATGTCCTATGGATTATGGGACATTCCTTTATCCACCATGCAGCAAAAAGGGCAGTAGTCAGGAGGGAGGGCAGACAATTAGGCTTCAAGAAAAATACCTGGCAATTCACTGGTTAGGGCGCAGGGGCATGTATGGCGCAATCTGTTACCCCCAATTTCTAGAAAGGGTCAGGCTCCATGGCCCCCCTAATATCCTTTTGATACACCTAGGGGGAAATGACTTATGTTCAGTGCCTAGCAGAGTCGATGATGGACATAAAATGTGATTGTTACGACAATGGTCGGCGTTCCGGCAATGCGGGTGATATGGTCGGAAATTAAGACCCGACTACATTGGAGGGAATGCAGGTCATACAAAGCAGTCGAGAGAACCAGAATAAAAATAAACAGGGCAGTTATATAAATTCATAATCAGGAATGGGGGAAAGGTGATCAGCCACAGGACTTCGAGTTGGAAAAATCGGGATGGTTTGCAAAAGATGGGGTTCATCTCACTGAATAGAGTATGGACATGTTTAATTTTACCTAGGGGACGGAATAATAAAAGCAGCCTGGGCAGTTTGGGGGAACAGGCAGTCCTAAGGTGTCAGGTCTCCCTGTTATTGGCAATTGGTCACTGGAAGCGGCTGGGTGTGGAAAGGGGTGGAGCTAGCCCAGGGGTGGCAGCTCCTGAATATCCTGGTCTGGACTATAGAGTATGGTGTCGGCATAGCCGAAAGGTGCTCATCGAGTCGGTGTAGCTAACTGGTGAGCAAATTCAACGTAGCTTCCAGTGAACCACTCTACAGCGGTTTAATGGTTAAATGTTTAAATGGTTAACTGGTTAAATGTTTTTTGGTAATAAGCAATGTTAATTTAATTAATATTTAATAAGAAAATGGTTTATTCTGTAAAGATTTGTTAAATAAAGCTGTGACCCCTTTTATCCAAAAGTCAGTGTCAAGTGTATTATTTGGAGAGGTTAATGGAGTCTTAAGGGGTCAGCTACGGAAAGGGAAGGCAGGTTGGACAGGTGTGTACAGGTATACACATCCATCGTATCTCAGCAAGGGAATTCTGGGGGAAAAAGGAGGGGAGGGTTGGGGGATGGTGTACATTAAAATAAACCCCCCCAAAAAAATGCTTTTTCCTCAGTGGAGATACCCTTTAAAAAATACAGTTTAGAAGGTCACAAGTTCAATATCACAGTCAGTAAACGAATGTAGATACTTACAGGATTTTGAGTTTTTTTCAGGCTGCAAGTCTACTCCACTCCGTCTTTAGTGGTACAGTGCAAATTGTAAGAACAATTTGTAGACGAGCCACAGGCAGTGAACATGAACTGCATCAAACTTTAATGGTATTAGGCAACATGTTTTGGAGCCACATGCTCCTTTATAAGCATAAAAAATAGTCCGCCCTCCAATTACATAACATGGTTAATTAACAATTAGGGTGATCAAACACAGTTGATAAATTCACAACATCAAAATTCTAAAAAAGTCAAAGTGTGATGACATAAAAGTACATCAAAATAGTGTAGAGCATTGCATTTAATATACTTTATCATTGTGATCACTGTATTTAATATATTTTAAACATAAAAAAGACATCTCATAAAGTGCATATCCGGGTGTAGGTAAAAAATGTGTATAAAAGTGTTTAAAATTTTTAAAAGAGTTTGCTTATATATCTTATAGTTAATTATCATTTCTAGGAGAATACATTCCATGGAACTGCACAACCAGGCCTACCAACAAATCAGATAAAGAAAAACAATCAGGGTTTCAGTAAAAGTCTTATCGTTTAAAATGGTGCTAAATTTGCCCCAGCCAATCAGAACTTATTTAACATTTGAAATCTAACATCGAGGTTGGGGCAAAATTAGCATCATTTAAGATTTATTGAACTTTTATTGAAAACCCGATAGTTCATTCAACACTATACATACAGGGTTATTTAATAAAAGTCTTATCGTTTAAAATGGTGTAATTTTGCCCCAACCAATCAGATGTTAGCTTTCAAATGTTAATAAGATCTGAGGTTGGGGCAAATTAGCACCATTTTAAACGATAAGAACTTTTATTTAACAACCTGTTAGTACACTTATTTATTCTTATACCTTATCCTATTACTTGTATTGATTTCCCTGTTCCTGCTGATTTTTTATACACTCCTTAACTAACTTATTTCAATGTTACCAGAGCAATTTTATATTGCTCATAATCTTGTTCATTTTACCATCACATATGAGTTTTTCATATATCAGCAGAGAGTAGTTCTACAAAAGCGCTAGTTTACATGAATGGGTTTTCCAAAATGCAATAATGGGTTCAATGGTGTCCATATATTTGTTTGTTAAAGGGATTTTATTATAGTCCAATGAATCTCATTGATTACGTCTAATGTCTACAGGATCAAAATCCGGTTACAGGATCAGAATCTGTTGGCAAATGGGATACTTAGTTACTCTTTTAAAAAAGGTTTAATTGACCACGAATCATTCAACCCATTTAGTGTGAGTGTGTCTAGTCTTTTAATCCAGATTGCTGTTTTAATAACAAGTTTTTGATGTTACCTCCTCTTTTGGTCTCTTGGCTATGTCTAAACAACACCATTTTAGCTGGGACACTTGGTGTTTTTTGCTCATGAAAGTGTCTGGAGACTGACGTGTCATATCTCCCCTGTGGTGTAAATTTCTATTATCGTTCTGTGTTTTTGCCTAACGCACTTTTACACTACAACGGTCTGCCCCACATACCCCTTACCGCAAGGGCATAATCAAAATAAACTACATGTGTTATTACACAAGTTGCAAATATTTTAATTCCAATCTTATGTCCTTTTGTGGGATGGCACACATATTCTCCACGCAAAAGGAGTTACAGCAGTTTACAGACATGCATGCGTGTGTGGCGATATCAGAGTGGACAAAATGTCTTTAATACACCCTGCCTCTTTATAACTGAAGATGGGTTGTTCCGAGAAAACTCTCCCATATTGGGGATCTTGTTTGTAGTATGCCCCAGTACTTCTTATGACCTTTTCAATATATTTGCTCTCATCTGTATATTGTGTCACAGTACTGGTCTCACTAGTTTTCTCTCCGATCTCTATTTATAAATAAATCATCTCTCTTGGTTAATTTACTTGTCTCTAGTTTTCTGTATTGATCTGAGATCGTATCCCTTTTCAAGGAACCTCTTGGTTAATTTACCTGCTGCTTCCATATATGTTATTTCGGTCTAGCATATCCGCTTGGCCCTCATGAAACTAACTCTGTGGAATGCTTGCGAATACCTAGGATTATACTAGCTATTAGCGTGTAGCAGGTTTATTCGCTCTGTTTCCTTTCGGTACAGTGTGGTACGTAAAGTCTGATTATCTACAGTCAACTGTAATCGAGGAAATTTATTTTCAGTTTTTCAGTAGGCATATGTGAATTTATGGACTTGTAATGTTGATTGGCTCGTAACATCATGTCCTCTTAGGATTTTGTTGCTTTCTGCTTTTGTTTGAGTAAATGTACAAGTTGCAGGTTCTATTCCCCAGACTTACTTTATTTTTACCGAAATGTAAGTATTCCGTTTCTTACATCTCAGTTATCTTTGAAATACACTGCAAGATAATTTTCTTTTTGTATGAAAAAGTAAAGGATTATATCTGTTAGGACAGGAGCCTTAGATGTGTTTGAAAACAAAAAAACTGAAATCCCTGTTCTGTGTCGAGGGAGAGAGAGAGGATCTCTGTGCAATATGTGATTGCCACAGACAAAGGAAAAGGTGAGACACAGTTGTTGTGTTTGTGAATGTGCTCTTGTCTATTGGGATAGTGTTGTCGGAGACTTTAGTTCCCTTTTTAAAAAAATCTTTACCTTACATCCCCGCTCCTTATGGTTCTTGTAGTGCCTCTTCAAAATCCATGAAACTGAAGTAGGTAGGAGCTGTCTTCCCTCTCAATTGATGTACTCCCCTCCCCTTCCTGGAATTTGCTGTGCAAAAGCAGAGAGAGTTGGGATAAATCCTGCTGTAATCCGTGTCAAAGGCTCTGAGTGCCACAGATTTACTACTGATGCCTTACATTGCAGAGCCTGTGCAATACTGGAGAGTGGGGGCCCAGGGAAATTTCCCCTTTTGCCCAATGGTTAATCCGGCCCTGCAGAAATAGACTTACCAAGAATTGTTCCCTCTCAGCCAATCACAGATCTGGCTGCGCGGTCTAGCCCCTATTGCTACATTCAGAGTAGCATAGAGCCAAGAGAGCTGAGGGAAGGAAGGATGGTAAGTCGATTCCTGGGGTTTTTTACCTAATAAATTATGTTGGTTGGGGGTGGGGTGCTCAGCAATACAGCAAAAATTTATTTTGGGGGTGGAGATACCCTTTAAAACAACAATAATTCAGCCATGCTGCATGTATTTTTAATAGGTATCAATAAATGTCTTTAATGAACTGCTACACAACCTTGTAATATATAGATTTTCATATGTTTTAGGCTCAATATGTCACAAGCTCCAAAAGATCTTAGATATTGCTTTCAATCTGTCCGAATCTCCTTAAAAATTGCTTTAAATCTGCCAGTTTCTCAACAGATTCCAATCTTATGCGCCAAGGATGCACATTTACTGCTGTCAATGGCAGATTGGTGGCCCCTCTTATTATATGATGCCTACAGTGACTGGTATAAGATGCTCACAGTGACTGGTTAAATACTGCCACAGTGACTGGTATTTGAGGCCCACAGTGACCGATATAAGATGGCCACAGTGATGGTAAAAGATGCCACATTGACTGGTATATGATGCCCCAGTGTATGGTATATGATCCCCACAGAGACTGGTTAAAAATACCCAGAAGACTCGTATAAGAGCCCAGAGTGACGGTATATGATTCCCAGAGTGACTGATATAGGATGGCCACAGTGACTGTTACAAAATGCCCACAGTGACTGACTGGTAAATACAAGATATCCACACTGACCTTAGCCGACACTCCAGAAAATGTAAACTGACAGAATGACTGCCACTCCCATCCTCCATCCTTCTGACACTGACAATCCGCAATAGGACCAAGGGATGGCATGCTTCTCATATAAAGTGCATCTTCCTATTGGCCCGTCACCAAACTGCTATCAAAGGCAAAAGAGGAGCCGGCCAGTGGGGGAAACTTTAAAGGGTAACTGTGGTCTCCAAGTCTTCAAATAGTAAGAATTTATAAGAAGCCTTCTATCGTACTTTCAAAAAAAAAACCTAAATCACATCTCTAGATAAAATATGTGAGAAGTTATTGCTGGAAAGGTTTGGCAATATTACTTCCTGCTTGAACACTTCTGTTTTCATCCATGTGACCAGCTTGTAGTCATTGACCAGCCTGCCTTCATAATAGGCTCCCCTTCTCGATTTTTTCCCCAGGTACTTCTGATTTCCCCAGCATTAAGTCTTTACTGAGCATGCTTCTCCCTGGGGTGTGAAGGGGCGTGCAGAGATAAGGTGATGTCCCTCAACATACTGAAAGCCAGGAAGTTTGAACATTCACCCCAATGTCATTTCTCAAGGCGTTACCCAGAGGATGTGATTGCTGACTCATTATAAAAGAATACTGCAGGCTTTCATTTAACCCTAACTTGTTTGGAGACCACAGTTGCCCTTTAAGGAACTGTACAGATGATCTATAAAGTACCCAGAGATTAGGACTAGTGGTTTAGTTCTGTCACTATTCATGGGGGAGGTGCATAGAATTGTCCTTTAATAGGACAAGAATTAAAAACAGATACGCAGGAAGCAATATTTTTGCACCACAAACATTTTATGTATGGAGTAAAAAAGTAAAAAAAATCAAAGTGTTTCCATGGAAAAACTACCATTTTACAAACTTCTTGTGAACATTTTACATTTTTTTAATGATAAGCTATGAACATAGCAAAATTTAGGGAAATGTAAGAGGCCAAGCAAATTTTTATTTCTATATAAAAAGCTGTTATTTACCAACTGCCGTTCTGGAGAGAACATGCCAATAATTCCAAATTGCAGAAAATAATTTGCACCTACTTTTCTTGGTGAAAATTGATGGAAAAATCCAATAAAAGCAGAAAAGTACTATTATAATTCAGAACCTGTCCATAAAAGGTAATCTGAAGTGCAAAGGGTGCAATGTCATTAGACATCATGGAGAAAAAAATGTTAGAATTAAAGGAAAGGAAAAAGATGGCAAAAGAAGCAGAGGGAGCTCTCTAAAATGACTTAAAGGAACTGTAAACATAAAAAAATAATTGTTTGCCAATCATTCTATTATCACAGGGAGGTGAGAACACTTATTCTCACTCCCTGTGAATAATAGTTGCTCAGGGGACCTGGAACTTACCTTACCTGGCTCCAATCGCAGGTCCTTCTGAACTGACAGCCGCGCGTCCTGCTCTCCGATCACACTCTATCTTTGTATGGTGCACATAGATAGGCGCGTGGTCGGGAGAGAAACGCGGCTGTAGTTCAGAAGCGAGAGTGGAGAGCGCCAGGTAAGGTAAGTGCCGCTGTGTCCCCTGAGTAAACTATTATTCACAGGGAGGTAAAATAAGCGTTCTCACCTCCCTGTGAATAATAGAAACGATGCAAACACTTATTTTTTAGGTTTACAGTTCCTTTAAATAGATGAAATACAACACTGTAAGAGAATGATCAACTCTGCAAATATCATTATTTCTGGTTTCACCTCAAGGTATTTACACTAGGAGAAATAAAGTTAAATTGAAATGAGCCTGAATAGATTCTATGATACTAAGATTCTAATTCCTTACTGGCAAAGGCAGATACTGTAGCTACAGTACAACTCAATCTTTTTTACCGTGAATATTGTATTTTTCAGACTAAATTTTTTGACCACTTTTTTACTTCGAAAATTCAAAATTTTAGAAACCGGCTTTTCAAATCGAAACCAGGTTAGTTTTGAAAATGTGAATCACTCTATTTACAGACCATGTTCAATTATGTACAGTAGTAATGTATCTAGGTACATGATCCATCTACAAAAGCGTAGAACCATTTAGAAATGAAGTATGATTTCCCCAAATGTTGTTGATATATGAGAGAGGACAGTCAGTGGCGTCGCTATGATAAAACATTGGGATGTACCCTGGATCTTTGGCAAAGTGCCCTGAATATTTTAAAGGGCATGTCCACCCAAAAATATAACTTATTATACTGTATAAGTTCCTAAGGCTTGCTTATCCCAACCGCCATGTTAATACTAAAAAAACTTCCGAACATACTTATAGCCCCTTTACTCCTGTGGCTATCTTCTACCTCTCTGCTAACCAGAAACAGCAGAGAGGGGATGTCTGTGATTGGCTGCTGACTGTGGAGATAGGCACGGGAGTAAAGGGCGTAGAGTATGAATCGGAAACGTTTTTTTTTGTATTATCATGGTTGTTGGGGGTGGGCAAGTCTAAGGAACATTATAATAAAGGTTTCACACTGGAAGAGGGCAGCCAGATGGGATCTGGAGAGAGGGGGGGAAAAGGGCTCCCGGCGCATTCAGCATCTCTCCCAGGGGCACGACAGGAGGCAGAGACCTTGTGCAGGAGACAGCTCCTACTCTTCAGTTTCCGGGACTTTGGACTGCCGGAGAACCATATGGAGCAGGGATGTAAGGTAAAGATATTTTAAAACTATACAGAGGGCCCAGCACTGGGGCAAATTTAAGATTTAGGGTTAGACATGACCTTTAACAAAACCTACCTTAAGGAAGTGCCAGTAGTACTCCGTGGCTGTGGGATGACATTACGACACGTGCCGGCACAATGATTCCATTGACCTACTGGGAAAACCGCGCTACCTCTGTACCGTGACCTGAAGATTTTCTCCTCCAGCTGTTCACTGTCCACTGCACATGGGAGGTAATAGCGAATAGCCCCATTAAACTATTACCTACCCCATGTGCACTGCCAACCACATATTAAATTAAGGCAGGTAGTGGCAGCATTGGTATTATTATACTTTACCAAATGCTGCCATGCTGTCCGTTATAGTGAAAGAATTGCCCTGTACATGGGGGTAAGTACTAGCCTTCCACAGTATGTAATGAAATGCCAAGTGTTTGCTACCAGTGTTTACTTAAAATGCAGTTTGCTACCAGTATAAAATGAAAATGCCAGTTTGCTACCAGAAACTGAAAATGCCAACTTGCTACCAGTGTTTAACTGAAAATGCCAGCTTGCTACAAGTATATAATGAAAATTCTAGTTGCTACTAGTTTTACAGAAATTCATAATTCTAGAGTTCCGAATGGTAATCCTCAAATGTACCTTAGATTTCGGTAACCTTCTAATGTATCCTTAATCTTGGTACCCTTGAAGTGCGTTGGATTCCGTAACCTTCTAATGCAGCTTTGATTTCGGTAACCTGGAATGTAGTGTTCGATCGGTAACCCTCAAAGTGCCTTCGATTTCAGTAACCCTCAAATGTATCGCTTGGTAACCCTTGAATTGGCCATGCGGAAGGCCGGCAATTGCCCCGATCGTGGGAAGGTAGTGTTTCAAGAAGTTTTAATGTTTGGACATGTTCCCCAGACCATTTTCCAAGGGGCACAGCCATTTACAGTTAAGTACCATTGCTACTTTAATTGTATTTAATCCGAAGTTTTCAAAGTATTTTCCTCCCATTGACTTGACTGATGGGTTTGTGTTTCGAACTTCCAAACATTTACTAAACTTCCAAAGTTCGAAAACGAACCAAACTTCAGGAAGTTGGCCATCTCTAGTTAACATGAGGAGGGCAATGATAATATGAAACCAATGTAATATATACAAGACGCCAGCATCTAAGCAATCAACCCCACATTTTTTTTTATCTAATATGTTGTTTTCATATTAGAAAATGAGAAAGTATAACTCATCTGGACTGTTAGGTTACCGTCATCCTATCATCCTCGCGACTTACTGATTACTTGAATTAAAAACTAATAAAATGATGGATAGAATGGAGTTCTAACATCTTAATTTAGCAGAAGACCCGAAGACCTCATCTTTTGAAAATTTTCCAGTATCAAATGCTTGCACACAAATCATTTTGTTAAAAAAAGGAAGCCATATAACAGGAGCAATAAAGACTACCAGTTCTAATTGTGAGATGAATCATGGTATGTAGCACAGGACTACTATCAATGGAAATAAATTATATAGAAGTGTAGGAAGCTTAACCGTGCCTTTTAAAGCAAACAGTTAAACAGTAACATCTAAAATTGTGGCATTTCTATTCTAAACTCAGAACCTCTTCCTGCATGCAAAAGGCCCATTATTTTAATTGGTCCTATTCTAAAAAGCACCTTAGGAACATATTTCTTGTTTTCATATACAATATAAAATTATAGTCTGTCAGCAAGTAGCAAATGGATGCATAATTTATTATACCTGTATCTATTAATTTTATTTGTGACATTTTCACTTTGAAATCATCTGAGATAAATATCGAACACACAAAAAACAAATGCAGAAAGAAAATAATCATGATAAATATGTAAAATAGCAAAGCTCGAACTGCCTTTGCCCATTTCACCACTTTGTATCGTTCAATGACAATTAGAGGGTATTTATTATACTGGATTTAGTCTTTCTGTGCAAACACCAAATGAAAACACATTCTGTAAGGCTCTAAAAAATTCATGCATATGAATAAATACTCTGAGACCTGCTCTGGAGATAGAGAGCTGTAAAATTGTAATATTCCTTATACCCACTTTATCTTTGTGCTCGCAATCTATCAGAAAGCATGCTTTGTAAAAGTATTTAATGGCAGACGTTCACTAACTCCACAGGCAACATGTTATTTAAGCTTCTTTGTTCAACGTTTTCTATAAAATGGACCAAATATGCTGGAAAGACCCATGTGCACCATTTTGCATTTCAGGTTTGCTAATAGAGATGGCCAAACTTCTAAAGTTCGGTCCGTTTTCGAACATTGAAATTCATGAAAGTCAATGGGGAGTGAAAAGTTTGGATGATTTCAGATAAATTAGCAATAGTAACTTACTGTAAATGGCTGTGGCACCTAGGAAATGGTCTGGGGAACATGCCACTATTAGGATGGCATGAACTCGAACTCGAACCCGAGTTCGAGCCCAACTGTTCGAGTTCGAACGGACCCGGACTTCTCGAACATTCTCGGACGCGGACTTTCGATATTTTCCCGGACTTCTGATTTATCGATGTTCGAGCATCGAATCTGCGAGTAAAATGTCCATGTTCCTCGAACGTTGAACGCGAAAGCTCGAAATAGCGCGCGGTAGAGTTAAATCGATTTTCGAAATCCGGGATATTGGAACATGCTCCCCAGACCATTTCCCAGGTCCCACAGCATTTACATTAAGTTACCAATATTTTTTGTTGTGATTTGACTCAAACTTTCGAACTATTTGCCTTCCATAGACTTTAATGGGTCCGTTTCGAACTTTCGAAATTCGAACTTTTACAATAGTTCGAAAGTTCAAAAACGGACCGAACTTTCAATAGTTCGACCATCTCTAGCCACTATCACCAAAACCGTTTAAACACTTCTTACTTCATGATGGGCAATTGTCGGGTTTGCGACAAGCTATATTCGAGGGTACTGCAAATTCGAGGGTTACCGAAACAATACTTTCGGGGGTACCAAAAAATTGAGGCTACATTTGAGGATTAGGATTAGAGATTAGATTCTAGTGTTAGCAAAAATGATCCATATATTCGAGGGTTACAAAAAATAAGGATACTTTCGAGGGTTACCAACGATACATTCTAGGTTAGCAAATGGCTGTGTGAATTTGCCTAATTATGTTTTTTTTTGCCAATTATCAAAAATACAGCCGCAAGTCTGAAAAAATGAACTAGTTCGAATAGTTTGAGTTTGTCCTGGTTAGAGTTGAGTCTTGAACTGGGTTAGAGTTCGTTTTTTTGTCCATCACTAGTTGCTATCAAAATTGCTTGAGCACTAATGAGTAGTTAAGTGTACGGCCTACACTTAGCAGGGTTCTACCTAGCTAAGGTGGCTTTAACCCCCACAGGTTAATATCATTAATACTCAGCAGCCAGAGCAAATGGGAGAGTGAGACCAGCTGTATGTGTGAATGTATTGGTTCAATGTTGTATGGAGACTTTAGTTCCACTTATTTATGATTTTCAGTGGAATAGTTAATTGCTGTTGTCATTGCATTGTTCATCCCCAATCAGTGGGTGTCACCGAACTCAGACAGTCAGGACAGACAAAGAAGTGTAACTTCCAACCTATAACTTAATCCAGATAAGCTAGAGACCTCATCCTAGGCTTGTTCTAGGTAGAGAGGACCTGTAATAATGAGATTGTATGGAGGCCAGAGTTAACCTTTAAATAAAGGTTCCCAATAAAGAAGAACTAGCTACATACTTAGTTTTCTACACTATTTTCAATTTTACAAACATGTGATTCCTTATGTGGTTTGTAAGGGTTTGGTTCCAACAAAATGTAAAAGCTTTTCACTTTGTGAAAGTGAATTTGTCCCTGAAGATGCTGTATATTGGAAATCATAGTAGGCTACACATTCCTTCTCACTCCATTCTATATATTGGAATTAATTGCCTATGAAATAGTGTCTCTCCTGGATATCCCAATTAATAAGAGTTACAATGGGTTACAGACTGTCTAAATGCTTAGTAGACTGTGAGAAGAGAGGTTTGCCAAGGTCAGAGCTATTCCAAAGCCTAAAGACTGGAATTTCCTAAGGGAATCTATATATAAATATATTGCATTTAAAGGGGGGCCAGCAAAATAGATTTCTGAAGTGGATCCAGTACAAAGAAGACTTATTTCTTAGGGCTCAGGTGTACGGACTGTGTTTCTGTTTAGTTGGGTGCACACATACCACCAGAACACATACATACTTCTATTCCCTGTGCAATACAGTAATCCAAATGTGGTTACAGTCTTTCAGTTCCATGGTGATGTTGTGATATTCAAGGGTAAATCTAAACGCTCTGAACAGTAAAATAATACATAGCTTCTACCACGATATTAAAGAAGGTTTCATCCAACCAGGTGCGTTCGATTTCGCTAACCCTTGAAAACTTAGGGGGTTATTCAATAAAGTTCTTACTTTTAAAATGGTGTTTTTAGCTGTGTAAAATAAGAACTTTTATTGAATCTCTGAGCTGTTAATGTGGAAGCATGAAAATAGCCGATACGTGGGGAAGGTTAGTGATTTAAACAAGTTTTGGTGATATGTACATGTTCTCCAGACTATTTCCAGGTCCCAGAGCCATGTACGTAAGTTACCATTGATAACTTTTACAGTATTTAATCCGAATATTCAAAACGATTATCCCCATTGAATTTAATGGGTCCATTTTACAACTCAGGAAGTTCGAAATGGAAATCCAACTACACAAATGGAATTTCAACCTCACAATTAATTTACAAAGAAATTCAAATTCGAAAAAATGTATTCCAATGCTAACATTTTCCACATATTTGAAATGCTTGGTTGTATAGAATTGTTGTCGTACCAAAAATAAAGGTTTATTTATGATTACATAAGCATCATTTATTAGGAAATTTCAACAGGTGTAATCTTCTGTAATTGCTGTGTGAAATGTGAAGCATTAAAGTCTGTAGCTGTGAAATGTCAGGGATTCAGTGGGACCACAGGGACATGGGCCTCTGGCTGAAGCTCATGTGCCCCAGCCGGCCATCCATAACTCCCTTTCACGGAGCTGCTGGGGGAGGGTGGCAGCCTCTTCCCTCAGCAGTACAAACAAAAAAGGGTTTCTGCTGGGCCTTCAACGAGGGACACTGCAAATTCGGTCAGGCTTGCAAATTTAAACATGAATGTTCGCAATGCGGAGGGTCCCACAGTTTTACTAGATGCTACAAGAAAGGTAGACAAACGGGCAGACACTCAGAGGCCGTTGGAAAAGGGGAGGACACCAGTGAACGTGGGCGCGATGGCCCCTTTCCTAAACATCTATAAAGATCGGCAAGCAGCCATGCTACTTGAACAGGGCTTTAGTCAGGGGTTTTTCATTCCATTCAAAGCTACTCAAACCCCAACGGTATCAAAGAACCTGCGATCGGCACTACAATATCCAGCTATAGTAGATAATAAACTAAACAAAGAAATCCAAGCAGGGAGAATGGCAGGCCCCTTCAAAACCACACCCATACATAACCTAAGGGTATCCCCCCTGGGTTTGGTCCCCAAAAAAGAAGTGGGAAAATATCGCCTAATACATCATTTATCCTACCCCAGAGGGGGTTCGGTAAACGATGACATAGAAAAAGAATTATGCAAAGTTACCTACACGTCCTTCGACAAGGCAGTCGCACTACTACGACAAGCAGGGCAGGGAGCACTGATGGCAAAGACGGACATTGAGTCCGCCTTCCGCCTTCTACCTGTTCACCCCGAATGTTTCCACCTGTTAGGTTGCAAATGGAGAGGGATGTATTACGTCGACAAATGCTTACCCATGGGCTGCTCTATTTCATGCTCCCACTTTGAAAGTTTTAGCACATTCCTGGAATGGGTAGTTCGCTTAGAATCAGGAATCGAGTCAGTAATACACTACCTCGACGATTTCCTCTTTATTGGGCGACCAGGGACCCATCAATGTAATTGGCTATTGCAAACCATGAAGCAGGTATCAGATAGGTTCGGGATACCACTAGCAACGGATAAAACAGAGGGCCCAACTACAGTACTAAGCTTTCTAGGGATTGAATTAGACTCCGTCAAAATGGAATTTAGACTACCCACACAAAAAGTAAAAGATCTACAAGCACTGGTCCTTCAGGTAAAACACTGCAAGAGCCTACCTTTGCGCCATGTACAGTCTCTGCTGGGAAGATTAAACTTCGCTTGTAGAGTCATGCCAATGGGCAGAATATTTTCCCGGAGACTGTCACTGGCGACAAGAGGTATCTCTCGCCCACACCATTTCGTTCGGATTAGGCAGGCAGTTAGGGAGGACTTAGCAGTGTGGGCTTCCTTTTTACAAAATTACAATGGCAGGACATTATGGCGCCAGGAGGAAGTATCCAACGCAGACATACAACTGTTCACTGACGCGTCGGGCAGCCACGGGTATGGGGCATTCTTCAGGGGACAGTGGAGTGCGGAGTTATGGCCGGATTCCTGGAAAGAATTAGGAATAACAAAGAATATGTCATTGCTGGAGCTGTTTCCCATACTCGTGGCAATAGAATTGTGGCAAGATCAACTAAAAAATAGAAGGGTAATGTTTAGCTGCGATAACCTTAGCGTAGTCCAGGCCCTCAACACACTATCATCCTCGTCACCACTGGTCATTCGTCTGTTAAGACACTTAGTCCTCCGCTGCCTGCAAAATAACATAGTATTCAAGGCCAGACATATTCCAGGGGTACAAAATAACATAGCGGATGCATTGTCTCGTTGTCAGTGGGACAGGTTCCAGAACATGGCCCCAGGAGCAGAGCCACTCAACCGTCCATGCTCCCCATCAATATGGGATTTAGCGGCTTGGGACTTGAGGAATTAATTAAAAGGTCCGTGGCCAACACCACTTGGAAAAGATACGCGAAAACATGGTCAGAATGGGGGCTCATGAAAAAGAAGTGGTGTCAATCACATAGGGAGAACGACAGACAAACATTGCTCGCTTGGATAGTGGACATGCACAAACAGGGAGTGTCAGGAGCGACAGCGACGAACAGAATGGCAGGCCTGTCTTTCCTGTTCAAAATGCAGGGCGCAACCGACTGGACAAAGGACGCAGTAGTAAAACAAGCATTAAAAGGATACAGGAAAGGGACACGGGAGGAAGACAAGCGCAGGCCCATCACATTTGCAATTCTGAGGTCACTGCTAAATAAGCTCAAAGAAATCTGTTTTTCAGAGTTCGAAGAGCGATTGTTTAAGGCGGCCTTCACAATAGCATTCTTTGGAGCCTTCCGCATCAGTGAACTCTTGCCTAGATCAAAAAAGGACACGGGAGGCTTACAGATGTCAGACATTGCACTAACGCGAGAGCAAGTAGGGATATGGCTAGCAAGGTCAAAAACGGATCAAGGTGGCAAAGGAAAATGCGGTAGAATATCATCCACAGGGGGCGAAGCCTGCCCCATAATCTCCCTACAAAATTTCATAAGATGTAGGCCATCGGGTCAGGGCCCCCTCTTTATGCACATAGATGAAACAGCACTGTCACGATACCAGTTTATCGCGGTATTGAAAAAGGGCATAGCACTCCTGAGCCTGCTGCCCAGCAAATTTGGATCACACTCATTCAGGATAGGCGCAGCCACAGAAGCGACTCAGAGGGGCCTGGGAGACGAGCTAGTAAAACAAATAGGCAGATGGCGATCAGACAGGTTCCGTACTTACATACGCCCGCACAAATCATTGATGCAGCAGATAAGGACATCTTACTGATACCTATGTCCTATGGATTATGGGACATTCCTTTATCCACCATGCAGCAAAAAGGGCAGTAGTCAGGAGGGAGGGCAGACAATTAGGCTTCAAGAAAAATACCTTGGCAATTCACTGGTTAGGGCGCAGGGGCATGCTATGGCGCAATCTGTTACCCCAATTTCTAGAAAGGGTCAGGCTCCATGGCCCCCCTAATATCCTTTTGATACACCTAGGGGGAAATGACTTATGTTCAGTGCCTAGCAGAGTCCTGATGATGGACATAAAATGTGATCTGTTACGACAATGGTCGGCGTTCCCGGCAATGCGGGTGATATGGTCGGAAATTAAGACCCGACTACATTGGAGGGAATGCAGGTCATACAAAGCAGTCGAGAGAACCAGAATAAAAATAAACAGGGCAGTTAATAAATTCATAATCAGGATGTGGGAAGGTTATCAGCCACAGGGACTTCGAGTTGGAAAATCGGGATGGTTGCAAAAGATGGGGTTCATCTCACTGAAATAGGTATGGACATGTTTAATTTTGACCTAGGGGACGGAATAAAAGCAGCCTGGGCAGTTTGGGGGAACAGGCAGTCCTAAGGTGTCAGGTTCCCTGTTAGGCAATTGGTCACTGGAAGCTGGCTGGTGTGGAAAGGGGTGGAGCTAGCCAAGGGGTGGCAGCTCCTGAATATCCTGGTCTGGACTATAGAGTATGGTGTCGGCATAGCCGAAAGGTGCTCATCGAGTCGGTGTAGCTAACTGGTGAGCAAATTCAACGGTAGCTTCCAGTGAACCACTCTACAGCGGTTAAATGGTTAAATGTTTAAATGGTTACTGGTTAAATGTTTTTGGTAATAAGCAATGTTAATTTAATTAATTATTTAATAAGAAAATGGTTTTATTCTGGAAAGATTTGTTAATAAAGCTGTGACCCCTTTTGATCCAAAAGTCAGTGTCAAGTGTATTATTTGGAGAGGTTAATGGAGTCTTAAGGGGTCAGCTACGGGAAAGGGAAGGGCAGGTTGGACAGGTGGTACAGGTATACATCCATCGTATCTCGCCAGGGAATTCTGGGGGAAAAAAGGTAGGGGGAGGGTTGGGGGATGGTGTACATTAAAATAAACCCCCAAAAAATGCTTTTTCCTCAGTGGAGATACCCTTTAAAAATACAGTTTAGAAGGTCACAAGTTCAATATCAAGTCAGTAAACGAATGTAGATACTACAGGATTTGAGTTTTTTTCAGGCTGCAAGTCTACTCCACCCGTCTTTAGTGGTACAGTGCAAATTGTAAGAACAATTTGTAGACGAGCCACAGGCAGTGAACATGAACTGCATCAAACTTTAATGTGTATTAGGCAACATGTTTTGGAGCCACATGCTCCTTTAAAGCATACAAAATAGTCCCGCCCTCCAATTACATAACAGTGGTTAATTAACAATTAGGGTGATCAAACACAGTTGATAAATTCACAACATCAAAATTCTAAAAAAGTCAAAGTGTGATGACATAAAAGTACATCAAAATAGTGTGTAAGAGCATTGCATTTAATAACTTTAATCATTGTGATCACTGTATTTATATATATTTTAACCATTAAAAAAGACAATCATAAAGTGCATATCGGGTGTAGGTAAAAAAATGTGTATAAAAGTGTTTAAAATTTTTAAAAGGTTTGCTTATATATCTTATAGTAATTATCATTCTCAGGAGAATACATCTCCATGGAACTGCACAACCAGTGCCTACCAACAAATCAGATAAAGAAACAATCAGGGTTATTCAGTAAAAGTTCTTATCGTTTAAAATGGTGCTAAATTTGCCCCAGCCAATCAGAACTTATTTAACATTTGAAATCTAACATCTGATTGGTTGGGGCAAAATTAGCATCATTTTAAAGATTTTATTGAACTTTTATTGAATAACCTGATAGTTTCCATCAACACTATACATACAGGGTATTTAATAAAAGTTCTTATCGTTTAAATGGTGCTAATTTTGCCCAACCAATCAGATGTTAGCTTTCAAATGTTAAATAAGATCTGATTGGTTGGGGCAAAATTAGCACCATTTTAAACGATAAGAACTTTTTTTAACAACCCTGTTAGTACATATTTATTTCTTATACCTTTATCCTATTACCTTGTATTTAGATTTCCCTGTTCCTGCTGATTTTTTATACACTCCTTAACTAACTTATTCAATGTTACAGAGCAATTTTATATTGCTCATACTCTTGTTCATTTTACATCACATATGATGTTTTTCATATATCCGCAGAGAGTAGTTCTACAAAAGCTAGTTTACACTGAATGGGTTTTCCAAATGCAATAAGGGTTCAAATGGGTTCCATATATTTGTTTGTTTAAAGGGATTTTTTATTATAGTCCAATGAATCTCCATTGATTACGTCTAATGTCTACAGGATCAAAATCCGGTTACAGGATCAGAATCTGTTGGCAATGGGACTTAGTTACTCTTTTAAAAAAGGTTTTATTGACCACGAATCATTCAACCCATTTAGTGTGAGTGTGTCTAGTCTTTTAATCCAGATTGCTGTTTTAATAACAATTTTTGATGTTACCTCCTCTTTTTGGTCTCTTGGCTATGTCTAAACACACCATTTTAGCTGGGACACTGGTTGTTTTTGCTCATGAAAGTGTCTGGAGACTGACGTGTCATATCTCCCCTGTGGTGTAAATTTCTATTATCGTTCTTGTGTTCCTGTATACGCACTTTTACACTACAACTGGTCTGCCCCACATACCCCTTACCGCAAGGGCATTTAATCAAAAAAACACATGTGTTATTACACAAGTTGCAAATATTTTAATTCCAATCTTATGTCCTTTTGTGGGATGGCACACATATTCTCCACGCCAAAATGGAGTTTACAGCAGTTACATGACTGCATCGGTTGGGTGCGATATCAGATGGACATAAAATGTCTTTAATCACCTGCCTCTTTTATAAGAAGATGGGTTGTTCCGAGAAAACTCTCCCATATTGGGGATCTTGTTGTAGTATGCCCCAGTACTTCTTATGACCTTTTCAATATATTGCTCTCATCTGTATATTGTGTCACAAGTACTGGTCTCACTAGTTTTCTCTCCCGATCTCATTTATAAATAAATCATCTCTCTTGGTTATATTTACTTGGTCTCTAGTTTTCTGTATTGATCTGAGATCGTATCCCTTTTCAAGGAACTCTTGGTTAATTTACCTGCTGCTTCCATATATTTAATTTCGGTCTAGCATATCCGTTGGCCCTCATAACTAACTCTGTGGAATGCTTGCGAATACTCTAGGATTATACTAGCTATTAGCGTGTAGCAGGTTATTTCGCTCTGTTTCCTTTCGGTACAGTGTGGTACGTAAAGTTGATTATCTAACATCAACTGTACATCGAGGAAATTTATTTCAGTTTTTCAGTAGGCATATGTGAATTTTATGGACTTGTAATGTTGATTGGCTCGTAACATCATGTCTCTTAGGATTTTGTTGCTTTCTGCTTTTTTGAGTAAAGACAAGTTGCAGGTTCTATTCCCCAGACTTACTTTTATTTTTACCGAAAAGTAAGTATTCCGTTTCTACACATCCATGTTATCTTTGAAATAACAACTGAAACTTTTTCTTTTGTATGAAAAGTAAAGGATATATCATTGTAGGACAGGAGGCCTTGAATGTGTTTGAAAACAAAAAACTGAAATCCCTGTTCTGTGTCAGGGAGAGAGAGAGGATCTCTGTGCAATATGTGATTGCCACAGCAAAGGAAAAGGTGAGACACAGCTTGTTGTATGTTTGTGAATGTGCTCTGTCTATGGGATAGTGTGTGTCTGGAGACTTTAGTTCCCTTTTTAAAAAAATCTTTACCTTACATCCCCGCTCCTTATGGTTCTCCTGTAGTGCCTCTTCAAAATCCATGAAACTGAAGGGTAGGAGCTGTCTTCCCTCTCAATTGATGTACTCCCCTCCCCTTCCTGGAATTTGCTGTGCAAAAGCAGAGAGAGTTGGGTAATAAATCCTGCTGTACATCCGTGTCAAAGGCTCTGAGTGCCACAGATTTACCTACTGATGCCTTACATTGCAGAGCCTGTGCAATACTGGGAGTAGTGGGGGCCCAGGGAAATTTCCTTTTGCCCAATGGTTAATCCGGCCCTGAAGAAATAGACTTACCAAGATTTGTTCCCTCTCAGCCAATCACAGATCTGGCTGCCGGTCTAGCCCCTATTGCTACATTCAGAGTAGCAATAGAGCCAGAGAGCTGAGGGAAGGAAGGAGGTAAGTCGATTCCTGGGGCTTTTTTTACCTAATAATAATTATGGTTGGGGGTGGGGTGCTCAGCAATACAGCAAAAATTTATTTTGGGGGTGGAGATACCCTTTAAACAACAATAATTCAGCCATGCTGCATGTATTTTAATAGGTATCAATACATGTCTTTTAATGAACTGCTACACAACCTTGTAATATATAGATTTTACATATGTTTAGGCTCAATATGTCACAGCTCCAAAAGATCTTAGATATTGCTTTCAATCTGTCCGATCTTCCTTAAAAATTGCTTTAAATCTGCCAGTTTCTCACAGTTCCAATCTATGCGCCAAGGATGCACATTTACTGCTGTCAATGGCAGATTGGTGGCCCCTCTATTATATGATGCCTACAGTGACTGGTATAAGATGCTCACAGTGACTGGTAAATACTGCCCACAGTGACTGGTATTTGAGGCCCACAGAGGACCGATATAAGATGGCCACAGTGACTGGTAAAAGATGGCCACATTGACTGGTATATGATGCCCACAGTGATTGGTATATGATCCCACAGAGACTGGTATAAAATACCCAGAAAGACTGTATAGATGCCCAGAGTGACTGGTATATGATTCCCAGAGTGACTGATATAGGATGGCCACAGTGAGTTACAAAATGCCCACAGTGATGACTGGTAAATACAGATATCCACACTGACCTTAGCCGCACTCCAGAAAATGTAGAACTGACAGAATGACTGCCACTCCCATCCTCCATCTTCTGACACTGCAATCCGCAATAGGACCAATGGGATGGCATGCTTCTCATATAAAGTGCATTTTCCTATTGGCCACGTCACAAACTGCTATCAGAAGGCAAAAGAGGAGCGGCCAGTGGGGGAAACTTTAAAGGGTAACTTGGTCTCCAAGTCTTCCAAACTAGTAAGAATTTTATAAGAAGCCTTCTATCGTACTTTCAAAATAAACCTAAATCACATCTCTAGATAAAATATGTGAGAAGTTATGTGGAAAGGTTTGGCAATATTATTCTGCTTGACCACTCCTGTTTTCATCCATGTGACCAGCTTGTAGTCATGTGACCAGCCTGCCTTCATTAATAGGCTCCCCTTCTCGATTTTTCCCAGGTACTTCCTGATTTCCCCAGCATTAAGTCTTTACTGAGCATGCTTCCCCCTGGGGTGAAGGGGCGTGCAGAGATAAGGTGATGTCCCTCAACATACTGAAAGCAGGAAGTTTGAACATTCACCCCAATGTCATTTCTCACAGGCTGTACCCAGAGATGTGATTGCTGACTCATTATAAAGAAATACTGCAGGCTTCATTTAACCCTAACTTGTTTGGAGACCACAGTGCCCTTTAAGTAACTGTTACAGATGATCTATAAAGTACCCAGAGATTAGGACCTAGTGGTTTAGTTCTGTCACTATTCATGGGGGGAGGTGCATAGAATTGTCCTTTAATAGGACAAGAATAAAAACAGATACGCAGGAAGCAAATTTTTGCACCACAAACATTTTATGTATGGAGTAAAAAGTAAAAAAAATCAAAGTTGTTTCCATGGAAAAACTACCATTTTACAACTTGTGGAACATTTACATTTTTTTAATGATAAGCTATGGAACATAGCAAAATTTAGGTAAATGTAAGAGGCCAAGCAAATTTTTATTTCTATTAAAAAGCTGTTATTTACCAACTGCCGTTCTGGGAGAACATGCCAATAATTCCAAATTGGAGAAAATAATTTGCACCTACTTTTTTGGTGAAATTGATGGAAAAATCCAATAAAGCAGAAAAGTACTATTTAATTCAGAACCTGTCCATAAAGAGTAATCTGAGTGCAAAGGGTGCAATGTCATTAGACATCATGGAGAAAAAAATGTTAGAATTAAAGGAAAGGAAAAAGATGGCAAGGAAGCAGAGGGAGCTCTCTTAAATGACTTAAAGGAACTGTAAACATAAAAAAATAATTGTTTGCCAATATTTCTATTATTCACAGGGAGGTGAGAACAATTATTCTCTCCCTGTGAATAATAGTTTGCTCGGGGACCTGGAACTTACCTTACCTGGCTCCAATCGCAGGTCCTTCTGAACTGACAGCCGCGGGTCCTGCTGCTCTCCCGATCACACCCTATCTTTTGTATGGTGCACATAGATAGGCGCGTGGTCGGGAGACGGAAACGCGGCTTGTCAGTTCAGAGGAGCGAGTGGAGGCCAGGTAAGGTAAGTGCCGCTGTGTCCCCTGAGTAAACTATTATTCACAGGGAGGTGAAAATAAGCGTTCTCACCTCCCTGTGAATAATAGAAACGATTGGCAAACACTTATTTTTTAGGTTTACAGTTCCTTAAATAGATGAACATACAACACTGTAAGAGAATGATCAACTCTGCAAATATCATTATTTCTGGTTTCACTCAAGGTATTACTCATAGGAGAATAAAAGTAAATTGTAAATGAGCCTGAATAGATTTATGATACTATAGATTCTAATTCCTTACTGGCAAAAGGCAGATACTGTAGCTACAGTACAACTCAATCTTTTTTACCGTGAATATTGTATTTTTCAGACTAATTTTTTGACCACTTTTTTACTTCTGAAAATTCAAAATTTTAGAAACCGGCTTCAAACGAAACCAGGTTAGTTTTGAAAACTGAATCAACTCATTACAGACCATGTTCAATTATGATACGTAATGTAATCTAGGTACATGATCCAATCTACAAAAGCTAGAACCATTTAGAAATGAAGTATGATTTCCCCAAATGTTTTGTTGATTGAGAAGTGACAGTCAGTGGCGTCGCTATGATAAAACATTTGGGCATGTACCCTGGATCTTTGGCAAAGTGCCCTGAATATTTTAAAGGGCATGTCCACCCAAAAATATAACTTATTATACTGTATAATGTTCCTAAGGTGCTTATCCCCAACCGCCATGTTAATACTAAAAAAAATTTCCGAACATTACTTATATCCCCTTTACTCCTGTGGCTATCTTCTTACCTCTCTGCTAACCAGAAACAGCAGAGAGGGGATGTCTGTGATTGGCTGCTGACTGTGGAGATAGGCACGGAGTAAAGGGCTGTAAGTATGAATCGGAAACTTTTTTTTTGTATTAATGGTTGTTGGGGTTGGGCAAGTCTAAGGAACATTATAATAAAGGGTTTCACACTAGGAAGAAGGGCAGCCAGATGGGATCTGGAGAGAGGGGGGGAAAAGGGCTCCCTGCGCATGTCAGCATCTCTCCCAGGGGCACGACAGAGCGGAGAGACCTTTGTGCAGGAGACAGCTCCTACTCTTCAGTTTCTGGACTTTGGACTGCCGGAGAACCATATGGAGCAGGATGTAAGGTAAAGATATTTTAAAACTATACAGAGGCCCAGCACTGGGGCAAATTTAAGATTTAGGGTTAGACATGACCTTTAACAAAGCCTACCTTAAGGAAGTCCAGTAGTACTCCGTGGCTGTGGATGACATTACGACACGTGCCGGCACAATGATTCCATTGACCTACTGGGAAAACGCCGCTACCTCTGTACCGTGACCTGAAGATTTTTCCTCCAGTGTTCACTGTCCACTGCACATGGGTAGGTAATAGCCGAAAGCCCCATTAAACTATTACCTACCCCATGGCACTGCAAACCACATATTAAATTAAGGCAGGTAGTGGCAGCATTTGGTATTATTATACTTTACCAAAGCTGCCACTGCCTGTCTGTTATATGAATGAATTGCCCTGTACATGGGTAAGTACTAGCCTTCCACAGTATGTAATGAAATGCCAGTTTGCTACCAGTGTTTACTTAAAATGCGCAGTTTGCTACCAGTATAAAATGAAAAGCCAGTTTGCTACCAGTATAAACTGAAAATGCCAACTTGCTACCCGTGTTAACTGAAAATGCCAGCTTGCTACAAGTATATAAGAAATTCTAGTTTGCTACTAGTTTTTACAGAAATTTCAATAATTCTGAGTTCTCGAATTGGTAATCCTCAAATGTATCCTTAGATTTCGGTAACCTTCTAATGTATCCTCAATCTTGGTAACCCTTGAATGTAGCGTTGGATTCCGTAACCTTCTAATGCAGCCTTTGATTTCGGTAACCCTGGAATGTAGTGTTCGATTTCGGTAACCCTCAAAAGTTGCTTCTCGATTTCAGTAACCCTCAAATGTATCGCTTGGTAACCCTTGAATTGGCCATGCGGAAGGCCGGCAATTGCCCGATCGTGGGGAAGGTAGTGTTTCAAGAAGTTTAATGTTTGGACATGTTCCCCAGACCATTTTCCAAGGGGCACAGCCATTTACAGTAAGTTACCATTGCTACTTTAATTGTATTTAATCCGAAGTTTTCAAAGTATTTCCTCCCATGACTTGACTGATGGGTTTGTTTTCGAACTTCAAACATTTACTAAACTTCCAAAGTTCGAAAACGAACCAAACTTCAGGAAGTTTGGCCATCTCTAGTTAACATGAGGAGGCAATGATACCTTATGAATACCAATGTACTATATACAAAACGCCATGCATCTAAGCAATCAACCCACATTTTTTTTTATCTTAATATGTTGTTTTCATATTAGAAAATGAGAAAGTATATACTTCATCTGGACTGTTATGTTACCGTCCATCCTATCATCCTCGTACTTACTGATTACTAGAATTAATTAACTAATAAAATGATTGGATAGAATGGAGTTCTAACATTTAATTTAGCAGAAGACCCGAAGACCTCATCTTTTGAAAATTTTCCAGTATAAATGCTTTGCACACAAATCATTTGTTTAAAAAAAGAATGCCATATAACAGGAGCAATAAAGGACTACCAGTTCTAATTGTGAGAATGAATCATGGTAAGCACAGACTATTCAATGGAAATAATATTATATATAGAAGTGTAGGAAGCTTAACCGTTGCCTTTTAAAGCAACAGTTAAACAGTAACATCTAAAATTGTGTGTTTCTATTCTTTAAATTCGAACCTCTTCCTGCATGCAAAAGCCCATTATTTATTGGCCTATTTAAAAAGCACTTAGGAACATATTTTTGTATTCATATACAATAAAAATTATAGTCTGTCAGCAAGTAGCAAATGGATGCATAATTTATTTATACCTGTATTATTAATTTTTATTTGTGACATTTCACTTTGAAATCATCTGAGATAAATATCGAACACACAAAAAACAAATGCAGAAAGAAAATAATCATGATAAATATGTAAAATAGCAAAGCTCGAATTGCCTTGCCCATTTACACACTTTGTATCGTTCAATGACAATTAGAGGGTATTTATTATACTGGATTTAGTCTTCCTGTGCAAACACCAAATAGAAACTACATTCTGTAAGGCTCTAAAAAATTCATGCATATGCAATAAAATACTGAGACCTGCTCTGGATATAGAGAGCTGTAAATTGTAATATTCCTTATACCCACTTTATCTTTGTGCTCGCAATCTATCAGAAAGCATGCTTGTAAAAGTATTTAATGGCAGACGTTCACTAACTCCACAGGCAACATAGTTATTTAAGCTTCTTTGTTCAACGTTTTCTATAAAATGGACCAATATGCTGGTAAAGACCCATGTGCACCATTTTGCATTTCAGGTTGCTAATAGAGATGGCCAAACTTCATAAAGTTCGGTCCGTTTTCGAACATTCGAAATTCATGAAAGTCAATGGGGAGTGAAAAGTTTGGATGATTTACAGATAAATTAGCAATAGTAACTTACTGTAAATGGCTGTGGCACTAGGAAATGGTCTGGGGAACATGCCACTATTAGGGAGGCATAGAACTCGAACTCGAACCCGAGTTCGAGCCGAACTGTTCGAGTTCGAACGGACCCGGACTTCTCGAACTATCTCGAGCGGACTTTCGATATTTCCCGGACTTTCGATGATTTATGAATGTTCGAGCATCGAATCTGCGAGTAAAATGTCCATGTACCTCGAACGTTCGAACGCGAAAGCTCGAAAGTAGCGCGCGTGAGATTAAATCGATTTTACGAAAGTCCTGGATATTGGAACATGCTCCCCAGACCATTTCCCAGGTCCCACAGCATTTACATTAAGTTACCATTAATTTTTAGTTGTATTTGACTCAAACTTTTCGAACTATTTGCTTCCATAGACTTTAATGGGTCGTTTCGAACTTTCGAACTTTCGAACTTTTACAATAGTTCGAAAGTTCAAAAACGGACCGAACTTTCAATAGTTCGACCATCTCTAGCCACTATCACCAAAACCTGTTTAAACACCTCTTACTTACGATCGGGCAATTGTCGGGTTTGCGCAGCTATATTCGAGGGTTACTGCAAATTCGAGGGTTACCGAACAATACTTTCGAGGGTTACCAAAAAATTGAAGGCTACATTGAGGATTAGCGAAGATTAGATTCTAGTGTTAGCAAAAATGATCCATATATTCGAGGGTTACAAAAAAATTAAGGATACTTTTCGAGGTTACCAACGATACATTCTAGGGTTAGCAAATGGCTTGTGAATTTGCTAATTATGTTTTTTTTGCCAATTATCAAAAATACAGCCGCAAGTCTGAAAAAATGAACTAGTTCGAATAGTTTGAGTTTGTTCCTGGTAGAGTTTGAGTCTGAACTTGGGTTAGAGTTCGTTTTTTTTGTCCATCACTAGTTGCTAATCAAATGCTTGAGCACTAATAGTATGTTAAGTGTACGGCTACACTTAGCAGGGTCTCACCTAGCTAAGGTGGCTTTAACCCCCACAGGTTTAATTCATTATTAATCAGCAGCCGAAGCAAATGGAGAGTGAACACAGCTTGTATGTTGTGAATGTATTGGTTCAATGTTGTATGGAGACTTTAGTTCCACTTTATTAGATTTCAGGTGAATAGTTAATTGCTGTGTCATTGCATATGTTCATCCACATCATGTGGTGTCACAGACTCAGACAGTCAGGACAGACAAAGAAGTGAACTTCACACACCTATAACTTAATATCCAGATAAGCTAGAGACCTCATCCTAGGCTTGTTTCTAAGGTATGAGAGGACCTCGTAATAATGAGATTTGTATGGAGGCCAGAGTTAACCTTTAAAAAGCGTCCCAATAAAGAAGAACTAGCTACATACTGTAGTTTTTCTACACTATTTTCAATTTTAAACAAACATGTGATTCCTTATGTGGTTGTATATGTTTGGCTTGGTCCTAACAAAATGTAAAAGCTTTTCACTTTGTGAAAGTGAATTTGTCCTGAAAGCTGCTGTATATTGGAAATCATAGTTAGGCTACACATTCCTTTCCACTCCATTCTATATATTGGAATTAATTGCCTATGAAATAGTGTCTCTCCTTGGATATCCCAATTAGTATGTTACAATGGGTTACAGACTGTCTAAATGCTTAGTAGACTGAGAGAGAGAGGTTTGCCAAGGTCAGAGCTATTACAAAGCCTAAAGACTGGAATTTCCTAGGGAATCTATATATAAATATAAGTGCATATAAAGGGGGGCCAGCAAAATAGATTTTCTTGAAGTGGATCCAGTACAAAAGAAGACTTTATTTCTTTAGGGCTCAGGTGTACAGGACTTGTTTCTGTTAGTTGGGTGCACAATACCACCAGAACCATACATACTTTATTCCCTGTGCAATACAGTAATCCAAATGTGGTTACAGTCTTTCAGTTTCCATTGTGATGTTTTGTATATTCAAGGGTAAATCTAAACGCCTGTTAACAGTAAAATAATACATAGCTTCTACCACTGATATTAAAGAAGGTTCATCCAACCAGTGCGTTCGATTTCGCTAACCCTTGAAAACTTAGGGGGTTATTCAATAAAAGTTCTTATCTTTTAAAATGGTGGTTTTTTTAATGCTGTAAAATAAGAACTTTTATGAATCTCTGAGCTGTTAATGTGGAGCATGAAAATAGCCGATGTGGGGAAGGTTAGTATTTAAACAAGTTTTGGTGATATGTACATGTTCTCCAGACTTTTTCCAGGTCCCAGAGCCATGTACAGTAAGTTACCATTGATAACTTTTACAGTATTTAATCCGAATATTTCAAAACGATTATCCCCATTGAATTTAATGGGTCATTTTCAAAACTCAGGAAGTTCGAAATGGAAATTCCAACTACACAACTGGAAATTTCAACCTCACATTTAATTTTACAAAGAAATTCAAATTCGATAAAAACTGTATTCAAATGCTAACTTTTCCACATATTTAACTGCTTGGCTTGTATAGATTGTTGTCGTACCAAAAAATAAAGGTTTATTTATGATACACTAATGCATATATAGGAAGTTATTAACAGGTTGTAATCTTCTGTAATTTGCTGTGAAATGTTGAAGCATTAAAGTATGTATGCTGTAGAAATGTTGCTCCGTGAAAATGAATGTTCCTTTTAAAGATTTTTTTTTTAGATCTTGTCACACTTTAAGCACACTGTCACACTTAATGATGTGTTTTCCACACCGTTGTTGACTGATTATCAGCATGTCTATATTTTGTATTTTCTTAAAATAAGGCTGGGGACAAATACAATTTAAGTACTTATACCTTTCATGTCTTCATTCTAAATCAAGGTCTAATCACTAGTTACTATATTAGAAAAACTGTAAAAGTTTCTTGTTTTATAACTTTCAGGTCTGATTGAGAAAATGTTTTACACTTTCTATACCAAAAGTAATTATTATTTCAGGTTAAAGGTCTTCAGAATAAGGACAACAGAGGGAGCATGGGGAACATGCCTTATGTGAGTTACAGATAAACTACTATGTAAGGGCTATATAGTCAAATCATAAAATAATGATGCCTGCTGTAAGTGCCGCAGCTTTGATCGTTACCTGCTGATGTGTTTACTGCTCATGTCTACACCAACAGTTACACTGTGAACCTCTATGTCATTTTAGAGACAATATGACCTGATAGTCAGCAAAATCAATCAGTCTTGTAGTGCGTTCCTCAGTAATACAAATAATAGTAATTCATATTCAACAGATCCCATCAAATACAGAGTAACAATGCAACAGGTAACATAATAACTAGAGTGCCGAAATTCAGAGAAACAATGTAACAGGGAAGGAAGAGACCCTCCTAGTTATGTATGGGAAAAGTTTATACACCATTGAAGGAACCTCTTCAGTAAGCAACATTTTGCAGAGTATGTACTCCTCAGAGCGTAATCAACATAGAAGGGGAGCAAAAAAGACCGGTCCCTCGGATTGTGCAGAATGATTGCAGATGGATCCATAAGCAAGATAAACAAAAGTGCACGTGCACCGTCACAAGGCAAAAAAATTATATATTAGCCAAGACAGGTAAGTATCCAAAAAGACAACAAACAAAAAGAAGTAGTTTCTTGCCTCGGTGAGCACCAGAGCAAAGCCATCATCAATCATCTGGAGATACCCTCGACAAAAGAAGTGACGGCCCTTCTATTTATCCCCTGGTGATGGAACCAAACAAACCTCTGCACATCCAGCAGTTGGCAAAACGAAGGATACATACTCGGTCAGCCCTGGATCAGTCCAGTCTTGATGATCGACATACTAGATCTTTATGATGGGACCGTGTAGAGGCCATCATCCTTCAGTCATTGTTATATCTATAAATAGCATACTGAGAAAGTCCATATAAGTCCAACTTGAAACAATCTATAAGGTTAACAACCAAATATCAGATCCAATAAAATCAAATATAAGGAATAAAATCCAACTCCTATTCAGTCCATTTTGATTCAAACAGGAAGATTTATAAAAGTTCTTATCGTTTAAATGGTGCTAATTTTTGCCCCAACAATAGATGTTATCTTGCAAATGTTAACTAGATCTGATTGGTTGGGGCAAAATTAGCACCATTTAAACGATAAGACTTTTATTGAACTCCCTGAATGTTTTTAAATTAAAGATAAACCGTGTTTCTGCATGAAGTAGGGCATTATCTATATCTGCCCCCCTCGTATACTCAGACAAATTTTTGTCAGTTCCTTGCATCTAAGTCCATCAGTCCATCCTGATGAAAGTTAAGAAAATGTTGTGCCACACTGGTAGTGCAGTCTCTTCGTTCTTATCCTTTGAGAGAATCTATGTTAGACATTGAGGAATGTTGCTTACTGCTAAATCTGAATGAGACTCCTTCAGTGTATAAAATTTTCGCCATACATAAATAGGAGAGTCTCTTTCCTTTTCATGTTACATTGTTTCTCTCTTATTATGTTGCCTATTGCATTGTACTCTGATTTGATTGCGCTTGATATGTTGAAATATGAATTATATTAATTGAATTACTGAAGAACGCACTATGGACTTATTTGAGTTTACTGATTATGAGGTCATGTATCTCTCTAAAATGACGTAGAGATCACCTGTGTAACTGAGTGGAGACAGCTGATTGATCAGCAGTCATTAAATAGTGGTTACCTCATACCACACTCCAGCGGCATTGATAAAGCCTCTTGAGCGAAACGCGTTTGGGGTGCTCGTCTCCCCCCCCTCATTCCCATTCTTCACCCGCATTTTTCTATGGTCTCTTACTCACGGCCTTGATACTCAGTCAAATTTGGTTATCCGTGCAGGACTGGACTTAAACTGACTAACGACTGCCGGAGTGATAAGTACTATAGGTTATGTTTAGGGATACTGCATATTGTATATGTTCCTTTTTGATCTATGCATAGGTGAGGTAAAAACCACTACCATTAGGCTGAACTTTTTGGCATATGTTTATTGATATACTTAAATACTTTTTTTATACGTATTTTAATAGAGATAATAAAGTGCTGTTTTTAGATTAGCCTATATCCTCTCTGCTTCTTTCTTTGTTGTTCATTGGACTTTAAGGTTTGGCTCCCTTATTATATGAGGAACTTTTTTGGTGTTTAACTACAACATTGAACACACAACATCTAAATGACTTACCACTTACCCAAACAATAAGAAGGTGTGATTCCATAGCTGCTTAGTAGTCAATGGAAGAGGCGCCATACCATATGGTGTAAGGATATACTGCAGCTTCTTGCACTATACAGTAACTGCTTCAGTCTAGTAATAACAGCGCATGATGTCAACCATTCCTTACCTCTCCTTCATGCCGATCTATGGTGATTTGCATCTTGAGCGTTCATTTGTTTTCGGAAACCCTTGTTCATTTCCAGAAAATGATTCTCTCATTGGTTGTTAGCAGGGTGTGACAAATTCAAAATAACTTTTGTACCTATCTGGTTCTGGCATGTCGTTCCTGTGTCCTTTTAAGTCTCTGCTTCTAATAACTCCATGCCCGATATAGCTTGTGGTTCTCTTTAGCTTGTGGTGTGATTTTCGGTTCTGATCTTTGGTTTTGGTTCCCGCCTATTCCTCCCATTTATGCAATTTGCTGCCTGTCCTGACTCCGTGCTTAACCATTGACTATGTTTCCCTTGACCCTTGGTTTACTTCACATCTGCTGAGCCTGTGTTCTGGACCTTGGCTCCGTCCTGGCTGGATTCCACTTACTCTCCTGGCCCTCGCTTTGCCGGTTTTTGGCTACCCAATCCGTAGTGCCTTGTGAGCTCGGTTTTCTCGAGTATCCTGGCCCTTAGCACATATACTTGCCCTTTAGGACAGGGTTGCAACAGTGGTCCGTTGAGGTACTTCTAGCATCTAGCAAATGGTGGCTTGTCAATGTGAAGCAAGTGTTATAGTTGTGCTGAAGGTATAGTTGTGCTGAAGGTATACTCGGGGATCCAGAGCATCAAACCATGATTGTTCCGTAAGTAGGCAGGCATATATGGGAATATTAATCTATATTGTCTCCCATCAAACCTCCAAGACGGAGAAATATTCCAGAAGACTAAACACATTCCTGTTCATTTAGGCACTATCACTATATCATAATAAACGTCTGACAAGGTTTCGAAGCATCGGAAAGGGCATGAAACACGCGTCGGTGTTTCTTGCTGGGCGGAAGGGCCAATTGAGTAGAGGAGCTCGCTACTCGGAATGTTGGAGACCACATGTTAGACAAGAACATTATTTATAAGGTGTGGAGTATGAGAGGGCAACTCTATTTACTATCTCTATTGATTCATTTGTGTGTAGGGATGTGTAACGGAGGTGGAGGGTGAATGAAGATACGTGATTGGTGTACAGTGCGGAAAAAACGCCATGAGAGATTGTATGGGGAGCAGTATAATACCAGCTAAAATACAAATAGGGAGTGTTGGGACAGGCGAAGTTTGTCCCCCCTCCCCCCCTTCTCCCGTTTTCTTCACGTTTTGTCTTGGTGGTAACGTATGATCGTTCCAGTGAAGCCAAGTGTTAAAATAAACAGGGCAGTTAATAAATTCATAATCAGGAATGGGGGAAAGGTGATCAGCCACAGGGACTTCGAGTTGGAAAAATCGGGATGGTTTGCAAAAGATGGGGTTCATCTCACTGAAATAGGTATGGACATGTTTAATTTTGACCTAGGGGACGGAATAAAAGCAGCCTGGGCAGTTTGGGGGAACAGGCAGTCCTAAGGTGTCAGGTCTCCCTGTTATGGCAATTGGTCACTGGAAGCTGGCTGGTGTGGAAAGGGGTGGAGCTAGCCCAAGGGGTGGCAGCTCCTGAATATCCTGGTCTGGACTATAGAGTATGGTGTCGGCATAGCCGAAAGGTGCTCATCGAGTCGGTGTAGCTACGACTGGTGAGCAAATTCAACGGTAGCTTCCAGTGAACCACTCTACAGCAGTTAAATGGTTAAATGTTTAAATGGTTAACTAGTTAAATGTTTTTGGTAATAAGCAATGTTAATTTAATTAATTATTTAATAAGAAAATGGTTTTATTCTGTAAAGATTTGTTAAATAAAGCTGTGGACCCCCGTTTTTGATCCAAAAGTCAGTGTCAAGGTTATATTTGGAGAGGTTAATGGAGTCCTTAAGGGGTCAGCTACGGGAAAGGGAAGGGCAGGTTGGACAGGTGGTACAGGTATACACATCCATCGTATCTCACCAAGGAATTCTGGGGGAAAAAGGTAGGGGGAGGGTTGGGGGATGGTGTACATTAAAATAAACCCCCCCAAAAAATGCTTTTTCCTCAGTGGAGATACCCTTTAAAAATACAGTTTAGAATGCACAAGTTCAATATCACAGTCGTAACGAATGTAGATACTTACGATTTTGAGTTTTTTTCAGGCTGCAAGTCTACTCCACTCCGTCTTTAGTGGTACAGTGCAATTGTAAGAACAATTTTGTAGACGAGCCACAGGCAGTGAACATGAACTGCATCAAACTTTAATGTGTATTAGGCAACATGTTTTGGAGCCACATGCTCCTTTATAAACATACAAAATAGTCCCGCCTCCCAATTACATAACAGTGGTTAATTAACAATTAGGGTGATCAAACACAGTTGATAAATTCACAACATCAAAATTCTAAAAAAGTCAAAGTGTGATGACATAAAAGTACATCAAAATAGTGTAAGAGCATTGCATTTAATATACTTTAATCATTGTGATCACTGTATTTAATATATTTTAACCATTAAAAAAGACAATCTCATAAAGTGCATATCCGGGTGTAGGTAAAAAAATGTGTATAAAAGTGTTTAAAATTTTTAAAAGAGTTTGCTTATATATCTTTATAGTAATTATCATTTCTCAGGAGAATACATCTCCATGGAACTGCACAACCAGTGCCTACCAACAAATCAGATAAAGAAACATCAGGGTTTTCAGTAAAAGTTCTTATCGTTTAATGGTGCTAAATTTGCCCCAGCCAATCAAACTTATTTAACATTTGAAATCTAACATCTGATTGGTTGGGGCAAAATTAGCACATTTTAAAGATTTTATTGAACTTTTATTGAATAACCCTGATAGTTTCCATCAACACTATACATACAGGGTTATTAATAAGTTTCTATCGTTAAATGGTGCTAATTTTGCCCCAACCAATCAGATGTTAGCTTTCAATGTTAATAAATCTGATTGTTTGGGGCAAAATTAGCACCATTTTAAACGATAAGAACTTTTATTTAACAACCCTGTTAGTACACTTATTTATTTCTTATACCTTTATCCTATTTTACCTTGTATTTAGATTTCCCTGTTCCTGCTGATTTTTTATACACTCCTTAACTAACTTATTTCAATGTTACAGAGCAATTTTATATTGCTCATACTCTTGTTCATTTTACCATCACATATGATGTTTTTCATATATCAGCAGAGAGTAGTTCTACAAAAGCCTAGTTTACACTGAATGGGTTTTCCAAAATGCAATAATGGGTTCAAATGGGTGTCCATATATTTGTTTGTTTAAAGGGATTTTTTATTATAGTCCAATGAATCTCCATTGATTACGTCTAATGTCTACAGGATCAAAATCCGGTTACAGGATCAGAATCTGTTGGCAAATGGGATACTTAGTTACTCTTTTAAAAAAGGTTTAATTGACCACGAATCATTCAACCCATTTAGTGTGAGTGTGTCTAGTCTTTTAATCCAGATTGCTGTTTTAATAACAAGTTTTTGATGTTACCTCCTCTTTTTGGTCTCTTGGCTATGTCTAACACACACCATTTTAGCTGGGACACTTGGTGTTTTTGCTCATGAAAGTGTCTGGAGACTGACGTGTCATATCTCCCCTGTGGTGTAAATTTCTATTATCGTTCTTGTGTTCCTGTATACGCACTTTTACACTACAACTGGTCTGCCCCACATACCCCTTACCGCAAGGGCATTTAATCAAATAAACTACATGTGTTATTACACAAGTTGCAAATATTTTAATTCCAATCTTATGTCCTTTTGTGGGATGGCACACATATTCTCCACGCAAAATGGAGTTACAGCAGTTACATGACATGCATGCGTGTGTGCGATATCAGATGGACATAAAATGTCTTTAATACACCTGCCTCTTTTATAACTGAAGATGGGTTGTTCCGAGAAAACTCTCCCATATTGGGGATCTTGTTGTAGTATGCCCCAGTACTTTCTTATGACCTTTTCAATATATTTGCTCTCATCTGTATATTGTGTCACAAGTACTGGTCTCACTAGTTTTCTCTCCCGATCTCTATTTATAAATAAATCATCTCTCTTGGTTATATTTACTTGGTCTCTAGTTTTCTGTATTGATCTGAGATCGTATCCCTTTTCAAGGAACCTCTTGGTTAATTTACCTGCTGCTTCCATATATTTAATTTCGGTCTAGCATATCCGCTTGGCCCTCATGAACTAACTCTGTGGAATGCTTGCGAATACTCTAGGATTATACTAGCTATTAGCGTGTAGCAGGTTATTTCGCTCTGTTTCCTTTCGGTACAGTGTGGTACGTAAAGTCTGATTATCTACAGTCAACTGTACATCGAGGAAATTTATTTCAGTTTTTCAGTAGGCATATGTGAATTTTATGGACTTGTAATGTTGATTGGCTCGTAACATCATGTCTCTTAGGATTTTGTTGCTTTCTGCTTTTTTGAGTAAATGTACAAGTTGCAGGTTCTATTCCCCAGACTTACTTTTATTTTTACCGAAATGTAAGTATTCCGTTTCTTACATCCATGTTATCTTTGAAATACACTGCAAAGATAACTTTTCTTTTTGTATGAAAAGTAAAGGATTATATCATTGTTAGGACAGGAGCCTTGAATGTGTTTGAAAACAAAAAACTGAAATCCCTGTTCTGTGTCAGGGAGAGAGAGAGGATCTCTGTGCAATAATGTGATTGCCACAGCAAAGGAAAAGGTGAGACACAGCTTGTTGTATGTTTGTGAATGTGCTCTGTCTATTGGGATAGTGTTGTCTGGAGACTTTAGTTCCCTTTTTAAAAAAATCTTTACCTTACATCCCCGCTCCTTATGGTTCTCCTGTAGTGCCTCTTCAAAATCCATGAAACTGAAGGGTAGGAGCTGTCTTCCCTCTCAATTGATGTACTCCCCCTCCCCTTCCTGGAATTTGCTGTGCAAAAGCAGAGAGAGTTGGGTAATAAATCCTGCTGTACATCCGTGTCAAAGGCTCTGAGTGCCACAGATTTACCTACTGATGCCTTACATTGCAGAGCCTGTGCAATACTGGGAGTAGTGGGGGCCCAGGGAAATTTCCCCTTTTGCCCAATGGTTAATCCGGCCCTGCAGAAATAGACTTACCAAGATTTGTTCCCTCTCAGCCAATCACAGATCTGGCTGCCGGTCTAGCCCCTATTGCTACATTCAGAGTAGCAATAGAGCCAGAGAGCTGAGGGAAGGAAGGATGGTAAGTCGATTCCTGGGGCTTTTTTTACCTAATAAATATTATGGTTGGGGGTGGGGTGCTCAGCAATACAGCAAAAATTTATTTTGGGGGTGGAGATACCCTTTAAACAACAATAATTCAGCCATGCTGCATGTATTTTTAATAGGTATCAATACATGTCTTTAATGAACTGCTACACAACCTTGTAATATATAGATTTCATATGTTTTTAGGCTCAATATGTCACAAGCTCCAAAAGATCTTAGATATTGCTTTCAATCTGTCCGAATCTCCTTAAAAATTGCTTTAAATCTGCCAGTTTCTCACAGATTCCAATCTATGCGCCAAGGATGCACATTTACTGCTGTCAATGGCAGATTGGTGGCCCCTCTTATTATATGATGCCTACAGTGACTGGTATAAGATGCTCACAGTGACTGGTAAATACTGCCCACAGTGACTGGTATTTGAGGCCCACAGTGACCGATATAAGATGGCCACAGTGACTGGTAAAAGATGGCCACATTGACTGGTATATGATGCCCACAGTGATTGGTATATGATCCCCACAGAGACTGGTATAAAATACCCAGAAAGACTCGTATAAGATGCCCAGAGTGACTGGTATATGATTCCCAGAGTGACTGATATAGGATGGCCACAGTGACTGTTACAAAATGCCCACAGTGACTGACTGGTAAATACAAGATATCCACACTGACCTTAGCCGACACTCCAGAAAATGTAGAACTGACAGAATGACTGCCACTCCCATCCTCCATCCTTCTGACACTGACAATCCGCAATAGGACCAATGGGATGGCATGCTTCTCATATAAAGTGCATCTTCCTATTGGCCACGTCACAAACTGCTATCAGAAGGCAAAAGAGGAGCCGGCCAGTGGGGGAAACTTTAAAGGGTAACTGTGGTCTCCAAGTCTTCCAAACTAGTAAGAATTTTATAAGAAGCCTTCTATCGTACTTTCAAAATAAAACCTAAATCACATCTCTAGATAAAATATGTGAGAAGTTATTGCTGGAAAGGTTTGGCAATATTACTTCCTGCTTGAACACTTCCTGTTTTCATCCATGTGACCAGCTTGTAGTCATGTGACCAGCCTGCCTTCATTAATAGGCTCCCCTTCTCGATTTTTTCCCCAGGTACTTCCTGATTTCCCCAGCATTAAGTCTTTACTGAGCATGCTTCTCCCCTGGGGTGAAGGGGCGTGCAGAGATAAGGTGATGTCCCTCAACATACTGAAAGCAGGAAGTTTGAACATTCACCCCAATGTCATTTCTCACAGGCTGTACCCAGAGATGTGATTGCTGACTCATTATAAAAGAAATACTGCAGGCTTTCATTTAACCCTAACTTGTTTGGAGACCACAGTTGCCCTTTAAGTAACTGTTACAGATGATCTATAAAGTACCCAGAGATTAGGACCTAGTGGTTTAGTTCTGTCACTATTCATCGGGGGAGGTGCATAGAATTGTCCTTTAATAGGACAAGAATTAAAAACAGATACGCAGGAAGCAATATTTTTGCACCACAAACATTTTATGTATGGAGTAAAAAAGTAAAAAAAATCAAAGTTGTTTCCATGGAAAAACTACCATTTTACAAACTTCTTGTGAACATTTTACATTTTTTTAATGATAAGCTATGGAACATAGCAAAATTTAGGTAAATGTAAGAGGCCAAGCAAATTTTTATTTCTATATAAAAAGCTGTTATTTACCAACTGCCGTTCTGGAGAACATGCCAATAATTCCAAATTGCAGAAAATAATTTGCACCTACTTTTCTTGGTGAAATTGATGGAAAAATCCAATAAAAGCAGAAAAGTACTATTATAATTCAGAACCTGTCCATAAAAGAGTAATCTGAAGTGCAAAGGGTGCAATGTCATTAGACATCATGGAGAAAAAATGTTAGAATTAAAGGAAAGGAAAAAGATGGCAAAGGAAGCAGAGGGAGCTCTCTAAAATGACTTAAAGGAACTGTAAACATAAAAAAATAATTGTTTGCCAATCATTTCTATTATTCACAGGGAGGTGAGAACACTTATTCTCACCTCCCTGTGAATAATAGTTTGCTCAGGGGACCTGGAACTTACCTTACCTGGCTCCAATCGCAGGTCCTTCTGAACTGACAGCCGCGCTGTCCTGCTCTCCCGATCACACTCCTATCTTTTGTATTGGTGCACATAGATAGGCGCGTGGTCGGGAGACGGGAAACGCGGCTGTCAGTTCAGAAGGAGCGAGTGGAGCGCCAGGTAAGGTAAGTGCCGCTGTGTCCCCTGAGTAAACTATTATTCACAGGGAGGTGAAAATAAGCGTTCTCACCTCCCTGTGAATAATAGAAACGATTGGCAAACACTTATTTTTTAGGTTTACAGTTCCTTTAAATAGATGAACATACAACACTGTAAGAGAATGATCAACTCTGCAAATATCATTATTTCTGGTTTCACCTCAAGGTATTTACTCATAGGAGAAATAAAGTTAAATTGTAAATGAGCCTGAATAGATTCTATGATACTATAGATTCTAATTCCTTACTGGCAAAAGGCAGATACTGTAGCTACAGTACAACTCAATCTTTTTTACCGTGAATATTGTATTTTTCAGACTAAATTTTTTGACCACTTTTTTACTTCTGAAAATTCAAAATTTTAGAAACCGGCTTTTCCAAATCGAAACCAGGTTAGTTTTGAAACTGTGAATCAACTCTATTTACAGACCATGTTCAATTATGTACAGTAATGTATCTAGGTACATGATCCAATCTACAAAAGCTAGAACCATTTAGAAATGAAGTATGATTTCCCCAAAATGTTGTTGATATGAGAAGTGACAGTCAGTGGCGTCGCTATGATAAAACATTTGGGCATGTACCCTGGATCTTTGGCAAAGTGCCCTGAATATTTTAAAGGGCATGTCCACCCAAAAATATAACTTATTATACTGTATAATGTTCCTAAGGCTTGCTTATCCCCAACCGCCATGTTAATACTAAAAAAAACTTTCCGAACATTACTTATAGCCCCTTTACTCCTGTGGCTATCTTCTTACCTCTCTGCTAACCAGAAACAGCAGAGAGGGGATGTCTGTGATTGGCTGCTGACTGTGGAGATAGGCACGGGAGTAAAGGGCTGTAAGTATGAATCGGAAACTTTTTTTTTTGTATTATCATGGTTGTTGGGGTTGGGCAAGTCTAAGGAACATTATAATAAAAGGGTTTCACACTAGGAAGAAGGGCAGCCAGATGGGATCTGGAGAGAGGGGGGGAAAAGGGCTCCCCTGCGCATGTCAGCATCTCTCCCAGGGGCACGACAGGAGGCAGAGACCTTTGTGCAGGAAGACAGCTCCTACTCTTCAGTTTCCTGGACTTTGGACTGCCGGAGAACCATATGGAGCAGGGATGTAAGGTAAAGATATTTTAAAACTATACAGAGGGCCCAGCACTGGGGCAAATTTAAGATTTAGGGTTAGACATGACCTTTAACAAAGCCTACCTTAAGGAAGTGCCAGTAGTACTCCGTGGCTGTGGGATGACATTACGACACGTGCCGGCACAATGATTCCATTGACCTACTGGGAAAACGCGCCTACCTCTGTACCGTGACCTGAAGATTTTCTCCTCCAGCTGTTCACTGTCCACTGCACATGGGTAGGTAATAGCCGAATAGCCCCATTAAACTATTACCTACCCCATGTGCACTGCAAACCACATATTAAATTAAGGCAGGTAGTGGCAGCATTTGGTATTATTATACTTTACCAAATGCTGCCACTGCCTGTCCTGTTATAGTGAATGAATTGCCCTGTACATGGGGTAAGTACTAGCCTTCCACAGTATGTAATGAAAATGCCAGTTTGCTACCAGTGTTTACTTAAAATGCCAGTTTGCTACCAGTATAAAATGAAAATGCCAGTTTGCTACCAGTATAAACTGAAAATGCCAACTTGCTACCAGTGTTAACTGAAAATGCCAGCTTGCTACAAGTATATAATGAAAATTCTAGTTTGCTACTAGTTTTTACAGAAATTTCAATAATTCTAGAGTTCTCGAATTGGTAATCCTCAAATGTATCCTTAGATTTCGGTAACCTTCTAATGTATCCTTCAATCTTGGTAACCCTTGAATGTAGCGTTGGATTCCGTAACCTTCTAATGCAGCCTTTGATTTCGGTAACCCTGGAATGTAGTGTTCGATTTCGGTAACCCTCAAAAGTTGCCTTCGATTTCAGTAACCCTCAAATGTATCGCTTGGTAACCCTTGAATTGGCCATGCGGAAGGCCGGCAATTGCCCGATCGTGGGGAAGGTAGTGTTTCAAGAAGTTTTAATGATTTGGACATGTTCCCCAGACCATTTTCCAAGGGGCACAGCCATTTACAGTAAGTTACCATTGCTACTTTAATTGTATTTAATCCGAAGTTTTCAAAGTATTTCCTCCCATTGACTTGACTGATGGGTTTGTTTTCGAACTTCCAAACATTTACTAAACTTCCAAAGTTCGAAAACGAACCAAACTTCAGGAAGTTTGGCCATCTCTAGTTAACATGAGGAGGCAATGATACCTTATGAATACCAATGTACTATATACAAAGACGCCATGCATCTAAGCAATCAACCCACATTTTTTTTTATCTTAATATGTTGTTTTCATATTAGAAAATGAGAAAGTATATACTTCATCTGGACTGTTATGTTACCGTCCATCCTATCATCCTCGTACTTACTGATTACTTAGAATTAATAACTAATAAAATGATTGGATAGAATGGAGTTCTAACATCTTAATTTAGCAGAAGACCCGAAGACCTCATCTTTTGAAAATTTTCCAGTATCAAATGCTTTGCACACAAATCATTTTGTTTAAAAAAAGGAATGCCATATAACAGGAGCAATAAAGGACTACCAGTTCTAATTGTGAGAATGAATCATGGTATGTAGCACAGTGACTATTCAATGGAAATAATATTATATATAGAAGTGTAGGAAGCTTAACCGTTGCCTTTTAAAGCAAACAGTTAAACAGTAACATCTAAAATTGTGTGCTTTCTATTCTTTAAATTCAGAACCTCTTCCTGCATGCAAAAGCCCATTATTTTAATTGGTCCTATTCTAAAAAGCACTTAGGAACATATTTCTTGTATTTCATATACAATATAAAATTATAGTCTGTCAGCAAGTAGCAAATGGATGCATAATTTATTTATACCTGTATCTATTAATTTTTATTTGTGACATTTTCACTTTGAAATCATCTGAGATAAAATATCGAACACACAAAAAACAAATGCAGAAAGAAAATAATCATGATAAATATGTAAAATAGCAAAGCTCGAACTTGCCTTTTGCCCATTTACACACTTTGTATCGTTCAATGACAATTAGAGGGTATTTATTATACTGGATTTAGTCTTCCTGTGCAAACACCAAATAGAAACTACATTCTGTAAAGGCTCTAAAAAATTCATGCATATGCAATAAATACTCTGAGACCTGCTCTGGATATAGAGAGCTGTAAAATTGTAATATTCCTTATACCCACTTTATCTTTGTGCTCGCAATCTATCAGAAAGCATGCTTGTAAAAGTATTTAATGGCAGACGTTCACTAACTCCACAGGCAACATAGTTATTTAAGCTTCTTTGTTCAACGTTTTCTATAAAATGGACCATAATATGCTGGTAAAGACCCATGTGCACCATTTTGCATTTCAGGTTGCTAATAGAGATGGCCAAACTTCATAAAGTTCGGTCCGTTTTCGAACATTCGAAATTCATGAAAAGTCAATGGGGAGTGAAAAGTTTGGATGATTTACAGATAAATTAGCAATAGTAACTTACTGTAAATGGCTGTGGCACCTAGGAAATGGTCTGGGGAACATGCCACTATTAGGGATGGCATAGAACTCGAACTCGAACCCGAGTTCGAGCCGAACTGTTCGAGTTCGAACGGACCCGGACTTCTCGAACTATCTCGGACGCGGACTTTCGATATTTCCCGGACTTTCGATGATTTATCGAATGTTCGAGCATCGAATCTGCGAGTAAAATGTCCATGTTACCTCGAACGTTCGAACGCGAAAGCTCGAAAGTAGCGCGCGTGAGAGTTAAATCGATTTTACGAAAGTCCTGGATATTGGAACATGCTCCCCAGACCATTTCCCAGGTCCCACAGCCATTTACATTAAGTTACCATTAATATTTTAGTTGTATTTGACTCAAACTTTTCGAACTATTTGCCTTCCATAGACTTTAATGGGTCCGTTTTCGAACTTTCGAACTTTCGAACTTTTACAATAGTTCGAAAGTTCAAAAACGGACCGAACTTTCAATAGTTCGACCATCTCTAGCCACTATCACCAAAACCTGTTTAAACACTTCTTACTTCATGATCGGGCAATTGTCGGGTTTGCGCAAGCTATATTCGAGGGTTACTGCAAATTCGAGGGTTACCGAACAATACTTTCGAGGGTTACCAAAAAATTGAAGGCTACATTTGAGGATTAGCGAAGATTAGATTCTAGTGTTAGCAAAAATGATCCATATATTCGAGGGTTACAAAAAATTAAGGATACTTTCGAGGGTTACCAACGATACATTCTAGGGTTAGCAAATGGCTTGTGAATTTGCTAATTATGTTTTTTTTTGCCAATTATCAAAAATACAGCCGCAAGTCTGAAAAAATGAACTAGTTCGAATAGTTTGAGTTTGTCCTGGTTAGAGTTTGAGTCTGAACTTGGGTTAGAGTTCGTTTTTTTTGTCCATCACTAGTTGCTAATCAAAATTGCTTGAGCACTAATGAGTATGTTAAGTGTACGGCCTACACTTAGCAGGGTCTCACCTAGCTAAGGTGGCTTTAACCCCCACAGGTTAATATCATTAATTACTCAGCAGCCAGAGCAAATGGAGAGTGAGACACAGCTTGTATGTTTGTGAATGTATTGGTTCAATGTTGTATGGAGACTTTAGTTCCACTTTATTATGATTTTCAGTGGAATAGTTAATTGCTGTTGTCATTGCATATGTTCATCCACATCATGTGGTTGTCACAGACTCAGACAGTCAGGACAGACAAAGAAGTGTAACTTCACACACCTATAACTTAATATCCAGATAAGCTAGAGACCTCATCCTAGGCTTGTTTCTAAGGTATGAGAGGACCTCGTAAATAATGAGATTTGTATGGAGGCCAGAGTTAACCTTTAAATAAGCGTTCCCAATAAAGAAGAACTAGCTACATACTGTAGTTTTTCTACACTATTTTCAATTTTAAACAAACATGTGATTCCTTATGTGGTTTGTAAGTGCTTTGGTTCCTAACAAAATGTAAAAGCTTTTCACTTTGTGAAAGTGAATTTGTCCCTGAAAGCTGCTGTATATTGGAAATCATAGTTAGGCTACACATTCCTTTCCACTCCATTCTATATATTGGAATTAATTGCCTATGAAATAGTGTCTCTCCTTGGATATCCCAATTAAGTATGTTACAATGGGTTACAGACTGTCTAAATGCTTAGTAGACTGTGAGAAGAGAGGTTTGCCAAGGTCAGAGCTATTACAAAGCCTAAAGACTGGAATTTCCTAAGGGAATCTATATATAAATATAATGTTGCATATAAAGGGGGGCCAGCAAAATAGATTTTCTTGAAGTGGATCCAGTACAAAAGAAGACTTTATTTCTTTAGGGCTCAGGTGTACAGGACTTGTTTTCTGTTTAGTTGGGTGCACAATACCACCAGAACCATACATACTTCTATTCCCTGTGCAATACAGTAATCCAAATGTGGTTACAGTCTTTCAGTTTCCATTGTGATGTTTGTATATTCAAGGGTAAATCTAAACGCCTGTTAACAGTAAAATAATTACATAGCTTCTACCACTGATTATTAAAGAAGGTTTCATCCAACCAGTGCGTTCGATTTCGCTAACCCTTGAAAACTTAGGGGGTTATTCAATAAAAGTTCTTATCTTTTAAAATGGTGTTTTTTTAATGCTGTAAAATAAGAACTTTTATTGAATCTCTGAGCTGTTAATGTGGAAGCATGAAAATAGCCCGATCGTGGGGAAGGTTAGTATTTAAACAAGTTTTGGTGATATGTACATGTTCTCCAGACTATTTTCCAGGTCCCAGAGCCATGTACAGTAAGTTACCATTGATAACTTTTACAGTATTTAATCCGAATATTTCAAAACGATTTATCCCCATTGAATTTAATGGGTCCATTTTCAAAACTTCAGGAAGTTCGAAATGGAAATTCCAACTACACAACTGGAAATTTCAACCTCACAATTTAATTTTAACAAAGAAATTCAAATTCGATAAAACTGTATTCAAATGCTAACATTTTCCACATATTTAAACTGCTTGGCTTTGTATAGATTGTTGTCGTACCAAAAATAAAGGTTTATTTATGATTACACTAATGCATCATATTAGGAAGTTATTCAACAGGTTGTAATCTTCTGTAATTTGCTGTGAAATGTTGAAGCATTAAAGTATGTATGCTGTAGAAATGTTGCTCCGTGAATAAATGAATGTTCCTTTTAAAGATTTTTTTTTTAGATCTTGTCACACTTTAAGCACACTGTCACACTTAATGATGTGTTTTCCACACCCGTTGTTGACTGATTATCAGCATGTCTATATTTTTGTATTTTCTTAAAATAATGCTTGGGGACAAATACAATTTAAGTCACTTATACCTTTCTATGTCTTCATTCTAAATCAAGGTCTAATCACTAGTTACTATATTTAGAAAAACTGTAAAAGTTTCTTGTTTTATAACTTCTTACAGGTCTGATTGAGAAAAATGTTTTTACACTTTTCTATACCAAAAGTAATTATTATTTCAGGTTAAAGTCTTCAGAATAAGTAAGACAACAGAGGGAGCATGGGAACATGCCTTATGTAGAGTTACAGATAACTACTATGTAAGGGCTATATAGTCAAAATCATACAAATAATGATGCCTGCTGTAAGTGCCGGCAGCTTTGATCGTTTACCTGCTGATGTTGTTTACCTGCTCATGTCTACACAACAGTTACACATGTGAACTCTATGTCATTTTAGAGACAATACATGACCTGATAGTCAGCAAAATCAAATAAGTCTTGTAGTGCGTTCCTCAGTAATACAAATAATAGTAATTCATATTTCAACAGATCCCATCAAATACAGAGTAACAATGCAACAGGTAACATAATAACTAGAGTGCCGACATTCAGAGAAACAATGTAACAGGGAAGGAAAGAGACCCTCCTAGTTATGTATGGGAAAAGTTTATACACATATGAAGGAATCCTCGTTCAGTAAGCAACATTTTGCAGAGTATGTACTCCTCAGAGCGTAATCCAACATAGAAGGTGAGCAAAAAAGACCGGTCCCTCCGGATTGTGCAGAATGATTGCAGATGGATCCATAAGCAGTAAAAACAAAAGTGCATCGTGCACCGTCACAAGGCAAAAATAATTATATATCTAGCCAAGACAGGTAAGTATCCAAAAAAGACCAACAAACAAAGTAAGTAGTTTCTTGCCTCGGTGAGCACCAGAGCAAAGCATCCAGTCATCCATCATCTGGAGATACCCTCGACAAAAAGCAAGTGACGGCCCTTCTATTTATCCCCTGGTGATGGAACCAAACAAACCTCTGCACATCCAGCAGTTGGCAAAACGAAGGATACATACTCGGTCAGCCCTGATCAGTCCAAGTCTATGATGATCGACATACTAGATCCTTTATGATGGGACCGTGTAGAGGCCATCATCCTTCCAGTCATTGTTATATCTATAAATAGCATACTGAGAAGTCCATAATAAGTCCAACTTGAAACAATCTATAAGGTAACAACCAAATATCAGATCCAATAAAATCAAATATAAGGAATAAAATCCAACTCCTCATTCAGTCCATTTTGATTCAAACAGGAAGATTTAATAAAAGTTCTTATCGTTTAAAATGGTGCTAATTTTGCCCCAACCAATCAGATGTTATCTTGCAAATGTTAAATTAGATCTGATTGGTTGGGGCAAAATTAGCACCATTTTAAACGATAAGAACTTTTATTGAATCTCCCTGAATGTTTTTAAATTAAAGATAAACCGTGTTTCTGCATGAAGTAGGGCATTATCTATATCTGCCCCCCTCGTATACTCAGACAAATTTTTGTCAGTCCCTTGCATCTAAGTCCATCAGTCCATCCCTGATGAAAGTTAAGAAAATGTTGTGCCACACTGGTTAGTGCAGTCTCTTCTGTTCTTATCCTTTGAGCTAATCTAATGTTAGACATATGAGGAATGTTGCTTACTGCTAAATCTGAATGAGGACTCCTTCATGTGTATAAAATTTTCGCATACATAACTAGGAGAGTCTCTTTCCTTTCATGTTACATTGTTTCTCTCTTATTATGTTGCCTATTGCATTGTTACTCTGTATTTGATTGGCTCTGATATGTTGAAATATGAATTACTATTAATTGAATTACTGAAGAACGCACTATGAGACTTATTTGAGTTTACTGATTATGAGGTCATGTATCGTCTCTAAAATGACGTAGAGATCACCTGTGTAACTGACGTGGAGACAGCTGATTGATCAGCAGTCATTTAAATAGTGGTTACCTCAATACCACACTCAGCGGCATTGATAAAGCCTCTTGAGCGAAACGCGTTTGGGGTGCTCGTCTCCCCCCCTCATTCCCATTCTTCACCCGCATTTGTTCTATGGTCTCTTACTCACGGCCTTGATACTCAGTAAATTTGGTTATCCGTGCATGGACTGGACTTAAACTGACTGACGGAGTGATAAGTACTATAGGGTTATGTTTAGGGGATACTGCACTATTGTATGTATGTCCTTTTTGATCTATGCATAAGGTGAGGTAAAAACCACTACATTAGGCTGAGACTTTTTGTGCATATGTTTATTGATATACTTAAATTACTTTTTTTATACGTATTTTAATATGAGATAATAAAGTGCTGTTTTTAGATTAGCCTATATCCTCTCTGCTTCTTTCTTTGTTTTCATTGTACTTTAGAGGTTTGGCTCCCTTATTATATGAGGAACTTTTTTGGTGTTTCATACTACACATTGACACACAAACATCTAAATGACTTACCACTTACCCAAACAATAAGAATGGTGATTCCATATCTGCTTAGTAGTCAATGGAAGAGGCGCATACCATATGGTGTAAAGGATATACTGCAGCTTCTTGCATATACAGTAACTGCTTCAGTCAGTAATAAACAGTGCATGATGTCAACCATTCCTTACCTCTCCTTCATGCCGATCTTCTGGGTGATTTTGCATCTTGAGCGTTCATTTGTTTTCGGAAACCCTTGTTCATTTCCAGAAATGATTCTCTCATTGGTTGTTAGCAGGCTGGTGACAAATTCAAATAACTTTGTACCTATCTGGTTCTGGCATGTCGTTCCTGTGTCCTTTTTAAGTCTCTGCTTCTAATTACTCCAGTGCCCGATATAGCTTGTGGTTCTCTTTAGCTTGTGGTGTGATTTCTTCGGTTCTGATCTTTGGTTTCTGGTTCCCGCCTATTTCCCCATTTATGCTAATTTGCTGCCTGTCCTGACTCCTGCTTACCCATTGACTATGCTTTCCCTTGACCCTTGGTTACTTCACTCTGCTGAGCCTGTGTTCTGACCCTTGGCTCCGTCCCTGGCTGGATTCCACTTACTTCTCCTGTGCCTCGCTTTTGCCTGGTTTTTGGCTACCCAATCCGTAGTGCCTTGTTGAGCTCTGGTTTTCTCGAGTATCCTTGGCCTTAGCACATATACCTTGCACTTTAGGACCAGGGTGCAACAGTGTCCGTTGAGGTACTTCTAGCATCCTAGCAAATGGTGGCTTGTCAATTGGTGAAGCAAGTAGTTATAGTTGTGCTGAAGGTATAGTTGTGCTGAAGGTATACTCGGGGACTCCAGAGCATCACACATGATTAGTCCGTAAGCAGGCATATATGGGATATATATAATCTATATTGTCTCCCATCAACCTCCAAGGACCGGAGAAATATCCAGAAGACTAAACACATGCCCTGTTCATTTAGGCACTATCACTATTATCATAATAAACGTCTGACAAGGTTTCGAAGCATCGGAAAGGGCATGAAACACGCGTCGGTGTTTCTTGCTGGGCGGAAGGGCCAATTGAGTAGAGGAGCTCGCTACTCGGAATGTTGGAGACCACTGTTAGACAAGAACATTTATGAAGGTTGTGAGTATGAGAGGGCTACTCCTATTATACTATCTCTATTGAATTCATGATGTGTGTAGGGTATGTGATAACGGAGGTGGGACGGGTGAAGACTACGTGATTGTGTACAGCGCGGAACGCCATGAGAGATTGTATGGGAGCAGTATAATACCAGCTCAAATACCAAATAGGAGTGTCTGGGACAGGCGAAGTTTGTCATATATCTAGTGCTAAAGGTGACGTATCTACCGTATCTGCTAGATGGCTGTATAGACTCTCATAATGAAGCGTAAGTCCCGATACCCTTCCGTATCTAACACCCGCACCAATTGGGACATTCTCATTTGCAGTCTCAGTATCTGTATTAGACACCCAATCTTGGTTTCGTTATTGGTGAACTGCACTGGATACTATGATACACGTGGTTGTGAGTGAGGAGCCTACTAATCCCATCATCCTCTATGCCCTTCCGCCCAGTTTTTGTTGGTTTGTTTATATGGTATATTGTATTACAAGGGGTGGTTCCCTAGTCCGGGGAATGGTTTAAGGTTGTTAATATGTGACATTTTTCAGAGCAAATAAAGGTACATTGTATTCATCTTTGAACCTTGTCAGACATTTATTATGATAATAGTGATAGTGCTTAAATGAACAGGGCCTGTGTTAAGACTTCCGGATATTCCTCCGGTCCTTGGAGGTTGATGGGAGACAATATAGATCATATGTTGTATTTGCCCTGTAGGCACCTTTGTATTCAAGGATACACTATAAGCAGTACTGATTAGGGAGGAGCACTATACCACCATTGATTAACATATATGGGATATATTGTTGTAAATAACACAAGCAGAAAATGCTGGAAAACAACTTACATTCTATTTTCCTGCAAAGATAACAGAAACTACAGTACATTATGTACTATAAAGTTTTACCATTTAGAAGGGAGTGTTATCAGGAAGGAAGATCTTCTCCTTTTAACCATAACACAGAAAATAGATGTTTTGGAATGGCCGCTATAAATGTCTGGAACACTTTTTAAAGTTCAAAGTTCTCTAGATTTACATCCAGAATCTTTCAATGCTAAATAGCTATTTTAAAGGTGCCACTCAGATTATACACTTGGATACATTTTAAAAGAGTTGTAAGGAAATTCATGAATACAGTTGTAAAAAACAAAGGGGAAAATTATGTACAATGTCTGTTGTGCTTTTTTAAATTAAGTGAAATGTACAAAATTAGTCTGACACCATCAGTTATATGAAACAAAGTCCATCTGTGACCTCCTTATGTGAATTTATATTTTATTTATGACACAGCCCAAACTGAGTTAGTAGATGGACTTTGCTGCATACATATAGGTGCATATACCCATTAAACAGCATTTAGTAGATCAAGGTGTGTGGAAAACAGTCAATTAAGAGACTTCTGACACCACCAGTCTGTACAGATTAATGAAACTGTTGACATTCTATGGGAAGTAGGAGACTGTAAAATGTTAGATTATTTTTTATTAAAGAGTGAATGTGTGTACTGCACTAATTAACACTAGCAGCTTTTCCAGCGCCTCCTTGTTTTCAATCCATTGAAATTGTTATATTGCAGTGCCTGGACAGGAGCACCAGAAGATAAGGGGACTACTGCCTCCCTGTCCCCAGGGATCCTTTTATATTTTAAATATATTCTTAAAGAAACAGTATAAACGGGCAGTAACTGATAACTAAATAAATAAATATCTGGCTCCACCCCACTCCCCCAATAAACCCTCCCCATCATTAATATATGCTTGCCAGAGAATAGGAGGAGAGTCAGTGGCAGACAGAGGAGCCAGAGACCAGTCAGTTATGGCATGTGTATTATGTCAGAGCACATTGCCAATCGCAATGTATGCTTGGACGCGTTCTACGGTGGCCTCGGTCTTAAGCCCTATTTTTCTGTATGTCAATAAACATTTATGACTGTCTCACAGCTTCTGCAATTTTCGTTTATATGCATTGTATGCACAATAAAATAAATAGTCAAAAAGAGATGCAAAACTTAGGTAAAATAGCCCTTTGTCCTGTTTGGTGGATTCAGTGCTTGCAGGTGGCTGCAGTAACATCTCTTACCCAGTTGCTGACCTTTGGAAGCATCTAAATGCATTGAGACCCCAAAGTAGACCCAGATCACTGAATGGGGATTAAGTTCTCAAATATGAGGAGGCTTGTTATAAGTTTCCTTTCACTGATTAATATCCATAATGGCAGGTGAAAGATAGAACTTTATTATTATCCTTTGCAATGTTTGAAGAATCTTAAAGTTTTTCCATAATGATGATCTTTATAATTCAGGCACGCACAGAGCTGTCTAATTCACAGGTAGCAGCTGGTTATGTGTAATTGATCTCTGTCATATGTTGATATTCACTCCAATGATTTCTTAAATAACTGATCTAAAAGGGAATATTGAATGAGACATCCATCATATACAGTCAGAGCACAGAATAATGAATATTACACAAGACAAAATACCTATGAGATTTGAACCGAGTCATATATATTAATAGTAAAATATATAGACTGTTCCTAAGTAGGATGCATCTTTCATTTATTCCTCTTAAATAGACAGGACAAAATGAGAACATATCACAGCCTAATGTGCATAATTCTTCTATGAACATTTGCATTTACAGTAAGTACACACAAATAAAAGGGCTAGACCCTTTTTTTCTATGTATGTTAGCATTTATTAAGGTCCATCTGCCTGTTGATATATGTGTTTGTTTGTGTTACCCTACTTTCACATGGAGGGATTTAGATCCATTTTTTTTTTGCGGGTTCAAGATGTTTCGCTGTTTGTGAAATTCCATGTGTAGCGTTTCACTATCAGAAGCCACGGGGGGGGGGGTGGTACTCAAAAATAGTTCCCATAACAGCCGCATACATTCCATGTGAAAGTAGGTTTAGACAGATCCTGTGCTATTAGACATTTGTGTATATATGGTAAATGCATATTTGCTAAGCACTATTGGTCATTACTGTAATGACTATAATTACTATATAATGTGACAATACAGTGGTTTAACAATCGTGCAATAAGGGGTATTGGAAATCAATTTAATGTAAACACAGCAGGGTGTATAGTACAGTTATGCAGTAGGACATAAGGCGATCATCGCATGTTAACAATCAGATCTACTTTGGGGCTCACAAAAGGTTTCTACAGTAAAGGATTTTGAAGTGTAAAAAAAAAGAATTAAAAGGAAAGAAGAATTGAACAGCCTGCAGAAAACAATATTTTTTTTTATAATCAATAGTTTTTTTATTTACATTTTTAAAAAAAATTTAAAATATACATAAGATTCATGTATTACAATATCATAGTGCAGAAAACAATATTATCAATTTTTTTGTTGCCTTTTCTCAGTCTCTTATCTTGGTCTCACGCCAGAAAAACAAACAAATTTATGTTATTCAAATCCTCTGGAGGTACATCAGTGGGAGTATGAGGGTTTGATGCATGGTTTTAAGCAGTATCTAGTGAAAATACATAAAGAACAATTAATAGTGCTAAATTCTATTAAAGGTGAATTAAGCCTCCAAACAACATTGTCCCAATAGACAGCACATTCACAAACATATAACAAGCTGTGTCTCACTATCCCTTTGCTGTAGCTGCTGGGTGATTTATGAAAATAACCTGTGGGTACTATGTTTGCAGTAATGTTTTTTTAACTGTCATCATGTATATAAGAAACAGAATATTAACATTTCAGTTAAAATTAAAAGTAAGCCTGGGGAATTGAACTAGCAGAGCTCTTACCCCTATCCCAACAGAAATTTTATATGCATCCCCAGTGCATGTAGAAACTTCATCTTTTGCAAAGGAAAAAATAAAACAAAACAAAAAACATAACTCCAGGGAATTGAACCTGTGATCTTATAGACTTTTGTTTCTAAACCATGCTCTAGTTGAGCCCCCACTACTGGTGCATGGAATCCAGATACATTAAGCTTTACGTTTTGGTAGGAACATACTATTACTACTACTACTACTACTACTAATAATAATAATAATAACAATAGCTAGCTAGAAAGGGAAAGTTTAAGTATAAACTTTGAATTTTGCTTGAAAGACCGCATTTTGGAAGGGAATGTGTGTGTTTGTGCTGCAGATTTTAAAACTCAATAATGCCAATGATGAGGACATTGTTGTTTTTTTACTTACCCTTTAAATATGGCTGTCACATGAATTAAAGGCAGGTCAGTTGGTGTGTGTACACGTGTCAGGTTGGGGGATAAAAGAATAACTTTTTTGATGAATGGTTAAAATGTGTGTTTTTTTTACTATACTTACCCTTTAAATATGATTGCCACATGGCAACTTTTTTGATTATTGATCAAAATGTATTTTTGATTATAGTTACCCTTTACGTATGTCTGCCACAGTAATGGAAGGGTAAGTCAGTAGTATGTACCTAGGTAAGTTTGGGGGTTAAAAAAAACTTTGTTGATGATTAGTCAAAATTGTTTTTGACTATAGTTACCCTTTAAATATAGTTGCCATGAAAATGGAAGGGTAGGTGAGTAGGCGTGTAGGTTGGAAGTTAATAAACAAACCTTTTGATGATTGGTCAAATTTTTTTTTGATCTTAGTTACCCTTTAAGTATATCTGCAACAGTAATAGAGGAGCAGGTCAGTAGGTGTGTACCTATGCCCCATGGGGTTCAAAAAAACAAACTTTTTTGATTAATAGTTTTTTCGACTTTAGTTAACATTTAAGTATGGCTGCCACAGTAATGGATAAGTAGATCAGTAGGTGTGTGTACCTGGGTCTGGTTGAGGGGATATGTCTTTTTTGTGTTTACAACCATAAAACTATCTTATATTGAGGTATGTCTTTTTTTTGTGCTTACAACCATAAAACTATCTTTTATTGAGGATAAATCTAAATTAGTTTTTTTGACTTTAGTTACCCTTTAAGTATGGCTGCCATAGTAATGGATAAGTAGATTGGTAGGTGTGTTTACCTCTGTCTGGTTGAGGGGTATGTCTTTTTTTGTGTTTACAATCATAAACTAACTTTTAACTTTATTGAGGATATATCAAAATTAGTTTTTTTAAACTTTATTTACCCTTCAAATATGGCTGCCACAGGAATGGAAGGGTAGGTCAGTAGTGTGTGCACCCATATGAGGATGGGGGTATGTGTTTTTGCATGTATGACTAACTAACTTTCATTGATGACTGATCAAAATTAGTTTTTTGACTATATTTACCTTTTAAGTATGTCTGACACAGTATTGGATAAGTAGATCGGACCTATCTTTTCATGGTAATACCTGTGTCTGTGTGAAGGGTTGCGGGTATCACAGTTTGTATTTATGACCATGAAACAAACTGTTTTGAAATATCAACATTTGTGGATTTGTTACCATTATAGTCTATAGGGAAAAATGTCCCGAAATTCACCGATAATGCTGTAACGCTTTTGCAGATTCCTTAGCTAGAAGATAGCACACTTCTCCTATATGCCCCGCATGTCTGTACCGAATTTCATGTCTCTAGCTCAAAAATTGTGGGAGGAGATACAGTCCAAAAAAGCGGAAGAATAAAACGAAAGAAGAAGAAATAGAAAGAACAGGAATTTGTCTTTTTCAAGCCAAATTAACTACTCTGTATTGCCATAGGAAAGCTGTATGTAATTGACACTGGCTGGTAAATAAACTGCAGCTTTCAAAGTTTTACCAGGGACTTCCATATTGGTGTGGAGACATCTGTTTAAAAAAAACTCTGTGCATCCAGTACATGGGGTGTTGTCTGCACTGGAAACAACATGGAAACCTTCTTAGTAACAGAATCTATTAGTTACATATGCTAAATGCAACTTACTATATAGTAGATTTTAGCACTTTATTCAGTCTAAATCCATCATATAATAGGGAGTCTCTCCCCACTGGATTTCCATCAGATCTCAATCTAACTCTAATTCTTAATTGAGGATACACATACTGTAGTGACCGCACGTGTGGCACTTCCGACCAATAGGAAGGACTGTCGGTCGCGGCAAAAGTGGCCTCGGCCGACAGCTAGCCGTAGAAGAGAGGGCGGTCCATAAAGGACTTCACAATTAGTTGTGGTTTTTGGACGTGTCCTATTGTCTCATTTGGATAGACTCTTGGTGGAGGCCAGCCCTCCAAAGCATTCAATATTTCGCAACAAATTGTCACACAAGAGCCAGAGTAGCAGTGCTAACCGTGATTTATTGGAGATACCAGCACGACATGTTTCAGACCAGTGTGGTCTTTCCTCAGGTGCAGCACGACATGTTTCAGACCAGTGTGGTCTTTCCTCAGGTGCATTATGCACCTGAGGAAAGACCACACTGGTCTGAAACATGTCGTGCTGGTATCTCCAATAAATCACGGTTAGCACTGCTACTCTGGCTTTTGTGTGACAATTTGTTGCTATTTATAAGTTTTCAAGGGAGTGGTGAAACCTCCACACAATTTGAGCCTGTTCAATAGACTTAAAGACCTGCTGCCTGGGTACATATGTTTGTTTGCTGCATTCAATATTTCGGCCTGATCAACCGAAACCCTGAAATGTCTAGCTGAATTATTGGATGGTGTGTACCCGGCTGCCCAGCATCACTTTCAGATAGTTACACTATTGAGAAATGAAATTGCACTGGGCTGGGCTTTACTAAGATCAGGTCCACTTCATTAACCTCCACTTGCAGCCTTATACTGTGTAACTATTAAAGGGATATTGTTTAAGGGTAAGATAAAATGCAATCTGTGAGAGACAGATTTGAAGGATAACTATCGCGTATATGACGTTTATTTAAAAAACAGTTAAACTGGAAATTAATTGGGACAGGGATATAGGATTGGTAATTCCTACCTGCCAATATTGTTTCTTTGAGGAGCACCAGTCCAGAAAACTGATTCTGACAGTCTTCCTCCTGGCTTCAGCACTTTAAAGGAACTAAACTTAAAAAACAAGTATTTGGCATCCATTTCTATTATTCACAGGGAGGGGAGAACTCTTATTCCCACCTCCCTGTAAATAATAGTTTGCTTGGGGGACCTGGAACTTACCTTACCGCGCTCGTCTTGCAAGCCGCTCCTTCACTGACAGCCGCTCTGTCCCGACCGCACACCCTATCTTAGGCACATGCGAATAAGCGTTCTCACCTCCCTGTGAATAATAGAAATGGATGCCAAATACTTGTTTATTGCCTTTAATACAGGAATAGTCCAGGACTAACCTGGCAAATGAAAACTGTTAGTGCTGTAGCTCCTCAACGAAACAATATTGTCAGGTAGGAATAACCAATCCAACCTCCCTGCCACAAATACTTTTCATTTTTAAAAAGTACATTTTTACAGTATAGTTATCCTTTAAAGGACATGTACACCCTTATTTTAATTACCTTATGTATTTCTCCTAACTTTTAAGTTTTTATTTCCCTTGCTAGATTTTCTTGTCATTGTAAATAGTAGATTTTATCACTTTTTCCAGTCTTACTTCCTCATACAGTAAGGAGTCTCACTACAATGAATTTCAGTAAGAACTTATTCTAGCTGGGTCAGTGTCTAAAGTGCTTGACTGGGGTATTAACAAAAAGGTAAAGCCTGATTGAGCTGCTCTGAAGGTGTCATTTACCTTCAAATAGTTAATGTTTCGTTTACCTTCATATATGTACACTACTGAGAAACACATCGCACAGAGCTGGGTAGAGATAGTCGAACCTACTGAAGTTTGTTTTGTTTCCAAACTTCAGTAAAATTTCGGAGGTTCGGAAATGAACCCATTAAAGTCAATGATAGAAGAGATAATAGTTAGAAAAATTTGGATAAATAACAGCTAAAATAACAATGGTAACTTACTGTAAATGTCTGTGGCACCTGGGAAATGGTGTGGGGAACATGCACCTAATCGAACTATACATTTGAAGGTTACCTAAATTGAAGGCTACATTTGAGGGTTATTGAAATAGATGGCAACATTCCAGGGTTACCGATATGAGAATTCGATAATTATCAACAATGGTAACTTACTGTAAATGGCTGTGGCACCTGAGAAACATGTCACTATCACCAAAACTCATTTAAACACTTCATTTCACACAATCGGGCAATGGTAAGGTTATTTGCATGCTACATTTGAGGGTTATGGCCAAATCGAGGGTTCAAAAACAATCCATTCGAGGGTTACCGAAATCGAACCCTACATTCGAGGGTTACCAAATGATACATTCGAGGTTTACCGAAATCGTCTGATACATCCGAGGGTTACCATACGATACATTAGAGGGTTACCGAAACGAGCAATACATTTGAGGGTTATCGTAATCGAGCAATACATTAGAGGGTTACCGAAATCAAGCGATACATTCAAGGGTTACCGAAATCAAGAGATACATTTGAGGGTTACCAAACAATACATTTGAGGGTTACTAAAATTGAAGGCTGCATTTGAGGATTATCAAAACCAAAGAAATAGAAGCCTAGTGCACATCCAATTAATATGCTTATATTTTACTTTACCATTGTATTACAACTTAAGAAGCCTGCAGTTCTCTCTGGATAAATTAAAGCAATTAGTTTAATAACTTATTTTAAGACCAGCAACCATTTCATGGCTTGCTTTATTCTGCTGGGTCTTAACTTTTAACCTTAACCCTAGTAACTTTTTACCTTCTTAGGCGACGTAATTCTCAAACTTTATATCTTTATATCTTTATATCAGTACCTGCTGCTCTTTAACTTGCTTTCTTGGGACTAACTCTCCAGCTTTCAGTACTTGAACACATGACCCACTGTGGGTGGAGTACACATTTCCCAGAGGCTTGGTCAAACCCCCAATGCAACAAGCAATATATATATAGAAATGGGATAGTATACATCCACACAGAGTGCAACTAGTGACCAAATAAATTCAATACATACAAAAAATAGAAGCCTAGTGCACATCCAATTAATTTTCTTATATTTTACTTTACCATTGTATTGCCTGTGATAAATTAGATTGTGAATACTGTTCAAATTTCATGTTTCAAGTAGCTTAAGTAACATCACCAGACCCTCTGCTCCTCCAATGTTCCCGGGGCAGAGCAAGCTCACATAAGTCCTAATAAAAAGACCTTGGAAAAACAGGATGTACCTGTACAGAAATTTGAGAGGGTGTCACATGGCTGTAAGCTAGCAAAAGCAGTGTTGAAGAAGGTTAATTGCTAAAGGTTTCTCTTAACTAGAGAATTGACCCATGGTTCCTTTTAAAGGTTTAGTCGTAACTTGTTACAACAGTTGCCCTTTAATTAATAAGGGTGCATATATTGTCTGATGTAACTAATATGGCCAATACTTAAATACCCTGGCTGCATTAAACAATTAAATTAAAGGCAAAGGTGCTTTTTACTTTCAATGGCAAGTTCATCCTTCAAATGAAAAATGGTATACAGTCGAATCCCCACCGTACATCGGAAAGAAACGTCTCTGTATCACACAAGTAGATTGTTTAATTATATGTATCATAGCGTTTGGCCAATTTATTCTCAATGAAATATGTTCCATAGACCCAACCTATATAAAAAAACTTACAGGAAGATTCAATAAAAGTTCTTATCGTTTAAAATGGTGCTAATTTTGCCCCAACCAATCAGATCTTATTTAACATTTGAAAGATAACATCCGATTGGTTGGGGCAAAATTAGCACCATTTTTAACGATAAGAACTTTTATAGAATAACCCTGTTGTTTTTTTGTTTCATATCTTCTATCAAACTCACCCACCAATTTGTTACATTACACATTGCAGCGATTGCCTTCAAGGTCTCATGATAAAACTCTGATGGCATCATTGCCCATAAATCAAAAAGCAACAGATGTCTCATCTTCACTTTCGCTTGAAATTTTACACCTTGAAAAATCGGATAAAATAATGGAAAGACTTTTATATAAATCTCACTATTCCAGCACAAGTTTCAAAAAAGCAGATGTTCTTCTGAATCCTACAGCAATGAAATTGGAAATTTATAACCTGTTGAATGTCTGCGCATAGAAGTAAAAAGTCAATTAGAGGAGAGGTGCAAAAGCTGCACTGATTTGTTTAAAGGCAAATTATTTCCCTTCTTTAGATCTTTCTCTCATACTGCAACCTGTAAGGCTTTGTACGTGTTAGTGAAGCATTAAAAATATGTTGATTTTATCTAGTCTTATTGAACAAAGTTTAACATGTGTGGGTTAGACATTTTTGTAGGAACGCTAGCAATAAAATGTAAAATGATTTCCATTAAACTCACATACTGTAGTATAAGACACCATTCAGGGGGAAAGACAGAAAAAAACTCTTTTAGTCTGGTAGCTCCGTGCGCTCATGACATCATCTCGCCATGCGCACACGTCCAGGCACTCATGGACGTCACATTGCGTGTGCCGTGACGTCATGCGTGGGCACAGAGCTACCAGGCACTTACAATTGAGGCTAACAAATCAGGAGCAAGGGGGACATCTCGGAGTGGCGGAGATAACTATTTAACTGAACAGAAACAAGATGCCAGCAACTTTAAAATTACTAAGGCAGGCTCTGGAGGGGCTTAGGGGAAAACAAAATATGGCAAATGTATTTTTAAAAGATGCAGCTTCCAATTGTCCTTAACTTCATTTTACAGTGCACTTATCCTTTAACAATATTGAAAAATGTAATAAGAGATGAGTCCTGGCTTCAAAACAAACCTTTTTTTGATCCGAAACTGGTGATTTATAAAATTCATGGATCTGGGGGAATTTTTGAAATTTGGAAAATTGGAACTTATCAAAAAATCGTGGGCAAATATGCAAAAAAACACAAACAGAAAATAGTGGTCAAAAGACAAAAATCATGGTCAAAAAGTCGAACATTTCAGTTTAAAATTTGAAAACTTTTTGAAAACTCTAATTAGTTTTGAATCAGATTTTCGGATTTCAATGCAAAACAGAAACTCACAAGTTTTTAATACATTTCCCCCCCTCCATAAAACAGGACTGGGTACATTTTGAAACGAATTTTATTGTCCACAAATGTAGTTATGGTCTGTTTAATAGTACAGTTTCCAATCACTTGATTTTATGGTCATGAATTAAATCATTATTAGCTAGAGATGAACAAAACTGTTTACATGGAACTTATTAAAGTACCTAAAACCCAATTTGAACTAAATTGAGTTGGAAATTTTCAATTTTCAATCACTACTTTGGAATATTCAATAACCTTTTTCTAAATTTCTATAGGAATATCTGATTTTTCAAATGGAATTTTTAATTTTTTTAATGGATTTTCAAATGTTTTCAAAATTTCTAAATCTTTTGGACCCACAGATTTTTGAAACTCCGATTCATCACTACATGTAACTATTCTTCTTTAACCTTTAGGAGGAACAAGGCATTGTTCTGACAGTTCTGAATATAAGTTGACTAAAGCTAATCATACACAGGCTGGCTAAGTTTAATCAGTTTATCGAGATCTGCTGTTGGTTACCCATTGCAATCATGTCAGCGATCCTGAACTGATGTTTAAAGTTGAACTACTGTACATATATTTTAAATTAATGAGTAGTAAAATGATAAAACAAATGTAACTATTTGTTTTTCCAGGTAAATTTTTTGGTTTTAGGTCAAAACTACCAGTTATGGCCTTGAAACTATGTCAGACAAAAAAAAAAGATGCAGTATTTTTTATATTTAAACAATCAAAACCAAAAGATTCGTGAAACCTGTGACATTTCTGCAAACTCACTGTGGGAACAAACCATAGAGGATTCATGTATCCTTAAAAGGGTATCTTCACTGACAAAACTGGGTTTGTTTTTTTTTAGTTTAATTGAAGAATAGGAGGTGCAAACTCTGTTAGGACCTGTCAGAAGAACAGTGGAGGAGCGCGATACCGGGTAAGTTCTATAACTCACTGGCTCCTGGTGGTTTAAGTGAAGAACGGGAGGTAAGACATAGCTCCTTTACCTCCCGTTCTTCTATTAAACTAAAAACGCCAAACTCAACTTCGCATGGGGCGATACCCTTTAATGGGCATGTCCAGCAAAAAAATAGCTAAGTGTTTTTAGCCTACTTAACCCCCAAAATGCATTTTAACCTTACCTTAATCCAATGCTTCCACGCTAAGATATATTTACTTTTACCTCAGCATATCCATTGCTGGAAGTCCGACCTCCAGGTTTTTGTTTTGAGCCGTTACAAGAGTGCAAGGACTATCAGCTATTGGCCGTGATGTCACCATCGTGGCTAGGACTGACAGTACATACCTGGAAGAAGGCAGGAGGTGGGACTTTAACGAGGGATAGTCTGAGGAAAAAGTAAGTATACTGTATCTCAGCGTGAGACCGTTGAATTAAAGTAAAGTTAAATTAAATTTTAGGTTTTGGGGGGTAATAGGCAAAAAACCCACTTATTTATTTATTTATTGGCTTGACCTGTCCTTTAATCACTAGACCTTGCATTTTAGCAAAGACTATTTTTCTTTTTAATTCATCAGCAAGTAGACCCATTTCCTAGAAAGCTCAATTTACTTTCCCAGTATCTGTTATTAATCCTTTGGAGTGTAGACAACTTTCACCAGTTTAAAATAGTTGCCAGGTTGGACAAGACTTTATACTTAAACACATTAAACAAACGATGGTCTGGACATACTTCAGGATATTTTGCTGTGTATGTATTATACTTGTAACTTGTATTTCTTTATAAGATGGGTTTATATATTTCTCTCTGACATTGATTTTCAGAATTTGATCAGCCATTTGATACTAAAAAAAGGTCCCAATATTGTTTTGTTTTTTTTGTTCTTGTTGTAGCTTCCAAAGTCTCACCTTCCCTTTATATTACCCAGGATGAGGACTTTAAACCGCTAGGTCTTTGATTCCTCAGCCTTAGATCTGAACTTGATCTAGTCCAGATTGCAGTTCTGGGTTAGCCCTGCCCCCTTTGCAGAGGCCCACACTTTCAAGGTGATGCACCAGCGGGCGTAAAGCTCTTGTTCTGGAGTTTAAGTCACGCTAACCAATGTTATATCGTTTAGCATGACTTAAACTCCTTCATATTTTCTTATTCATCCTTCAGTTTTTAATTCAAATTTCCATTTGATATAGAACTCAGGTAGCTTACTTTGGAATTTATTTTTCTTTATGATAAATAAATATAAATCATTTTGTAGTTGTAGAGATTGCGAATGTTTGATTATTTCTGCATAGATCATTCTGAAGGTTAATTTTAAAGGCAACTTTCATTTAATTGGTAAACTAGTAAGGACATTTATGCTGCTAACATTCACATGTTTTATTTAAGTGTGTTCTTTAAAATAGTCAGTTTATTTTCTCCATGTTTTTACCTTGTGTGATTTATATTTTTTCGGCCCTCCCACAAAATGGTAATGGAAGTTTATTCCCATCAAACTGTTCACCAAAATGTATTTATGTGCCAACAATTACATTCAGTGGGTTTCTATTACAGAACGGTACTATCCAGAGTATACTATTAGAAGATGTACTTCTGATAACAGAACAATTAATCTTAACCCAGGTTTAATTAAGTTCAGTCAGGCATTTGGCATTAATGCTGAAGACTATATGAATTACATTCCTGTTGATAGTTTAAGCAAACCGCGATATTGTTAAATACAGTAATAAAACTAACACAACCTTTATTTTAGAGTCACTGCTGTTCAATGCATTTTAATAGCCACTGTGCAGTAATTAGATATAAACCACTGACCTGCTTTTTGTCCTCCTCCTTATTCTTCTTGTGTTTTTTGAAACCTTGTCACATTTCATTCCGTAGAAATAATTCTAGACAAAAAGATTTTCTATGTTTTAATTAGCTGTTTTGTTTCTTAAATTTTTTTACACATATTTATTTGTTATGATTTGCCTTGAGATATCAACATTCCATTCTTTTGTATGAAATGAATTCATATATTGTGCGAAGGTCACAGTCCTATTATGGTATTTTACTATGATAGGATTAGCTCATGTTCTGCAATCACAGACAAGATGCAGTGTCTTACATCTCTTTATACCTGAAGCCTGATCCGTGACAGTAGTCTTTATAACTTATCTGGACAAGAAGCTTGTAGAGAGTGGCTCAGTGGTTAGTCCAGGGCTCAAATCCTCCCTTGGATACATTTGCAAGTGGTTTGTATGTTCTCCCTGTGCTTGTATGGGTTTCATCTGGTCACTCCAATTTCCCCCACTATCATAAAGACATATTGATTTACTTCTGTTGTTTTGTGTGTCAGATAAAGTGATTTTATTGTAAGCTATTTAGGGCAGAGCTTGTGAATGTATTAAAAAAATATAACATGCTGTGTTATTTGTATATCTGTATAAGAAATTAATACATACATACTTTATGGAGTAGCCAAGAGGATTGAAAAGTAGACTGAATGGGAGTACAACCAAGTTGTTTCAACATGATGGCTATGGGGCTAGCACTGATGCCTTCTGGCAGTAAGTCTGGCTCTGGACAAATCTCCCGTAGTGGATTTACTATAGGCTGAGCGACTCGGGTGAATCTCACCTGCACGTAAGTATTTAACTCCAGCTATTAGCTGGCGTTAAATACTTATGTTCAAACAGCTGCTCAGCCTCTGGTAATAAGGCTTGCTAAGGCTGTGCGACCGAGGCTTACAGTCACGCTTAGTGATTTAAGACTTTAAGAGACGAAAAGAGTGCTGTGGGGCTGCAACGCTCCCAGGTAAATGAGACTATTAGATTGCAAGCAGAACCTGATGTGAATTGAGAACTAACAGTAAAGTGCTGTAGAGTACTGCATGTTCAGTGCTGTATAAGAAAACTACACATGAAAATCTTTTATCTGCTGTAGGAGAACAGTTTCAAAACAGAAATTGCACCTGAAGTATGATGGTTTCAACACACTCTATAACAATACTGAACTTAACTGCACATTGCTGTGGGTGTGGCAAATCCTTTCTGCTGGTTGTCTTAGTGGAATCCTTCTTGTGAATCACACTAAATTGTTTCATTAATTTATTTACTTTAAACATGTATTTATGTTTTCTTTTTATCCATTATTTCTTCTTCAACAAAGCGTAATAATTAGCTGATGTTCCCATCCCTTGTATGAGCCACTAGTTTTCTAATTTCATTTTCCAACACTGATTTGTTTCATTTTTTATTCTATAATCTTTATATCCTTTCTTATACAGTGCCCTACTTTCCTATAACTTCAAATGAATCCGCTATGAACCTTATCTTATAGCAGTGTTCAAATCTTTTCACACAGCAGCTGTACCTTTAAAAATCTGTGGCTGCATTTTGATTGAGAGAATTGTGTTCCAGTTTACTTCTCTCCAAACTTTCTGATTTTCTAGTTCCCCCCTTTGTTAGATACGCATCAATGACTTCCTTCCATGTCAGTGAAATAGCATCTTTTTGCTGTGGTTTAATTTGGAAAACGTACACATTTACTGTGCAGGCAGTAGAGTGTGCTGTCTCTTAACCTATCTTTCTTCATTATTACGTAGTAGTAGAGAATTGTACCGTGTTAGCGAAAGCTTGCATTTTCAATCATTTTAGTTAGCCAATAAAAGGTATTGTTTTATATCCAAGATGTCTTCACTTTCATTATTATGTCAAAGAGAAAGAAACAGTCATCGCCTTCTACTAAATTAAGTACAAAAAAGCCTCCAAAAAGTCAAGAAAGATGGTTTAGAAAACAAGAGACTAATCCAAAAAGCTGCAAATGTAGAATATCACAGGAGATATAAAAAGGGGAGCTAAAATAAAAATGAAATATTACGGAGCAGGTAAAATAAGTTGAATAATTTCCAAGACTTTTTTATGAATCAGCAAAACTAGTTTTTCAGAGATTCAGGAGAGCAGCATTAAATAGATCCCAATGTAATAATAACCCAATCTTGTATTTCTTACTAATTATTATTAACTTAGCAAATATAAAACAAAATAAGTTAACCTCTAAAAATTTCATGGACAAAAGATTTGAAAACAAAACAAAACAAGAAGAATCAGTTTTCTGTACATTACAGGACAAGCATCAGGACATAAATATGAACTGAAAGGTAAAGATTGTGATAGATGTTTTCAATATAGGCCAACATAAACCTCAGATACTGAGATGTTTCATGATTTCCCTTAAGGGCATTGGGTGGTTCAAGAAAGTGACCCTTTTACAATAAAAGGTTAAAATTGTGTGGCTCTGATGAATGTCTTCTCTACCTCAGGAAGGTGTTATCCCAAGAGAGTACCATGTCCTGCTATTGGATTGGAAAAATGACAGACTTATTGACAAAATATATGATTTAGCAAGCCACAGTTTGATCGCCAACAGAAAAGTCAGTTTTTCATTGTTAATGTCAATGCTAGACAAACAACAGTACTAAATTTCTGGTAACAACATAGTCTTGTAAACATGAAACATATTTACCGTACATGTAACATTGATAATATTGTTCAATTCAAGTATATAAATGGAGATTTCTTAAAACAGAAAGACTTTTTTTTTTTTATAAATGTGTATGTTTATTAAAATAACACTACACAGTATGCAGAGTTGTACATTATAAAAATATGTAGATAGGGGATATGTGCAAATAATTATACTGATAAATAAATAATAATTACATCTATAATTAAAAAGAAAGTTCCGTAAATAGGCAAGGGATACAGTATATACAGAAACGTCCAAAATGAACACCATGTTTTACACTTGTTGATTTATATTGTCTGGAGAAGGTGCTAACTAGCACCAAAACGTTGCGTGTGAATGTAATAAAGGACACATTACGCTAAGATCGGTGTGCACTGTGGACTTTATATTACTCTGCAAAATGAACACCAGGTATAAATGCTGTTAATACGACAGACTCCCTTTACATGTCTATGCATACCTTGCTAGGTTAGATTCTAACCACTCTGGCACCCTGCACATTACATTGTTTTTGCTGCTGTGCCTAAGATGCTGCTATTTGTATTTATCGTGTTTTAATGTTTTTAATGTTAATTGCACATGACCAATACCAGATACATATGTGTAAACATACTACAATAAAGGAATGTAAATACTTTCACACTAACTAATTGAGTGCTGCAGATTTCTTTCTCTCTTTTTCTGGTTTTACATACTTTCAGGGTTATTCAATAAAAGTTCTTATCGTTAAAAATAGTGCTAATTTTGCCCCAACCACTCAGATGTTAGCTTTCAAATGTTAAATAATATCTGATTGGTTGGGGCAAAATTAGCACCATTTTTAACGATAAGAACTTGAATCTCCCTGTTGATTTTTATCTGTTCAGCACCTCCCCCTTTTACACTTACATACTGTTTAGGGGTCAACTAGTGCCATACCTTATATTTATTTTGTCCAAAATTAACACCAGGTCTTCAATAGAGATGGCCGAAACTGACGGGTTTCATTTCGTTTTCAGATCTCGTGAAAATCCCGAAGATATACGAAAATCCAAAAACGGAACTTAAAACTGGGACTTTGGAGCGAGTTTTCGATTTTTATTGAACGTTCAAGAGATTTTCGAAAAACGCCTCAACCATTTGATAATCCTCGAAAATATGGGATTCCATCTCTAGTCTTCAATAACTTAAAGGGCATCTCCACCCTCTCAACAAAAATCAACTATTGCACTTGCAATAGCCGATAACCTTGTTAGTAAGTTTAGGATTAGAATTTTTTGCTTATAGACCTAGCCCATTTTTGCAAAAAAAAAAAAAAATGTGCATGGAGCAGTAGCAGGAGGGAGGGGGAGGGAGGAGGGGGACCCCACTGCACATGCCAAAAACCTCTAGGAGGATGAGTTAGAGAGGGAAACGGATATTGTCAGGGAAAGGCTCCTACTCTTCAGTTTCTTGGACTTTATTGTGGCCATGCAGGAGAACCATATGCAGCAGAAAAGAAAGGTATGGGTCAGTTAACACTACACAGTGCAGTGGGCCAAATTTTAGTTGGGGGTGGGGTGGACATGCCCTTGAACACCCATTGATATGATAGTAACAATCGTAACAGAAAACTCACAGTTGGAAGCACTGAGAGCTGCATTTGTTACTTACCAACCCCAGACATTGAGATGCTAATTAGTCTTAATTCTCTGTAGATCTATTGTACTTTTAAGACTCACAACATTTCTGAGCCTTCTGCATGCACTGCAGAACCCCTTCTTAAAGCTACACCAAGCACCTGAAAAATCACAGCAACTGTACTAGTGTGGCTTTTTGTTGCAGGTTACACAGTAAAATAGAGTATATAAATACTGTTACTGTTATTTATTCTTCTCTTTTCAGATTCTTTCAGCCTATAAAATGTTCCGTCTATTAAATCATTAAATTTGCACAATTCAGACATTTACACAAACTCATTATTAAGAAACCTAATTTTCAGGGCAAAAATGAGCAATTCCCACCCAAGTGGTAGAGATGGCCTGGTCCGTTTACATAGTAATTAATTTTTTTAGTAATTAAGGTTGAATAAAGACATACGTCCATCAAGTCCAACCTATTAAACTTTTAAAGGCACTATTAGTGTCTGACAGAGACTGATTATTTTTGAGCCTGTATTTGGCTAAGATAAGAGTTTTTAAGTTATTTTATGGTTATTAGGGAGCTCCTTTAATATTACCATTTTGTTTTCCAGATGTGGATAATTCGCCCTGGTTATGGCTCAAAAAGTAATTTCTTTAGTGATCCAAAACGATTATTTTAAGACTTCAAAAATCCATAGGTATGCCCAATCACCCATGATTGGAGCACATGCAATCACTATTTTTGTGCAATAAACATGTGCTTGCATCCCTGAAGATGACAGGGAACGGATAGCAAGCAGGCACCAACACGTACAAAGCGTGCGCTTAATGTGGCCTTGGCCTTATTGAGATAAACATCTAGATTGACGAACTGTGTAATAACATATAAAAGAAATAAACCGCAATAAAAAATATCATGAAAAAATAATATAAGGGATAATGTGCCCCTTACAGTGTAATATAAGGATATTACGCCACCGAGGAGTTCCCTGACCATATAGAAGCACGAAACCGTAGGCCGAGTGCTTTTATACAGGACAGGGAACTCCGAGGTGGCGTAATGTCCTTATATTATAATGTGAAGGGGCGAATTATTTCTTATAATACATAAGTATTGGATTCCTTCACCCCATTCGCATTTTAAATTCTAGCCTTGTCCCTATTTCCACCTTAAATCCCCCAAGCTACCTTCTGTAACTTAAACCCAGTAGAAAGGAACACCCCAGCCCAGCATCTATGCGGTTAAACAAATCTTTGTGGAGGAGGAGAGAGACATTGGTTATGAAGTGACAGGTAGCAGCTCCAGCAGGTTCCATTAGTGAAGTTAAACACTGCAAAAAATGCTGATTCATTGTCCAGGCATGAACACTGGAATGGGCGGAGTAGTGGGATATAAGAAATATAAGAAATGAGTCACTTAGTGACATAGCTGAGTGATTTTTTTATAAGGATATATACCACTGCAGCTCCCATTATAAAATATCACACTTATGTATTATAAGTCTCTCTGTGATACAGATTATTCAGACTCTCACAACAAATCCAAAGATTACATATCTCAATAATCTTGTTGTGTGGCTGGGAAGTCCATTTTCACAAGAGAAAAATATTTAGCATGAAGTTGGTGCCGCTATGTTAAAACATTTGGGGCATGTGCACCGGATCTTTGGCAAAGTGCCCCGAATGTTTTAACAGATGCCTCCTAACGCAAGTGCCCCGAATCGGTAGTTCGCCAATTGTATCTACTATTTACGCATGCACGATGATGTCACAATTGCACCGCACACACACCAAGCAGCCCACAGCTGTGTGTCTGTAACTTACATGGCAAACCCCTCCTTCCTCCTCCCCTTCAACACTTCAGGAAAAGTTCTTGTGATGTGAGTCCTGTGCTGTACTCTGGCTCCCCGTCCATCATCCTACTCCAGTTGGCAGTAAGTCAGTGAGTGACAGCCCAGAGATGTACTCCCTGACCATCTCTGAGCCCTGGGGTGGAACAAGTACCGGCTGCCTGTCTACACACTATTGCTGGCCTGGTTGGGACACGACAGATCAGAATCTGCAGGTTAGCAGGTACATCATATTAAAATCCATAAATATGTATATATAGCAGTGCAGGGCTATACAGGCTACTGAGCAGGGAAAGAAATGGGATCAGGATGGGACTTTGATTCTGTGCTGCTGGGGGACTAAGCCAAGAGCTCTGGAACTGGGCTCAGAGAATTGATCACGCCCGGCTGGGATCATGAGCTTTTATAAATGGGGTCCAGACCAGAATGTAATAAAATTCCAAGTTTGCCACCAGTATATAATACATTTTCCTAGTTTGCCACCAGTATGTAAAACAATTCCCAGTTTGCCACCTGTATGTAATAAATTTCCCAGTTTGTACTTGTATTTCTTTATAAGATGGGTTTATATATTTCTCTCTGACATTGATTCAGAATTTGATCAGCCATTTGATACTAAAAAAAGGTCCCATATTGTTGTTGTTTTTTTTGTTCTTGTTGTAGCTTCCAAAGTCTCACCTTCCCTTTAATTACCCAGGATAGCCTTTAAACCGCTAGGTCTTTGATCCTCAGCCTTAGATCTGAACTTGATCTAGTCCATTGCAGTTCTGGGTTAGCCCTGCCCCCTTGCAGAGGCCCCACTTTCAGGTGATGCCACCGCGGGCGTAAAGTCTTGTTCTGGAGTTTAAGTCACGCTAACCAATGTTATATCGTTTAGCTGCTTAAACTCCTTCATATTTCTTCTTCATCCTTCATTTTTATTCAAATTTCCATTTGATATGAACTCAGGTAGCTTACTTTGGAATTTATTTTTCTTTATGATAAATAAATATAAATCATTTTGTAGTTGTAGAGATTGCGAATGTTTGATTATTTCTGCATAGATCATTCTGAAGGTAATTTTAAAGGCAACTTTCATTTAATTGGTAAACTAGTAAGACATTTATGCTGCTAACATTCACAGTTTTATTTAAGTGTGTTTCTTAAATAGTTCATTTTATTTTCTCCATGTTTTTACCTTGTGTGATTTATATTTTTTCGGCCCTCCCACAAAATGGTAATGAAAGTTTATTCCCATCAAACTGTTCACCAAAATGTATTTATGTGCCAACAATTACTTCAGTGGGTTTCTATTACGAACGGTACTATCCAGTATACTATTAGAAGATGTATTCTGATACAACAATTATCTTAACCCAGGTTTAATTAAGTTCAGTCAGGCATTTGGCATTAATGCTGAAGACTATAGGAATTACATTCCTGTTGATAGTTTAAGCAAACCGCGATATTGTTAAATACAGTAATAAAACTAACACAAACCTTTATTTTAGAGGTCACTGCTGTTCAATGCATTTTAATAGCCACTGTGCAGTAATTAGATATAAACACACTGACCTGCTTTTTGTCCTCCTCCTTATTCTTCTTGTGTTTTTTGAAACCTTGTCACATTTCATTCCGTAGAAATAATTCTAGACAAAAGATTTTCTATGTTTTAATTAGCTGTTTTGTTTCTTAAATTTTTTTACACATATTTATTTGTTATGATTTGCCTTGAGATATCAACATTCCATTCTTTTGTATGAAATGAATTCATATTTGTGCGGGTCACAGTCCTATTATGGTATTTTACTATGATAGGATTAGCTCATGTTCTGCAATCACAGACAAGATGCGTGTCTTACATCTCTTTATACCTGAAGCCTGATCCGTGACAGTAGCTTTATAACTTATCTGGACAAGAAGCTTGTAAAGTGGCTCAGTGGTTAGTCCAGGGCTCAAATCCTCCCTTGGATACATTTGCAGTGGTTTGTATGTTCTCCCTGTGCTTGTATGGGTTTCATCTGGTCACTCCAATTTCCCCCACTATCATAAAGACATATTGATTTACTTCTGTTGTTTTGTGTGTGTCAGATAAAGTGTTTTATTGTAACTATTTAGGGCAGAGCTTGTGTGTATTAAAAAAATATAACAGTCTGTGTTATTTGTATATCTGTATAGAAATTAATACATACATACTATGGATTAGCCAAGAGGATTGAAAGTAGACTGAATGGGAGTACAACCAAGTTGTTTCAACATGATGCTATGGGGCTAGCACTGATGCCTTCTGGCAGTGTCTGGCTCTGGACAATCTCCCGTAGTGGATTTACTATAGCTGAGCGACTCGGTTAATCTCACCTGCACGTAAGTATTTAACTCCAGCTATTAGCTGGCGTTAAATACTTATGTTCAAACAGCTGCTCAGCCTCTGGTAATAAGGCTTGCTAAGCTGTGCGCCCGGGCTTACATTCACGCTTAGTGATTTAAGACTTTAAGACGAAAAGAGTGCTGTGGGGCTGCAACGCTCCCAGGTAAATGAGACTATTAGATTGCAAGCAGAACCTGATGTGAATTGAGAACTACAGTAAAGTGCTGTAGTATACGGCAGTTCAGTGCTGTATAGAAAAACTACACATGAAAATCTTATATCTGCTGTAGGAGAACAGTTTCAAAACAGAAATTGCACCTGAAGTATGATGGTTTCAACAACCTCTATAACAATACTGAACTTAACTGCACATTGCTGTGGGTGTGGCAAATCCTTTCTGCTGGTTTTCTTAGTGAAATCCTTCTTGTGAATCACACTAAATTGTTTCATATATTTATTTACTTTAAACATGTATTTATGTTTCTTTTTTATCCATTATTTCTTCTTCACAAAAGCGTAATAATTAGCTGATGTTCCCATCCCTTGTATGAGCCACTAGTTTTTCTAATTTCATTTTCCAACACTGATTTGTTCATTTTTATTCTATAATCTTTATATCCTTTCTTATACAGTGCCCTACTTTCCTATAACTTCAAATGAATCCGCTATGAACCTTATCTTATAGCAGTGTTCAAATCTTTTCACACAGCAGCTGTACCTTTAAAAATCTGTGGCTGCATTTTGATTGAGAGAATTGTGTTCCAGTTTACTTCTCTCCAAACTTTCTGATTTTCTAGTTCCCCCCTTTGTTAGATACGCATCAATGACTTCCTTCCATGTCAGTGAAATAGCATCTTTTTGCTGTGGTTTAATTTGGAAAACGTACACATTTACTGTGCAGGCAGTAGAGTGTGCTGTCTCTTAACCTATCTTTCTTCATTATTACGTAGTAGTAGAGAATTGTACCGTGTTAGCGAAAGCTTGCATTTTCAATCATTTTAGTTAGCCAATAAAAGGTATGTTTTATATCCAAGATGTCTTCACTTTCATTATTATGTCAAAGAGAAAGAAACAGTCATCGCCTTCTACTAAATTAAGTACAAAAAAGCCTCCAAAAGTCAAGAAAGATGGTTTAGAAAACAAGAGACTAATCCAAAAAGCTGCAAATGTAGAATATCACAGGAGATATAAAAAGGGGAGCTAAAATAAAAATGAAATATTACGGAGCAGGTAAATAAGTTGAATAATTTCCAAGACTTTTTTATGAATCAGCAAAACTAGTTTTTCAGAGATTCAGGAGAGCAGCATTAATAGATCCCAATGTAATAATAACCCATCTTGTATTTCTTACTAATTATATTAACTTAGCAAATATAAAACAAAATAAGTTAACCTCTAAAAATTTCATGGACAAAAGATTTGAAAACAAACAAAACAAGAAGAATCAGTTTTCTGTACATTACAGGACAAGCATCAGGACATAAATATGAACTGAAAGGTAAAGATTGTGATAGATGTTTTCAATATAGGCCAACTAAACCTCAGATACTGAGATGTTTCATGATTTCCCTTAAGGGCATTGGTGGGTTCAAGAAAGTGACCCTTTTACAATAAAGGTTAAAATTGTGTGGCTCTGATGAATGTCTTCTCTACCTCAGGAAGGTGTTATCCCAAGAGAGTACCATGTCCTGCTATTGGATTGGAAAAATGACAGACTTATTGACAAAATATATGATTTAGCAAGCCCGGTTTGATCGCCAACAGAAAAGTCAGTTTTTCATTGTTAATGTCAATGCTAGACAAACAACAGTACTAATTTCTGGTAACAACATAGTCTTGTAACATGAAACATATTTACCGTACATGTAACATTGATAATATTGTTCAATTCAAGTATTAAATGGAGATTTCTTAAACAGAAAACTTTTTTTTTTTTATAATGTGTATGTTTATTAAATAACACTACACAGTATGCAGAGTTTTACATTATAAAAATATGTGATGGGGATATGTGCAAATAATTATACTGATTAAATAATAATTACATCTATAATTAAAAGAAGTTCCGTAATAGGCAAGGGATACAGTATATACAAAACGTCCAAAATGAACACCATGTTTACACTTGTTGATTTATATTGTCTGAGAGGGTGCTAACTAGCACAAAACGTTGCGTGTGAATGTAATAAAGGACACATTACGCTAAGATCGGTGTGCCGGTGGACTTTATATTACTCTGCAAAATGAACACCAGTTATAAATGCTGTTAATACGACAGACTCCCTTTACATGTCTATGCATACCTTGCTAGTTAGATTCTAACCACTCTGGCACCCTGCACATTACATTGTTTTTGCTGCTGTGCCTAAAATGCTGCTATTTTATTTATCGTGTTTTAATGTTTTTAATGTTAATTGCACATGACCAACCCAATACATATTTGTAAACATACTACAATAAAGGAATGTAATACTTCACACTAACTAATTGAGTGCTGCAGATTTCTTTCTCTCTTTTTCTGGTTTTACATACTTTCAGGTTATTCAATAAAAGTTCTTATCGTTAAAAATAGTGCTAATTTTGCCCCAACCACTCAATGTTAGCTTTCAAATGTTAAATAATATCTGTTGGTTGGGGCAAAATTAGCACCATTTTTAACGATAAGAACTTGAATCTCCCTGTTGATTTTTATCTGTTCACACCTCCCCCTTTTACACTTACATACTGTTTAGGGGTCAACTAGTGCCATACCTTATATTTATTTTGTCCAAAATTAACACACAGGTCTTCAATAGAGATGGCCGAAACTGACGGGTTTCATTTCGTTTTCAGATCTCGTGAAAATCCCGAAGATATACGAAAATCCAAAAACGGAACTTAAAACTGGGACTTTGGAGCGAGTTTTCGATTTTTATTGAACGTTCAAAGAGATTTCGAAAAACGCCTCAACCATTTGATAATCCTCGAAAATATGGGATTCCATCTCTAGTCTTCAATAACTTAAAGGGCACCTCCACCCTCTCAACAAAAATCAACTATTGCACTTGCAATAGCCGATAACCTTGTTAGTAAGTTTAGGATTAGAATTTTTTGCTTATAGACCTAGCCCATTTTTGCAAAAAAAAAAAAAAAATGTGCATGGAGCAGTAGCAGGAGGGAGGGGGAGGGAGGAGGGGACCCCACTGCACATGCCAAAAACCTCTAGGAGGATGAGTTAGAGAGGGAAACGGATATGTCAGGGAAAGGCTCCTACTCTTCAGTTTCTTGGACTTTATTGTGGCCATGCAGAGAACCATATGCAGCAGAAAAAAAGGTATGGGTCAGTTACACATACACATGCAGTGGGCCAAATTTTAGTTGGGGGTGGGGTGGACTGCCCTTGAACACCCATTGATATGATAGTAACAATCGTAACAGAAAACTCACAGTTGGAAGCACTGAGAGCTGCATTTGTTACTTACCAACCCCAGACATTGAGATGCTAATTAGTCTTAATTCTCTGTAGATCTATTGTACTTTTAAGACTCACAACATTTCTAGCCTTCTGCATGCACGGCAGAACCCCTTCTTAAAGCTACACCAAGCACCTGAAAAATCACACAACTGTACTAGTGTGGCTTTTTGTTGCAGGTTACACAGTAAATAGAGTATATAAATACTGTTACTGTTATTTATTTCTTCTCTTTTCAGATTCTTTCAGCCTTAAAATGTTCCGTCTATTAAATCATTAAATTTGCACAATTCAGACATTTACACAAACTCATTATTAAAGAACCTAATTTTCAGGGCAAAAATGAGCAATCCCACCCAAGTGGTAGAGATGGGCCTGGTCCGTTTCAATAGTAATTAATTTTTTATATATTAAGGTTGAATAAAGACATACGTCCATCAAGTCCAACCTATTAAACTTTTAAAGGCACTATTAGTGTCTGACAGAGACTGATTATTTTTGGACCTGTATTTGGCTAAGATAAGAGTTTTTAGTTATTTTATGGTTATTAGGGAGCTCCTTTAATATTACCATTTTGTTTTCCAGATGTGGATAATTCGCCCTGGTTATGGCTCAAAAAGTAATTTCTTTAGTGATCCAAAACGATTATTTTAAGACTTCAAAAATCCATAGGTATGCCCAATCACCCATGATTGGAGCACATGCATCACTATTTTTGTGCAATAAACATGTGCTTGCATCCCTGAAGATGACAGGGAACGGATAGCAAGCAGGCACCAACACGTACAAAGCGTGCGCTTAATGTGGCTCTGGCCTATTGAGATAAACATCTAGATTGACGAACTGTGTAATAACATATAAAGAAATAAACCGCAATAAAAATATCATGAAAAAATAATATAAGGATAATGTGCCCCTTACAGTGTAATATAAGGATATTACGCCACCGAGGAGTTCCCTGACCATATAGAAGCACGAAACCGTAGGCCGAGTGCTTTTATACAGGACAGGGAACTCCGAGGTGGCGTAATGTCCTATATATTATAATGTGAAGGGGCGAATTATTTCTTATAATACTAAGTATTGGATTCCTTCACCCCATTCGCATTTTAAATTCTAGCCTTGTCCCTATTTCCACCTTAAATCCCCCAGCTACCTTCTGTAACTTAAACCCAGTAGAAAGGAACACCCAAGCCCAGCATCTATCGGTTAAACAAATCTTTGTGGAGGAGGAGAGAGACATTGGTTATGAAGTGACAGGTAGCAGCTCCAGCAGGTTCCATTAGTGAAGTTAAACACTGCAAAAAATGCTGATTCATTGTCCACATGAACACTGGAATGGGCGGAGTAGTGGGATATAAGAAATATAAGAAATGAGTCACTTAGTGACATACTGAGTGATTTTTTATAAGGATATATATACCACTGCAGCTCCCATTATAAAATATCACACTTATGTATTATAAGTCTCTCTGTGATACAGATTATTCAGACTCTCACAACAAATCCAAATTACATATCTCATAATCTTGTTGTGTGGCTGGGAGTCCATTTTCACAAGAGAAAAATATTTAGCATGAAGTTTGTGCCGCTATGTTAAAACATTTGGGGCATGGGCACCGGATCTTTGGCAAAGTGCCCCGAATGTTTTAACAGATGCCTCCTAACGCAAGTGCCCCGAATCGGTAGTTCGCCAATTGTATCTACTATTACGCATGCACGATGATGTCACAATTGCACCGCACACACACCAAGCAGCCCACAGCTGTGTGTCTGAACTTACATGGCAAACCCCTCCTTCCTCCTCCCCTTCAACACTTCAGAAAAGTTCTTGTGATGTGAGTCCTGTGCTGTACTCTGGCTCCCCGTCCATCATCCTACTCCAGTTGGCAGTAAGTCATGAGTGACAGCCCAGAGATGTACTCCCTGACCATCTCTGGCCCTGGGGTGGAACAAGTACCGGCTGCCTGTCACACACTATTGCTGGCCTGGTTGGGACACGACAGATCAGAATCTGCAGGTTAGCAGGTACATCATATTAAAATCCATAAATATGTATATATAGCAGTGCAGGGCTATACAGGCTACTGAGCAGGGAAAAAATGGGATCAGGATGGGACTTTGATTCTGTGCTGCGGGGGACTAAGCCAAGAGCTCTGGAACTGGGCTCAGAAATTGATCACGCCCGGCTGGGATCATGAGCTTTTATAATGGGGTCCAGACCAGAATGTAATAAAATTCCAAGTTTGCCACCATTATAAATACATTTTCCTAGTTTGCCACCAGTATGTAAACAAATTCCCAGTTTGCCACCTGTATGTATAAATTTCCCAGTTTGCCACCAGTATGTAATAAATTTCCCTTTGCCACCAGTATGTAATAAAACTCCAATTTTGCCACCAGTATGTATAACATTTCCATTTTGCCACCAGTATGTAATAAACTCCCAGTTTGCCACCAGTATGTTTAAATTTCTCAGTTTGCCACCAGTATGTAATAAAATTCCCAGTTTGCAACCATATGTAATAAATTCCCAGTTTGTCACCAGTATTTATTAAAACTCGCAGTTTGCCACCAGTATTTAATAAAATCCCCAGTTTGTCACCATATGTATAAAATTCCCAGTTTGCCACCTTATGTATAAAATTCCCAGTTTGCTACCAGTATTGAATAAATTTCCCATTTTGCCTCCAGTAGGTATTAAAATTCCCAGTTTGCCTCCAGTATGTATTAAAATTCCCAGTTTGCCACCAGTATGTAATAATTTCCCAGTTTGCCACTAGTATGTTATAAAATCCCCAGTTTGCCACCAGTATGTAATAATGTTCCCAGTTTGCTACCAGTATGTAATAAAATTCCCAGTTTTCCATCAGCATGTATAAAATTCCCAGTTTGCCACCATATGCAATAAATTTCCCAGTTTGCCACCAGTATGTAATAAATTTCTCACTTTACTACCAGTATGTACTAAATTTCCCAGTTTTCCCACCAGTATGTAATAAATTTCCTAGTTTACCACCAGTATGTAATAAATTTCCCAGTTTGCCACCAGTATTTAACAATTCCCAGTTTGCCACCTGTATGTAATAAATTTCCCAGTTTGCCCCCAGTATGTAATAAATTTCCCAGTTTGCCACCAGTATGTAATAAAACTCCCATTTTGCCACCAGTATGTAATCATTCCCGTTTGCCACAGTATGTAATAAAATTCCCAGTTTGCCACCAGTATGTTATAAATTTCTCAGTTTGCCACCAGTATGTAAAAATTCCCAAGTTTGTCACCAGTATGTTTAAAATTCCCAGTTTGCCACCAGTATGTATACTTTCCCAGTTTGCCACCAGTATGTAATAAAATTCCCAGTTTGCCACCAGTATGTTATAAATTTCTCAGTTTGCCACCAGTATGTAATAAAATTCCCAAGTTTGTCACCAGTATGTATTAAAATTCCCAGTTTGCCACCATTATGTAATAAATTCCCAGTTTGCTACCAGTATGTAATAAATTTCCCAGTTTGCCTCCAGTTGTATTAAAATCCCAGTTTGCCTCCAGTATGTATTAAAATTCCCATTTTGCCTCCAGTGTATTAAAATTTCCAGTTTGCCACCAGTAGAATACATTCCCAGTTTGCCACCAGTATGTAATAAAATTCCCAGTTTGCCACCAGTATGTAATAAATTTCCCAGTTTGCCACCAGTATGTAATACATTTCCCACTTTACTACCAGTATGTACTAAATTTCCCAGTTTGCCACCAGTATGTAATACATTTCCCACTTTACTACCAGTATGTACTAAATTTCCCAGTTTGCCACCAGTATGTAATACATTTCCCACTTTACTACCAGTATGTACTAAATTTCCCAGTTTTCCACCAGTATGTAATAAATTTCCTAGTTTACCACCAGTATGTAATAAATTTCCCAGTTTATCACCAATATATGATCAAATTGCCAGTATATAATGAAAATGGGAGTTTTCTACTAGTATATAGTACTGAAATTGCCAGTTTGCTACCAGAATAATGGAATGCGGCACCTCTGTGACATTAATTTGTGTATCTGTGTCTACACCTTATCTTTGTCTATGTTTGTCTCTCTATTTATTACCTTTTTTTTTTTTGTTACACAAAAGTGTGAGTGCCCAAAAGTGCCCCATATCTTCTCAGACCCTAGAGATGCCCCTGTTGGAGAGACTAGGTACATACGATACAATAATTCATCATTTCAGTGTTTCAATCGGTCGGGCCGAATTATTGCATGGTTCCTGGTGGCGGCCGAGACCGACCACCGCTCTTTCGTCCAAATCAGACAAATGAACGATCGGACAGGTCAGAAAATCACAACCAATCCAGTGGTCCTCTATGGACCACACGTTCAGTTGCGCCTAACTGTCGGACACAGCTGCTTTTGCCACGATTGACAGTCCTTCCTCCTGGCCGACCAGTCGAAAGCCTCAAATGGTCGGTCAAGAGGAAGGATTGTATAGCGTGTGGACTTTTCTGATATTTTCTCTATAAATATGCCCCAAATTGGTCTCCTAGGAAGCACTTGGAGTCTATGCTGTTTTGTAACATTGCACAAACGAGCTTTAAATTTCAGTCTGCCAAATTTTGGCCAACGTATACAATTGCAGGACTCTTTTATTTATTTCTTTTTTCCAGACTGATTGGTTTTAAATGATAGTAAAACATTTTGATGATATACAATATATACATAAAAAGAACAAGGCAAAAAGAAGTCTATATCGATTGAAGTCTGTGACAACTATTTTATTAAATCATGATTTAATATTCTTCAACTAAAATGTGTAAGGGACTTCACAGAATATTATATAAAGGTCAATAAAGGCAGGTTTCCGCATTGCTATAAATAGAACTGGTTATCTGTCTGCCAGGTATGCAGCCTCTTAAAACTAGAGATACCGATAAAATGAGCTGACTCAATTGGGGATTTCATAATGTCTGTCAATCATTAGTGACAGGTGAATCTCATCAGGCCACTAATAGCACACCTGAATCTCCTCACAAATTACCTCCCTACTGGGAAAGACTCTCAGACCCAGGGAAGAAAGCGAGCATTAATAAGCCACCCACTGACATAATATCTGAGTTATCTTGTCACACTCCATTTTGTGTTGTCGTTTTTCCTATAAATGGTTTCATAGAAGGTGTAACAGGAAAAAAAATACTTTAAGCGCAGCATAGTTGGTTTTTTCTTTTGGAATTTGAAGAAATATCATGGTATGTTCCTTATACTTATATTGAGTTTAATAAGAGAAAAAAAAACGAGCAGCAAATAAAGTAATTACAGTAGGATTGCCTAATTCTCTTTATATATCATTTGTTTTCCATAAAATTAATTTTGTGGTGTTCATAAAAATGTTGTGTCTGCAATCATTTTCACTGATTCCATTACAGGATTAGATTTTAGTCAGAAACATTTAGTTAATTTTACCAAGAACCAGTATTCTCTGTTAACATAACAATGGTCATAGTTTTGTACCTTAACCCAAGTAATATTAAAGGAAATAGATTAGTGCTAGAAAAATATTCAGGGGGATTCAATAAAAGTTCTTATTGTTAAAAATGGTGCTAATTTTACCCCAACCAATCAGATGTTATTTAACATTGAAAGCTAATATGTGATTGGTTGGGGTAAAATTAGCACTATTTTTAGCGATAAGAACTTTTATTGAATCTCCCTAATTATTTGTTAGTTTTGGCAGATTCTCTTTCTATATGGGTGCATGTTAAATGTATTTTTGTGTACCATTTGCATTATATAAATAATAATAGGCTTTACCCTCACATAGCATTGGGCATCAAATAAAAAGAGTACCATATGTGTACATAAGACACATTAATACTTGCATTGCTTTAGAATGTACTTAGTGGACATTATTAATACATTATTGTTAGCTTCCATTTTACCTTCATATAAACTTTTGCCAATGCCAGAAACAAATTATTTTTTTAATCCTATTGTGAAAGCTTTTATCCATGATTACCTATACATTATAAGATTCTTGTCTAGTAATTTGCATTTATGTGCATGTAAGAAGTAAATCGCCAGTACAACTTACAGTCCATGTATTTGACAAGTGCTTTGTAAGCATGTGCACCTATTGGCCCCATCCCCTCCTCACTATACACTGTCACTATGCACATATTTGTTATACAGATATCTCCATTCCAACACAGAAGTCCCTGATAGGACATTGAAAGCTGCTTGTTACACTGCATTTAATTAACTAGCCAGCGTTCCATAAGGATTCCATGTTCTTGCCATTACAAACCACAACACATTTACAGGGTTATTCAATAAAAGTTCTTATCGTTTAAAATGGTGCTAATTTTGCCTCAACCAATCAAAACTTATGTAACATTTGAAAGCTAACATCGGATTGGTTGGGGTAAAATTAGCACCATTTTAAACAATAAGAACGTTTATTGAATAACCCCCTCAGTCTTCAAAGAGCTTTGTGAGCATGTATACTGTACCTATTGACCATGCCCCCTGACCAAGTATTCACTGTCTCTATGTACCAATTTTCTATTCAAATATCTTTATACCAATATGGATGTCCCTGGTAAGACTTTGAAAGCTTTACTTTTTTTCTAGCCAGCATGAATTGCAGGCAGTCTATCAAAAACAAAACAAAATAGTCAGCTGATTTTATTCTTAGTCTTTTCTTTTTTCTTCCATTCTGTTCCTAGCAAAGGATAAATTGTACTCATTTCTCTATGAGCTCTGGTAGGTCTGTAGACTAACGCTCAACTTTTAGAAACACAGCCCATAAGGTTATAGGTACAAATCCCCCAAATCTTTTTTTTTTTCAGTAGTACCCACAGGTTAATTTTATAAATAAACCAACAGCCACAGGTGAGACACAGCTTGTTGTATCTTTGTTAATGAGGTAAACAATTGTGAATTGGGACAATGTTGCCTGGTGATTTTATTTCCCCTAAGGCTGGGAGCACACCAACCGATATTTTTGTCTGACTGACCGATTCACTGCACTTTTGGTCGGTCAGACGAAAATATTGGCTGGTGTGGGGTGGCTGGCTGCGACCGACCTCAATCGTTCATTTGTCCGGATCGGACGAACGAATGATCGGACTTGTCGGAAATTTACGATCGATCGTGCGGTCCCCTATGGGAATGCTCAATCGATCGTTCGCATTTTCAGCCATGGCCGAATTTGCTGCCACCGACGGACATTTGTCCCGGCCGAGCTCCCGCTCGTAGTCAGTGCTCGGTCCTGGCAAATAGTCCCTCTGTGTGTACCCAGCCTAATAGAAAAAAAAGTCTGGGGATTTGAACTTGTGACCTCCTAGGCTGTGTGTTTTTAAAACAAGTGCTTAAGCACGGGTGCATTAGATGCTTTATCTTTTGCTAGGATTAATAAAAGCTGAATATTTTAAATTTCCCCAGGAACAACTGTATGCAATTTATGTTGGCTGGTAAATAAACTCCTAGGCATAATTATTGACTCCTCTCTCTCCTTTTTTAACCACATTAACTATGTTGCGAAAACCTGCCACTTTTTCCTTCGCAATATAGCCAAAATTTGCAGGTTCCTTTCCCTCCCGACTACCGCTATGCTAATCCTATCGCACCTGGACTATTGCAACCTACTACTTTCTGGTCTTCCTGCTTCCCACCTCTCTCCCCTTCAGTCTGTACTTAACTCTGCCACACATATTGCTTTTTAATAAACCAGATCCCAAATATCCTCTGTACCGGACAACATCCTGGTTTCCCGTTAAACAGTGCATTGTATACAAAATCCTTCTCCTAACATTTAAAGCCCTTCGCTCTGCTGCTCCATCTTATACTTCTTCTTTAGTGTCCCCATATGTTCCTGCCCGTACCCTCTGCTTATCACGGAACAAGCTCCTGTACAGACCCCCCACTCATACTGCTTCCTCTCGCCTAAAACCTTTCTCCCTTGTGGCTCCCATTCTCTGGAATTCTATTCTCCTATCTTTACGTCAAGAAACCTCAATTAGCAGGTTTAAATCTACAATTACATCCTACCTATCTAGTAACCAGCACAGTCTATGATTGTTTTATTTGCACTGCATACATCTCACTCCAGCAATTATACCCATTCCATTGTATCTGTATGTTACCCACCTAACTAGATTGTAAACTCTATGCGGCAGGGACCTCCTTACCTCTTGTGGGAAAGCTCTAGCACTTCTATTTATATAAGTTATATATTTATGTACTGAACTATCTATGTATTTGTTCCCCTTGTATGAATATATTGTATTTTGTTACTGTACAGCGATGCATCCCCAAGTGGCGCTTTATAAATAAACTATACATACATAAAAACAGGGTTACAGGCAGCTTTCAAAGTCTTATCAGGGACTTCTGTATTGGCATGGAGACATCTGTATAGAAAACATGTGCATAGTGACAGTGCTTAGTGAGGTCAGGGGGTGTGGCCAATTGGTGCGCATGCTCACAAAGCACTTATAAGACTACATGGACTGTAAGTTGTACTGGCAACAACATGGAAGCCTTCTTAGTTACAGTGTATATTACATGTACAAAAATGCAACTTGCTAGAGAAGAATCTTACAATTCATAGGTCGTCTGGGCAGAAAAGCTTTCACATTAGGATTTTAAAAAAAGTTTAGTTATCCTTTAATATTTTGTTATACAATAAACTATATGACAGAAATGGATTCATCTTTGAAAGTCTATTATTTGTATGATCCTGAACAAGTCACATGGTCCAGTTTTCATAAAATAATTTCATTTAAAATATGATTTCATTCTATTCTAATTTATTTTAACTACCTCTTATAAAAATAAATTTGCCTATTTTACAAATGTTGCTATAAACCAACACTGATATTGAAACAGTAACAGTTCCTTGGAGAAACATTTGATGTCTTGTGTCAGTAAGAGAGGCACAAAACAAACAAACCAACACTGTACAGCACATATTTTCCCTTAACTATATTTTAAAATTTAAAAAAAAAGACATTTTACCTGACAAATCTACAGTTTTATGTGTCCCTGGATAAACCAGCCAACATTGCCCTAGTTTTTTTTTGTAGAAAATATAAAATTAATGGAAACCTTAAGGAATAGTGACCACAATAAAGCTTTATTAAAATGAAAACGATACCCTCTTCTACCATTATAAGTACCAAGGGTGAGGCCCTACACATCTGGGTTTGCCAGCAGTCAGTGGTTTTACTAAAAAATTCAAGCAATCCAAAAAGTCTTAGTTTGTTCGCACCTGTGAAATCTGATTTGACACCAGGTTCGAGTCAATCTCTAAAAGCAACCAGGACAATTTTTTAATTCTTTCTTAAATACTATAAAAACTGCAAATTTGAAGGCATCAGTAATTATGTCCCAACAGCATATTGGTAAAATGAGTTGATATTGAACTACTAATCCAAGCATCCTTTACAAGAAAAAGTTACTTAATGGGCATGTCCACCCCAAAACTACAATCTATCCCACTGCTGGCCCCAATGTGTAGAGTTTAAAAATCCTTACCATATCTTTCTGCTCCAAATGGTTCTCCTGTAATGTCAGACCAAAGTTCTAGAAAGTGAACACAACGGGGGAAAATATTTCTGCCTCTTAAGGTGTCCTCTGAGAAGTTTTTGGCTTGCTCAGTGCATCCCTCCTTCCCTCCCTCCTACCCTCCCAATCCCTGTTAGGTTCCCTGTGCCCCTAGTGTAAAATTAATTTGCTGTAGTGTGGGGCTCCCTCTCCAACCCCCAACCTCTATATTAGTTTGTCAAAAAACTTATCCAATCTGTTTTTACACTACTTGTTCCACCAGCGTTCCGTACTGCCGGAAGCCACATCTGTGATTGGCTGCCTCTCTCTCTCCATTTCATGCAAGCAGAGGTTCGTGTCTGAATGCCGGTGGAACAAGGCAGTGTATGTACAGAAAGGGTTAGTTAATTCTCAAACTAATATAGCAGTTGGCAGTGGGAGAGGAAGCCCTACACTACAGCAAAATGTTAACTGCATGTTTCAGTTATAAAAAGCTTGTATTTGAACTATGAATGGCTGGACTACAGGTGTCATCATTTCTTACCACCTAAAAGCATAGCAATTTTATTTGTTATGCATACCCTCCAACACCCCCCTTTAAATCAGTACACTCCTGAAAAATCTATTGCACAAAGCTGTGCTAAGATCAGGTCCTCTATCTGCAGCTCTGCATCATGTTGTTTTTATAACTAACTATTAAAGAGAAAATGTTGGAGGGTATGCATTAGAAAAGTTGTAAATGTGGGTAAAGGACTGAAAATGTTCACAATCCCTAAGGAACTGAGAATACTGGGAAATTCAGAGCTGTCTATTGCTGAATAATGGAGACCCCCAACTGTTTAACTTCAAAAACTTCAGATAGATATATTGTCACTACGAAACTACCAATGAATCTATAGGTAAAAACCAAGGTAAATACCAATACCGTAAATACAATGTGTTACGTGCAGCATTTCTAGCCTTTAGGCCTAAAGGGGATTCTTCCACAGTAATTTTGTACTAATATGTATATGGTGTCTGTAGGCCTTACCTGACCGCGGTCCCATAATGCAGTAAATCTCGTGAAGTGATAACTGCATCGCTGGATCACGGGGCAGGTACATAAAGTGGCTTAAGATTATTTCATCTCCCCCTAACTTTGCTTCCTCTGTAATCACTATACAGCAACCTGTTATTGAAATTATAGATCATAGTAAGCTCGGGGGCAGGGATCTCATTCATAATGTGTCAACGCATGCTGCACTTATATCAATTTATACATAATTTATACAGATATGCTTTATTAACTGGTGTATGAAATTGTATTTAATTTTTATTTATCTGTATAATGGCTTGCACGTATCCCCTTGTTTGTATACTCTGTATTTTATAATGTACAGCGCTGCGTACCCAATTGGCACTTTATAAATAAAATTATACATACAGACATAGTAGCAGGATGATATCACACTTTTTTTTGGTATACAAACTGCATTTGTATGTTTAAAGAATCAGTTGGCAATAGAGTATCAACTAAGAAAAAGATTAAAATCCCATAGAAAGAAATAAAATATAAATCAATTTACTCTTCTTCTCACTACTTTGAATATAAAGCTAGATAATCAGAAACTTTGTGGGCATAAATATTGCTTTTATTAGGCCAAGCACTGAAAAAATTCTCAAATAGTCAAAGGAAAACATCTTCATCTTTGTTATGAATAACACTTGTATCATCTAATCATGATGCAATAGGGCATCGTGAGCTGTGCTGTGAGGAAAGAAGCCCTTCTTAAATTGGCAGAATATCAAACAGTTCATACTGTTTGTCTGGACGTGCACAATATCTAACTGGAAGCAACAGACCATAGATAAATACATAATTAGTTCTGGCTTTCTTTAATTGATGCTATAACATTACAGTTTCACCTTCTATCTTATAAATAGCCTAGTTTCTCTTATTTATGAGAATGGATCAAACTTGATCTGTTATTCTGTGCTTTACATTACCACCTTTTTATTTAGCAGTACTTTTAGCGCAAAAATTGTGTTTTTACTTTACAGTAGGAGAGTAGATATACTCCTATATGTGTGTGTCAAAACAGAGGGTCAAATCAAGTGGGGATAATGATAGTGATATAAAATGTATAAGCTTTACATAGTAACATAGTAACATAGTAATTGAGGTTGAATAAAGACATGAGTCAATCTAGTCTAATCTTTTCACCCTCCTTTTTATCCCTACCTAACATTTGATCCAGAGGAAGGCAAAAAAAAGCTAAAAAGGGGGGAAATTCCTTCCTGATTCCAAATGGCAATCGGAAAGTATCCCTGGATCAACCAGAACTACAGTATATGTATTAATACCAGTAATTCTCAATATTATATAGTATCCCCGTACCAACCAGATCTACAGTATATGTATTAATACCAGTAATTCTCAATATTATATAGTATCCCTGTACCAACCAAAACTACAGTATATGTATTAATACCAGTAATTCTCAATATTATATAGTATCCCTGTACCAACCAGAACTACAGTATATTATTAATACCAGTAATTCTCAATATTTTAGAAAAGTTTTAGAAACTTATCTAGCCCACTTTTAAAGATATTCAGTGAACTTGTCTAATCTGCCTGCATTGTCTAGCCCCTCCATTCCCCTTATTAATTTAGTTGCCCTTCTCTGAACTGCTTCCATTTCCAAGATGTCCCTTTTGTATATGGGATTCCAAAACTGCACCGCATATTCCAAATGAGGCCTTACCAGTGCCTTGTAAAGAGGGAAAATATTTATTTTCCTCTTGAATCTATTCCCCTCTTTATTCAAGACAATATCCAGCTTCCACCTGCAAGTGGACCACTCACAATTTTTTCACGTGGGCATTGTGAGGCAGATCAGGACAGGGCTACACCCTTGGCTGGTAACAGCATGTGGGTTGCTAGTGCGTAGCTCAGGTTGCGCACCCCTGGCTAAGAGGAACTGCATACTCAAAAAGGTTACAATCTAAATACCTTATCACACATACACAATTTAGCAGTATGTCTTTAAGGTTATAGGAAACATACTGTAGCCACATAGGTGGCAACTATATAAACTATGATCTGTCCCCATCAAATAATACTGTATTTCTGCACAGATGCAGAGATTGGTAAAAGCTAAATTACAGAAAGATTATGTCAAATGGGTATCTTTTAAAGGGCTCCTCCACCCCGAGAACACGAACCTAAACTTACCTGCCCCCCCCAACGCCATGATCAATATAGTTACAGTACTTACCTCTTGAGTTTTGGGTGGCCATGATCATTTAATTCAATGAAGAGTACATTTACAACAGGGGTACATACAATAGTAGTGAGCACTCCTTAGGTAAAATAGAAATGACATTAAATCAGTACTGGTCAATAATTCATACAAACAAAAAAAAGATAACCAATACACATTCCTAGGCCTCTTACAAAATTATACCGTATGTATGTATGTCATCTGTGCACTTGCATACAATATAAACAAAGGGGCTTTAATTTACTGTAGGTACAGTTGTGAAGAAATGTCTCTGTGCTTGCTGTTGATGTGACTTAGGACTTTAGATTCAATGTAGATCAATATAAAGTGAAGCACAAGGCTAATTGTAGCAATCGATGATTGTCTGTAGCAGATGAAGATGAATTGAAATGTGCATGATGGGAATTTCTGTCATCTACATTTGTGTTGCGCAACCCAAGTCAATATAAAGACTCTCAAAGACAAGAATGATCTACCTACCCTACAGATGTTCCAAAACTATAACTCACAACATTCTCTGGTTACCTCTGTGGTTGGGGAATTCCCTGACTGCTACTGGACATCCCTGCTATAGATGTACCTACGATGTTCCTGCAAAGTTTGTGCAACCACCTGGTCTATCATTGTGTTCTCAAGATTAAACCTCAAAATGAATGAGGGAGCACAGGTAATTTTGTGGAAAATGATGGATGGTAAAACTGCTAAGAAAAGGAAACTGCATTAAATATATAGAGCTGTTTAGACTTCCACTGTTATTGCAGGCATCAATTTTATGGAGAAAGTAACAAAACAAAATGAAAAATAAATCCATTTATGTAGAACTGTCCTGTATTATCACAATTTGGGACAAATGTAGCGGGACATATTGTTGCAGTAAGGTTGTGTGTGTGTGTGCTGGTTCATGACCTATTTACATTAGTGTACACCTTGTTTAATGCAAAATCAGGTCAACTCTCATGATTAGAACTGATAGGGTTGCTTTATGATTGGAAGTGGCAGTTGGATCTCTTGCTTGAATACCCAAGTGCTCATAAGTGATTATGCACAAGACATTCTCTAGCTCCTGATTTTAACAAGCCTTGTCCTTATTTGTGCCTATTTTTAACACTGTAAGCCGGAACATTTGTGAGGAGCAAAAACTAGTTGATTTGTGCACAGCTCTCACAGCACTAAATCTGAACTTTCAGTACAACATTATTTCTGTGAACTGCTCTTTTTAAATCTTTTTTTTTAAAAAAATGTGTTTTTACTACAGAACATGTAGTATATATATATATATCAAAAAGAAGATAATGCACATTCCTAAGCCCCATACAATATCATATTATCTGTGCACTGGCATACATTATAAACAAAGGGGTTTTAGTATACATTACTGTGATCACATGAATCAGACAATATGATATTGTTGGGGAATGTAGATTGATTATCTAGGAATGTAGATTGATTATCTAGGAATGTGCATTGATTATCTTTTCTTTGTTTGTATAAATGTTTGACCCGATCAGTAGCATTTCGGTAAACTGTGCACTCACGGGTCTTTTTTGTAGGTTTCATCTTTCCACTCGAAATCAAGCTGTCCATTTCAGAACAAATAAATAAATAAATAAATAAATATGTATGTAATCAAAGTCCAACTCAGAGGAAAACCAATGTAAAAAATAATTGGTACTACAACTAGATATAAACAAACATAGCAGACGGTGGCTCCAAACCTCATTTGCATCTCTGCTGTTACCCGCTCCGGACGGACTTCATTGTCCTTAGCGATCCAGTTTGCGCTCACGTGGTCCCAGCTCGCATTATGCCCAGGAACTCCCCAGGGGTGTGCACACAGCTGGAAGCTTGTCCACACTTCCTATACACACCTTCTCAAAACTTATCAAGCAATGGCTCGGCACCAACCCCACTCGGTTCCCAGGATACAGGATTCTTAGTCCGATAATAAAAATACTCTTTATTGCACAATTTAAACATATTGGCATGGAAAGAAAATGGCACAGAGTCTGAAGCGTGTCGGGTCAGGTGACCCTTATTCAGAACTACTCAGATAAGGGTCACCTGACCCGAAACGCGTCAGACTCCTGTGCCATTTTCTCTTCCATGCCAATATGTTATAAATTGTGCCAATATTTTTACATAGGTACACACATTCCAAGAGATGCGGCTGAAACAGATATCACTCTCACTATATATATTTGCCATATCTGTTGTATTCAATCAGATCAACTGGACTTGAAGTTTAGTTCTTGAAGACATTTTGCTAGTGATCCGACTGGCTTTCTTAGTTCAGAATGACTTGTACTTGTGTTTCGGTATTGGGTCTTTCGGATGTACCAATTGCTGCCTCAGTGTGTTGTTCGGTTTATAGCAGACAGGGATACGGTGTTTTTTTGAAAATTCTTCTTAATTTCTCAGAGACCCCTGCTACATATGGGATGACCATGTTCTTTCTACTGTCTTGTTTTCCCCTTCACTGTTGGTATTCATGTTCTTTTCTTTCCTTCTACTTCTTTTGACAAAGGCCCAGTCTGGATATCCACAAGTTTTAAGGGCTCCTCTGAGATGTTTCATTTCTTTCGCCTTCACCTCTGTGCTAGTGGGGATGTTCTCAGCTCTGTATTGCAGGGTTCTGATGACACCCAGCTTGTGATCTAAAGGGTGGTGGGAGTCAAACATCAAATACTGATCTGTGTTTGTTGGTTTTCTGCAAACCTCTACTTCCAGTTTACCATTTTCCTTGACTTCTACCAAGCAGTCCAAGATAGCCAGTTTGTTGTTTTGTACCTCTTCCCTTGTAAATTTGATGTTTTGGTCTACCGCATTAATGTGTTTTGTGAAGGCTTGTACTTCCTTCTGGTGGATTTCAACCCAGGTGTCATCCACATATCTGAACCAGTGGCTGGGTGCTATACCCTTAAAGGTATTAAGTGCCTGTTTTTCTACCTCCTTCATGTAAAGGTTGGCCACAATGGGTGAAACTGGAGATCCCATAGCACATCCATGTTTTTTGCTTATAGAACTTATCCCTGTATTTGAAATAGGTGGTATTCAGGCACAAGTCCAGTAAGGAACACACCTGTTCTGGGTTGAGATCAGTTCTGCTGAATGAGAACCTTTACAAGCATATATATTCGCCATTATTAAAAACATTTCGAGGACTCAAGTTGAAATGGCACCCTTAACATCACATCCTTTAAACAAATAACAAAAACAGGAAATTACACATTAATTAACAACAGGATAACATGGCCTGGAATCTGGCATATATTAACAGATCTGACATATGCCATATTTCGTTTATTATAAAAACCAGTGGAAGTTTGAGCTGGAAGATAAAGGACTTGACAGGCTGGATTGTCTGCAAGAAGCACATCCTTCAATCGGCCAGATCATGGACAGCTATGGGATTCGGAAGTAGACTAGAGCAGGTGAGGAAAAGTTTTAGGGGCATATTTATAAAGGATTGTCTTTTTCGCCAAATAATTAGCGCAGCACATCGCAGCGAAAATAGCGCCATTTGGGGCTTCGTTTCGCCTTATTTATAAAAAAGCGAAAAAAACACACTTCGCGGCTGAAAAAGGCGAACGGGCGCGATAAAGAGCGAAAAGTATTGCAGCGAAAACTTAACGCATCTAAGAAGACTGCATTGCGAAAACCATTCGAAACCAGAAAAGCCCACTAGAAAATGATGTCAAGTTAAAAATGGCCACCTCACATTTACCAAGAAGTCAGCCATGTCTTATTTAGTCAATCTTCTTAGAATTTCTCAATTGGAATACAATTTTCTTTTGCACTGCACATTCGCCCTTCTAATGCGCGCTCGCTTTTCCAAGGCATATTACATTCTAATGCACGTTCGCCTTTCTAATGTGCGTTCGCTTTTCCAAGGCATATTACATTCTAATGCGCGCTCGCCCTTCTAATGCGCGTTCGCTTTTTCAAGGCATATTACCCATTAGAATGCCTTTTCGCTCAAACAATGACTTTTCACCACCTTCAGGGTCGCGATAATCTTTCGCTCTTTTTAACGCAAAAACCACCTTTCGTTCTTTTATAAATCGCGTTATGCCTTTTCGCTCCCTTTTCGCTAAAATTACCATTGCGAAGTAAGGTGAAAAGGGTTTAGCGATAGCTCGCGGAAATGGTTTCGCCATTCGTTAACGCTACCTTTATAAATAGCGTTAACTGTCTTTTTGGCGAAAACCCATGCGAAAAGCGAATGCGAAAACATTTCGCTACTTTTCGCTCTTTTATAAATATGCCCCTTAGTTACTATACAGTCTCTAGGAGATAAAGACTGTACCCAGTGGTGAAGACTTAACAGTGTAGGTCCTAACCAACACAGTTTAGGAAAGGTTTCTTTAGAAAAAGAATGGAGAAACTGTGGGATTAGCTTCTAGTTCTAGCAGATGAGGTAGGGTTAAAGAGGAGGGTATAATGGTTGGACTAGATGGACATACTGTGTGTCTTTATTCAACCTCAACTACTATGTAACTATGTTACCCTGGATACTTTTTATGGATTGTAGCAGAAGTTTGTATGTTCATGGAAGTTCAAAGAATACCTTTAAGATGTTCTATATATTACATTTAGATTTATATATACCCATAACTTGTATTTTCCTATATATGTTTGTACTGTATATATAATAAAGGTTGTCTAGAAATGAGTCCCTATCAAAAGTTTTACCATGCTATAGCATGTCGCGGATATACATTTCATGGATATGGACACAGGTGAACATCATTGTTATAATGATAATTTTGCTTTCTTTTGTGTTTTTTCACTGTTATTGTTTAAGGTTCATTATTATTTAAAAGATTTTAAGGAAAATGAATGTTGTGGTGCCATTTCAGTATGCAAGCCTATTTTCCAGGATTGTATAGAAATAAACAATATAAATTCATATGATCCCAAACAATCCAATATTAATTCATTCTTAAAAGTCTTTCATTATGAAATATCCTATTCGGGGGAATTCAAACACCGCGAGAAACCAAATTCAAGAAATCAGTTTTAATAAAAAAAAGCGGTAATATTTTATTTCTTTTTTCAATAACTTGGTTCTATTTGAACTAATGGCCATTATGAATCATGACCCTCGCGAACCATAAAGCTATTTGCTTTGCTTCTGTAAGGAACTTTTCTGCTCTCCCGGCCCAACGTTGGTCCGCTAGGGCGCGCTCCCGGACTGGTGGCACGAACGCCTGGCGGGAAAGTTTATATAAGTCCTCCTCCCTCCCACGGACGCCCGATTGTCAGTTGTTTTTGGCGTCCATGGGCTCGCAGGTTTCTCAGCTCTCCTGAGTTCTCCTGTCTCCAGCATTGTTCCTGTTTCCTAGTCTCCATTGTTCCTGTTACCAATCCTGCCTTGTTGCAGTTCAGCCTCTCCATTGATCCCGTCAAAGCTCCTGCATTGTTACAGTTTAGCCTCTCCATTGTTCCAGTCACAGCTCCTGCACTGTTACAATTAAGCCTCTCCATTGTTCCAGTCACAGCTCTTGCATTGTTACAGTTCAGCCTCTCCATTGTTCCAGTCATAGCTCCTGCATTGTTACAGTTCAGCCTCTCCATTGTTCCAGTCACAGCTCCTGCATTGCTACAGTTCTGCCTCTCCATTGTTCCAGTCACAGCTCCTGCACTGTTACCATTCAGCCTCTCCATTGTTCCAGTCACAGCTCCTGCACTGTTACCATTCAGCCTCTCCATTGTTCCAGTCACAGCTCCTGCACTGTTACCATTCAGCCTCTCCATTGTTCCAGTCACAGCTCCTGCACTGTTACCATTCAGCCTCTCCATTGTTCCAATTACCACTCCTGCATTATTACAGTTCAGCTCTCCATTGTTCCAGTCACAGCTCCTGCATTGTTACAGTTCAGCCTCTCCATTGTTCCAGTCACAGCTCCTGCACTGTTACCATTCAGCCTCTCCATTGTTCCAGTCACAGCTCCTGCACTGTTACCATTCAGCCTCTCCATTGTTCCAATTACCACTCCTGCATTGTACAGTTCAGCTCTCCATTGTTCCAGTCACAGCTCCTGCATTGCTACATTTCGCCTCACCATTGTTCCAGTTACCATTCCTGCTTGTTACATTTAAACTTCAGCATTATTCCTGTATCCATCTAGTATGTGTACGTTCTTGTACAGTCTCCTGGACTCATACTTCCTCCTACTTCCGACTAAAATATTAGTCTCCCAGGTAACTCTCCTCTAGCAGTACCGGGAAACCATTACGGCTTCATTAGTTCCATGGGTTGACTGGATTTTATAAGTCTCCTACAGTATATAAAGGAACATGACTGTTCTATTGTGAAAATGAGTAGCATATCTCAAGAGGGCAGTTAGGAACCTTGGTGGAAAGAGGAGGCACCTTCTGCTGTGATGCACAAATATCCAAATCTTGACTCTTGGGAGAAAACCAAACTTATTTTAATGAGCATAAACAAGGACAGCAGGAAAAAGATACAACATAGTAAAAGAAATGTTTCTAATGTGTATTTTCAAATGGTCATATGGGGATTTTGAAATGTCCAATCATTGTGTGGCTTGTTAAAAAATATCATAACTCTATGAATAGGTGTGACCCCCCCAGAGCGCATTGCGCTTTGTACAGTATCTCCGCAAAGAGAGCTCAAATTACCTCCGCATAATGCTTTTTGCCTTGATGATAGTCGCCTTTTTAAATATGGCTATAATAACGAATTTACCACGGCGATGTGTTTCTTGACCAAATTCCTGTTATTTGCAGGTATAGTTTGGTACGTTTATTTTCAAATTTAAGCAACAAATCAGCTGATCCAATCAAAGGTGCAAAGGTTTTCTGTATTATTAGCCAGTAGCAACCAATCGAATTCATTAACTGCAGTGACTCAGTAAAAAACTAATACCTGGTTGGTTTCTGCAACTTAAAAGCAATGTATTCTTAAAAATATATTAACATAGTAATTGAGGTTGAATAAAGACTAGAGATGGCCGAAACTCACTAGTTTCGTTCCATTTTCGGATTCCCAGATCTCGGGAAAATCCAGAAGATCCGAAAATCTTAAACCTGAACTAATTTTCATTGATTTTCGGATGTACAGGGCTATTTTTGATAATTTTCAAAAATAGCCTTGAACGTTCAAAAATTATCAAAAATACGATCGGAGAACATTTTCAAGTTTCCAATTGTATTTTCGAAGATTTTTGAAAATTATCGAAAATAGCCTCGAACGTTCGATTTTTGAAAATACGATTGGAAACTCAAAAATGGTCTCCGATCGTATTTTCGATCATTTTTTAACATCCGAGGCTATTATCGATAATTATCAAAATTAGCCCCGTACTTTATTATCGAAAATGTCTTCCAAAGTCCCGAAATCCGGAGGATTCGTCCGGATTCGGACAGATCTTTCGGATTTCGGAACTGAGGGGTTCTGTGTCGGATCCAGGTTCGTGTTGGATGCCATCTCTAATAAAGACATATGTCCATCTAGTCATACCTTTAAACCCTCCTCTCTTATCCTATCCTGAGGAGGCTCACTCCTGAGCTGAAACGCGTTGATATATTGGTTTTAGTTGCCTTAAATAAATATTACATTTTACTAAGACCTGTGAGTGCCTTCGTTTTGAACTGTGCATTCTTATACCCTGAGGTGCACCCAGGCATGTAAGTATTTTGGAATGGACTGCTAACCCTTAGACTTCTTATATACAGTAAAAAGCCAACATCTGATTGGTCTCTTCAAATAAAGAGCACTGGCAAACTTTTGCACCTCTTATTGCATCACCTCTATATATATGAGACTTAACACGCAATGGGGCATTTCGGGCAGTACCTATCTTGAATTCTGTCTATAGCATCTACTTTATCATGCTGTTTCAGGTCTTCACATACATCCTTGCTCTCTCAATTTGATGTAGAAATCCTTTTTTTTAATCTTAAAAATATCAAAGATTTTAGGTATGGAACTTATTAGGCTTCCATGTAATATATCACGCAGGATTGCAATTGGTACATTTTGTTTTCTATTGATGCTCTTTCTGAAACAAATGTAAAGAGCCAATTACACTTTTAATACAAATTGTGTTGGAATAAATACCCTTTCCCTAATTGCAATTTTTAATCGCTATGCAGGGTTCTATTGGACTGATTAAAGAACACTACCTGTTAACTTACCACCACCATTATTTAAACAGACCTCTGTGCTCTACACTAAAATTAATAGGTCTCTACACATTGTATTTCTCTTTTTAAGCTGTTATGTGTTGGTACAAATTGCTTGTCTATACCATATAATAAACAAGACACCTTTACAAAAACCATATATTGTAAACTAAAAGCATTTATTGCAACTCTGAAGTTAATGAATGTCATGCTCATAATGTTGTATGTTTTCAAATGTTGATAAAGTCCAAAGCAGTCAACTATCAGATTATTTAATGGTATTCTTTGCTGTAAGGTAACAGGAAAGATTTGCACAAAACCCATGCTATACAATGTAGTTAGTGAGTGTTTTCTACTCATTTTGTGTTGCCTGCACGATTTCCAAGGTGCAATCGGTTTAGCGATGATTTGTTCGAAAGCCTTTTCAATTGTGCCTTTAAAGCCCTGCAAAGGATCGCAACTTAACGCTTGCATTCATACAATGTATTGACAATTGCCAAGTGGAGGTAAATTGCAAATTTTTGCATTTACCCCTATAAGTGTGCAAACCCCTATACCCCTGGTGGTCTAAGTGGTAGGGCCAGTGGTGTAGCAGGCATTATGACTTTATAGACACAACTGGAAAACAGATATCAAAATATTCATGATCTTGTTGTCCTATGTTCTTCTGTAATGTATTTGTGTTATTTTTGCTCAAATATATTGTAAATATTAATACATATGCAGGGAAATTCAATAAAAATTATTATCTTTAAAAATGGTGCTAATTTTGCCCCAACCATTCAGATGTTAGCTTTCAAATGTTAAATAACATCTGATTGGTTAGGGCAAAATTAGCACCATTTTAAACGATAAGAACTTTTATTGAATCACCCTGAATCTTTGTATTCTCTATATGGAGAAGGTCACATACCTTTTTTTTATTGAATCTTTGTTGACAGTGGAGATTTCACTTAACTAAATGCATTCTTGAATATTTATGAATTCTGTCTTCTGTTATTTCTGCAACACAATTTACTCAGCTTTATATATATATATATAATATATACTAGCAAAAGTGTGCCTGTTGGTGCACAGTGGGAAATATGTGGGTGTATGTTTAGCTAAATGTGGATACAGATATAAAAGCTTCATACACACTACTATAAAATTTAGGGATTTGTACAAAAAAAATAAAGGCAAGATGTTCAAAATAAAAATAAAAGAAATCCTATGAAATCCTGGTTCTATTAGTGTCACATCCCCTAAATTAATATTTTACACAATATACAGAGGCCGAAGGGAACCTATTGGGTATACCCCAATAGGTATTAGAAGGGACATATATACACACACACACATCTTTTGGATTGTACTGGAAGTGTCAGTGCTTTTAGAAATACATGTTAAATATACATAAAGTGCAGCCTAACATCTAGATAAGACAGACATTATTCATCTTACGTTTGTTGTATAACACTATCACATTTTCACTTTGTTTATCAATTTGTTTTGAAAAATCTATACAGGAAGATATCTAATAAATCCAGGGTTTTGAGAGATGGACGAAACTGCTAAAATCCGTTCCGCCTGTGGACCTGGAAAATGGTCTGGGAAAAACGTACATACATCCAGAAGTTGGAAAAAAAAAAATAACTTTCCTCACAATCGAAAAGTTTTTCGGGATTACACATTCTATTTTCGAAGGTCACCGAAATTTTAGAAATTAGAATTTTAAAGGAATTTTCGAAAATTTGGAAAAATGATACAGTAACCTACTGCAAATGGCTCTGGGACCTGGGGAATGGTCTGGGGAACAGATAATCAGATTCTTTTAAATCAGAATTGGTTACAATCAGATTTTTTCCAGAATGAAACTGATTGGTATAATAACCAATCAGGTTCTTTCTGAAAGAATCTAATTGTAACCAATTTTAATTAGAAAATAATCTGATTGGTATACTAACCAATCAGAATCTTTCTGAAAGAATCTGAAAGTAACACATTCTGTTTAGAAAATAATTTGATTGGTTAGTATACCAATCAGATTCTTTCTGAAAGAAAAAGAAAATAATTGTAACCAAAAAATTGGTTACAATCAGATACTTTCATAAAGAATCTTATTGGTACGCTTTCTGGAACAATCTGATTGTAACTAATCAGAATTAATTACAATCAGATTCTTTTAGAAATAATCTGATTGGTATACTAACCAATTAGACACTTTCTGAAATAAGCTGATTGAAACCAATTTAAAACTTACTTCCTGAAAGAATCTGATTGTATCTAATCAGAATTGGTTACAATCAGATACTTTTAGAAATAATCTTATTGGTATGCTTTCTGAAAGAATCTGATTGTAACCAATTCTGATTGAAAAATTAATGATTGGATACCAAGAAGATTCTTCTAAAAAAAAAAAAAAAGCTGATTGTACCAATCAGAATTGGTTAGTCAGATTCTTTCAGAAAGAATTTGATTGGTATGCTTTCTGGAAGAATCTAATTGTAACCAATCAGAATTAGTTACAGTCAGATTCTTTTAGAAACAATCTGATTTGTATACTAACCAATCAGATTATATTCTAATCAGAATTGGTTACAATCAGATTCTTTCAGAAAGAATCTAATTGTCTTTTTCCCTGAACATTTTCCAGGTCCCAAAACTATTTACAGTAAGTTATATAAATATATATATATTGTATAATTTTTAAAACATTATCAAAAATTCCTTGAAATTTTCTTTGAATTTTGAACACGTCTCAAAAAAAATCTGCAAATTGGAATTCCTGCAAAATCCGTGAATCAAAGAAATCTGTCGCAGAAGTGGGTTCAGATCAGTGATCCGGTCCATCTCTATTCTTGATCTATTTATTGGAACATTATATGGAGTATTATACCACAGTGAAATACAACTGTTGTGCAGAGCTTAAATCAATCTTCCCCCTTAAATTCCCAAACATTAATAGATCAATAGGAGATCAATTGGGTTAAAGGGCATGTCCACCCCCCAACCTATAATTTAACCCACTACTGGCCCCACTATACAGTTTGAAAAAGTCCTTACCTTATATCCGTGCTCCTTATGGTTGTCCTGCAGTGCTTGACCAAAGTCCAGGAAACTTCCTGCTCAAATTTGTCTGTCTTCTGTGTTGCCTCCGGGAGAATAATGACATGCGCTGTGGAGCCCCCCCCCTCCCACCATCCGGATCCATCCTACTTTACTTTCCCACCTAGCTTTAAATGTTTTTAGGGTATGATAGCTCCCCGCTTCCCACCTCTAACTACCATATTATTTATTTAAAAAAGCATTCGGATCAGTACCTACAGCCCTTCGTTCCTGCGACACTTTCCGTCACGTCAGCCGTGTCTGTGATTGGGTGTGTCTCAGCCAATCACAGGTGCGGCTGACGGACTGGCCCCCTGCTTGCAAGTCCCGGCAAGCAGGGAGCCGGAACAAAGCGACGTAGGAGTTAAGGGCTGTAAGTATCGATCAAAAGGTATAAAGTTCTTAAATTTCCGAAATGAGCATTTTCTTTCACAGACGGTAGAAGTTCCTACTAGACAGAATGCGTTGTTGGATCTGGTGATATCTAATAATCCTGAGCTCATTTCGGTAATGGGAAGCTTAGGGAATAGTGATCATGATATAGTGTCATTTAATATAGGTTGCAAAAAACTAAAGTGCACTGGCTTAACAAAAACTTTTAACTTTAGGAAAGCTAATTTTATTCTGTTAAAGGAATCGTTCCTGCTCATAGACTGGGGGAAATTGTTTCTAGGTAAAGATACTGAGCAGATGTGGACCACTTTTAAAGGGATATTAAACTATTACATTTCTAAATTTGTACCTTTAGGGAACAAGTGTAAAAAAATTAGGTCCACTCCTGCATGGCTTAATGCTCAGGTAAAAAGGGAAATGGAAAAAAATAAAAAGGCTTCTAAAATTTTGAAATCAGAGGGAACAGAACAGGCTTAAAGAGTGGAAGAAAGCAATTAAATTAGCTAAAATAGAAAATGAAATACGGATAGCCAAACAAAGCAAGTCCAATCCAAAAATTTTAAGCATATAAATGGTAAAAACATGAGAACTAAGAATGTTGGACCATTAAACAATGGGGCTGAGATGGTTGTAGAGAATGCCAAAAAGGCTAATCTGCTAAACCATTTTTTTTACATCGGTTTTCACTATAGAGAATCCTAGTCCTTACAGCAGGGATTGTAATAATATTCAGGGGAGAAATGAGGAGTATTCACATTGGCTGACAGAAGATACGGTACAAAAACAATTAGACAAAGTAAATATCAATAAAGCCCCAGGACAAGATGGATTGCATCCCCGGATTTTAAAAGAGCTTAGTTCAGTCCTATCTAGACCACTGTTTCTCATCTTTTTAGATTCACTTTGGTCTGGGTATGTGCTGCTGGATGGGAAAAAATGCCAATGTAATACCAATATTCAAAAAAGGTAGTTGTTCACAGCCTGGTAACTATAAACCTGTAAGCCTACAGGTAGGGAAGGTGCTGGAAACTTTGTTACGGGATTTTAAAATAAATATAAAATAAATATGTTCCTTTTTAAGCTTACATTGCCTCCATTTAAAACTTCCCGAGGTGTGACTCCATTTCAAACAGGAGTGGGGACTATGCAAGTAATTTTATTTATTAATATATTTTGCCTTATTTACATTTCTATATACTTTAATGTCATTACTACATATTTGTTAATATTGATATAACCATTTATTTAGTGCTTAAAGGGCATGTTCAACTGCAAAACTATAATTTTACCCACTACTGGACCCACTCTGTAGTGTAACAAAATCCTTACGTTACATCCCAGCTCCAAATGGCTGCCCTGCTATGCCCCACCAAAGTCCCAAAAACTGGCCCCCAGGAACCTGGCAGAGTCCATATAGGAATTTGCACATTTTCAGTGCAGCCCTCCCGTTTTGCTCTCCCTCCCCCTAGTTTTAAACCCCTTTAGGGTATAGTAAGGCTTCCTCCCCCAGCACCAACTGCTATAATACTTTTGTTAGAAACTCCCCCAAACTCTACTTACCGTACCTCTCTCCCCAGGCATTCTCCTCTGCCGGCAGCCGCATCTGTGATTGGCTGCCTCTCAGCCAATCATGGACGTGGCTGCCGGTCCGGCCCCCTGCTTGCAGTTTCATGCAAGCAGAGGGCCGGCACAGTGCATTGGAGGAAAGAGGGAAGGTAAGTAGAGTTCGGTGGAGTTTTTGACAAAAGTATTATAGCGGTTGGGGCTGGGGGAGGAAGCCCTACTATACCCCAAAAGTAAGGAAAAGTGGTGGACATGCCCTTTAAACAACACATAAACACTGTCCCTATATATATCACTTTTACCTACCCCCACCAACATAGTACCTCCAAAAAACCCAATGTATTCCCCATGAATTTATAAATTTATTTATATAATATAAGGGATATACAAATATATATATATTATATGCATATATATATATTTTATATATATATATATATCATTTTATAAGCCCCGAAACGTTGCACTAGTGGGGCCATAATGCTTTTGCAATGTAACTTATCTTCTCTGATAATATATGCATGAAGAAAGTGTCCACTCTCTCTAAACCTAACTTTGAACCTTTTTTTTAGTGATCAATATATTTTTTATTTTAGGAGAAAAAAATGTACAGAATCGTTTGTTGTTATAGTAGTTACATACATTTGTTTTTGCAATTTTAGGTACCACTTGACCTAGTTGTAGAATTTAACATTTCTTCAAAGGGGTAGATAGTAGAGATAGTAGAGAGAAAAAAAAAACAGAACATTATGAGTCACATGTTTTCATATATAAGGTTGTTGGGTTGTGATATAGTGCCTTGTTATTGTTTAATCTCAGGGAGGCCCTTTCCAAGGCATATTGATTCGAAATCTGTTTGGCCTATTGGGTTGAGTATTTGCTTAATTGCCAGATGGTCCAGGTGTTGTCGAAGATATGTAATGTGTCCGAGAGGGTGTGGGTGATGTGTTCATTGTACATTTTAGAGTTCATTCTATCTATTACAGTTTGAAGAGATAGAGTTGGTGTCCTCCATTTGACTCATCATTAAAAATTGTACCCATTTGTTCTCAAATTTGCTTAGGGTTGGGATTAGTTCTCCCAGAAATGCCACTGTGAGTGATTTTTGGGTAGGTATAGTTGTTAGTTCGGATATTATTTTAAAGATTTGTTCCCATAAATCATTGGTTTGGGCACATTGCCACCATGTATGTAAGAATGTCCCTTTCGCTCCACAGTTCCAGAAGAAGATATCGGGTATATATGGGTATGCTTTGTTGATTTGTACTGGGGTTTTGTAGCAGTGGGCCACGTTGAGGCTTCCTCTGTTGAGGGTTTCAAAGGTGTTGCTCCATTGTTCTTCTGTACGTGATGTTTGAATATCTTGTTCCCAGTATTGAACAAATTTGTGTGTTGATATGTCAATCGATGGGGTTAGTTTTCTTTAAAGGTATGAAATTAGGCCTTTTCTAGTTGGGTAGTGCAGACACCATTTTTCCAGGTCTGTCAGGTTTGGGTTGATTGTAGTCGGGAATAATGATTTGATATAATGTACAATTTGTTTGTATAAGAAGGTGGATTGTGGCATTTCTGGGGATTCGCCTAGGATGTTTGTTAATGGTGTTATTGTGTGTTGGGCAATATAGTGGTAGGTAGCTGGATGCTGTTTGCAAAAGAGTCTCAGGTTGTAGTTTCTCTTTAGTGCTGGTTGGAAAGAGGGATTGCCCATTATAGGTATAAGAGGTGAAGGTTTGTTCTTTAGGGGGGTGGATTTATTGATCGAGTCCCAAAGTTTGATGCTGTTTTTGGTAGGAGTGGTTGCGTTTTTTAGATTTGTTCTTTGGGATGGTGTGAGCCACCATAGTGCATTTAAGTGGTTTGGAGATATGAGCTCATTTTCAAGTTGCACCCATTTAGGAGTATCTGACTGGTTATGTGATGTGGGTATTGCCTGTAGTTGCTTGATAATATTTGTAAAGGTCCGGGTATGCCATGCCTCCCTAGCTCTTGGGTTGGTGTAGTAGGGATTGCTTGATGCATGGTTTTATACCTTGCCAGATGAAGGAAGACATAGATTTTTGAAGTGGTACTAAGGTTTGTCTTGAGAGTGTTAGGGGGTTGAGAGTGTTAGGGGGAGGCATCTGAATAGATATAATATTTTTGGGAGGGTCATCATCTTAATCGTATTTAGGTGTCTGATCCATGATATTCGTAGGTTTTGCCATTTTTTTAGTTCTTTTATCAAGGGTATCAACAAGGGTGGGTAATTCTTAGTATATAGTAAGTTCCACTTAGATGTCAGGGTTATTTCCAAATATCATAGGTTGTGGGTTTCTGTTTTGAGATGGAAATTTAGTTCTATTAGTTTATTTTCGCTGTGGTCCACATTCATATATAGGATTTCTGATTTAAAGATATTCAGTCTTAGGCCTGTTTTTGGAGTTATGTTATTGAGGGTTGAGTATAAATTTGGTAATGTGGTTAGGGGGTTTGTCATCATTATCATAAGGTCATCTGCAAATAGGCATATTCTATGTTCAGTATTGCCCACTTTTATTCCGGGATGTTCTCTTATTTTCTGTGTGATTGGTTCCATGGTGAGAACAAAGAGAGCTGGGGATAGGGGGCAGCCTTGGTGTGTGGCTCTTTTGATATGTAATGGAGATTGGTGTAATCCGGGTAGTTTGAGGAATGCTTGTGGGGTATTGTAATATGATTATAGTACTGTTATAAAGGTGTTGGGAAATTTATGCGTTTAAGTACTTCTTGTAGGTAGCTCCATCTTATACTATTGAAGGCTTTTTCTATGTCAAGGGACGGCAGCCTTGATATGATTTTTGGATGCTAGATCTATTAGGTTGCATAGTCTTCTGTGTTGCTGATGCCTGCTGTCCCCTGACAAAGCCAACTGGTCTGTGTTAATTAACTTGGGTAGTAATTTGTTGATATGATTCCCACATACTTTCGCTATTATTTTTATGGCTGGTTGTTAACTTTCATTCCGTTGCCACTGCATACGCCCACTCCATTCATTCACCGTGGCCGCTGCATATGCCCACCCCACCCTCACCCCCTGCAGCGACGACCACCCTGCCCTCGCCCTTCCCAGCAACCCATCTTAGCCTCCTGTTCCATATGTTTGTCGCGAGCGGGGATGGGATTGGGAGGGGCTTCTGGGAAGTGGCGCTAGCGGGGGTGAGGGCGGGGTGGGCTATGGTAGGGGGTGAATTTAATAAGGTAAGCCAAATAATAGGCCCTAGCCTCGTCTCAAGGTAAGAAAAAAATTCCGCCATATCCGCAGCTATGGCAGGAATTGAAAGGAGTGGTTAAAACACGTTCCCTGTGCACAGTGTGCTGGAGGGAAGCCCGAGCTTTCGCACCCCCATGCCTCAAGGCTTCGACCAGGCTTCATATCCATCCTAAACCAGGCAGGAGCTAGGGGGGCTGCCTGCCAACCCCCCTCTGAACCATGCATCCAGATGTGATATACTTCACAGTCTTATTCCAAAGACAGGAGTGATGCTTCCAGCGTTAGGCTTCGATCATAGCGTGAAGTGTGCAGATCCTTCAAACCAGAGAATATGGAGAGGGTCCCCCATAAGGGGGCACTGGATGGAAGAGCCGTCCATCCAGTCTTTTTATTAAAGGCATATGATCTCCCATTAAAGGGCCATGTTGGGGGTGCTATTACCACATGGAAGCTTGAACGTGCTTCCTAATAAATACATACAATAGAAGAATTGTGGAAGCACTCCTTAGCTAAATTACAACTCACATTTTTTGGAAGTGCTACTGATCTGGTCAAACATTATCAAACATAGAAAAGATAATCAATGCACATTCCTAGGCCCCATCATATTATCTGCACACTGGCATACATTATAAACAAAGGGGTTTTTAGTATACATTACTGTGATCACATGAATGACGTGCTTGGAAGGCTTTTCATTCCTGTGATAATATGATATTGTATGGGGCATAGGAATGTGCATTGATTATCTTTTCTATGTTTGTATAACATCCCTTATATTATATTAATAATTTATATTTTTACGGAGATTGCATTGTTTTTTAGAAGCAACTAACTAGTGGGGGTATATAGCATTATTACACATGGGAAAGGTCCACATGTATGTGTAATTAGCACTATTTAATTAAAATTACCATAAGAAATAACACCAACAAGTATAGTACTACTACTACACTGAATTATAAAACAATTTATATACAATTAATAAACTAAACTCACTTTACTGGACACCCCTAAGTTTGAATGGAAAACTCAAAATGATAGGTTAAGACACACCTCCAGGATTTCTACAGTCTCCATGTAGACACTAAAGGAAGTGGAATTTTACTAACATCCAATGAAGGTTCTGATCTTCCACTGTTAGCAAATCAAAAAATTAATGAAAAGACAGGAAGTGTAAGGAAGTCCTGTATACATCCATTTATGTGCTGTTTGTAAAACATGTGACAGTCTAGCCAACTAGAACATTCTTCAAACTCCACATTTACTCCCCTCCCCTCCCCTCTCCATAAAAGTAATGAGACTACCAGTTTCTGTTTGCTAGACAGGTAGTGTCTGTTTATGATTAAATGACTTTGCATGTCTCTGAAACACCTACCCAGCATTCTTAAGAAATGGGCTGTTTTTACCCCAATATTAATATATTAACATAAGCTGTCAGGTACCTTCAGTTATAAGAAGGCTCTACTTCATTTATACCCTGTGTGGGTAGCTCCTTTATCCAAACCTCTCCATAACTTGACAGCTAATCAGAATCCTGTGTTTCCTAACCCCATAGTGACTGTAATCTGGAACTTGCTTGGTAATTACCATAAGTATAACCTAGCATGTTATTCTGGATCCTGTATAGGGTCTCAGGATGTCCAATGGAGCTGTTCAGACTGATTTCACATTGTGGCAGTATTGCGTGATCTGTGTTCAGATCTGCAGGTTAATACCATTTTGTCAGGATACTATAATACATGTGTCCCAACTAAGCATCTGCTTTGTTTGAGAGCCCTGCTAGGACAGATGGCTGTTGGTCACAGTAACAGTGGCTGCAGCCAGCAGCGCATGTACAGACTGATCATGTGGTCCCACAGGGAACTGCATGATTGGCCGTGATTTACTAACTGACCCATTTGTCTGATACGGACACCAAACTCAGTTGCGGCTGGCCGCCCCCACACCATCACATATTCCAGCCGACTAATCCATGGCACTATTGGTTCATTACTGGTGTTTACCGGCCTTAAGGTTTGTACACCATGTGATCGCGGGTGCCAACCCGTGACGCATGATGTGTACGAACGGCCGATAATCGTGCCATGTATTGGCACTTTATCGGCTAAAATATGGCCGTTCTGTTGATACACGGCATGAATATAATCCGAACGGCCGTTCGCACACGTCATGCGTCGGCACCGATGATCGCATGTGTGCACGAACCTTTAGACTTTATAGATTAAACTGCCAGGTAGGTGGTATTTGGAAGTGAGTGCAAATATGGTAAAGTTTATGACTCTAACAGGGAGAGGCACAAGCTCTCTTGGCAAATCTCCCGTACGGGATTTACCAGAGGCTGTGCGGTTTTGGGTGAATCTCACCCGCACATAGTATTTATCGCCAGCTATTAGTTGGTGTTTAATACTTGTTAATACTTACGTGTAAAGAGGCACGCAACCTCTGGTAATTACTTTGAAACGGCCGCACAAGTGTCTCTTCTGTACTCTCTCCACCGCCAAAGCGGGCTTTAATGTTGTGCCACCAATCAACCCATATAATGCTTCCCTAATCCAATAGTCTAAAAGCTATGGATGTAAGGAAGGGCAGATGAATCACTTGTGTGTTCAAACCCTTGGGTAGGAAGCGCTAAAGCATGACCGTGGGCTTTTAATGTCTGTAAGTCAGGAAATGTCTTTATTATTCAGGATGTATGAAAACTAAGGGTTATTCAATAAAAGTTCTTATCGTTAAAAATGGTGCTAAGTTTGCCCGAACCAATCAGATTTAGCTTTCAAATGTTAAATAGATCTGATTGGTTGGGGCAAAATTAGCACCATTTAAAACAATAAGAACTTTTATTGAATATCCCGTAAGTTTTCCAAAATTCTGTGCAGGTTAGGGATGCTGGGAGTTGTAGTTTTAAACATGTGAAAAGTTCATTAAAAGACACTAACTGCAAAACAGAGAATGCTCGGATTTGTAGTTTTCAAACATGTGAAAGGTCACAAGCTTAGGCTGTATTAGATCTAGACAATGCCTTAGCTACGGATATTAAGAAAAAAACTTACTGCAAACAGAGAATGCTTGGAATTGTGGTTTTCAAACCTGAAAAGGTCACAAGTTAAACACGCCTGCTCTATACCATTAGGCTGTATTATATCTAGACACATGCCTTTGCCACAGGCAATAAATAAGATACTTTGCATGTCCCCACCCATTTCTTTAAGTGAGAAATATTGTTATATGTTAGATTATTAAGACAATGCTATTATAATAACATTAATCTATGAGGTACCTTCTGTTATAAGAACCAAAGTAGAAAAGGATCCTGCACACTTCCAGTATAGCATTAGCAATTTTCAATGCTGGGTGCTCCAGCGCTGCGGCAAGCTCACTATGTAGAAAGAGAATGCTGTGCACACCAGTCTTATTAGAAATAGGTGTTTATTACATCAGTATAACACCATGTATGTTATACTGATGTATAAACACCTATTTCTAATAAGACTGGTGTGCACAGCATTCTCTTTCTACTTCTGTTATAAGAAGGCTCTATTTCATTTTATACTCTGTGTGGAGCTTTATCCCTCTATCCACACCTCTCCCTAACATGTATATTCAATCAGTATCCTGTGCTCCCAGTCCTAACCCCATAGGTTAGTTAAACTTGTTGTGATAAATTAATAAATATGAACCTTGCATGTTAATCAGGATACTGTATAGCATTTAAGGTGGCTATACATATATCCCATTTAACTTATCCAAACAAGCGCTCATGCAATATTAGTTTGATCTTGCCAAAACCACCTTTCCCATTCTTCTATGCCACAGACAGGCGGTTCTTGCAGGATCGGTCTAAAGTCGCAGAGCACTCGGTCGGGAAAGTAAAAATCGGATATATGTATGGGCTGCTTTTTATTGCCCAAAGGTGCTGTTTATATTGCCTGGGTCAGTTCTCCGACCTGCAGTTTATTCCACAAAGACCCTCTATAATCTAGCTGGCAGGTAGTATAGGTAGGAAGATATAAGTGTGTGTTTGTTCATTTAATATGATGGGTATTTTTTTTTTTTTTTTTTTTTAGGACCTTCAGACTAATTTTTTATTGCCCCCCTGGATGTTTACCGATGGTTCCTGTGAGCACTGCACTGCACATAGCAAAACATACACACATAATTTCCACTGTGGACCAACGGGCACACTTTTGCTAGTATATATATGTATATAATATAATATATATTATATATATATATATATATATTATTGCTGTTCCAGGCACAATTACCACTGTGTTGGAATGTGTTAGGAGAGACAGACAGTGCTGTTTATTGCTCTTGTGTGTGAATACATAGACAGCCTTCCAGCCAGTCCACTAGCTAAGCTCTCTCTTATATATTTTTATTTATACTAATAAGTGGAAGTGTCTATACTGTTTCCATTCACTTACCAGCAGAACTGCTAGCTTTGCCAAAGGCAAAGGTTGCTCTGTTCCTCTTTTGCAAAACCCTTTTTCGTATTTGAAATAAATAAATTATAACCTAAATAAATAGAAATCACATTAAAAATCAAACCAAAACAAGAAAAGAAATACACTATATTCTATTATGTATGCATCTTGCTTATAAACTTTGTTTAGTTGGTTATTCCTGAAAATAATTATTCTGATGATGGGACTGACGGGGTGACCTTTGCTGCAATCAGATTTAGCACTGGGTGGGCTACATTTAGTTATAAACAGCTGCATCTCCTCTTTTAAAATGACAAAATAAGGGTAATTACCTAGTAACCCTCCATGTAATGGCCTAACCTAATGCACACTCACAGAGCCCATCACCATTTTATTCATTGACCCACTATGTTTTCGAGGGCAGGACATATTCCCTATCAGATTTTCTGTTATGCTTAATGATTTGTGAAATAGCTTACCAAAAAAGATGTTAAAGTTGGCTGTGGCTTGAAATAATGTTTTTACCTTAGTAACTGGTTCTTTTCCAGTAGAAACAATTTCTGAATCTAAAAGTCCACACAGCACCTTACTGGATTATATACCACCTTCGCCAACTGCTGTAGATAAGCCTTAGGCTTTAAGGTCCTTTACCTTAAAATTGCAATAAAGGATTCTGCAGTAAATTATGGGAATCGTTGTTATCCACACAAAACCCTGGAAACATACAGTAGTTAGTCTTTTCTCTGTCCCTGTTTGAATAGTCAATGCTACAGTAGTTATTGGTGATTGGAGATATTTACCCAGTGTTCTTTCAAGCCAAAAATGAACAGTCGAATGCAAGGTTGGTTGGCAGCAAAATAACAGGAGATAATTAAATGAGAGTAATACCTATATCACAGTGTGAAAGTAAAGGCTTTTTTTCACTTGATAAAGAATTGTGCAATTTGTTTATGTAAAGAAGAAGGTGAAGATAGTAGAAAGTGAATAGAAAGGAGATAAATACAAATATACAAGTTTCTAATTGGCTGGGGCTTTGGGCAGCTTAGCTGGAGGTAATATGAACACGCCTTTAAAGTATTTCCCTATATGCGAGAAATATGTCTCGCATATTCTTGCATATAGTAAAATCTGTAGACTGCATACAAGTACTTTATGTAAATATTATTTTTAATGTGTTTTGGTTATTTAGCCAGAAATAATCATATCACCTTATATATAAGTAGAGATGAGATCCGGGTTTGAAACAAACCCGACCCCACGAAACCACTTGGTTCCGAAATCCGAAAAATCTGTCCGAATCCGGGACTTCGGAACTTCAAAACACATTTTCGAATATTTGCGAATGAACGGAGCTATTTTCGATAATTTTCCAAATAATCTTCGAACGCTCGAAAATAGAGACCACTTTCGAGTTTCCGATTGTATTTTCAAAAATCGAACATTTGAGGATATTTTCGTTAATTTTCAAAATAGCCTTGAACGTTCGAGGATTTACGAACGTTTGAAGATATTTTAGAAAATTATCGAAAATAGCTCTGTACATTTGAAAATATTAGAAAATTCGGCCCGTTTTCGAATCTTCTGGATTTTCCTGAGATCCGGGAATCCGAAAACGGAACAAGACTATGTGTAGTTTCGGCCATCTCTATATATAAGCAATAGGCAAACCAAAGCAAATTTATTGTTAAACCTTATTTAACTTTTAAACTTCTCCTCTGTCAATATCCAATAGATAGATAAAATCTCTTTCAACTCAGGTGAAGTATATTTTTTGTCATTTTCAAATCTAATTTCCTATTTTTTCATTTTTTTTCTTACACCAATTATTTTCTTTTTTGCCCTGGAATGTTCTACTTTTCAATACCGAATACTTGACTGTTCAATCCTGAATTTCCTTGAATGCCCATCCTTCTGCCCATCAAAATTCCATAAGCTCAAACGGATCCGCAAAATTTCAAACCAGTGGTTCTGCCTTGAAGCATGCAATTCAAATTCATGACTCATCACTAGCTACAGTATCTTAAATACAATTATGCAGCAGTGGGATTATTTATACATCATGCTTTTGTTTTATGTTAACCTGTTTGTTTACATTTGGGACTAAAAAAATTAACCAAGATGATTCATTATATTATTGTTAACTGTATTGTTAACTCAATGTATCCATTCCATTTTGTTGTACATGCCTGTACTGTTTCCAATTCATTGATATTCTTTTTTTTTACGGTGCCCAAAGCTGAACCATGTACTTTAAGTGAGGGCTTAGCATTGCTTATTGTAAAGAACCAAAACTATATTACCGTATATACTCGAGTATAAGTCGAATTTTTCAGGCTTTAAAATTAGCCTGAAAACCTAACCTCGACTTATACTTGGGTCAAGTCCTAATTTAGATCCAAATTCTGCAATTGCAGATAGTAACCAGTAGGTGGCGCTGTGTGAACCTGCATAGAAAGTTACAGGAGCTGACCTCCTTTACAGTTCCTGTAGTCTGGCTGCTGGACTCACTCAGCACTGTCACAGCTCCGCTGGATGCTGTAAATTGATGGGTCTCCTCAGTTTGGGGCAAAAAATGGCTGCAGTTCAGTGCAAATGACAGCTTGAAAACTACAACTCTCGGTGACATTTATCTATTGGGTCAGAGAGTCCTTTACTATATTGGGGGTCAGAGTGCCCTTTACTATATGGGGGTCAGGAGAATTGTAAATGATGGTAAGCTTAATTAAAAGTTTACTGAACCTTGCCACTCCACATGTTTAGAAACTGAAACTCCCAGCAACAAGCATGCTGGGAGTTGTAGTTTCCAAACATTTGGAGTGCCAAGAATTGAGGTTACTGGTACTGGATGTGGCTATTACTGTGTGGGATTCATGTATGGGAATTCTGCCGTTCATTTAAGGGCAACTAAGTCTAAAACAACACAAACCAGAAGGCAGCAGTGGTGATAATTTCCACCCCGACTTGTACTCGAGTCTCAATTTTTACAAATTTTCAGGTAAAAATAGGTACCTTGACTTATACCGGATCGACTTATACCGATAATACGGTATCCTTCTAATCCTCAACTATATCTATTTCTAATACAGAAACTGGTCTATTTGCTTAGCAGTTATTGTCTGATCCTATTAGTTAAAAGTATAATGTTTACAGTAACTACTATGTCCTTCTTAACTTGATCAGCATTTGTACCAGCTATAGCCGTTTACACACTATAATGCTGGGTTTTTTGTTTTTGGGTGGCAAAAAGTGTTTTGATACCATGGCAATCTTTATTCAAACACCAATTCCCTAATACTAACAGAGACATTTTGTTTACCAAACACATATTTAGAGGAGATTGCACATGAACTCTGCCTCCTGAAGATTTTCTATTAAGTATATTTTTATTTTAGAGACCCAATTGCCACAAGGTACATTTGCTTGAGACCCAGATAACATTCTTGCTTTCTCTGCTTGTCTAGTACTGACAGCAAGATGCGAGGATGTTTTCCATGTATATGTGTCTGTACTGTGTTTGAAACAAACTTGACAAAATCTGGTTTTACTAGTAAGGAACAGTTTCCTTTCTGATTATGATCTATGAATAAAGATAATGCCCCCAAGTAAATTCCCAGACTTTTCATGGCAAAATGCGTGGATCCTTCTGCTTCATTCCTTCCCCTTTTTACGACCTTTCTTGTGAAAATAACAGGAAAAGGCTATGAAAGTAACATAAGCGCTGAACATGTCAAATCCTTTAATCAAAAAAGAGCTTGGTTTTTATTATAGACATGGTGCCATATCTATTTAGAAATGTGAATAGCTTTGAAACTTTTATGTTTCTTTTTATTCCTGGGTGCCATAAAATCCTATTGAGGTTGCTTTATTTTACTGCATATTACCACCAAAATGTGCCAGTTAATGTGTCCTAACAACAGTAATCATTTTGTCTAAAAACTCAGTCAATTTATTACATTAAAAATATAAGAATTCTGCTATTGACAGGTACCTATCTATAGTGAGAACTTTATAGACAGCAATGTTTTTCATGATGGAGGAGTGAAATACCTTAAAGGGCATGTCCACCCCCAAAACTAAATTGAACCCACTACTGGCCCCATTGTATAGTTTAAAAATCCTTACTTACATCACTGCTCCTTATGATTCTCCTGCAGTGCTTGTCCAAAGTCCAGGAAACTGAAGACTAGTAGGTGTCTTCACAGGTGTATAAAAGGTTTCCGCCTCCTCCTGTTCCCCCTCCCCCATCTCCCCATCCAGATCCATCCTTCCTGCCAGAAAACCTAGCATAAAATCCTTTTAATATATAATAGCTCCCCACTACCAAACCCCAACAGCTGCATTAGTTCTTTTAAAAACTGAATCTGAATCATTCTTATAGCTCTTTTCTCCTGTGGTGTCTCCCCATTGCCGGCAGCTGCGTCGGGCTGGAAGTATGATTCTGCTTCTTTTTTTCAATTTCTAACATGGTGGTTGGGTGTTGGCCGGGGGAGCTACCATATGTTAAAAGTTAAGATTTAGGGTGGACATGCCCTTAATATATCCTGCCCTGAAATGGTTATATTGCAGCCATGATTATTTTCTATGAAATACACTTTATCAGGCAGGTACTGTATGTTCTGTGCATTCTGTAGTATTCCTGCTTTCTAATGTCTTGTTTTAAATGTGTTAGCTACTTATCACATGTACCAAGCTAATATATATTGTATATGAAAATAATTCTGGATTAAATTATTAATGTAAATGCAAGTCTGTACATACTGTACACATACAGTATGAGAACCAAAAATGAATTAATAAGATGAAACATAAAATTACAAGAACATTTTCTAATGTCATGCATGTTTAATAATGCTATATATTTATATAGAGAGAAAAAAACAACTGGATTATACAATAAGACTTGCTATGATTCCGATGCAGTAACCCTTTTTGCATTGACAGTATTACAAATCTTGCCCTTTGAAATTCAGAAAAATTGCCAGTTTAGCTTATACCTATTGTGACTTTTTATGCTTATGCACTTACCTGTACCATATTATGTAATGTTTACCAAAATCATAGCTCTAAATGAAATTGATAAAATGTATGGCATTGATTAGGGACATATTCACAATTGTTTCCCATTAAAAGGTAAATAGCTATTTTAGCTTCTAGGAATGATAAGTCATACATTTAGAAAGTCTAACTATAAATCTCCAGAAGCAAATTTTAGAAAATACACAATTAGTTATGTCCAACTGATAATCCTGAAGTGCAGGGCTGGACATCCCTACCATAGCAGCAATCACGAAAAGGTAAAAGCATTCTAGAACATTTAATGCAATCTAGAAAAATCTAAGAATTATTACATGAGAAATAAAAACAGTGTAGCTGTACTGAATAAAAAAAAACATTTTGTTGTTTTTAAACAATTTTAGAGAGGATTAATGATGAATGAACTGAATTTGTCATTCCATTTTTTTCCTTTTTGAATAGACATTTATCATTTGTTTGAGAAATGAACTAATGTCTGATGCATTAGAACCGCCTTGTCAATGCTCAATCATAGGTTATCACCTATTTGGGAAAATTGGAGACTTCAAAAAACGGACATTGTGCTTCCTGATTCTCAATCCCTAATTGTCATTTCTCATACCTGTCATTTTTTATTATTTATTTTAAAAAAAAAACTGTTTTAGGAATAAAACACGAATGATGCATAAGTTTACACAATTTTCTAAATTTATATGGCTCGTATTTGTCAAAAAACAAACACAAACAAAAAACAAAAGAGAGAGCTCCATAGAAGTATAACATATGACTTACTGTGAGTGAGTCCTTATTACAAATGGACCTGAAAAGGCAGTCCACATCATATAATCCTACCTTGTAATCCTAACAGTACAAGAAAGCAGTAAAAGGGAATGCTCGTTACCCGATACAGCTGCATCATACAAGAATCACTGAAAAAAATAAATTAAGCCATCCTACTAGGAACAAGCTCCAGGATCTGGAACCATTTATGCTACCAGGAGCATAAACCAGGGCATAAACCAGGTGTATTCCTGGTCCTAGTTTGTCCTATGATTAAGTGCTTATATAAGCACACACAATTCTGTTGGAATTGTTTCTGAGAATCTCAATAAATGTTATTTCACCACTTACAGATTCTTGTGCTCATTCCCAGGAGGGTGTTTCCATCGATTTTATATTATTTGTTGTCACTCAGAAATCAGTTATGAGAATGCTTTTTAAAACTTGAGCATTTAAACAGCATGTTTTACGAAGGCTCTACAACAGGGGTGAAACTACCAGGAGAGCAGCCCAGACACCGCAAGGGTTGTTAGAAGCTAGAGGGTCCCCATTTTCATACTTACCTATGACAGATAAAGTCCCCCCCATTGTTGAAACCACTGTTGATGACCAGGGTTCCCCATCATAGTTTTGATGCACAAGTCACGATTCCTAGTTAGTTACCACCACAGCTCACTTTAGAGATGGACTGAAACTGAACTATTCTAGTTCAATGGCTCGGACTTCTTGAACTATCCCGGACCTGGATTTCGTGGACTTTCGATATTTTCCAGACTTTTGAAGTTTGAACGTTCGAGGCACACGAATATGGGAGTAAAATTCTAATACGCGAGTAAATATTGAATGATCAAATCCGAGTAAAATGTCTTATACCAATACGCGAGTAAATATTGTATTATCGAATCCACGAGTATAAATATCTATTATACCAATACGCGAGAAAAAACAAATTATCGAATCTGTGAGTAAGATGTCTATTATACCGATACGCGAGTAAATTTGTATTATCGAATCCACAAGTAAAATGTCTATTATACAAACAGATAAATATCAATTATCGAATCTGTGAGTAAATGTCTATTATACCAATCCGCGAGTAAATATCGTATTATTGAATCCACGAGTAAAATGTCTATTATACAATACGCGACTAAATATCGCATTATCGATTCGTGAGTCAATGTCTATACCAATCGCAAGTAAATAAAAATTATCGAATCTGCAAGTCATTATGGTATAATTATCGAATGTTCGAACGTGAGAGCTCAAAAGTAGTGCGCGTGGAATAAAATCGATTTTTCTAAAGTCCTGGATATTCAAACAGGCAGGGCATGCACAACGGGCACATCGCTCCTGATTTGGAGTTTAAGTCACGCTAAACCGATGTTATATCGGTTGCGTGACTTTAACTCCTTCCTTGTGGCGGCTGCGTGGCTAACGCGAAAGTTAACAGCGCAGCTGCCGCAAGTGATGTTATATGCACGAAATCGGCATTTTATTGCGGCACTTTCAACGCCAGCTAATAGCTGGCGTTAAAAATGGCGGAATAGAAAATCGCCCGTGGCGATGTTCCGAGCGCGCTATCGGCATATAACATCGCCGGGCTGTTTGCACCGGGTTGCCGATAGCGGCGCTCGGTGCATCCCCTGATGTTCCCCAGACAATTCCCAGGTCCCACAGCCATTTAGATTAACTTACCATTGATATTTTATTGTATTTCATTCTCGAACTTTTCGAACTACAGACTTAACATATAGTTTGAAAGTTCGAAACGACCGAACATTTGAAAGTCGGCCACTCTCACTCTACAGCATACAGCATTCTGTGTCAGTTGAGGGTTTTATCTGATTTAAACCACTTCACCATAGTCAGTATATGTATTACGTATCCTACTTTAATGCAATATAAATGAATTGAAACATTTATGTCTGCAAGCTGGAAAAATGACTCTTTACATTTAGGTTGTATTGCATGTTACTTTTGAATATAGGAGTACTTTACATGGATTCATATACAATTCTGATTGGAAATATATCCTTATTTCTTTTTCTTCCTTCTGGTAATGCTGTTTTATAGCATGAACATGTAAATATTCTGTTTGTTTTAAAGATTCATTTTAGATTCATTTTTACTATAAAACTAGGATTGAAATACTCAAACTGACCATACAATAGTCTGACTTTAGATACTGTAGATTAGACATTTGTCTATAGACAACTTCTATATACTTGTTCTAAAGTAGTGTTTGGGCACCTTTACCTGGACCTGGATCCCTGGCATTCCTAAATGAAGATACTGCCGGCCAAAAGAAGATACTGCCGGCCAAGTCCGCGGTCTCTCTTGTTTCTTCGGTGGCCCTTCTGGTGTTATCTGTCACATCACTGACTGTGACATCACAATTAGGGATGCCAGTTCGTGGATCCGAACCCAGATCCGCCGCGGATTTATCCCGTTCGCGAACGGCGGATTTTTCCAGATTTTCCGCCTTCCGAACTTCCGTTTCGCGGATTTTCATATTTTCGAAAATTTTCGAAATTAGATTTTCGGGAAAACATGTATTTTCGAAAATTTTCGAAAATACAAGGATTTCTCTTAATTCCTTACATATGTATTTTCGAAAATTACGAAAATTATTTTTGAAAATTACATGAAAACTCGTAATTTCGAAAATTTTCGAAATACACGAAAAATCTCGTTATTTTAAGGGTATTTTTAATTTTAACGGGTCCGCTCGCAGATTTTCGATTTTTTCGAAAATTCGTGGATCCTCGATCCTCGGACCGGATTTTGCGAAGTTCGGACATCTCTAATCACAATGACATATGGCTGCTAAACAAGACACCTCCTTTCAACTGTGCAAGCTCAGAAGAGGGACTGGTAGACTTGGTGTATGGAAGTGGAGTATCTTAGTTCAAGAAGCAGCAATGTAAGCATTGACATTTAAAGGGGGTTGGGGGATCCTTGTCTTATAGAAAAATAGTCTAATCTGGGGGTGAACATATACATTAAATGGCATGTACACCCCCAAAACTAATCTACAATATATACTAAAAGTTTATATTTAAGGTGAACATGCCCTTTAAGGAGCCTCTTCTTTGCTTTCTTTTTAGAGGGCGGCTTTGTGGTGCCTTTAAACCCACCATATCATAGGCTTATAAGTAATAGATATTATAAGCTTTTGGAAATTTATATGAAGTCTGAAATAGAGAATAGTCACTACTCTCCCAGGGTAACAATTACATTTCTGTCTCTTTATTTCTTCTTGTTATATTAGTTACCATTTTTTTCATAATATACTGTAACACCAATAACAAACCAAATCATGACATGTGTAATAGATAGTATAACAGAGTAACCAAAGAAGGAAATGAACACAGAACACAGTCATCACAGAAGGTGCTAGGATCAGGGACTAATATAAAAACTTAGGAAATATTGACCTATATTGGTACGTGAATTCGCTATTAGCTTGTGGAATGCTGTAAAAGTTTTTAATAGGTATAGCTTCTTAAGACTACCGTGGAAACATGGAATCACCCAGTCTCCGTTCTTATTTTCCTATATTGTTATCAAGGGATACAGGGCAACTGTGTACATACAAGTCTCATAATGAAAAGTATAGGCTTGCACATATTATAATAATAAAATATTATTATGCATGTCAATATCTTTTAGAGAAATTAGATTAGATTTTAGAGAAATAATGTCCAGTGAGTGAGAACTAAGTGTCTTTTGCTTATCTGGAGGGCCATTTATTACTGGAAAAAGATGTAAGAATGTTTCTGTAAATGATGTTGTTAACTAAATATGGACTTGAATTTGTTAATTCCCTGCTGAATTATTAACTGTCATTAATCCCACAGAACAAATGATAAGGAGGGTTCTTATGAGGATGAGTATTAAATATTGGTTCTTAGAATAAACACTTAATTATTTTACTATTTTTGTGGTTTGGAAAAAAATGTTCAAAACTGTGCTTCTTCCCTTACACGTTTTCTATGCTTCATGTCTTGTGGCTAAAATACTTTAGAGTATCTAGTAGCTACAATTCTTGTACATTATATAAAAATATGGGGGTTGTATGGATAATCTCTTGCATAAAATATGATAAGCAAGATAACACATGACACAAATCATTCACATCAAAGAACTTCGCCGGCCAGTGTTCCCTCTAAGTAGTGTGCTCGTGCACTAGCACACAACTCTGCAGGCTTACGTACACAGGTTAAAGTGGTGCGCACACAAAAATCTGCTGGAAAATAAGTGCTGGAGTAGGTAGCACACACAATTCATTTTGTATGCCACAGAAAATGTATATCTGCGCACATTACAATTTCCAATTAGAGAGAACATTGCTCTCAGCTCTGCTTTAAAAATCCGTTGGTCATAACTACCAATGAAATGTTACACAGAACTTTTCCATTTCATTGTTGAACCTGATTTTGACATGAAAATGTCGTAGTTAGTGCACAATTCGGTTTTAACAATTCCTGTTGGGTTTGTTCCTCTCTATTTCTCAGTGATAATGAAACATAAATAATACAAGATCCTAGAACAAACAAGTAAATCAGAATATTACAATAAAACCTTTGCAGAAGTTATAAATTGTATTTTCAGCTTATTTAAGATCGGTTTTCAACATAAAAAACATTAAACTGTTGTAGATGCTTAATGGGTAGATAGTAGCTATCATGTTGACCCATATAATTAATTGACAGATTACGCTATCAGAGACATCAATGGTAATTTGTAGCATCAAATTGAAATAAACTATTACTGATATGCCTGAAACAAAACTACCCTATAAGCCTAGGGCCACAGGTACAGCAGTTTCCAGTGGGTGAGCGCAAATAAAATGAGGAATGGGAGTGAGCATCAATACTTAAACTATTCCAGTTACATTGGCTTAGACTATTGAGATAACTATACAATGGAAATACATTAAAAGAAGCTTGTTCTAAATTTCCCCCCTGACTGCTGAAACTGATGATATCTTTGTATTTTTATATAATCCTCCAATCAAAGAGGCAAAAATAAAATCTTACATTACAGAGACTCTCCAGTTACTTCCCCTCCTCTAGCTCATTGAGCTCAGCCATGCTCAGTGTAGCTCACCCAGGAGGACAGAAAAAATTCACTAATCATGTTCTTTGTATCTTCCGTGCTAAAGGAGGAATGGGGAATACAAATTAAATAACATCATGGTAGCACTAAATAAAAAATAAAAATAAAGACCATTTTATTTAAAGTAAATGCACTCAATAAAAGGCTCACACCAATCCCTCTGATTCTCCTCAAAGTAACATACATAGTAACATAGTAATTAAGGTTGAATAAGACATTCGTCCATCAAATCCAACCTATTCCCTTTTTTTTTTTTTAACCCTACCTAACAGTTGATCCAGAGGAAGGCAAAAAACCCCAGCTAAAAAAGGGGGGAAAATTCCTTCCTGACTCCAAACGGCAATAGGAAAGTATCCCTGGATCAACCAGATCTATATGCATTAATACCAGTAATTCTCAATATTTTTTAGTTTTAGAAACTTATCCCAGGCCTTTTTAAAGTATTCAATGAACTTGCCATTACCACCTCTGCTGAAGACAGTTCCACAGTTTCACCCGTTCTCACTGTAAAGAAACCTCTCCTAACATGAAGATGAAACTTCTTTTCTTCCAACCTTAAAGGATGTCCACGAGTCCTCTGATATGACCTATTAGTGAACAATGCACCAGAGAGTTCACTGTATGGGCCATTAATTATATTGTATAAGGTTATCATGTCCCCACGAACCGCCGCTTCTCTATGTAAACAGCCCTAACTGTCTAATCTGCCTGCATATTCAAGCCCCTCCATTCCCCTTATTAATTAGTTGCCCTTCTCTGAACTGCCTCAATTTCCAAGATGTCCCTTTGTATATGGGATTCCAAAACTGCACACCCGCATATTCCAAATGTGGCCTTACCAGTGCCTTGTAAAGGGAGAAATAATATTTTTCTCTCTTGATTCCATTCCCCTCTTTATACAAGACAATATCTTGCTAGCTCTAGCTGTTGCTACCTGGCATTGTTTGCTACAGCTAAGTCTGTTATCTACCAGAACCCCCAAATCTTTTTCCATTTCAGATGCACTTAACACAGAGTTATGTATGGTTGTAGGTGGCACAGGGATATTAAATCCCAAATGCATCACCTTACATTTTATCACCTTGAATCTCATCTGCCATTCTGCTGCCCATTTTGATAATCTATCTAGGTGCTTGCAGCAAGCATTGCACATCATTGGAAGTTTCCAAAGCTCTGCATAATTTAGTGTCATCAGCAAACACAGAGACCTTGCTCTCAATGCCCCTCTAAGTCATTTAAAACAGATTAAACAGAAGCGGCCCCAGTACAGAACCTGAGGAACTCCGCTTAGAACTTTAGTACCCACATAGATGTAGCTCCATTAAACCACCACTCTCTTTTGCGGTCCAATAACCAGTTCTCTATCCATGACAAATGTTTTCTTCAAGGCCAACATCCTCAGTTTATTACATTAGTCTGCCTATGTGGCACAGTATCAAAGGCTTTTGCAAAATCCAAATATACCACATCCACACTGTGCCTGAATCTAACTTCTTACTCACTTCTTCATAAAAACCAATTAAATTGTCTGGCATGATCATTTCTCATAAATCCATGTGACTACTACTAATAGATGACTTCTGGAGAACAAGTCAAGGATATGATCCCTTAACAAAGTTTCCATCACCTTCCCTACCACTGATGTTAGGCTTACAGGTCTATAGTTACCAGGCTGTGAACGACTACCTTTTTTGAATATTGTATTACATTGGCTCTTTCTCCAATCCAGCGGCACATCCCCAGACAAAAGCGAATCAAAAATTGAGACACAGGGTCTTGCTAGAACTGAACTAAGCTCTTTTAAAATCCTAGGATGTGCAATCCATCTGGTCTGGCGCTTTATTGATATTAACTTTGTCTATTGATTCCGTACCATATCCTCTGTTATCCAATGTGAAAACTCTTCATTTCCTCCCTGCACATTGTTACAACCCTACTGTAAGGATTCTCTCCACTCGACCAGGCTTCATATCCATCCTAAACCAGGCAGGAGCTAGGGGGGCTGCCTGCCAACCCCCCTCTGAACCATGCATGCCAGAGTGGATATACTTCACAGTCTTATTCCAAAAGACAGGGAAGTGATGCTTCCAGCGTTAGGCTTCGATCATAGCGTGAAGTGTGCAGATCCATTCAAACCAGAGAATATGGAGAGGGTCCCCCATAAGGGGGCACTGGATGGAAGAGGCCGTCCATCCAGTGCTTTTTATTAAAGGCATATGATCTCCCATTAAAGGGCCATGTTGGGGGTGCTATTACCACATGGAAGCTTGAACGTGCTTCCTAATAAATACATACAATAGAAGAATTGTGGAAGCACTCCTTAGGCTAAATTACAACTACATTTTTTGGAAGTGCTACTGATCTGGTCAAACATTTATACAAACATAGAAAAGATAATCAATGCACATTCCTAGGCCCCATCATATTATCTGCACACTGGCATACATTATAAACAAAGGGGTTTTAGTATACATTACTGTGATCACATGAATGACGTGCTTGGAAGGCTTTTCATTCCTGTGATAATATGATATTGTATGGGGCATAGGAATGTGCATTGATTATCTTTTCTATGTTTGTATACATCCCTTATATTATATTAATAAATTTATATTTTTACGGAGATTGCATTGTGTTTTTAGAAGCAACTAACTAGGTGGGGGTATATAGCATTATTACACATAGGAAAGGTCCACATGTATGTGTGTAATTAGCACTATTTAATTAAAATTACCATAAGAAATAACACCATACAAAGTATAGTACTACTACCTACTACTGAATTATAAAACAATTTATATACAATTAATAAACTAAACTCACTTTACTGGACACCCCTAAGTTTGAATGGAAAACTCAAAATGATAGGTTAAGACACACCTCCAGGATTTCTACAGGGTCTCCATGTAGACACTAAAAGGAAGTGGAATTTTACTAACATCCAATGAGAGGTTCTGATCTTCCACTGTTAGCAAATCAAAAAATTAATGAAAAGACAGGAAGTGTAAGGAAGTTCCTGTATTACATCCAGTTATGTGCTGTTTGTAAAACATGTGACAGTCTTAGCCAACTAGAACATTCTTCAAACTCTCACATTTACTCCCCCTCCCCTCTCCATAGAAAGTAATGAGACTATCCAGTTTCTGTTTGCTAGACAGGTAGTGTCTGTTTATGATTAAATGACTTTGCATGTCTCTGAAACTACCCAGCATTCTTAGAGAAATGGGCTGTTTTTACCCCAATATTAATATATTAAACATAAGGCTGTCAGGTACCTTCAGTTATAAGAAGGCTCTACTTCATTTATACCCTGTGGGGATAGCTCCTTTATCCAAACCTCTCCATAACTTGACAAGCTAATCAGAATCCTGTGTTTCCTAACCCCATAGTGACTGTAAATCTGGAACTTGCTTTGGTAATTACCAATAAGTATGAACCTAGCATGTTATTCTGGATCCTGTATAGGGTCTCAGGATGTCCAATGGAGCTGTTCAGACTGAATTTCACATTGTGGCAGTATTGCCTGGATCTGTGTTCAGATCTGCAGGTTAATACCATTTTGTCAGGATACATATAATACATGTGTCCCAACTAAGCATCTGCTTTGTTTGAGAGCCCTGCTAGGACAGATGGCTGTTGGTCACAGTAACAGTGGCTGCAGCCAGCAGCGCATGTGACAGACTGATCATGTGGTCCCACAGGGAACTGCATGATTGGCCGTGATTTACTAACTGACCCATTTGTCTGATACGGACAACCAAACTCAGTTGCGGCTGGCCGCCCCACACCATCACATATTTCCAGCCGACTAATCCATGGCACTATTGGTTCATTACTGGTGTTTACCCGGCCTTAAGGTTTGTACACACATGTGATCGCGGGTGCCAACCCGTGACGCATGATGTGTACGAACGGCCGATAATCGTGCCATGTATTGGCACTTTATCGGCTAAAATGGCCGTTCTGTTGATACACGGCATGAATATAATCCGAAACGGCCGTTCGCACACGTCATGCGTCGGCACCGATGATCGCATGTGTGCACGAACCTTTAGACTTTATAGATTATAACTGCCAGGTAGGTGGTATTTGGAAGTGAGTGCAAATATGGTAAAGTTTATGACTCTAACAGGGAGAGGCACAAGCTCTCTTGGCAAATCTCCCGTACGGGATTTACCAGAGGCTGTGCGGTTTTGGGTGAATCTCACCCGCACATAAGTATTTATCGCCAGCTATTAGTTGGTGTTTAATACTTGTTAATACTTACGTGTAAAGAGGCACGCAACCTCTGGTAAATTACTTTGAAACGGCCGCACAAGTGTCTCTTCTGGTACTCTCGCTGCCGCCGCAAAGCGGGCTTTAATGTTGTGCCAACCAATCAACCCATATAATGCTTCCCTAATCCAATAGTCTAAAAGCTATGGATGTAAGGGAAGGGCAGATGAATCACTTGTGTGTTCAAACCCTTGGGTAGGAAGCGCTAAAGCATGACCGTGGGCTTTTAATGTCTGTAAGTCAGGAAAATGTCTTTATTCCAGGATGTATGAAAACTAACAGGGTTATTCAATAAAAGTTCTTATCGTTAAAAATGGTGCTAAGTTTGCCCGAACCAATCAGATGTTAGCTTTCAAATGTTAAATAAGATCTGATTGGTTGGGGCAAAATTAGCACCATTTAAAACAATAAGAACTTTTATTGAATATCCCTGTAAGTTTTCCAAAATTCTGTGCAGTTAGGGAATGCTGGGAGTTGTAGTTTTAAACATGTGAAAAGTTCATTAAGAAGACACTAACTGCAAAACAGAGAATGCTCGGATTTGTAGTTTTCAAACATGTGAAAGGTCACAAGCTTAGGCTGTATTAGATCTAGACAGATGCCTTAGCTACAGGATATTAAGAAAAAACTTACTGCAAACAGAGAATGCTTGGAATTGTGGTTTTCAAACCTGAAAAGGTCACAAGTTAAACACGCCTGCTCTATACCATTAGGCTGTAGTATATCTAGACACATGCCTTTGCCACAGGCAATAAATAAGATACTTTGCATGTCCCCCCATTCTTTAAGTGAGAAATATGTGTTTTATGTTAGATTATTAAGACAATGCTATTATAATAACATTAATCTATGAGGTACCTTCTGTTATAAGAACCAAAGTAGAAAAGGATCCTGCACACTTCCAGTATAGCATTAGCAATTTTCAATGCTGGGTGCCCAGCGCTGCGGCAAGCTCACATATGTAGAAGGAATGCTGTGCACACCAGTCTATTAGAAATAGGTGTTTATTACATCAGTATAACACCATGTATGTTATACTGATGTAATAAACACCTATTTCTAATAAGACTGGTGTGCACAGCATTCTCTTTCTACTTCTGTTATAAGAAGGCTCTATTTCATTTTATACTCTGTGTGGAGCTTTTAGCTCCTCTATCCACACCTCTCCCTAACATGTATATTCAATCAGTATCCTGTGCTCCCAAGTCCTAACCCCATAGGTTAGTTAAACTTGTTGTGATAAATACTAATAAATATGAACCTTGCATGTTAATCAGGATACTGTATAGCATTTAAGGTGGCTATACATATATCCCATTTAACTTATCCAAACAAGCGCTCATGCAATATTAGTTTGATCTTGCCAGAACCACCTTTCCCATTCTTCTATGCCACAGACAGGCGGTTCTTGCAGGATCGGTCTAAAGTCGCAGGAGCACTCGGTCGGGAAAGTAAAAATCGGATATATGTATGGGCTGCTTTTTATTGCCCAAAGGTGCTGTTTATATTGCCTGGGTCAGTTCTCCGACCTGCAGGTTTATTCCACAAAGACCCTCTATAATCTAGCTGGCAGGTAGTATAGGTAAGGAAGGATATAAGTGTGTGTTTGTTCATTTAATATGATGCGGTTATTTTTTTTTTTTTTTTTTTTTTAGGACCTTCAGACTAATTTTATTATTGCCCCCCTGGATGTTTACCGATGGTTCCTGTGAGCACTGCAACTGCACATAGCAAAACATACACACATAATTTCCACTGTGGACCAACGGGCACACTTTTGCTAGTATATATATGTATATATATATATATATTATATATATATATATATAATATATTGCTGTTCCAGGCACAATTACCACTGTGTTGGAATGTGTTAGGAGAGACAGACAGTGCTGTTATTTCTTGTGTGTGAATACCAATAGACAGCCTTCCAGCCAGTCCACTAGTAAGCTCTCTCTTATATATTTTTATTTATACTAATAAGTGGAAGTGTCTATAATGTTTCCATCACTTACCAGCAGAACTGCTAGCTTTGCCAAAGGCAAAGGTTGCTTGTTCCTCTTTTGCAAAACCCTTTTTCGTTATTGAAATAAATAAATTATAACCTTAATAAATAGAAATCACATTAAAAAATCAAACCAAAACAAAGAAAAGAAATACACTATATTCTATTATGTATAGCATCTTGCTTATAAACTTTGTTTAGTTGGTTATTCCTGAAAAATAATTATTCTGATGATGGGACTGACGGGGTGACCTTTGGCTGCAATCAGATTTAGCACTTGGGTGGGCTACATTTATAGTTATAAACAGCTGCATCTCCTCTTTTAAAATGACAAAATAAGGGTAATTACCTAGTAACCCTCCATGTAATGGCCTAACCTAATGCACACTCACAGAGCCCATCACCATTTTATTCATTGACCCACTATGTTTTCGAGGGCAGGACATATTCCCTATCAGATTTTCTGTTATGCTTAATGATTTGTGAAATAGCTTACCAAAAAAGATGTTAAAGTTGGCTGTGGCTTGAAATAATGTTTTTACCTTAGTAACTGGTTCTTTTCCAGTAGAAACAATTTCTGAATCTAAAAGTCCACACAGCACTTACTGGATTATATACCACCTTCGCCAACTGCTGTAGATAAGCCTTAGGCTTTAAGGTCATTTACCTTAAAATTGCAATAAAGGATTCTGCAGTAAATTTATGGGAATCGTTTGTTATCCACAACAAAACCCCTGGAACATACAGTAGTTAGTCTTCTTCTGTCCCTGTTTGAATAGTCAATGCTACAGTAGTTATTGGTGATTGGAGATATTTACCCAGTGTTCTTTCAAGCCAAGAAAAATGAACAGTCGAATGCAAGGTTGGTTGGCAGCAAATAACAAAGGAGATAATTAAATGAGAGTAATACCTATATCGACAGTGTGAAAGTAAAGGCTTTTTTCACTTGATAAAGGAATTGTGCAATTTGTTTATGTAAAGAAGAAGGTGAAGATAGTAGAAAGTGAATAGAAAGGAGATAAATACAAATATACAAGTTTCTAATTGGCTGGGGCTTTGGGCAGCTTAGCTGGAGGTAAATATGAACAGCCTTTAAAGTATTTCCCTATATGCGAGAAATATGTCTCGCATATTTCTTGCATATAGTAAAATCTGTAGACTGCATACAAGTACTTTATGTAAATATTATTTTTAATGTGTTTTGGTTATTTAGCCAGAAATAATCATATCAGCCTTATATATAAGTAGAGATGAGATCCGGGTTTGAAACAAACCCGGACCCGACACGAAACCACTTGGTTCCGAAATCCGAAAAATCTGTCCGAATCCGGGACTTCGGAACTTCAAAACACATTTTCGAATATTTGCGAATGAACGGAGCTATTTTCGATAATTTTCCAAAATATCTTCGAACGCTCGAAAATAGAGACCACTTTCGAGTTTCCGATTGTATTTTCAAAAATCGAACATTTGAGGATATTTTCGTTAATTTTCAAAATAGCCTTGAACGTTCGAGGATTTACGAACGTTTGAAGATATTTTAGAAAATTATCGAAAATAGCTCTGTACATTTGAAAATATTAGAAAATTCGGCCGTTTTCGAATTTCTGGATTTCCTGAGATCCGGGAATCCGAAAACGGAACAAGACTATGTGTAGTTTCGGCCATCTCTATATATAAGAATAAGCAAACCAAAGCAACATTTATGTTGAACCTTAAATTTAACTTTTAAACTTCTCCTCTGTCAATATCCAATAGATAGATAAAATCTCTTTCAACTCAGGTGAAGTATATTTTTGTCATTTTCAAATCTAATTCCTATTTTTTCATTTTTTTTCTTACACCAATATTTTCTTTTTGCCCTGGAATGTCTACTTTTCAATACCGAATACTTGACTGTTCAATCCTGAATTTCCTTGAATGCCCATCCTTCTGCCCATCAAAATTCCATAAGCAAACGGATCCGCAAAATTTCAAAACCAGTGGTTCTGCCTTGAAAGCAGATGCAATTCAAATTCATGACTCATCACTAGCTACAGTATCTTAAATACAATTATGCAGCAGTGGGATTATTATACATCATGCTTTTGTTTATGTTAACCTGTTTGTTACATTTGGGACTAAAAAAATTAAACCAAGATGATTCATTATATTATTGTAACTGTATTGTTTAACTCAAGTATCCATTCCATTTTGTTGACATGCCTGTACTGTTTCCAATTCATTGATATTCTTTTTTTTACGGTGCCCAAAGCTGAACCATGTACTTTAAGTGAGGGCTTAGCATTGCTTATTGTAAAGAAACAAAACTATATTTTTACCCGTATTATACTCGAGTATAAGTCAATTTTTAAGGCTTTAAAATTAGCCTGAAAACCTAACCTCGACTTATACTTGGGTCAAGTCCTAATTTAGATCCAAATTCTGCAATTGCAGATAGTAACCAGTAGGTGGCGCTGTGTTAACCTGCATAGAAAGTTACAGGAGCTGACCTGCCTTTACAGTTCCTGTAGTCTGGCTGCTGGACTCACTCAGCACTGTCACAGCTCCGCTGGATGCTGTAAATCTGATGGGTCTCCTCAGTTTGGGGCAAAAAATGGCTGCTAGTTCAGTGCAAATGACAGCTTGAAACTACAACTCTCAGGTGACATTTATCTATTGGGGTCAGAGAGTCCTTTACTATATGGGGGTCAGAGTGCCCTTTACTATATGGGGGTCAGGAGAATTGTAAATGATGGTAAGCTTAATTAAAAGTTTACTGAACCTTGCCACTCCACATGTTTAGAAACTGAAACTCCCAGCAACAAAGCATGCTGGGAGTTGTAGTTTCCAAACATTTGGAGTGCCAAGGAATTGGAGGTTACTGGTACTGGATGTGGCTATTACTGTGTGGGATTCATGTATGGGAATTCTGCCGTTCATTTAAAGGGCAACTAAAGTCTAAAAACAACACAGAACCAGAAGGCAGCAGTGGTGATAATTTCCACCCTCGACTTGTACTCGAGTCAATCAGTTTTTACAAATTTTTCAGGTAAAAATAGGTACCTTGACTTATACTCGGATCGACTTATACTCGAGTATATACGGTATCCTTCTAATCCTCAACTATATTCTATTTCTAATACAGGAAACTGGTCTATTTGCTTTAGCAGTTATTGTCTGATCCTATTAGTTAAAAGTATAATGTTTACAGTAACTACTATGTCCTTCTTAACTTGATCAGCATTTGTAAGTCCAGCTATAGCCGTTTACACACTATAAATGCTGGGTTTTTGTTTTTGGGTGGCAAAAAGTGTTTTGATACCATGGCTAAATCTTTATTCAAACACCAATTCCCTAATACTAACAGAGACATTTTGTTTACCAAACACATATTTTAAGAGGAGATGCACATGAACTCTGCCTCCATGAAGATTTTCTATTAAGTATATTTTTTATTTTAGAGACCCAATTGCCACAAGGTACATTTGCTTGAGACCCAAGATAACCATTGCTTTCTGCTTGTCTAGTACTGACAGCAAGATGCAGAGGATGTTTTCCATGTATATGTGTCTGTACTGTGTTTGAAACAAACTTGACAAAATCTGGTTTTACTAGTAAGGAACAGTTTCCTTTCTGATTATGATCTATGAATAAAGATAATGCCCCCAAGTAAATTTCCCAAGACTTTTCATGGCAAAAATGCGTGGATCCTTCTGCTTCATTACCTTCCCCTTTTTACGACCTTTCTTGTGAAAAATAACAGGAAAAAGGCTATGAAAGTAACATAAGCGCTGAACATGTCAAATCCTTTAATCAAAAAAGAGCTTGGTTTTTATTTATAGACATGGTGCCATATCTATTTAGAAATGTGAATAGCTATGAAACTTTTATGTTTCTTTTTATTCCTGTGTGTCCATAAAATCCTATTGAGGTTGCTTTATTTTACTGCATATTACCACCAAAATGTGCCAGTTAATGTGTCCTAACAACAGTAATCATTTTGTCTAAAAACTCAGTCAATTTATTACATTAAAAATATAGAAATTCTGCTATTGACAGGTACCTATCTATAGTGAGAACTTTATAGAACAGCAATGTTTTTCATGATGGAGGAGTGCAAATACCTTAAAGGGCATGTCCACCCCCAAAACTAAAATTGAACCCACTACTGGCCCCATTGTATAGTTTAATAAAATCCTTACTTTACATCACTGCTCCTTATGATTCTCCTGCAGTGCTTGTCCAAAGTCCAGGAAACTGAAGACTAGTAGGTGTCTTCACAGGTGTATAAAAGGTTTCCGCCTCCTCCTTGTTCCCCCTCCCCCCATCTCCCCATCCAGATCCATCCTTGCCTGCCAGAAAACCTAGCATAAAATCCTTTTAATATATAATAGCTCCCCACTACCAAACCCCAACAGCTGCATTAGTTCTTTAAAAACTGAATCTGAATCATTCTTATAGCTCTTTTCTCCTGTGGTGCTCCCCATTGCCGGCAGCTGCGTCCGGGCTGGAAGTATGATTCTGCTTCTTTTTTTCAATTTCTAACATGGTGGTTGGGTGTTGGCCGGGGGGAGCTACCATATGTTAAAAGTTAAGATTTAGGGTGGACATGCCCTTTAATATATCCTGCCCTGAAATGGTTATATTGCAGCCATGATTATTTTCTATGAAATTACACTTTATCAGGCAGGTACTGTATGTTCTGTGCATTCTGTAGTATTCCTGCTTTCTAATGTCTTGTTTTAAATGTGTTAGCTACTTATCACATGTACCAAGCTAATATATATTGTATATGAAAATAATTCTGGATTAAACTTTATTAATGTAAATGCAAGTCTGTACATACTGTACACATACAGTATGAGAACCAAAAATGAATTAATAAGATGAAACATAAAAATTACAAGAACATTTTCTAATGTCATGCATGTTTAATAAGTGCTATATATTTATATAGAGAGAAAACAACTGGATTATACAATAAAGACTTGCTATGATTCCGATGCAGTAACCCTTTTGCATTGCAGTATTACAAATCTCTGCCCTTTGAAATTCAGAAAAATTGCCAGTTTAGCTTATACCTATTGTGACTTTTTATGCTTTATTGCACTTACCTGTACCATATTATTGTAATGTTTACCAAAATCATAGCTCTAAAAATGAAATTGATAAAATGTATGGCATTGATTAGGGACATATTCACAATTTGTTTCCCATTAAAAGGTAAATAGCTATTTTATAGCTTCTAGGAATGATAAGTACAATACATTTAAGAAAGTCTAACTATAAATCTCCAGAAGCAAATTTTAGAAAATTACACAAATTAGTTATGTCCAACTGATAATCCTGAAGTGCAGGGCTGGACATCCCTACCATAAGCAGCAATCACGAAAAGGTAAAAGCATTCTAGAACATTTAATGGCAATCTAGAAAAATCTAAGAATTATTACATGAGAAATAAAAACAAGTGTAGCTGTACTGAATAAAAAAAAACATTTTGTTGTTTTTAAAACAATTTTAGAGATTAAATGATGAATGAACTGAATTTGTCATTCCATTTTTTTCCTTTTTGAATAGACATTTATCATTTGTTTGAGAAATGAGACTAATGTCTGATGCATTAGAACGGCCTTGTCAATGCTCAATCATAGGTTATCACCTATTTGGGAAAATTGAGACTTCATGAAAAACGTGACATTGTGCTTCCTGATTCTCAATCCCTAATTGTCATTTATCATACCTGTCATTATTTTTATTTATTTATTTTAAAAAAAAAACTGTTTTAGGAATAAAACACGAATGATGCATAAGTTTTGACACAATTTTCTAAATTTATATGGCTCGTTATTTGTCAAAAAACAACAACAACAAAAAACAAAAGAGAGAGCTCCATAGAAGTATAACATATGACTTACTGTGAGTGGAGTCCTTATTACAAATGGACCCTGAAAAGGCAGTCCACATCATAATCCATACCTTGTAATGCCTAACAGTACAAGAAAGCAGTAAAAAGGGAATGCTCTGTTACCCAGATACAGCTGCATCAAGAATCACTGAAAAAAAATAAATTAAGCCATCCTACTAGGAACAAGCTCCAGGATCTGGAACCATTTATGCTACCAGGAGCATAAACCAGGAGCATAAACCAGGTGTATTCCCTGGTCCTAGTTTGCCTATGATTAAGTGCTATATAAGCACACAATTCTTTTGGAATTGTTTCTGAGAATCTCAATAAAGTTATTTTACAGCACTTACAGATTCTTGTGCTCATTCCCAGGAGGGTGTTTCCATCGATTTTATATTTATTTTGTTGTCACTCAGAAATCAGTTTAAGATGAGAAATGCTATTTTAAAACTTGAGCATTTAAACAGCATGTTTTACGAAGGCTCTACAACAGGGGTGAAACTACCAGGAGAGCAGCCCAGACACCGCAAGGGGTTTAGAAGCTAGAGGGTCCCCATTTTCATACTTTACCTATGACAGATAAAGTCCCCCCCATTGTGAAAACCACTGTTGATGACCAGGGGTCCCCATCATAGTTTTGATGCAAAGTCACTGATTCCTAGTTAGTTACACCACAGCTCTACTTTAGAGATGGACTAGAACTGAACTATTCTAGTTCAAATGGACTCGGACTTCTTGAACTATCCCGGACCTGGATTTCGTGGACTTTCGATATTTTCCAGACTTTTGAATGTTTGAACGTTCGAGGCACACGAATATGGGAGTAAAATTTCTAATACGCGAGTAAATATTGAATGATCAAATCCACGAGTAAAATGTCTATATACCAATACGCGAGTAAATATTGTATTATCGAATCCACGAGTAAAATATCTATTATACCAATACGCGAGAAAAAATCAAATTATCGAATCTGTGAGTAAGATGTCTATTATACCGATACGCGAGTAAATATTGTATTATCGAATCCACAAGTAAAATGTCTATTATACCAATACGCGAGTAAATATCAAATTATCGAATCTGTGAGTAAAATGTCTATTATACCAATCCGCGAGTAAATATCGTATTATTGAATCCACGAGTAAAATGTCTATTATACCAATACGCGACTAAATATCGCATTATCGATTCCGTGAGTCAAATGTCTATATACCAATACGCAAGTAAATATAAAATTATCGAATCTGCAAGTCATTTATGGTATAATTATCGAATGTTCGAACGTGAGAGCTCAAAAGTAGTGCGCGTGGGAATAAAATCGATTTTTCTAAAGTCCTGGATATTCAAACATGCAGGGCGATGCACCAACGGGCACATCGCTCCTGATTTGGAGTTTAAGTCACGCTAACCGATGTTATATCGGTTAGCGTGACTTTAACTCCTTCCTTGTGGCGGCTGCGTGGCTAACGCGAAAGTTAACAGCGCAGCTGCCGCAAGTGATGTTATATGCCGAAATCGGCATTTTATTGCGGCACTTTCAACGCCAGCTAATAGCTGGCGTTAAAAATGGCGGAATAGAAAATCGCCCGGTAGCGATGTTCCGAGCGCCGCTATCGGCATATAACATCGCCGGGCTGTTTGCACCGGGTTGCCGATAGCGGCGCTCGGTGCATCCCCCTGATGTTCCCCAGACAATTTCCCAGGTCCCACAGCCATTTAGATTAACTTACCATTGATATTTTAATTGTATTTCATTCGAACTTTTCGAACTACAGAACTTAACATATAGTTTGAAAGTTCGAAAACGGACCGAACATTTGAAAGTTCGGCCATCTCTACTCTACAGCATTACAGCATTCTGTGTTCAGTTGAGGGGTTTTATCTGATTTAAACCACTTCACCATAGTCAGTATATGTATTACGTATCCTACTTTAATGCAATATAAATGAATTGAAACATTTAATGTCTGCAAGCTGGAAAAATGACTCTTTACATTTAGGTTGTATTGCATGTTACTTTTTGAATATAGGAGTAACTTTACATGGATTCATATACAATTCTGATTGGAAATATATCCTTTATTTCTTTTCTTCCTTGGTAATGCTGTTTTATAGCATGAACATGTAAATATTCTGTTTTTGTTTTAAAGATTCATTTTTAAGATTCATTTTTTACTATAAAACTAGGATTGAAATACTCAAACTGACCATACAATAGTCTGACTTTAGATACTGTAGATTAGACATTTGTCTATAGACAAACTTCTATATACTTGTGTCTAAAGTAGTGTTTGGGCACCTTTACCTGGACCTGGATCCCTGGCATTCCTAAATGAAGATACTGCCGGCCAAAATGAAGATACTGCCGGCCAAGTCCGCTGGTCTCTCTTGTTTCTTCGGTGGCCCTTCTGGTGTTATCTGTCACATCACTGACTGTGACATCACAATTAGGGATGGCCAGTTCGTGGATCCGAACCCAGATCCGCCGCGGATTTATCCCGTTCGCGAACGGCGGATTTTTCCAGATTTTCCGCCTTCCGAACTTCCGTTTCGCGGATTTTTCATATTTTCGAAAATTTTCGAAATTACGAGTTTTCGGGAAAACATGTATTTTCGAAAATTTTCGAAAATACAAGGATTTCTCTTAATTCCTTACATATGTATTTTCGAAAATTACGAAAATTATTTTTGAAAATTACATGAAAACTCGTAATTTCGAAAATTTTCGAAAATACGAAAAATCTCGTTATTTTAAGGGTATTTTTAATTTTAACGGGTCCGCTCGCAGATTTTCGATTTTTTCGAAAATTCGTGGATCCTCGATCCTCGGACCGGATTTTGCGAAGTTCGGACATCTCTAATCACAATGACATATGGCTGCTAAACAAGACACCTCCTTTTCAACTGTGCAAGCTCAGAAGAGGGACTGGTAGACTTGGTGTATGGAAGTGGAGTATCTTAGTTCAAGAAGCAGCAATGTAAGCATTGACATTTAAAGGGGGTTGTGGGGATCCTTGTCTTATAGAAAAATAAGTCTAATCTGGGGGTGAACATATACATTAAATGGCATGTACACCCCCAAAACTAATCTACAATATATACTAAAAGTTTATATTTAAGGTGAACATGCCCTTTAAGGAGCCTCTTCTTTGCTTTCTTTTTAGAGGGCGGCTTTGTGGTGCCTTTAAACCCACCATATCATAGGCTTTATAAGTAATGAATATTATAAGCTTTTGGGAAATTTATATGAAGTCTGAAATATGAGAATAGTCACTACTCTCCCAGGGTAACAATTACATTTCTGTCTCTTTATATTCTTCTGTTTATATTAGTTACCATTTTTTTCTATAATATACTGTAACACCAATAACAAACACATTCATGACATGTGTAATAGATAGTATACACAGAGTAACCAAAGAAGGAAATGAACACAGAACACAGTCATCACAGAAGGTGCTAGGATGCAGGGACTAATTATAAAACATTAGGAAATATTGACCTATATTTGGTACGTGAATTCGCATTTAGCTTGTGGAATGCTGTAAAAAGTTTTTAATAGGTATAGCTTTCTTAAGAGCTACCGTGGAAACATGGAAATCACCCAGAAGTCTCCGTTCCTTATTTTCCTATATTTGTTATCAAGGGATACAGGGCAACTGTGTACATACAAGTCTCATAATGAAAAGTATAGGCTTGCACATATTATAATAATAAGAAATATTATTATGCCATGTCAATAATACTTTTAGAGAAATTAGATTAGATTTTTAGAGAAATAAATGTCCAGTGAGTGAGAACTAAGTGTCTTTTTGCTTATCTGGAGGGCCATTTATTACTGGAAAAAGAGTGTAAGAATGTTTACTGTAAATGATGTTGTTAACTAAATATGGACTTGAATTTGTTAATTCCCTGCTGAATTATTAACTGTCATTAATCCCACAGAAGCAAAATGATAAGGAGGGTTTCTTACTGAGGATGAGTATTAAATATTGGTTCTTAGAATAAACACTTAATTATTTTTACTTATTTTTGTGGTTTGGAAAAAAATGTTCAAAACTGTGCTTCTTCCCCTTACACGTTTTCTATGCTTCCATGTCTTGTGGCTATAAATACTTTAGAGTATCTAGTAGCTACAATTCTTGTACATTATATAGAAAATATATGGGGGTTGTATGGATAATCTCTTGCATAAAATATGATAAGCAAGATAAACACATGACACAAATCATTCACATCAAAAGAACTCTCGGCCAGTGTTCCCTCTAAGTAGTGTGCTCGTGCACTAGCACACAACTCTGCAGGCTTACGTACACAGGTTAAAGTGGTGCGCACACAAAAATCTGCTGGAAAATAAGTGCTGGAGTATGTAGCACACACAATTTCATTTTGTATGCGCACAGAAAATGTATATCTGCGCACATGTACAATTTCCAATTAGAGAGAACATTGCTCTCAGCTCTGCTTTAAAAAATCCGTTGGTCATAACTACCAATGAAATGTTGACACAGAACTTTTCCATTTCATTGTTGAACCCTGATTTTGACATGAAAATGTCGTAGTTTAGTGCACAATATCGGTTTTAACAATTCCTGTTGGGTTTGTTCCTCTCTATTTCTCAGTGATAATGAAACATAAATAATACAAGATCCTAGAACAAACAAGTAAAATCAGAATATTACAATAAAAGCCTTTGCAGAAGTTATAAATTGTATTTTCAGCTTATTTAAGATCGGTTTCAAACATAAAAACATTAAACATGTTGTAGATGCTTATGGGTAGATAGGTAGCTATCCAGTGTTGACCCATATAATTAATTGACAGATTACGCTATCAGAGACATCAATGGTAATTTGTATGCATCAAATTGAAATAAACTATTTACTGTATATTGCCTGAAACAAAACTACCCCTTTATTATAGCCTATGGGCCACAGGTACAGCAGTTTTCCATGGGTGGAGTCAAATAAAATTGAGGAATTGGAGTGATGTCATCAATTACTTAAACTATTCCAGTTACATTTGGCTTTAGACTATTAGATATACTATACAATGGAAATACATTAAAAAGAAGCTTGTTCTAAATTTCCCCCCTGACTGCTGAAACTGATGAATAAATCTTTTGTATTTTTATATAATCCTCCAATCAAAGAGGCATAATAAAATCTTACATTACAGAGACGTCTCCAGTTACTTCCCCTTCCTCTAGCTCATTGAGCTCAGACATGCTCAGTGTAGCTCACCCAGGAGGACAGAAAGAAATTCACTAATCATGTTCTTTGTATCTTCCTGTGCTAAAGGAGGAATGGGAATACAAAGTAAATAACATCATGGTAGCACACTAAATAAAAAAATAAAAATAAAGACCATTTTATTTAAAGTAAATGCACTCAATGAAAAGGCTCACCACCAATCCCTCTGATTCTCCTCAAAGTAACATACATAGTAACATAGTAATTAAGGTTGAATAAAGACATTCGTCCATCAAATCCAACCTATTCCCTTTTTTTTTTTTTAACCCTACCTAACAGTTGATCCAGAGGAAGGCAAAAAACCCCAGCTAAAAAAGGGGGGAAAAAATTCCTTCCTGACTCCAAACGGCAATCGGAAAGTATCCCTGGATCAACCAGATCTATATGCATTAATACCAGTAATTCTCAATATTTTTTAGTTTTAGAAACTTATCCAGGCCTTTTTTAAAGTTATTCAATGAACTTGCCATTACCACCTCTGCTGGAAGACAGTTCCACAGTTTCACCGTTCTCACTGTAAAGAAACCTCTCCTAACATGAAGATGAAACTTCTTTTCTTCCAACCTTAAAGGATGTCCACGAGTCCTCTGATATGACCTATTAGTGAACAATGCACCAGAGAGTTCACTGTATGGGCCATTAATATATTTGTATAAGGTTATCATGTCCCCACGCAACCGCCGCTTCTCTAGTGTAAACAGCCCTAACTTGTCTAATCTGCCTGCATATTCAAGCCCCTCCATTCCCCTTATTAATTTAGTTGCCCTTCTCTGAACTGCCTCAATTTCCAAGATGTCCCTTTTGTATATGGGATTCCAAAACTGCACCGCATATTCCAAATGTGGCCTTACCAGTGCCTTGTAAAGAGGGAGAATAATATTTTTCTCTCTTGATTCCATTCCCCTCTTTATACAAGACAATATCTTGCTAGCTCTAGCTGTTGCTACCTGGCATTGTTTGCTACAGCTAAGTCTGTTATCTACCAGAACCCCCAAATCTTTTTCCATTTCAGATGCACTTAACACAGAGTTATGTATGGTGTAGGTGGCACAGGGATTATTAAATCCCAAATGCATCACCTTACATTTATCAACATTGAATCTCATCTGCCATTCTGCTGCCCATTTTGATAATCTATCTAGGTCTGCTTGCAGCACTTGCACATCATTGGAAGTTTCCAAAGCTCTGCATAATTTAGTGTCATCAGCAAACACAGAGACCTTGCTCTCAATGCCCCCTTCTAAGTCATTTATAAACAGATTAAACAGAAGCGGCCCCAGTACAGAACCCTGAGGAACTCCGCTTAGAACTTTAGCCCACATAGATGTAGCTCCATTAACCACCACTCTCTGTTTGCGGTCCAATAACCAGTTCTCTATCCATGAACAAATGTTTTCTTCAAGGCCAACAGTCCTCAGTTTATACATTAGTCGCCTATGTGGCACAGTATCAAAGGCTTTTGCAAAATCCAAATATACCACATCCACAGCTGTGCCTGAATCTAACTTCTTACTCACTTCTTCATAAAAACCAATTAAATTTGTCTGGCATGATCTATTTCTCATAAATCCATGCTGACTACTACTAATAAGATGATCTCTGGAGACAAAGTCAAGGATATGATCCCTTAACAAAGTTTCCATCACCTTCCCTACCACTGATGTTAGGCTTACAGGTCTATAGTTACCAGGCTGTGAACGACTACCTTTTTTGAATATTGGTATTACATTGGCTCTTTTCCAATCCAGCGGCACATCCCCAGACAAAAGCGAATCTGAAAATATGAGACACAGTGGTCTTGCTAGAACTGAACTAAGCTCTTTTAAAATCCTAGGATGCAATCCATCTGGTCCTGGCGCTTTATTGATATTAACTTTGTCTAATTGATTCCGTACCATATCCTCTGTTATCCAATGTGAAAACTCTTCATTTCCTCCCTGCACATTGTTACAATCCCTACTGTAAGGATTCTCAACAGTAAAAACCGATGTAAAAAAACGGTTTAGCAGATTAGCCTTTTCGGCATCCTCTACAACCACCTCAGCTCCATTATTTAATGGTCCCACATTCTCAGTCCTCATTTTTTTACCATTTATATACTTAAAAAACATCTTGGGGTTGGACTTGCTTTGTTTGGCAATCCGTATTTCATTTTCTATTTTAGCTAGTTTAATTGCTTTCTTGCACTCTTTATTACAACTTTTGAAGTCCCTGTAAGCCTGTTCTGTGCCTTCTGTATCAGTCGCCATACAATCTTGATAAAAGCACTTCCTTTATTCAAACAAATTAAAAAAGTTAAGCACTCCAAGAGGAATAGTTGGAATGTCTGACTTGTTTCGGGTCAGGTGAAACTCATGTCTATTTCCAACTATTTCCTCTTGGAGTGCTTACCTTTTTAATATGTTTGAATAAAGGAAGTGTTTTTATCAAGATTGTGTCGCGACTGATACATTGAGGAGAATCTGAGGGATTGGTGCCAGGCCTTTTATTGAGTGCATTTACAGAATTTAGGAGCATGGACAGGCTTCTGGCTCTGGAGCACAGTCTGTGAGTGATTACGTCTCGACTGATCACGTGACCCGAGAGAGACACGGCCGAGTAGAACCTGTTGTGAGGTCCCCGCCCGGACTTCGGGCGAAATTAGGAACCGGGAGAGGTTTGGAGCTACCTTTGTTCTTTTTCATTTTATTTTAAGGGCACATCTACCCACCAAACTATGAGTCTGGCTAAGTATACTTTGGAGCCTAGTGCACACTTTTTAACCTAGCGAGGTCTAGATTTTGGGGGGAAATTAGGTTAGGTTTAAATTTTAGTTTGAGTGGATGAACATGCCCTTTAACTTATTGAGTGTGCTATTGGAAATTTATTTACTAATATTCAGTTGTCCTAATCAACACAGGGCCAGAGTGAGAACCTTTTAGTTTTAAAGGGAATGTAGTACAACTGGAAGTAAAAGGGCTTTTGTAATGAAATATTTAATTTTAAGGTCAGAAATGGTAAAATGGACACAATCATTGTTTAAGCATTCGTTCCAGTTTGATGGGCATTTCAAGACACCCTAAAGGAGATTTGTTCCTCTAGGTTTTAAGATTCCCCCTTCATTGAAGAAAATATGTTCTATTCCATTAATTAGTGGTCTCTATGTTTATAGCGTTTGAAGTATAATTTTATTAAACATTTAATAATTGAATAATCTATCACAAATAGAAAAGTATTTGTAGCGTTTATAGACATGGAGTGTCTGTGGTCTCTTCAACTTAAGTATAGTAAATTTCAAAAAGTATACTATGTGAAGCCAATCCAGTGCTACGTTGGGTTTCAGTCTATCCAAATAACACAGCACAGGGGAGCTACAATAGTAAGTCCAATCACAAGTCATGTGGGGAACCAAAAGAAACCAATTTTCATGCTTAATTCTTACCTGTTTCCCCTTTTTCATCTTTCTGCAGTTACTGTAGCTAATCTAGAGCATTCATTTTGCCAGGGTTAAAACATTGTGAAGTATTGGGTCTCGCAAAGAACCAAATCAGTAGCTCAGCAGACTCATTCCATGCTACACTCCCTTGGAACTATTTGGTTGCAGATAGTTATATGCATGTCAGTTAATGTAAAGCACAGGACAGCACTGTGGCTTAGTGATTAGCACTGATGCCTTGCAGTGCTGAAGTCCTGACTTCTATTCCACCCATGAGCACATTTGCAAGGAGTTTGTATATTCTCCCTGTACTTGTGAGGGTTTCCTCCAGGCACTCCAGATTCCCCTGCAATCATAAAGGCATACTGATAGGTTGTATGTGTCATATAAATGTGATTAGATTGTAAGGGCCTGATGTGAATATATATGTATAATTGTAAAGCGGTACGGAAGATGTTGGCGCTATATACTGTAAATCCACAATAATAATATCTTATAATAGGAATTATTTTAAATGTAGTATGTATAATAGCAAAGAAATAGTACCCTCCTGATGCTCTAAAACTCAAACACAATCTGTTAAGGCTTTAAATGAATTACTAAGGCTATTTATTGTACATGGATATATTTATGTATTACTGTACAGATGTCATATAATAATAACCTTATCTGTATAACGTCTTTTGCTTTAGAGAAAACTAAAGCTCTACCATGGGCATAAATACCTTAATATACATAACAACAGAAGCTTAACAACAATAAAAAGAATGTTGTTTTCCAACACATATTACTATAAAGCCTGAACTAAGTAATAAACCATCCTATCAAACTAAGCATGCCAGTGCAGATATGATTGTAATTAAGATACTGTGGCATTTCCTGGAGCATGTTAACATATACATAACAATGTAATGAAAAGGTAACATATGCAGAAAGCATAGCATAAGCTTATATTTCTCTTCAGATATAGCGCTGCTTTTAATATTCACAATAACGTGTGACATATTTCTAGTAGAAGTGATAAGCTGTATTTTCAAAAGCAGCTGCTATAAATGTGATTCAGTCATCCATTGTATTTACCAAGACTTCCACCCTACTGTGCTGGTATCTGCTTAACAACTTGACACGTTTCAGACTGATTCCAAATCTAATACTAATGAAAGCTTCATTATTCTTCTTTGTAGCAATGTAATGCCACCCCCCTTTTTAAACATGGGCATCAAGTGCTGTACAATGGGGAAGGTTTTTCCATTTTCATGAAGTATACATTGTATGCAATTAGATCACCATATTTTGTTGCCAATTTATTTTGGTCTTTAAGATATTCTCTTTGCTTGTTCTTTCACAAAAACATTATTGTCTTACAACAATATGAAATGTTGACAATCCATCTTAGTTATTTTTTATGTAACCTGCTGTGAACATGTTCATTCTCTTTTTTGTGCATCATAGGTTTTTTTGTTTTTTTTTGGCATAAACATGTATAGATAGACTGATTTGGGCAATAGTTGCTTAATCAAACTGCACCAGAGGCCTACATTGTACTGATGATGTGTGTCAACAAACATGTGGATTTATACTAACACCTTTTAGAAGGCATAGCATTTCCTTCTGGGCTACCATGGTAACATGGAAATGGTCTCTCCTCCCCTTATTTATTAAGAAATTTGCACATTTAAGTTCCCTGCATCACCAAAACTGAAAAGTTATTTGTAAAATATAGTAGACAGGCTAGCTATAGTTATAAAGCATCAGATTCTTAACAAAACAAAATAGAACATTCTTACAACAATATTAAATGCAACAACTTCTAGAACCTGATTATTATGAATAAACCAGTTATCACCTTTTGTCTCTTCACTGGCTATCCATGACACAAATTATCTAAACTGATTCTTTAAGGGACCTATACCGAGGTGGAAACTGTAATTCTTCCCAACCACCACTGTATCATTTTTCTGTTGATCTGCCCCCTATTTCTTTAGCTATCCAATCTGAAACTTCTTACATTTCAGCTGTCAATCAAGTTCCTTGCTCTCAAAAACTATCCTTCTGTGAGTAGTTTTACTGTAGCTGGAATGGTGACAGAGTTTTATTTTTGTATTCAATTATAGATTAAGATGAGACAAAGTCATTTTTAGCATAGTGTCCCTTTAAGGTACTCTTAAATGCAGACCCTCCATTCAATATATCTCAGAGCTAATTCATGTGCCACCTCAAAATTCACCTCTTCAGGCAAGAATTTTATTTAATGTATGTATGTATGTATGTATGTATAATTTTATTTATAAAGGACCACTTGGGTATGCATCTCTGTACATTATAAAATACAGAAGCCATTATACAGATAGATAAAAATAAAATACAATTTCATGTACAACTATTGCTCTAGCAAGGACAACCAGCTATTCTGTTGTAAATCCATTGTCCACCTATACAAAGCCTACACCTATACACAGCCTACTAATTCACTTCATCTTAATGTTTATCCCTTTTTCCTGTAAACTGTAAGCTCACTAGAGATGTCCGAAACTTTGAAGTTTTGGAAATTGTGTAAAAACCCAAAGATCCAATAAAGGAACATACTTTCGAGGGTTTGGTATTTACTTTGGAGGGTTACTGAATGTAAAGGTTACTCTGTAACCCTTGAAAATAACCTCGTACATTCGGTAACCTTTGAAAATAAGTCCCAAAATCGGATTGTTTGGATTTCGGAACTGAGGGGTCCAATCTCTAAAGCTCACTTGGGCAGGGTCCTCTTTCCTAGTGCATCATATTATTGCTTTATTTCGACTTGCCACACTATCATTCTCTGAGACTACTGTATGATTTTATTTTATGTACTACCCTTGTTTATATAATGTAATAATAGTAATGACATTACTATAGTTTTGACCAACCTAGAGACATTACTGGACCAGTAGATTTTAACTAAATGTTTTATATTTGTTGTTGACTAAATCAATATGCAAATTGGTTTGCAAATATTTAACCCATGATCAGGTGCTTTAACCTGTAAATCTTTTTCTGGCATCAAACTGTCTGTTTCTATACTTTCCTAAAGTGCCCTTGCTTTAACCAGGTTGAAGTTGAATAAGCTAAACTGCATTCTGAGAGCCTAGCAATTTGTTGGCTTGTAACTCAATTTTATTGATTTTTCACAAAGTTCAGTAAAAATCTAAATCTGACTGCATTACATGGGCCCAGTGAAACAGGAGTTATATGTACCTTTTCAGTTGTCTAGAAATAATCAGTCTCACTAACAGGGAGGGGCTGGCTTTTTTAACGGAGTTAATATCTGAGTTTAATATCTGTTAGTGTGACTTTAACTCCATCTTCGCACTTGTTATTTATCTTTTGCTAAAGACGTCCACGCCTGGAGCGATAGCGGCTCTGGGTAAATTTCCCCACAAGCTGTGTGATTGGGTAAATAGTTGGGCTAATTAGATCAGCATGTTTCAATAATCGACTTTCTGTGGATTATATGTGGAAGGGGAAGTACAGTAGAAAATACATTATAGTTTAAATAATCTATCTATATAATACATACTGTACATTGGTGTTCTACCTATGTTTTCTTTGTTTTTATTTTTGAAAAATCAATTAATTTCATAGTCTTTTCTGTGATTTGCTTTGGTCAGTAGTGAGCTGACACTTGTTCCTCCTTCTTCCCAGGATGCACTCTTCCTTGGAATGTTCATAACAGTAATTCCTACTGATTGGCGGCTGGATGGGTCAAACATGCTCAGAGTTCATAACACTGTTGGGAGTCCTGCAAACAGGTACTTTGTGTATCAATGCATAGAAAATTGGTAGATAAGCAAATTATGGACATTGAAATTAGAACATATTCCCTTTTTGTTGAAAGCATGTGTTTGTAAGTTGTACCTCCCATTAAGAGTTATCTTGTGACCTTCCTTATCAGCATGATAAAACATTTTCAATAATGGGAATCTCACAGTCATTATGCTTGTACCTAGAGATTGGCCAGACAAAGTCCAGAGTACATTTTTCACATCTTCAATAAAAGTGTTGGTTTTTTTTTATATTTTTTTCCACTGTGCAAAATGTTTAGTAAGTCAGTGGTCTTTAGGTGAAATCTGACCGTTGGAAGGTTTTGTTCGTTAAAAATATGATATCTAGCCAGACATATGTGGATGACAGGATGTCAAGTGAACTCCATATATCATCAGGTCAATCATTGCAAGGCCATAATGATGCAACCATCATACAGGGCATATTTTGATTGCTGAATAAATGACAGTTTGTATGAAATCAAGAACAATCATAATATGGAGTATATCAACTAATTCATTAAAGGGAGTGTCCACCCCTTGTAAAAAAAAATAAACAACAACAATATATTAGGCAGAATCCCTGATAATCCAGTTTCCATTTTGTTAAAATGTAATCATTTGGCTCCCAGTAAGAGAAATCATACTTACAAGCTTCTCGATCCACCACCGTGGCTCTCTGTCACTTCTGGTTAAGGCAGTCAGTCTCGGCCGTGACAGTGACTCTCAAGACCAATCACTGACTGCCATTCCCGGATGAGCTTCCACTGCGGCTGCTTAGGAACACAAAAAGAACAGAGCAGCTGCAGTGGAGAGGAAGCGGAGAGACAGAAGGCGGCGGTGGAACGCGATCTTGTAAGTTTGATTTCTCAGGCTGGCAGCAGAATTATTACATTTTAACAAAATGGAAACTAGGTTTTGGGGGGTCCTGCCTAACATATTACATTTTTTTTTGAGTGGTGGATATTCCCTTTAAAGTCTACCAGTTTGTGCTATCTGGAGTACTCTAGTATAGCATGGTAATAAATAATGGTAATAAATAAGTGTCCTTAAGCAAATATAAATAGATTTGTCACTCACATTTTTGAAAGGGAATTTTGTATCAACAGATAAGGCTCTTACATGCACAATAGGTTAATTACTAATTTTAGGCCTCTTTGTTATAAAGAAATTGAAGATAATTTAATATCCTTTAAAAAAATTTCAATTCATAAATGTGTCCATGGAAGAAAACTCTTTTTATTTTTATGAATACAAATAATTGTGGTGTATTGATGTGCAAACACTAGTGGAGGTTCAGATAAATTTCAGAATGTGATACTACTACAAATAACATCTTGCTGTTTTAGTCAAACCTGAAAAAAAACCCTCAGTTAAAAAATAACAATAATTGTAAAGTAGCTCAACATCTCACTGATTAGTTCACAGGTTGCAGTCTACAGGTTTTCAAAATGAGCCTCCCCTTTGCCTCCCCTTTGTTTACATGATAAATTGGAATGGCACAGTTTCTTGGGGGGGAGGTAGTAACACAACAAATATTATGCTGTTTTTCACCTTTTATACAATGACATGTTTACACAAAGTGATTTGTTATCATCAAAACATGTCTTATATTAAGTTTTATGGAATTAGACATATTTTATCAAGGCAGGATGCAATCAACAGAAAAAAATCTCATTAGTGTGATTTCATTTTTAGACCTGTCTGATTTGTCCTGCTTGTTAGCTTTTAAAACTTTACATCCTTTCTTAGTGTTAACAAAGATTTTTGCAATGTTTTGCAAACCTGGTTAATTTGCCAATCACCCATTCTCATCAAAGTTCTCATGATCGTCCATCTAGATAGGCTTGTGGAATAAGCAAAACAGGGTTTAAAAAGAGATATTTTCTCTTGATGTATCTAGCATACAGTCTTTTGTATAGTAAATGTACCTATTACCAGTCTCTAAAATACTTAAAGGACATACTTTAAGATTGGAAGAAAAGAGGTTTCATCTTCAGGTTAGGAAAAGGTTTCTTTACAGTGGTGTGAGGACTAAAGGTGACCATATATTATGGCGATTTTATGTACAATCCAACATACAATCTGAAATTTCCATTGATTGGCTGAAAAGTTGTACATTTTCCCAATCTTATTATGCAACATTAGATCTTAATATCGATTGCAATTACGATCTGGGGGTATGTTTTTTTAAGTCCATTTCTAAAATGATTGCAGTGTTTTCTTAAGTTCCAATTCAATATAAATGTAATGTACCCTCACAATAGATGAGACGACATTAATCACCAAACAAATTGAATGTCGAACTATATTTATGGTACACCCCCAAAACTATAATCCCCCCACTACTGGCCCCTCATGTAGTGTAATAAAATCCTTACCTCACCTCCAGCTCCATATGGTTCTCCTGTAGTCCCCCCCAGAAAGTCCCAAAAACTTCCCACCAGGAGGATAGCAGAGTCCATATAGGACTCTGCCTCCTACCTGGCCTCCGGGAGAAGTTTGGCATGCGTACTGCAGCCCTTCTTCCCCTCCCTCCCCCTCCCTCTCCCTCCCGTTTTGCTATCCCTCCCCCTACCATAAAACCCCTTGGCCACCTAATAAAATATGTTCTCCCAGCCCCAACCGCATAAAAATTATTTTTAGAAAGTCCCCAGAACTGTACTTACCTTCCCTCGCTCCCCCGGCATTCTGAGAAGCCGACAGCCGCGTCCGTGATTGGCTGCCTCTCAGCCAATCACGGACGCGGCTGCCGGTCCCGCCCCCTGCTTGCAGTGTCTCACAAGCAGAAGGCCGGGCCGGGTGCCGGAGGAGAGAGAGAAGGTAAGTAAAGAACTGGGGACTTTCTTAAATTAATTTTATAGCGGTTGGGGCTGGGGGAGGGTATTCTATTACCTGGCAAAAGTTTTAATTTAGGGTGGACATGCCCTTTAACATTATAAATCTGTCTATCAAAGAATCAGTCGGTTTAATATCGTAATTACCTTTTGTAATGTTTGGCCACCTTTAGCATGGTCCTCATCCTGGGTACTCGTAAAAGGGAAGATGGTGATTTTCACAGTAAAATTGTGCTATTTTAATTAATGGTTGGAGTCTTCATAATGTTCATTGTAAGAATGTCAACAACCTCTCAGATTTCTGCCCAGTTCTCATCAATGAAATGCTAAAATTATCTGTAGAGAAGAGTATCCACCTCATTGCAAAAGGGAATGAGCAAAAAACTTAAAATATTTCATCATTCAAGGACACAACTACCAGGGGAACAGGGGGTGAAACTGCAGGGTGGCTCAGGAGCCAAGGGGGCCCCATCTTCCTATTTTTCTTATGACAGATATTGCCTCCTCCCTGAAAACCACTGTGGATGAAGCACAGATAGAGGCTGCATCAAAGTTTTGCTGGGGGGCCCATTGATTCCTAGTTATGCTACTGACATCACCAGTGCCCTGCAACAATGTTGGTAAGTAAGATTTTAATATATTTTTATCTGAGGTTTTATCTGTTTTATCACACTGCAATAATCAACCATAGATCTGCTTTTCCCCTTTTCTCTGATTATCCTTTCCATTCTCTTCAGTTCTTAAAGTTTCACTTGTGCAAGGGGACAGGGAACAGCCATGAAGAAAAGAACTGTCAATCACCCACTTACTTTACATATCACAGCCCCTCCCACTATTTGCAGTATCTGTTGCATTGTGCTCTCAAACTCTGTCTGCAGCTGACACTCTATGCTTCAGTTAGCTGTTATCTGTGTTGTCTGTGTTCTGGAGCATAGTCCCAATCTAGCACTGCACCCCCAAACTACTACAGCTGAAAGAAAACCTTATCTTTTAATTCAAGCAATACTTACAGCTAATTGAGCTGCTTACCCTTCAAGGCATTGTCCTGAAAATCACAGGCTGAACTCTATTAGTGCATCTATATCTCATTTCTCACTGTTTTGAGACACTGCTCATCTCTGCCGCACATGCTTACAGTGTCTCAGATTCTAGAGGGCCTGAGCACAGAGAGAGTGGGAATGCATCAACTAGGAGTGGGCTTAACACGACATGGGAAAGGGGAGTGCAGCACTGGGAGCAGAAAGGGATCAAATTCCTGGCAGCTCTAAAAAAAATATAAAAGGATAAAGGCAAGCAATCTTTCCACTTTATTGTTCCTTTAGCTTGTGATTTCTCCTGAATGGGAGTCAAAATTAAAGTATAATTAATGCATTAACAACTTCCGCTATAACTATATTTAATTTCTTGCTACGGTTGCTTTTTTGTATAATTGTCCTTTAAGTTTAGTTATTGATATTAAATAGTGTGTCAAAATACATCAGAAATTAGAATTAACCATTAAAAAGCATCAGAAAGAAAATCATCAATGCAATTGTAGATATATGGCTGACTATGATTTAACTCATTCATCTATAATCGTCCCATTTACAAAATCAAACTAAAACAAGCTCAGACACGCTATGAATGGGACAGGATAAGGTTTCATGAGCATTCAAATAACCTTTCATCAGCAGCTATATGTTCTATAATACTGTAGGAAAAAACAAAACAGCCTTGTAAAAGGTTTATATCTTTATAACTCCCTATAGGACTTAGGCTCTAATAACAAAACTAGCCTTGCCTTCATGGTTAGTCCCCAGGCAGTAGTTGACCTTGACTTGGATAACTGTTATGTTCTAAGTTTGCTTGCTATATTATAAAATGGAACATAAACAGTTTTTATTAAAAAATGTAAAGTATCCTGCATAATGACCGAGCTTGTTGCTACATTGCTATAGCTTTTACCTTTCTTTGGTCTTGTAAAATTTTCATTTTCAAAGTTCTCTTCACATACGAATGGAATAAAACGCCCATAAAATGCATATGTTCCATAGTTCAAGGTCACGCTCTTGATAGTTTAGCATTTAGAATCGTGTCTTTGATCTCATCATTACAGAGTTCAAGATTGATCTCATATATTTCTTGCTGATATTGCTATATTTAACAGCATAGCTATATAAGAAATTAACTCTGCTTTATTCGCATATACTGTCTGCTTAACCTCAATGTAATTAATTATAGAGGTAATGGCATCGCCATTCTCATGAGATTTTTATGCTTTGGTATAAGGCTGGAATTGTAATGAAGGCAGAAATGTGTCTTCCTGCCAACATAAGAAAGATGTAGTAAATGGTAAATGGCTTCTGTTATTGAATGTAAAGTTAAAGAAAGAGCAAATGTGAGTGACAATCTGTGTGCTCTCCAGGGGAATTCAAATCTAAAATGATTTCTTCATAAAACCCACATAAGAAATGTTTTTCTTAATATCTTAAAATTATTCCAAGAACGGAATAAGGTTTCACATTTCAATATATAAGCTCCTTTCCCTATATATAGGATCTATATAATTACTTCTCTATAAATAGGATTGCACAGCTGCCCAAGCAAACATTAAAAAAAATCATTTGTTTTTGATTCTCTGTGCTATTTTATAGTTTAAGACACTTGTAACTTTGTAATATTGACTAAACTGCATTTCAATCCCCTTGCTACACGTACTTGGTTATTAATAAGGCACTATCAGGTCATACAGTACATCATATAAAGAAAGAGTTAAGGGTTCTCTTTTTAAAGATATATGCAGTCATCATAGAGTACATAGACTGAGAGGCAGTGCACATGACGTCTTAAATTAGATTACAGATTACAACATAAATTCATTATTTAAACTCTGTTGGCAAGTTACAGTATTTCTTGCTTTACTGTACCTTTGGATGTAGTTTAATAAGATGAATATTTGTACAGAGATCCATGTGGCTCTCAAGAGGTTGGTGAACTATAACTTCATTCATTCTAAACCAGTATAATTACACTCTTAGAGAATAGAGACAGACAAGATGGTTATGGCTTGTTTTCTCTAATATATGAGCTCTCTGAATAATTCTTAGTCTCCTTTGAAACCTGATGTAGGGTCTTTTTAGACCAGAAATGTTGTGTGAGACTTTGTCAGGCTAAAGCTTCTAGAAGTCTGTAAAGTGTGAGCAGTGCACCTCATTCATTTTAGTTTCTCCCCAGACACGTACTCTATTTCTTTTAACTAACATATGTAAAATTTACATTAACTGAATAAATGTCTATTTTTCAATATTCTAATTGGAATTATCCAAATTATAACATTTGACAACTGATCCCCAAATAATAGACATGTCCGGTATCAATCCAGCACATGGGTGGCATGTGAGAAATTAATTTAGAATTCATGGGGTATGACTGAAAGTAGAGAAACATGTGGTCCTGTGATAATGTTGTCACAAGCAAGACAACAGGACATAGGCATTAAATACTGTGTAGCACCTTGGAAATGTGAGGAATTACTGCTGCCTTTTAAAGGGATTTACAGATATGTAACACAATTTCTAATATTTATCTGTTTATAACAGTTCTGATCAATCTGTACACACAATTATTTCTATATTAAAGGGCATGCCCACCCCCAAAACTATAACTTAACGCACTACTGGCCTCACTCTGTAGTGTATAAAAATCCTTACCTTACATCCCAGCTCCAAATGGTTCTCCTGTAGTGTCCCCACAAAGTCCCAAAAACTGGCCACCAAGAGTCTGGCAGAGTCCAAATAGGGCTCTGCCTCCTGTCTCCCCTCCGGGAGAATTTTACTTTGCGCACTGCAGCCCTCCCCCCTACCGTTTTGCTCTCACTCCCCCTAGTATAAAAACCCTTTGGCACATTAAGTCTCCTTCCCCAAGCCCCAACCGCTATAATAAATTTTTCAGAAAATCTCCCGAACTCTACTTACCTTACCTCTCTCCCCCCGGCGTTCTGTGCAGCTGGCAGCCGTGTTCATGATTGGCTGCCTCTCAGCCAATCAGGGGTGTGGCTGATGGTCCGGCCCTCTGCTTGCAGTTTCATGCAAGCAAAGGGCCGGGTAGTACAGTGGAGGAAAGAGGGAAGGTAAGTAGAGTTTGAGGGACTTTCTGAAAAATTTATTATAGTGCTTGGGCCTGGGGGAAGGAACCCTACTATATGCCAAAAATTTTTACATGGGGTGGACATGCCCTTTAACGTTACCTATTACAGGGAACACTATGGCCTGTCAACATTTTAGCGTTTTCCTCACATTTTGTGGGAAAACACATGTATGGATAATATTCAACACACATAGATGCCTGGATGAGTATTTAAAATTGTCCTAATTCTGCCTTTGTTTAAAATGAATAAATATTTTCTAATACTTACAAAAGCTTCTTAGACAGGATTGAGGAATGTGGCTTCCCTTAGATTGGGGATAATTATAATCACTAATAAAATAAAAACCCAATAAAAATATTTATTATTTAATAAAGTACATGTCCACCCCTTTTAAACTTTTTTTGATATGTAATAGGTCTCCCTCCCCCAGCCCCAACTAGAATAGATTTTCCAGAAACTCCCCCGATCTTTACTTACCTTCCCTCTTTCCTTCGCCATACTGCCCGGGCCTCTGCATGAAACTGCAAGCAGGGGGCCGGACTGGCAGCCACATCCGTGATTGGCTGAGAGGCAGCCAATCACGGACGCGGCTGCCGGCTGCGCAGAACCCTGGGGGAGAGAGGTAAGATAAGTAGAGTTCGGGGGAGTCTTTGAAAAATCTATTATAGCGGTTGGGGCTGGGGGAGGGAGACCTATTACATATCAAAGGGTTTGTACACTAGGGGGAGGGAGAGCAAAATGGGAGGGAGAGGGGGAGGGGGAGGAGGGATGCTCTGAGCAAGCCACAAACCTCTGAGAGGAAGCCTCAGAGGTGGAAACAATTTCATTCCCTGCAGTGCTCCTGATGGCAAGTTTTTTTGACTTTGGAGGGACATTACAGGAGAACCATTTGGAGCTGGGATGTAAGGTAAGGATTTTATTACACTACACAGTGGCGCCAAATTATAATTTTGGGGGTGGACATGCCCTTTAATGTAAATGTAGAGGCTAAATATAATTTGTTTTATTAAATTGCCCATTACTGGAAACTACAATTCTTCCAAACTATCACTGTGCCATTTATTTGTTGATCTGTTCCCTATTTCTTTAGCTATCGATATATCCATATATTACAGTACATTTCAGCTGTCAATCAAGTGCCTTAATATCATAAACTGTATTGTTATGTAAATTTTTACTGTAGTTGAAATGGTGACAGTTGGTATTGCAACTCCATGGTGGGAAATTCCCTCTCCTAATGCTGCCTCACAGGGATAACTGGGCATGCTTGCCCTCACAGATATAGCTTGAGCAAAACAAGATTGAAGTAATGCAACAACACAATGCAACAACACAAACACATCAGAGTAAGTGCTGATAACATGTATTCATTTATACATTGAAATGAGGCTAAGTGTTTTTTTCACCCAAAAAATGTATTTAGTATAAATCTACATGCTGCCAATAAGCTAATTATTAGTTTACATTACAAACAATTGCCACTAAATAAAAAAAAAGGTATTTGGATGAAGTTTTAAAGGTTCATTTGGAAAGGACTTTCTATCTTCTTGGCTATTCGTTTCTCTGACATTAACTAAGTATTATAGGGAATAACACCGTTTGACCTCAGGCTAGCTAGTGTGAGATGTGAGAATTTTCTTGGTTGAATTTCCTCTTTTAAATTCTTAATAAAATTCTCTCAGCAGGATCACCTTACAGCTCTAAAGAGATTTTAAAATGTAATAACTGCAACTACTTCCATGCAGCCATTGAAAAACATTTAGTTCACTATTGCACTCCTAGCCCTTCTAGTAATGCCGCATGGTAATACCAAGTCAGTTTAAAGATCATCAGTTGTAAAGTGATCATTTTTCACCAACGCAACATAATATTAAATGTTTAATTATTCATTACTAATGCTTGTCACAGTGAAATATAGGTCCAAGTAATGCTGGAAGCTCGAGGCCTAGCTTCTCTTCCTTGAAGGTTAATGGCTGTGCCTTGGGTGTCATTAGCTTTCCTAGACATAACACACCTCACGTGCCACTCTATTTTTCTTTGTAAAGAAAAGGCATCTTAGGAAAACAAGATTCTTATGTGGTAAAAAGGAAAAGTTGTGTTTGAACTACATAGAATATGTGGAATATACAGTAATAATATGCCATTTAAAAAATAGTCAATTTAGCGAATGATGTACTGAAATTAATATATATGAAACATACTTCCCAACATGCTTACTTGTTTGCTTTTTTTGCGTGGAGAGGGTAAATATAAGCACAATAGGGTTGTAGGAATGTATCAACATTACATCCCGATACCTGATGTATTAACAGGCTAGTGTGGGTTTAAAGGGTGACCGTGGTCTCCAAATCTTCCAAACTAGTGAGGATTATATAAAAAGCCTTCCATCATACCTTCAAAATAAAATCTAAATCACATCTCTAGATAAAATGTATAAGAAGTTATTGCTGGAATTTTAAGCAATATTACTTCCTGCTTGAACACTTCCTGTTTTCAGCCATGTGACCAGCTTGTAGTCATGTGACCAGCCTCTGCATTCATTAATAGGCTCACCTTGTCAACTGTTATTTCCCCCCCTGGGTACTTTCTGTTTTTTCCAGCATTAAGTCTCAACTGAGCATGTGTCTCCTCCTGGGTGGAGGGGAGGGGCAGAGGTCAGGTGATGTCACTCAACCACAATATAATTCTCACAGGCTAAAACCAGAGATGTGATTGTCAACTTATTTTGAAGGAAATACTGCATTAGGCATTCATTTAACCCTAACCCGGACTAAGATTTAGTGCTGCCTGCACTGTTTCCAAACATTTTTGGACATGGCGTGGCTTAGCCTATGCCAAATAGGATTACATTTTGCACTATTGAATGGAGGGGCAAAACTTAACCCCTATTGAATGGAGATACAAACCCTGCGCATCTTAACTGACCGCTATCCCATAGTGCAGTTAATCTTGCAAATGGAATTCTTAGGCAGGTAAGTTACGCTGATTTAAATATAACAAATCCATCCAGCTGGGGAATTTCCACATACTCACTGGCAGATTTCTTTATTCTTAAAACCCAAATGCTTTTACCTTTTTTTTACTGAAATGTATTCAATAGACCCTATAGGACTTGGCATAAAAATCATCCTTCAGAGTCCCTCAGTTTATAACAAGCCTTTTCTAAATCATGTCCAAAGTGGCAAAAGGTTCTTAATAAATGGTTCATATTCTGGAAAAATATTGTCCAAAAGCCATTTAGGTGCATGTCTGTCCTTTACAAATTGCAGCATGTATTCCCTATAGATTAATTTCATCTGTAACCTCTATTGCTAGAAAAATGATTCAGTACAATCAGATTAAATGTGGATGACATTTTTAGGACAAAAAAAAAAAAACAATTAAAGGAAAGTAAACATATTGGACTTTTCTCTGCCTTAGATGACAGCAATTTCACTGAAAGACATGGTAGTTGATGGAAACGAAAGAAATAAAAGAACAGTGTATTTTTAATGAATACCAAAGGTATGTATTTATACCACGTAGATTCATTCTGGTGACAGAAAACTCAATGGTGCTGAAGGTATAAAAACAGTCTGAAGATCACAACTGTACAAAAAACATTAAAAAAATATAAAAAGTGTAATAAAGGAAATCGGGACAGAAATAAGGTTTTAATGCATCTTTAGTTGCCTTCAGTCATATAGCAGGAAAGGTCACAGGAAAAAAAGAAGAAAGTGTGTATGTAAGAGCAGCTTCTTACAAAGGTCATTTCAAAGTCACTAGCAAAAAAAATAGAAAAGGAAATTGCAGAGACAACTTCTTAACTGCCTATGTCTGAGTTTAGGTATTTTTAATGTTACTATTTCAATACAACATGAAACTTATTCATTGAAAAGATTCTATGGAGGCTGCACACGATCAGACAATTTAATTGTTTTGGGAGACCTTGACCAATCATTTGTAGCAAATTTCAGGCAATCCAATCAGATCACAGGAAATATCATACAAAATAAATATCCCCTCATTTTCATGTTTTCAGATGATTTGGTTCAAAGGAGCAGATTAGTGAAGTCTAAATGTGGGTCAAAATCATAGGTAAAGATTCCCTGTTAATGGAAATATGAAGTACTTATAGTTATAGACACTTTTATTGGGGTGCATCAACTAATTTTATATGCCTTCATACTGAAAATTCAGTAATCGGGTTCAGTTTGTTCCATGATTTACATTGTTAATAATGTGAATATGCAACAAAAACACACATTTGCTATACTCTTCATTATCATTAAAGCATTAATGAGTGGAATTCTGTTAATTGTAGTTTACAAGTATTTATTTTTTAATCTGCCTGGTATTAATGCTATACCCTGTCCCAAAATCATTAATCATTTAGTAATAAATCTTTTTCCTTATCCTTTTTTTTTTTTTGATGAAATTGTTTTGGTTATGACCATATGTCACATGGGAATGAGTCGTTTGGTCTATCAGGCAGGTGTGAAAATTCTCATGGGACACAGAATACTAATGAGATGCAGAAGAAATATTCAAATCTTAGTTAACTGCAGGCAGTATGAAAGACCTGTGCCCTGACTATGTTGCTGAATTAATGAGCTGTCGGCTGTTTAAGGGGCAATTGTGGTAAAATATGTCAATATACAATTTATTGTGACTGTTTAACACTAGCTCATTTCAGAGATTTTAAAAGATTTTATCTACAAAACCTTAGCATTTTTATTTACATATTCACACTAATGCTGTATATTAAAGTGCAATATCTATTGCTGAACAATTGACTTTTAAGACTCTGAATGTATATATTGTTGATATATTGTTGAATATGCAGAGCAAATATGGAATTAATTATGAAAAGGGCAACTAAATTAAAGTAAAATGAAATAGAGGAGCATGACATGTGGACATCCCCTTATGCTTAGAAGAAATAAAGTTTTGTATTTAGTTTTGAAAGGGTAGTATATTTTAGAATGGGTATACCCCCAATCGCCTGGAGACTGAAAACACCTCACAGGACACGGTTACCCCCAGGTCTTCAGGGTGCAGGGCATGGGCGTACCCAAGAAAACCAGACTATAGAAAACTGAAAGAGGTGGGAACTGGAGACCCAGTAACTAGAGAGAAAGGACAAGGAAGGAGACCAGAAGCAGAAATAGGGAGAAAAATAATAGAAACAATGAGCAAATAGGGACAGAAACTAAACTATAAAGGGCAGCGAATATAAAGTGACAGGGAACCAATAGAAAGTGGGGTAGAACAGAAGAGAAAGACTGATAGGGTAATTTGAATGTAGGGGGAGGGGTAACTGTGGCAGTTGAACTCGTTTACAAAGACTATAAGATTCGTCTAGATGAGGCACGCATGGGCTGAACTGAAGGACCTGAACAAACAGAGGAGCAGGAGAGTCACAGCGAATCCTGACAGGTAAAAGGGTCTTCCACTAGACAAGATAATGGCAGGTTCATTGGATATCTTCAAGCGAGGGCTGGATACATTTCTAAAATGAAAGAATACTGTTGTATAAATACAATAAGTTCTTTTTGATCCGGTGTTATCCTGACTTCCATTTCCATAAGAAAGTATTCCCCTGTGACAGGGTTTTTGGCCTTGCTCTTGGTCAACTATTAGGCAGACATCATGGGGCTTGCTTACAAATAATCCTTTTTAATTCATAATTTATAATCTGATGACCAGATTCAAGGGAAGTCCACCTCTAGCAGTAAAATGTATTCTTACCATACCTTATACCTATACCACCCATATATTAGTATATTTACTTACCATGCTGTCCTACTATGCTTTCTTCTGGATTGCAAAATTAGGGCATTAATGGCACTGAAAATAGTCTTTGAAACTGTGCAAGCTTTCCAAGAGCTCATTGAGCTTACAGAGGAGGTGAAGATTGGAAGGATCAGTGCCAGAGGAAACAAATAAAGTAAATTCAGCTTTAGAGATAGCTGGCTGTTAAGTAAATACAATGATTTCTGTGTTTGGGGTGGGGACAGGGTGGGGAAGGTTAGGCTAGTTTTTACTGCTGGGGACATGCCCTTTAATGTAAGTGTCCTTTGACTGTGGCAGATTTATATACTATCCATCTGCAGTAGTCTTGTAAGATCCATCCGGGTCTTGTAAGTATGTTCCTGAGCATCTTTGGGGAAGGGAAGTAAAATGGATCAGGGGTTTTGGGGTGTGTGTGAAATTTTGTTTTATACCCTTTAACCTCCATCTTCATATACTGAAGTCTCTATAATCATTGTGGTATCACATCCTGTTTTTTCCTGCATTAAAGATATTGTAATATATTGTATAGTAAATGACATTGCTCCAATAATAAGTTATTCCTCTAATAATATATATATTTATAGGAATAAAGGGAATGGTTCTATAGCAACTGTGTTGTACTATAAGAATACAAAGTAGAAGACAATAAATAGTTGTAAGCTACTGAAACTGGTCGATATGTGTTGTGTATAACTGATAAAACGTTATAAGCTCCATTCATTTATAAATTCCATTCTTTAGAAGTATTCAGATTGCGTTTTATAAAAACTATATTACCTTTCAACAGCAAAATACAATTATTCTAACCATGAAATACAAACATATTCTCAGGATCAATAGTGAACCAGCGCTCTATACAATTGCTTCTCTGCACTGTAATAAAATAAATGTTAGTTAAAACTGGATGATAGACCTTGAACAGTCTAATCGGCTGATGCAAATTGATAGCATGGGCAAACTTTTCCACCTATCAGATGATAACTGGGTTACTGCAGTTATGTAACATCTGATTGGTTGGTGCAGATTAATAGACACTGTTTTTCACCTCTTATTGCACCAGAATCTTAACTTGATTGTAAAAGGAGATCTAAGGTTTAAAACATATTTACATAAATTATAGCCCAGGAACTGCTGATTAATTTGGCTTGAATAGACAAATTATTGTTCTTTCTATTTCTTCTTCTTCCGCTTTTTTGTATCTCCTCCCATAGTTTTTGAGCTAGATACATGAAATTTTGAAAGATGTGTGGGGCATATAGGAGAAGTATGCTATTACCTAGGTAAGGAATCTGTGAAAGCGTTATGGCATTATCAGCGAATATTCAGGACATTTTTCCCCATAGACTATAATAGTAACAATCCTCTAATGTGGATATTTTAAAACAGTTTGTTTCATGGTCATAATCACAAATGCTGATACCCCCAACCCCCGACACAGACACAGGTGCACCCACCTACTGACCTACCTTTCCATTCCCATAGAAGCCATACTTAAAGGGTAACTATAGTCAAAAAATAATTTTGATATATCCTCAATGAAAGTTAGTTATATAGTCATAAATGCAAAATCACATATCCCCAATCTCACACGGGTACACTCACCTACTAACCTACCCATCTATTTCCATGGCAGACATACTTAAAGGGTAAATAAAATAAGAAAAAAATTGATATATCCTCAATAAAAGTTAGTTTTATGGTTGTAAACACAAAAAACACATACCCCCTCAACCGGACTCAGTTACACACACCTACTGACCTACCCTTCCATTTGCATGGCAGCCATACTTAAAGGATAACTATAGTAAAGAAAAAACAAAGTTTGATCAATAATCAAAGGGTTTTTTTTAACCCCCAAACTGACACAGGTACACACACCTACTGACTTACCCCTCCATTACTATTGCAGCCATACTTAAAGGGTAACTAAAGTAAAAGAAATAATTTTGACAAATCATTAAAAAAGTTTGTTTTTTTTAACCCTCAACCTGACACAGGTACACACACCTACTGACCTACCCCTCCATTACTATTGCAGCCATACTTAAAGGGTAACTAAAGTAAAAGAAATAATTTTGACCAATCATCAAAAAAGTTTGTTTTGTTAACTTCCAACCTGACACAAGTTCACACACCTACTGACCTACCCATTCATTGCCATTACACAGCACACATACACATTCCCTTCCAAAATGTGCCCTTAAAGCCAAATTCATTTTATCCTTAATCTCATTTATACTTAAACTTTACCTTTCTGGTTTAAACTTGAAATTAAGCACATTTTTATCCCACAATTCATTTTCTTCCAGGGCTAATGCAGTAAAAGGTGCAAAAGTTTGCTCATGCTATGAATTAAATATTATCTAACCCAGTACAAAGCTAAAATCTGATTGGTTGGTGCAAATGAATATCACTGGCATATGTTGTACCTCTTATTGCACCAGTCTTTTTTTTATCTTCTTGTGCTAAGTTCAGAGAGAGATTAAAAGGGGTTAAAAGTCAAGTGAAGGTAGCTGCCTCCTCTGAGCCTGTGTAAGCTTGTAAAAGAGCTTGAAGAGGAGGCAATAACCACTCAATATTTTAAAAACGGCAATAAGTATATTCTTGCTTTAAGTTTAGCCATGTAAAGGACATGTCCACCCCCAAAACTAAAATCTAACCCACTACTGCCCCCACTGTGTTACATCTCTGCTAATTATGGTTCTCTTGCAGTGCCTTTTCAAAGTCCAGGAAACTTAAAAGTAGCGTCTGTCTTTCTGTCCAAAGGTCTTTTCCACCTGTCTAGCATCTGGGAGGGATGGTGACATGCACAGGGGAGCCCTTCCCTCCCCTTCCTCCCACCATCTGGATCCATCTTCTGCAACTGTTGTACCTAGCGTTAAAAACCCTTTGGCCATATGATAGATCCCCCCATCCCATTCCTAACTGCTGAGTTATTTTCTTAAAAGAAAAACATCTGAATGCTTAGGATTACCGAAAACAAATGATACTTTCGAGGGTTAGCGAATAATACATTCTAGGGTTAGCGACAGTCCGTAATTTGATAATTATTGAATTTATGCTAATTATAGAAAATACAGCCGCAAATCCGGAAAAACAAACTATTTCGAACCCTAATAGTTCGAGTTCATACAAACTCATAAAGTTCAGCTCAAACTCGGGTTTGAGTTCGGTTTTGTGCCCATCTCTAGCAATTAGTACCAGTGGGGTATTAGACTATTTTTCAGAATTTACTCTAATATGATTGTCAATATCCAGTTTTACCAAGATCGCTTTTTACCTTCGGTTGCAGCCTTTTTCTCTTTTTAACGCAATACGGGACTTAACAGAATGAATACGGCTACACATAGTCAATATTTACCGTAGCAGATTGCCAAGGCAATACTTTTCAAGGCAAAAATGATCAGCTTTATAAACATGGCGAAAATGCCGATCTTTGCCATTGCGATAGCGAAATGGCAAAAATAGTGATTGTTTATATAAATGCCCCTATGGCTCTAGTGCTCCTTTAATGTCTCTGTACAGACGCATTGTCTCAATACACTTTTACATATGCTGTACTTATTTTGTTTAAGATCTGAGGCTATATGGAGCAGTAATTGCTGTTCTTTACAACCACGGCCATTAAAATGATGGTTTGCATACTTAACCTTTACCAGGACTCTGTTTGCTTTTGTGCAGCTTGTTCTTTTCTGTTTGATTAAGATTAATGGATGGCATGTAAAAATAATCTGTAAAGTGCAAAAACAAAGGCAATAATCTTACAGATGGATTCAGTGCTGAGTTTCTTTCTGTTGAGGACATTATCCAGTGTAGTAGGATAGATGGATTAGCAATTCAATAATAAATAGACACGTTGGAAGGTACATTATATTCTCTAGTCTATCACTGGGACTGAAAATAAAAAAAACAGTGAAACTTTTATACTTGGTACATTCATATGGCCTTGGTATTAAGGTCCTTTTAACATCCTACAAAGAATAGTATCAACCTAATTCATTATTATGCTTCTACTATATTTATATCACATTATCCTGATGAATTCCTCTTTCTTAAATATGTTTGCGACTATTCACTGTAAATGTTGTTGCCTTTGTTTGGCTACAACATGCTCATGGACATTTACCCAGAGACAGAAAAGTTAATTCCAGTGTCAAAGAAATGATAACCCTAAAAGGGTTAACGGATTTTTAAAGATGGAATAGCATCTGTAATAACGTCTGGCACAGGACTGACAGCCAGTGTTTCACAAAAGACCCATGACATATTTAAAGCCAGCTGTTAAGAAGATTTACTTTTGTGGCTCTGGGTAAATTTCCTGGACTAGCTACCTATACACTCATTTCTGCTGTACGTGTATGCCTCATGGATTCTCTATGACTTATCATGGACTATTTTAATCATAGTTGAAGATAATCACGTTAGCTGATCTATGGATAATATATACCAACTATATGTGAAAGGTATTAAAAGTTTTTGGTCTTAAAAGCTTTATATCAATACTAATTAATATTTGTTTTGTTACCACAGTATTTCATTTTGATTGAGTAAATATAGTTTTGTCACCAAAGTGTGTTCTTTGTTTACAAAACAATATAGGGACAAACATCACCCCATAGACGCACAGCATGTAACATTAAAACTTATTAATTAATTGAATTAATTATTAGAAATAAATTAATTTAAATTAATTAATAGAAATGCAGAAAGAATAGTTAAAATATAACCCAAGCCCCACATAACCTGTTTTAATATATATCTTAAATGATATACTGGTATATCTATCCATACACTGACATTCAGGCATAATAGATATATAATTACGGAAGCATGATTGACATTAAAGTACAAATAATATTAGTATATGGAGTGAAACATTGTAGAGAATAACCCTATTAGTCTACCAATTTACCACCCTTAAACAAAATGAGGCTTCATGGATCACTATCAAGTGTATAATGTACATATACTAAAATGGTATTACAGTGCTAAAAGGCCCTAGTGAACCATGCCCCCAATAAACCCAGCAGATATGTATTCAGATGTACCGAAAATAAGTGCATGCAACCACAACTAAATTACAGTTCTACTTGACTTCTACAATAGCTGACATTAAAGTCACACAGAGGTTATACATAACATTGCCCTATATGTATTCTGTACTTTGGTGTGTTGCCTTTTTAAAATATATTACCTTGCTTATGGCCCATTTTTAAGAAAAAGTCATGTACAAATGTTACACCCTGTTTTGGAGTTACCTTTTTTAGTTGTGTCTCATCACATCAACAGAATCACATGCAACATAACATAATGGTGTGTAGCCATTTCTATTATTTAAGAGAGGGAAACTTGGTATAATAATTAACTAACGATTGGAACTCTTACGCATAAGCAAGCTTTAAATCAATGACATGCTGTCAAATAGAGGGTTCTTGTTAAATAACCTTCTAGACTATGTTCATTTACATGTTAATCTCTTTTTCTGATAAAAGTGAAGTTGCATAGATTGGCCTGATTGATCTTCTTACAAATCTCTGTTAGAATTCATACCGGGGACCCAATTTCCTGGTTCAGCAGGAAGCGAATGTTCACAGTTTGTACCATACCACCTCTTGACAATGAATAGCAATAACTAAATCACAGGTGGTTTTAATCACTCTAATTAAAGGGTCATGCCACTCTAGTTGGCTAACTCCCAAGGACATCTTGTGGCTATATTCCTCACAGCTTGTTAAATTGACTTTTTTCTCAGCATCATGAACTAAAAAATGAGAAAGATATCTGTATTTCTGTATTCACTTTACAAAGACCCTACAGTTCAAAGCATATTGATATAAATAACTTCTCAAGAATTAATTCTTTTATCAGAGTGTGCTAGGTTTATAAATGAAAATAACAAAATTACATACGCAGGAAGAAAATGGTTGAACATAGTAACAGTCATATCATAGGATTAACATTAGGAAAGATTTGAACAGATTGCTAGCAAATCAGATAAAACGAGATAGAGAATCACTTTACAGAACTTCTTATTTTCCCACATTTTATACCAAAAGAAGAGGTTTTAAAGGGCATGTTCACCCCCAGATGGAAAACTTTACTTACCTTCCCCACACCCCAACTCTGAGACTGTTACCTCTCCTCATTCCCTGTAACCAATCATACATTGCTGTCCTGGTCCTTGTCTCCACTCAGAAATTTTTTTCAAAGGAGGTGCTCAGGACAGAAGAGGTGATTCCGAATGCAATGTAAGTATCATGGGCTTCAGGGCAGAGGAGAAGAAAGTAACTAAAAACATCTCTGGGTTTCAGTTTGTGGGGAAGTTAAGTATAGGTTTTCGATCAAGTGGTGAACCGGCCCTTTAAATAAAGATTTACAACCTTTTTTATTTTTCACTAGCGGGTTTGTAGACTAAAGCTAAGTTTTAACATGGAATTTTGATGTGCACTATGCTGCTGGCCCAAGCACAGCCAAGGAACACATTGCAAATTGGAATCCTACTGCCATTTTAAAAAATAAATATTCAGTAAATAAAAAACTTAGAAAACAAAGAACTACAAGACACAAATTCACAGTACAGTATTGCGATCACACTCTAAAATTGGTATTCTGGTTTTGAAAATGTTTGTACAATAACATTGTAAATCCCATGATCTACTGGTGCGCCTATACCAAGCAGGCTCTATATAGTAAACATGTTAATTTGCTTAAGGTATTCCTCAATGCTAAAAAAAAAATATTGTGAAATAGGGCTATATTTAGAAAGTTTGCAAATACCACGGGTTACCATAAAATTATACCCCCGGCCGTACATTTACAAAGTAGTAGATAGTAAATTACACAGATCTATGTCTGGGATCATAAATTTAAGACTGCAGTCGTAGATTTAAGGGTGTGATTGTAAATGTACGATCATTAACGATACTGTGCCTTTATAAATAAGGCCCATAGTTACTAAAAGACAAAAATCATAAGAAGAACATTGATTCTGTTGCCTTTTATTAGATCTACTAGGCATTCTTCCATTTAGAGATTGAAAGGAATTGGTGGGTTCTTTCACAATCAAACACTGTAAACTGCACTAAAAAAGAGCGAGAATAAAGAAGTCTTTCAAAATACAACCAAGCCAGGGCCATTTTCTTCAGAACCAACATATAAAGATAAAAATGCATTGTTTTTCAAATATTGTAAGAGAAAAACAGTTCAGCATATAAGAAAACTGTTTGTCAGTTTCTGACACCTGTGACATAATCCATTCAGCTTTCAAGGAAATGACAGCACAAAGCTACCAAAGGTTTGTATTTACTGTAATAGTGTGCTAGTAGGTGATTGTGCTTGACCCCTATCTTAACAAAGAGGTTAAAGAAATACTGCAACCTATAGGTCGATGGTTTCATCTGAATGTTCCCATTGGATAATCACAATCTAAAGCACGAGATACTCTCAAAATCTCATTTGTGTATGAACAATATCTAGCCCATTGTGCACACTCTATTTTCCATCTTGTTCACAGCAGTTTCCTTGAACCCAGGTATGAAAAGTAGGAAGGACATTTTGTGTTACCATTCTACTGACAGAAAATACAGAAAATTGTATAAATAATGTTTATTATTTATGTTCATTTGTAGAAATATTTACTTCAACTGAAATTTGCAAATACATTTTATTAATAAAACCATGTGAAGGTATAATATAGGAACCAATGAAATATATGGTATGGAAGCAATTAATAATGTTGGATGCTACCAGGCTTTACTCTTAATGGCCTAACACTTCTGAATTCTAATGTGCATAATTAAAATATGTCAACCATTTAATGAACAAAATATTTCATACTAACAGGAACTATATCATAAATAATACTTAAATCACTTTTCAACGTTAGATGCATGCTCTTCGTCACTTCATTTCCATCCATTAGTCCAGGAAGATTTCCAGGGTGTAGAAGTAGATTTTCAATACTAGGAATGTAGAAAAACAGATTTCCATCAATTTGTTCTGAGTAGATGTGCAAGTTTACATTTTTTCTTTGTCGTTAATTTGGTATATTAAAAGACAATTACACCTTTAAACTTAGACGTCACTGTGTCCACCCTTGATAATTACCTAGGGTGTGAACCTAAACTGCCAGGTCTTCACTAGCGATGGCCGAACTTCATAAACTTCGGTCCATTTTTGAACTTCAGTAAAAGTTTGAAAGTTCGAATTCGGACCCATTAAAGTGAATGCGAGAGTGATAGGTTGAAAAGTCCGGATGATTTACAGCTAAACTGACAATGGTAACTTACTGTAAATGGCTGTGGCACCTGGGAAATGGTCTGGGGAACATGTCACTATCACCAAAACTTGTTAAAACACTTTTTAAACACGAGCGGGCAATTGTCGGGTTTTTGCGTAAGCTACATTCGAGTGTTACAGCAAATTCAAGGGTTACCAAACGTTACTTTCAAGGGTTACCGAAAATAGAACAATAAATTTGAGGGTTACCAAAACCAACAGATACTTTCGAGGGTTACTGAAAACGAACAATACTTTCGAGGGTTAGCGAACGATACTTTCGAGGGTTAGATACTGCAGATGGAGGATTTATTTTTTACAGATATGTGCAATGTACAGATTTGAATAGGCCATGCAAGGCTGTTTTAAGTTTTTAACATTTTTGGTAATTTTCTAGGCTTTTTGAGACTATTATTAATTTCAACTAGCAGTAATTCCTACATGAATGTAATCTTACTGCAATGCCATTTTTGGACAATTTTCAATATAGTAATGTAGTCACTCTTTTGTTAATTTGTAAATTCTATTCAAATTTCTCATATCTCACATTGAACACACACTTAAGCTTGCATTGTCTGTCATTATATGTTCCCCAGAAAAGATTTCAATGCTTTTTACTTAAGGAAGGATTAATGACTGAAAACTATTTTTTCTCTGTGTATAGACTGTGTTTAGTTTAATCAAAAGTGTTTCACTTATCATATATCCCATATGGTTCCTGAGATACAGCCTGTCCAACTTAAAAAAAAAATGTTTCAGTAGTAGGAACACCTGACACCCCTTAGATTCCTTATAAAGCAATAACCCACAAGGTTATTTTATGTATTTGTCACACTTCTGTTATATTTTCTGCTTTTGGCCCTTCCCACAAAACTGTTAAAGAAAGAGACAAAGTACAGCCTCAAAGTAGAAAACAAGCCTTAGGTTTGATAGCAAAAACCAGGATGGTGTCCTAGGAAAACCGTACCGTAATAAAACTGTGTTGCACTTACCTGGGGGACTTGGCTTTAAATGCACCACAGATTTAGAATGCTAAAAGCTGGTATAAAACTCGCTCTGTGAGTGAACCCCTTTCAGGATTTACTCACGCATGCATGACCAATTTTAAATTCAGGTGGAGAGATTTAAAAGGAGCGATTGTGGTAGTATTACCCCTTGATCCAACTGTAATATATATATATATACTATGAGTTGAGCATTCTATAGTGGGTAATCTGGCTTTTACAATGAATTACATGTTACTGAGTGTAGATTTTCAAAAGAATTTGATGCTATGCATACAGTACATTGTATATTATATAAACTATGATAAACTATGCGGGTCTGGATTGATCATTTGTACATGGGTAGAACATTGGATTTATATGTAGTATGTAAAAAAATAATCGATAAAAATGCATTATCTAGTTGTAATCTACCAGCGTTTATTATGTCAGAGCCCAGGCAATGTTAGCGTACAAGAGAGATTTCTAGAGAACAGGACTGCAGTTTAAAGTAAATCCAAGGTGAACAACCTCAGCTAGCTGCTTTCTATTGTTATTTTACTTAATGCTTATAAATAAATAAAGTGGATATTGAAAACAATGTCTGTATATTTGCTGATGGCACAAAGCTTTTCAGGGAAATAGAACATATGTCACCTTTGCTCAAAGCCCAAGAAAAGAGTAAAAGGAGTTGTTTTGATGTCTCTGGACAATCAAATGTATGAAGCTAAAGTTAAAATGGGAAGGATCACCTAGTAGTATTTGGAGAAAGCAGTCTTAGTTGTAAGTGATGCAGTGATATCTTTTTTGTACATTTAAAAAGTTAATTAAGTGCTAGACCACACTAGTGTGTTTTGCGATCCGTTTGCGTGTGAGAAATGCAGAGCAGTGTATGTCAATGTGGGTGGCCACATTGCATGCGCTGGGATCTGTTTTGAGAGCACATGCGATCATGTGCAACATATCGCGGACCACATAGCAAACAGACAGCAACACAGGTAAAACGCGCGCTGATGCGTGTGCACTTTCCGCACTCACAGTGTGGCCTCAACCTCATTCAAGAAAAAAAACTGTAATTTTGACTGTTTAGAAACCACTGATGTGGCCCCATCTGGAATGAATTGTGCAGTGTTAGCCATCAGTATATATAAGAAAGACATTAATTGAAATGGAGAGGGCCAAAGGGCATCAAAAGTTGATAAGGGGACTGAAGAATCTCAGGTAAGGTAACATTTGGTTACATTAATTTACCTAGAGTGGAAAACTGGTGTCTATTCATATTAACTTCTCCCTAAACCTTGTAAACATAGTCTTAAAAGTGGCTGCCTGATCCGCTTTAGTTGCCCTACAATTCAACCCCAGTAGAAGTCTGGTATATGAAAGATCTAACATTTTTGGAAGGAATTTTCCTATTTTTTGGATGAAGCTACCTATATCTTGTGTATTCTGAAAGCATAAAAAGTGCAGCAGAAAATAACTCAACTTTCTCCCCAATAAACCAAAAAAGAGAAACATTAGAGGATAATTAACAAAACGTTATGTGTTAGCAATACAATAGAAAAAAAATTCCTAATAGATGATTTAATAAAGTTGTAATCCATAGCTCAAAGAAAGAACAATCTTTCCCATCACAGCTAAAGGGCCGTTATGACCACAAGATGACAGTATTTCTTAATGCATGCACACTATATAGGCTTTTCTTTTTCAAATCAAATACAAAATATCATCAGCTTCGATTGAAGGAAAGAGTAAAACGCACCTGGGGTTTTGGGGGGAGGTTACCTTTTGGAATATAGAAACAAGAACAGATAGTCTACTCACTGTAGGGGGGGCTGCACCGCAGATAGTCACTGTGTCATAGCGATCCCAAATGACTCCTAGGTCGGTCCGACCTCCTCTGTAATATATGTATCAAGTTAAAAGAGCATACTGATACATCCAAGACATGGACTTCTTCTGACCAGTTCGTATAATAAAACTTCACGTTTATTAATGCATGTTAAAACAGTGAACGATACAAACAGTATCACAGATGAGAGAGACGCCAAGGGAAGGGGGGTGCGTGGCCTGACACGTTTCGCGGTTACTTCCGCTTCCTCAGAAGTACTTGATACCTTTTGGAATATGCAAACTTTTTCTGAGGCTGGAGTTACCCTTTAATACAATATACTTTAGGTTTAACAGTTTTTGTAGGAGATCATTGTACGGTAGGGGAAACGTAATTAGGCTTTACTGGCCCTTTAACTCTAATAATTGTATTTCCTTATCCATATTCCTAAACATTTTATCTTAACATATTAAAGGCGAGGTCCCACTTAAGTGCACATTAAAACACTGTGCGTTTCTGTGCATTTGCAGGGGATCATGATTAAAATGACAGAAGCGGATGCTTTTCTATATCTTCCATAGACTTGTATTAAATCTTGCATGAAAAAAAACAGATCTTGATGTGTTATAAAACGGACCTCAGCGCGCACATTGGGGCCTAATTCCCACAATTTACATTATAAATGTAACGCGGATTGCAAAGTGAAAACGGATTGCAAAATGCGTAAAAAACTCACTGGTTGGGTCTAGCCCTTATATGGCAGGGTAGAGACACATACTACACAGATTAAGCAAAAAAGGCAAATTTCAAAAGCTTCAAAGACTTAACTAGCAGATCCTTTAGCAGATGCAGCCCTCTAGCCAAACAGTGTCAATGAAACAGGAGGTGAACGTTACACCACAAAAAGTTTAAAGGGTAACTCCAGCCCTAAAATGAAAACTTACATACAGGTAAATCACCCCCTAAAACCCTAAACGGTAATAGTTTGAAATGTGAAATATATAAGTCTAACCTGAAATCCTGCACAATGTCCTGTTTCTCCTGTTTCTGCTTCCTGGTTCTTCCAGTTAGCAACTGTCAGTTATGGATTTGACAGTTGACATCACAGCCAATGACTGAATGTTAATCCCCTGTCTGCCTCTTCTGAGCATGCCCAGGCTCAGTAAAGGCTCAGTACAGGTTTCTAAATGGCTCATTTTCCATGAGGCATCCAGAAGCATAGCAGGCATACAGTAATGAATTCATAGGACAAACTATGCTATATCAACAAATTTTAAAGGGGCCATTCTTTTTAAAAGATGTTCCTATGAGGGTGGAGTTGTCCTTTAAACATTTATAATAGTTATTTAGGTTATATTTATCCAAAATTAATTGAAAGGGCATGTCCACCCCCAAAATTATATTTTAACATCATACTGACCCCACTAGTAGTTTAAAAAAATTCTTACCTTATATCTCTGCTCCTTATGGTTCTATGGTTCTCCTGCAAAGCATTTTCAAAGTCCAAGAAAGCAGAAGCTGTCATTGAGTGATCCGGTCCCTGCTGCTTCCCTAACCTCAACAAGGACTGTGACATGCGCAGGGGAGTCCTTCTCCCCCCCCCTCCCACCATCTGAATCCATCCTCTACAGCCATGTCACCTAGTATGAAACCCTTTGGCCATAAGGAAGGTACCCCCTGCCCACCCCCAACTGCTGAAATATTTCTTTAAAAAAAAGTTTAGATCGATACGTATAGTCCATTTTCTTGTGTCTCCATTGACAGCAGCTGTGTCTGTGACTGGCTGCCTCTCAGTCACAGACCTACCTAATGACAAAACATCATTTTCAAGGTGGACATGCCCTTTAAAATGAGCAAGGTAATGAAATTAAAACCTTGTTGGTCCTTTAACTAAAACCCCTGTATTGCTTTATCCATATTACTGAAAATTATTATCTTAAAGATGGGCATTTATAAGTGACTTTAAGGGGCAGGGAAGAGAGAGAAACTACACAAGTTAGAGGAATTGCAAATGAGTAGAGAGAACTACTGTACCATGATTGGGGAAGAAAGGCAAAATGCACAGAGGGTTCAATGTTTACATGGATAGCTGTTTATGATTGTAGTTCTACTTTTATACCCTGTTATGGCCTTTAAATTACTAATTGGTGAATGTCAGCCAAGCAGCCATTGAGAGATTTTTTAATGTACTCTTGTGGTAAGTGCAGGCTGTTAGAATTGTGTAAATGAATGTTCACGTACTGTATAGCCCCCACTGAACAAATGTAAAAAGGCTTTTCTTGTATGTAAAATCAATTTATGCATGGAGATATGTTCAGCAGAAGCTGAAGAAAATGCAATATCAAATGGCAGATGAGGTTTGTAGCCTTTGCTCGGGCATATTTTCCTATGGGACCTGTGAGAGTTAGTTGCTTCACTAAGTAGCACCTTATTGCATTTAATTATCAAAGTATCATCCAATGAGAGGGAGTCATTCCTGACTGTTGTCTATTTGCAGCTACTTCTCCAATAAAAACCAACCCAAGGCAGGTCAACCAAAATTCTGCTTTAATATATTTGTCCTTCTTTTGAGTATTTCAGCAAGGTCAATTATGTACAGAATTGATGTTGGTTCACCATACACAACTTTATTTAACAACTTTATTTAACAGAACACATATTAACAGGTTATTGCACAATACTAATACCTAGATGCAGTAGAGGCGTTAAGAGGAGTGTCACCAGGACCAGATTGCCTCCGGTGCCGCCTCCTTTCAATAGCAGTGCGCTCCTGATTGCGGGAATTTTATTGTACAGGATCGCTGTGCCATGAGCAGGATTTTCATCCAGCTTCATGATTTCAAAAGTGTAGGGCCTAAAAAAAACAGGGCATAGATCTCTGTTTTAACACAGTTTGGTTTTGTGTGAATCAGCTGACGTAAACTGATGCAAATTTTGTGCATTATTTTTTCACTTTAATCATATATTTAACTTATGCATGTGCTGATTTGTGCCTCCAGTCTTTGCGCTATTTTATACTCCATCCTAGTCTAGCCTGGCTTAATGCTGTTTTATTGATGAACCATTGTTGGAGATAAAAAGACACGAGAGACACAAGCTAATGCAGAAGCTTAACAGTGATTTATTAGGGAGATGCGCATCTCCCTAATAAATCACTGTGGAGCTTTTAAATTAGCTTGTGGCTCTCATGTGTCTTCCTATTTTGAATGTGCTGTAGTTCTAGGGACAGGGTTGAATCCCACTTGATACCCAAGAGCCACTCACTGGTTTGCCTGCTGCCTAATTGTACACAATTCTGTTGATGTGAGCCTCCATATCCTCTGACTTTTGCTTTATTTGGCTATTTCCCAGTTTAAGGTGGCCATACATATTCCCGATACTACTTACCTGACCGAGCATTCAAGCGATGTATCTTCGATCCTGGCAGAACTGATTCTCCCGATCTTGTATGCGACCAACATGTGATCGCAAAATCCCATTCATTTTGGGATCGCATGTCGGTCGCATAGAAGATCAGGAGAATCAGTTCTGCCAGGATTAAACGAACACCGCATAAACGCTCGGTCGGGTAAGTAATATTGGGAATATGTATGGCCACCTTAAGGCTCCAGTGCTGGTCAATCTAACTCTGGACCAGTGGTGAAGTCAGATTCTGACCTTGGTAATATTTCATTAGCCTCTCCTTTCCTTTTCTGTTAAGACTGCGCAAGCACATGCCACATTTAAATCCCTCTCTTGCCTCCAGTCTAAAACTGGCATGGTGGATCTACATTTCCTTGTGCAATTCTGTTAAACGCCTTGTAGAAGGTATCACATTTGTTCAAGGTATATTGATAATCATCTGATTCAGAATTGCAGCATAATGTATGACTGAGTCTAATATCCATGCACATAAATATCTAGAAAGATACATACATCAGATGCAGAGGTGAAAAAATAAAACACAACAAATCTACAAAAGGGTCAGATCATCATTTGAGATGGCCAGTAATCTCGTCATGAAAATGGCGTCTAAAGAAATTTTGTTACGATACTGAAAAAATGCAGAAATTACATTTGTATATATGGTTAGGAGATTAATCACTAAAATACAATCCTTAAAGTAATATCATAAAAAACTTTCTGTGATGATAATCTTTGTAATATCTTTTTCCCCAGGTGTCACAAATGGAGTGAGTGTGACCATATACGCCTTTTTGTATAGAGAAATTATATCTGTCTTTCCATAAATCATTTGCACAATTGAAGACAAATGGGAAGAAAATAGGTTTAGAAACAATGGCTGGATAAATAAGATCTTAGCTCTCCAAGGAGTCATGGATGTATTCCACTAGGTCATGGAGGTTTATTTATGTTAATTTCATCTAGCATGTAAGGATTATTTCTTGTGTTGACCGCTCTGAGCTTGCTTTAATCCATCTTTGCTTTTAGAATCCAAACATTTAAAAAAAAAATTATGTAAAGGGTAAAGAAAATATATAGATCATTTGCTTTTGATCATTTGCATCATTTATAAGGGCTACACGAATATTTAGGATTTTTTTAAAAAATTAATGCTTACAAATCTTACACTTCTGAACCCAGCTTAATATTTGAATTAAGGCAAATACAATGTAGGGGGTCCACATGGGTCCACATGAAATGTTTTAAGAATTTTCCTTTTCATTTTGAAAAACAATTTGTGTTTGGTAACTTTCCAAAATTATTCCCTAGTCTATGAATTGAAATAATATTCTTAACAAGACACATATTTATTTTCCAATGTAGGTGTGTATCTATAATATAATCTGGTTGGTTTATTGCTGTAAATTAATAGCACAGCAAACTTTAGCAACTACTATAATAGGTTGGGGCTACACCTTCCAGTCTCCACCACACCAAATACCTCAGTGTATATAAGTTGCAGTGTAGCGTACAAAAAGCACAGAACTGTAGCTGTGAACAAACTGTAGTTTTATGTTTCGGACCTAGGAGTTCTTTTCTTAAGCACACTTGAGTGTGCTTTTTGTACGCTACACCGCAACTTATATACACTGAGAAGCTTTAGCACCTCTTATTCAGCCCAAATCCTCAGTAGTATGTTGTCTGTACCCAACCCCAACTGCTATAATTAAGGCTTTCTCAAAAGATGTATTTCAAACAAATCTTTTATAAGAAGAGTGTTAACATTGTCATTTCTGCACATTGGAAGCTTTTAACAGTTTTACAGTATTAAATCATACTGCTTCAGGGCTTATTATTCCTAATGACTAAATACTGCTGCTGACTCATCAGTTTGTGGTCAGCATTTAGGATATTTCAGGTATTCTGTTTTGAAAGGGATAGTTTTTGCTTAGATTTCAAAATACCAAACGTATCAAAAGCATATTACGTGGCATATATGTAAATATGGCTGCTGCATACCGTATTTCATCACGAAGCAATGCAATCTCTCTATAAACAGATTTTTTAGGGGGAAAACAACAGGGAATCCAGCGTTACCCGTGTAGGGATATAGTTTTTGTTATGTGCAGGTGTGTGTTTGGCTAAGACGAAAGAGACAGACACCTTGTCTATGTTGTTGAAGCCGGCCACCATGCTGTTGCACTGTCTATGAAATGTGAGACATGTGGGCATTGTGTGTCTGCTGCTTAAGTCTAGGTAATGCAGGAAAAAGACCCTCGGTGTTGCCCATTTAGTCCATATTCCCAACTGTCCCAGTGTGAGTAAGTGGATTGTGGCATGTCTGCAATTTTGCAGTGGTCAGGTGTTGGCCATCCAGGGGGCGTGGCTTTGATGCCGGTACACCCACAGGGGGCATGACCGTATCAGTCACCCCAGGAAGTGTGACCACCATGTGGATGCATTCGGGGGGCGTGGCATGATGTGATCACATACATACATAAATATAAGTTTTTGAACTTTATATAGTAGATTATCCTCACCATATATGTGACATTTTAAAGTTCGCCATCCCTTTAATTAAAAAGATAAATCATTAAAAATGAATGCATAAGAAAACCTCAAGGGTTTTTAAAAACATATTGAGTTTCTTAAGATGATTTCACCTCAAAATGTAATTTTAAAGTTGAATTTGACTCAAAAATTAATTTCTGCACCGATATAATTAAACATTTTTGGTACATAGTTCTGTAGAAAATGTTTCCTGAATATATATCATTTTGCCTTTGTACTCTGGAAATCCCGTAGGCCATACATCTTTTATTAGAGGCATTTAGCCCTCTTACATTTAATGTGCTTAATTTAATTTAATGTACACTGATAATTGCTTCAGTTCTCCTGCATCGTGAGTGGGTCTGGAAAAAAAAAAATCAATATAGCCTGTATGAAATTACTGAAAAATAATATGTCTGAAACCCCTATAGAACAGCATGAGACTATAAAGTACGTAAAAGCTGGAATAATATTAGAATTTCCCCATTCAACATGAAACACTTCCATAAAGCTTGATACTTTGAAGTATGATACACATTTTTTGTTTAGTTTGGAAAACAATCTATTGAAAAATAGATTAGCAGATTGTTATAAAAATCCTTATTGCAGCCGCATAAATGTATCAAACATACAGTATTTAGTTGCCCTTGCAGAATATTAGGGTGGACATAAAACTGTTATATTTTTACTGTCCCAATTAAAAAATAAAATTGTAAGAAAAACATTAGATAAATTAAATCACTACCTATTGATGATATTAACTGTAATTGTTATAACTATAAACTTTTATTATGATTGTAGTGCATTGTACATCTCTTCTAACCTTCTACTGATGTATGATGAAATTAGGAAGAATATGGAGAATGGGGAGATGAGAATATGTCTACTAGAGATGGCCAAACTCATTGAAATCTGTTCTGGTTGCAGATTTCCAAATTTTCTAAAGAAAATCCAAATAATCCAAAAGCTAGAAGCTCATCCAAGTCAATGGGAGTTAAAAAGTCCAAAAGTTAATTTATACCATAAAATTAAGGTATAAATGGCAATGGTAACTTATTGTAAATGACTCACAGATCTGGTCTGGGTAACACTTATCAATGGCTTTATGGCACATAGGGGGAGATTCAATATGCCCCTTTTCCATCTAAAACGAAAAAAAAAATCGGGTTAACGTGAGTTTTAGACGGAATTTAGAGCACAGCGCCATTTCCGAATGTTTTTGGAAATAGCGCTGTGCTAACGATCCAAAACCCCTGCCATTAAGTTTTGCGCTACTTCGTAGCGCGAAACTTAACGGTAAAGGCTGTGGAGCGTTAAGTTTGTGCCCCTAACCTTAGCCCGATCCCGCGATGCAACAACTGACGTAATCCCGTTTACCTCAGTTATTGTATCGCGGGATCGGGCTAAGGTAAGTAATGCGATCTGAAGTATTGAATCTCCCCCATTGTATTTTTGCTATTTCTTGTAATTTCAAACATTTTCGGTTTTGTAATCCATTGTGTAGGGTGCCCTGTGTAAGGATGTCAGAAAATAGGCAACACAAGCTCTTTTGCAAACAGAGGAGCTTTATTTTAATGAATCTCTGGGCTCCACTGCCTTGGCCTCAAACTGCTGGGCTTCTGGCAAATCCTAGTCTGCTCCTCCTTCCTGGCTCCTGGATCCATGCTCTCACGCTAAGGGACAGGGTAGTGTGTAACAGCTCTGAGCTGCTGGACACTGCCTAAGCATGTGTCCTAGCTCTATTCTGCCTTGCTCAGTTTTCCCTTCTGGCAAGCCCCAGTCTGCTTCCTCTTGCAGACTAGCCTCCTGTATCCCTTACTCTCAAGCTAAGGGTCAGGATAGTGTTAATCAGCTCTTAGCTACAGGATACGGCCTCAGCATGTATCCTAGCTCTTCCTTAGTCTATATGCTTCCCCCTTGTGTGGGCTAAAGCTGCTCTATATATTACCACATTCACTTTGAAGTTCAAATTTTCAACCTTTAACCAGCAGACAACTATAAAGATGGCCATACATTAGGGCAATTGTACTTACCCGATCAAGACATTAGACCAATCCTGCCGGAACCACCTTTTCTGTTCTTTTTTGTGACCGACATGCGATAGCAAATGCCATTCATTTTGCGATCGCATGCAGGTCGCAAAGAATAACAGGAAAGGCGGTTCTGGCAGGATAAGTCTAATGTTGTGGGATCTCTCGGTTGGGTAAGTAAAATCTTCCTAATGTATGTCCACCTTTAGGCTTGGGAACAGAGACTAATCAGAAATTAAATATCTGTTGTATTCAATTAGATCAACTGGACTTGAAGTTTAGTTCTTGAGACGTTTCGCTAGTCACCGACTGGCTTTTCAATTCAGAATGACTTGTACAAGAATCTGTGGCAATTATGTACCCTGGAAAATCCCATTAGCATATCACAGCCAGGTGTTAAGGGGTGATTAGTATAGTGGTAGAGGTGTTATAGGAACGCCCAGAGTAAGGTGTCAAAACAGCATGTACATGGCAGTACATGGCAGACAGATGGTGTCGAACCCCCCCACCTCTATTTAGGCTTGGTTTCTTTATTTTCACATAAAAACACATCACAGTTAATCTGTGTGTGTTTTTAACTAAAAATGTTAAGTTAATATAATTAAACTACAAGAATAGATGAAGAGCATTGCCTGGCTACATACAGGGTAATGCCGTTGTTCTCCATCATCATAACTGTTTTTCATATCTGTCTTTCTATCTGTCTGTTGTCCAGTCTATCATCTATCATCTATATTCTTCTTCTTTGTCTGTCTGTCTATATCTATCTATCTATCTATCTATCTATCTATCTATCTATCTATCTATCTATCTATCTATCTACAGTATCTTATTGTCAGATAATGAGATAGAGAGAGAGAGAGAGAGAGAGAGAGAATTAATAAAAGATGATAGATAGGCAGATGATAGATAGATAGAGGATGGTAGATAGAGATAGATAGATGAATATAGATGATAGATAGATGATAGACAGATAGATAGATCGTAGATAGATAGATAGATAGATAGGTAGATAGATAGATAGGTATATAGATAGGTAGATAGATAGGTAGATAGATAGGTAGATAGATAGATGATAGTAGATAGATAATAGATAGAGAGCAGAGAGATTGATAATAAGATATGTAGATAGATAGATAGGGAGGTAATAAGATAGATAGGCAGATAATAGAGAGTTATATTTCTTTCTTCGTCTGTCTCTATCTATCTATCTATATACAGTATCTTATTATTGTCAGATAGAAGGCAGATAATAGATAGATAGATAGATAGATAGATAGGTAGGTAGATAGATAGACAGACAGACAGACAGACAGACAGACAGACAGACAGACAGACAGACAGATAGATAGATAGATAGATAGATAGATAGATAGGCAGCTAGAAAAATAGATAATAAGATAGACTGATCTATAGATAATTAGAGATGGCCGGTTCGCGGACCCGAACCCGGATCCGCCGCGGATTTCTCCCGTCCGCGAACGGCGGATTATTCCGGACTTTCCGGACTTCCGAACTTCCGAACTGCAGATTTTTTTTTTTACGAAAATTTTGAAAATACGAGTATCTCCGTAATTACGAGGATCACGATACTTGCGGGATACGGAAAAACCGAAGATCCTCGTATTACGAGGATTCACGTATTACGAGGATTCACGTAATTACGAGTATTCTCGTAATTACGAGATACCCGTAAAAACGAGTAATTCGTGTAAAATTTCAAGACGGAGCAAGCCACATGATCCAAATTAGCCAATGGTAGCTATCATAGTTACAGAAAACCTCGTTTTTTACGGAAATCTTCGTTTTACGGGAATCTCGTATTTTCGAAAAATACCGTTTTTTTTAAAGTCACGCTAGCGCTGTACTTTTTAGGTATTGTTGGCATTTATACGTGCTCTAAGGCCATCCCAGGTCCCTGAGTGGTTAAGTGTTACGTTACCAAGGCTATTTTAGACCACTTTTAATGCGGATTTTGCCGAACTTTCATTTAATACGTTTTAACGGGTCCGCTCGCGGATTTTCGAATTTTCTGATTTTTCGAAAATCCGCGGATCCTCGCGCGGACCGGATTTTTCGAAGTTCGGACATCTCTATAGATTATAAGATAGATTGTATTATAATCTTTCTATCAGATAAACTGTAAAGCTGGTTTGTGAGCTGGAGGGCTGACTGAAAAGCTGTTTTTTGAACTGGAGGGCCAACTGTAAACCTGGTTTGTGAGCTGGAGGGCTGAATGTAAAGCTGGTTTGTGAACTGAAGCACTGACTGTAAAGCTGGTTTGTGAACTGGAGCACTGACTGTAAAGCTGGTTTGTGAACAGGAGGGTTGACTGAAAAGCTGTTTTTTGAACTGGAGGGCCAACTGAAACTGGTTTGTGAGCTGGAGGGCGAATGTAAAGCTGGTTTTGAACTGAAGACTGAGTAAAGTGGTTGTGAACTGAGCACTGACTGTAAAGCTGGTGTGTTGTGAACTGAGGGCTGACTGTAAAGCTGGTTGTGAACTGGAGGCGACTATAATGCTGGTTTGTGAAATGGAGCACTGACTGTAAAGCTGGTTTGTGAACTGGAGGGCTGACTATAATGCTGGTTTGTGAACTGGAGGACTGACCGACACTGGCTAATGAACTGGAGGACTGGCTGACACTGGCTAATGAACTAGAGGGCTGACTAACATTGCTAATAAGCTTGAGGACTGACTAACACTGGGCTGGCTAATTAACTGGAGGGCTGGCTAATGAATTGGAGGGCTGGCTAATGAACTAGAGGACTAACACAGGGCTGGCTAATGAACTGGAGGGCTGGCTAATGAACTAGAGGACTGACCAACACTGGGCTGGCTAATGAATTGGAGGACTGACTAACACTGGGCTGGCTAATGAACTGGAGGGCTGGCTAATGAACTAGAGGACTGACTAACACTGGGCTGGCTAATGAACTGGAGGGCTGGCTAATGAACTAGAGGACTGACTAACACTGGGCTGGCTAATGAACTGGAGGGCTGGCTAATGAACTAGAGGACTGACCAACACTGGGCTGGCTAATGAGTTGGAGGACTGACTAACACTGGGCTGGCTAATGAAATGGAGGGCTGGCTAATGAACTAGAGGACTAACTAACACTGGGCTGGCTAATGAATAGAGGACTGACTAACACAGGTTGGCTAATGAACTGGAGGGCTGGCTAATGAACTAGAGGACTTACTAACAGGACTGGCTAATGAACTGGAGGGCTGGTTTTAACACCTGTCAGTAGAAGGGAAGAGTGATGACTGAGTCTAATTGCTGGTAACACTGATTATATTTATTATTATTCCTGAGACCTCCATACATTGATTTCAGCTTCCTTCAAAGTGTTGCCCAGACTATCAGACAGTAGTAAGTTAAATCCTGAGCAGGAGTTTGAAGGAAGCTGAAATCAATGTGTGGGGGTCTCATGTACAGAACAGCAGCTAACCCACCTTTCTCCCAGGCAGCACAGAAACTAACTGAGCAGGTCAGTGTCTCCCAAACCAGACACAGTACTGACCTCTCAGCACAGCAGGTTTCTGCAGCAGTAACAGTAGATTTTAATTAAAAAAAATAGACTTACAAGAAGGAAGACTCTCCATTGCTACGGACTCAGCGACTCTGCCCCCTCCAAACACCCGGGAACACACTTGATCAAACGGAAACGTGAGCAGAGGAGAGGAGTTACCAGTGATCAGCAAGTAAGAAGGGAGGGGGAGAAGTTGTAGCTGCTGTGCCTGTGTACCGGCATAATCTAAGTCAAGGCACCTTTTAACCTTCAGGCTGAATGTCCGTGAAGTTTGGCATTGGCAACCCTGGAAGGGGGGCACTTGGGGAGGCACTGTATCTGTCAACTGGGGCACGTGCCCCATTGTGCCCCAGTGCCGCCACTGACTAACTGCACATCCCAACAGTGTGCTTGGTACATTTTACATATACATTACTTAGATAGAATATATGTATGTATTATTTATTAAAGACTGGGCACTGATCTCTCATTATTTAATGATATTACAGACTTCTGGTACTTAATAGTAGTAAGTCAAATTCAACAGGATACATTTTACTACTTAAGAAGCAAGAAATAATTTCCACCATAATTCACATTTATTAGTTCCAGTTAGATTTGTTGTGAAATTGCTAAGGTAAAGATATCATAAGGAATGTTCCTACCATTAGGTTGAACTGAGGAAGCCACTGGGATGATTAAGCAACTAATGTCCAAAAGACATTTGATTTCAGTTTCTGTGCTAGTCTCTTAAAGGGAAATCTTACATTTGAGGATTACCGAAAATGAACAATACATTCTAGGGTTAGAGAACGGCCAGTAAATTCGATAATTATTGCATTTCCGATAATTATTAAAAATACAGCTGCGAGTCGGGAAAGTCAGAGAAATCCAGGTCCGGGATAGTTCGAGAAGTCCGAGTCCATTTGGACTTGTTAAGTTCGACTCAAACTCGGCTCGAGTTCGAGTTCTAGTCCATCTCTAATATCAATGACTTTAACATTAGTTAATAGTGGAGGTTGAAAGGATGTCTACTAAATTTAATTTGGTCAAAGGCTAAGGGTAACATCTTAATATTAAAGGGCATGTCCACCCCCAAAACTATAATCCCCCCAACTACTGGCCCCATCATGTAGTGTAGTGAAACCTACCTCACATCCCAGCTCCATAGGGTTCTCCTGTAGTCCCCCCCAATGTCCCAAAAACTGCCCACCAGGAGGCTAGCAGGTCCATATGGACACTGCCTGCTACCTGGCCTCAGGTAGATTTTTGCCATGCGTACTGCAGCCCTTCTCCCCCCTCCCTCCCCCTCCTATCCCTCCCTATCCCTCCTCTCCTCCCGTTCTACTATCCCTCCCCCTAGCATAAAACCCCTTCAGTACAGTATTCCCCCATGTCTCCCAGCCCCAACCGCATATTTTTTATTTTTAGAAAGCTCCCCAAACTCTTACTTACCTCTCCTCTTTCCTCCGGCGAAGTGAGCTGCCGGCAGCCGCGTCTGTGATTGGCTGCCGCTCAACCAATCACAGACGCGGCTGCCGGTCCCGCCCTCTGCTTGCATTTCCTTGCAAGCAGAGGGCCGGGAGCGCGGCGGAGGAAAAAGGGGAGGTAAGTAGAGTTTGGGGGGCTTTCTAAAAAAAAAAATATAGCGGTTGGGGCTGGGAGCCCAGGGGGGATCTTATATTAAAAATTCAATTTTAGGGTGGACATACCCTTTAAAAATAAAACAGTTTTACCCAATATTCTTGTCTGTGTGTTATTTAAAGGTTACCAGTAAAAGAACTTGGGTCAGTTAGGCAGCAGCTTGGTCTGACCCCACTGAGGTCTAACTAGATCGCATTACTCTTTGGGTTCTGGAAAGTAGTTTCAAATGCTCAACTAAATCCATCTCTGCCATTGATTTCCTTGGTACATTACTAAAATATTACCCAGCGCATGTTTGGTTTTATATGGAAAATCCCTATGTGCTTTTTTAATTAAACCCTATTCAATATTAATTAATGGTTTCAGATCCAGGTATTCAGTACAGTCCTTTTGCAATACATATACAGTATATTCCCAAATATACAGTACATCAATTTGAATGCAGGTTAAAATAAATTTAAATTGCATATTTAAAACCCACCTGAAGCAAATTATCAATTGAAAACAGTTCATTTGCTCATATTCGTGTGTTAGGTAAAAAACAAACCTTTCAAAAAGGAATATTTTACAGTCAATAACATATGGAGACAAATTCAAAACTAATGTACATGTCGTTAGGCACTTTCTGGTGTAATCCGATACTCTTCTGTGTAGTTAACTTCTTTGTAAGTAAATGATCTAAATAATGTATAAGATCACAGAGAAGCACTCAATAAAACTTAGTTTTCTGTTTTTAGAATATCGAACTAGGTTTCGAATCATTAGCAAGAAAGTGTCTGCTTTTTAGAGATAATCCCCTCTGGAATGACTTGTGTAGAATGGAGCTTTGTCTTTCACATTGAAGGGTTTCAGATTCTTTACATTGTGATGTTTGCACACATCAAGGGATAGAAATTCCAGTCTTTATACAGGGAAAAACAATATACAGTACCTTATTTATTCAAGCTTATATGTTTTGAGAGCAGTTTACAAAGAATCCTGGCAGGAAGCCATCTAGGCAACATCAAGTTTATTCCTGGGAGTGAGACAAGCATGTATGTATCTAAATGACTTCTATTACTAAAACATAACATATGCACACCAAGGGCGAGTGAACTTAAGAGCTGTTGACTTTAATTCTTAAAACTTTATACAAATTGTAACCTTGACTTAAATAAGTGCAGTTCCCCCTGGATCTAACACTGCATTGAAGATACATTAGTTCAAGTCATTATGCAAATATATTATTCAAGCAGAAATGCTACCTAACATACTGTAAAAACAAGAACAAGCAATTCATTTTATTTTTAATAAGCACTAGAAGATACAACATTGTTATTAATGCACATTTTCAGTCTAAAATAATGTATACCGTATTTTAGCTAAAGGTTATTCAGCCTTGGAATATATTCCAAATAACTTTATTTATCTACAACTGTAAATATACTTTAGCAATGGTTTAGTATGGGCAAATGAAACAGTTTTCAAAGGTAACACAAGTTGTTTTGTAAGTTAAGAGAAGCTAACAATAAATTACCCTGCTTGTGGAGGTTCTCATTCATCCAGGTCATGGTATATCTGTTGTATTCAGTTAGATCAACTGGACTTAAAGTTTAGTTCTTGGATTTCCATATTAGATTTTATGCCTGTAGTAAACTTCATTAATGTCTAATGTAGTCTATTGTGCGGTAACATTACATTTACATTTAATTGGAACTAAAGAAAATACTACGATCATTTAACTGATTGACAAAAAAAAAGACTTACATTGTAAACCCTAATTACAATCCTTTTTATGATCCAATTTCGCATGATAAAATCGGGAAAAGGTAAATTATTTGGGTCAATCAATGGAAATGTCTACTTGCATGTCAGATTGATTGTAATATTGGCCCAGTGTATGGGCACCTATAAAAAGCCAATTGTTATTCAATAGGGTGGAATAAATCATCATAGAGGGTCTACACAGTTACATGGTTACAAATGTCTTACAAAAATCTTAAAAATTAGATAACTTATGATAATATAATACATAAGGCTCTGGCATTTTCAATGGGGAGGTGCAGTGGTGAGAATCTATATTACAGTCACTCAGTGATGTCACTTAGTGACTTCCTGTATTCCACTGCCCCTCCCACTGTCTCTCCTTCTTCCTGTATTAGTCATTTATATAGGAAGCCCTGTTAATTGTTGACAGATGATGTTCGGTCCTTCTTTCTCTTTTCAACAAAAGGAACGGTAATTAACTATTTATACACTAAACAGGGATTCCATTATAAATGACTAATAAAGAGAGGGGGAAAGACAGTGGAAGGGTAGGAGGAAGGGTGCTAGGTTTTTATTTTTTTGGGCTGGCCTTATGTATTATAAGAAATAATACGCTAACTACAGTGTAATATACGGATTTACTTCACCTTGGAGTTCTATGCCCTGTATAAAACCACTCGGCCTGCGTCCTCGTGCTTCTATATAGATATAGAAATTCTCTGTGGCATAATATCCTTATATGCACTGTAGGTAGCGTATTATTCCTTAAATGTCATTTGATTAACAAGATTAACTAACTCCATTTGCACCATTCCTGAGAAATAACCTATTTTTTAGAGATCATTAGTCTAGGTAACTGCAGGGGTTGCAAGATTTATCTGGTGCCTGAGTGGGAGGGTATGGGGTGGAGCAGGGTGGGGGAAGAGAAGAAGTTGAGTAGGGCATAGAATGGTCATACAGAAGCAGAGAGGCAGAGTTAGCAGAGTTCCAGGGCACAGAATGGGCATTTCGGGGGCGGCAAGGGCGACATTTCTGCCTTGACTGCAGAATCCTGGCAACCCTGGTCAGAGCAGACCAGAAGGGTTTTTTCTCTCTGCCCTGTGCATATACCTTTAAATTCACAGGGAAGAGAGAAAACATTATTGTGATGAAGCCTTGATAGGTTATTGTTTGCTGTTCTTGTTACCTTTCAAAGTAATTTTAAAAAATTCAATGAGCAGACAAACCATAACCTTGTAAATTCTCTTTAAAAATCATAAAGTAACCTAAATCCTATCCAAAACCGTTTTGATATTATCCTTTTTTTTTTGCTTTTCTAACTAAGCACATATCTTGAAATGACTCAAACAATTGTAGCTGGGTTTATTTTTGCTTTTATTGTATACAATGCCCATGCCCAAAGCATTCAAGGTCAAAAAGTAGGTAAAGCAGATAAAACAATGTGGATTAAAGAGAATTAAATAACAATGTATAGTATAGTTTTTTTCTTGAATAATAAATCATTGAATTTATCTAACAGAAATTCATCAAGATTTTGCTGGCTGAAGAAAGATGTACATTAGCAGATTAAATGTTAAGTGTAAATGTGCAAAAGAGCTGTCTTTAGGACTTGTGCAATTTACTTAATTTTTTTGCAGTTTAAGATAACTCATCATTAAAGGGCATGTCCACTTTAAAAACTTACTTTGGATATAATGTTCTTTAGGGTTGCCCACCCCCAACCATTATAATAAAACAAAAAAAACCCTTTCAGATATCTACTTACAGCCCCTTCACTCCCGTGAGTCTCTTCTTCCCTCTCTGCTAACAGGAAACCGCAGAGAGAGGCCTGACCGGCAGCCGTGTCTGTGAAGATGTCGTGTGAGCGAAGGAGCTGTAAGTAGATACCTGAAAATTTTTTTTGCGTGTTATTATAGCAGTTGGGGGTGAGCAATCCTAAAGAACATTATGTCCAAAGCCTCTTACGCTAGAAGAAAGGGGTGGCAGATGGAATCCGGAGGAAGGGAGGGAGGGGGGGAGGGCTCCCCTGCACATGTCAGCATCCCTCCCGGAGGCATCACAGAAGGCAGTGAAGATTGGACAGGAAGACAGCCACTAATCTTCAGTTTCCTGGACTTTCGACAAGGACTACAGGAGAACCAGAAGGAGCAGGAATGTAAGGTATGGATTTTTTAAAACTATACATAGGGGCCAGCACTTGGGAAAATTTTAGATTTGTGGGTGGACATGCCCTTTAAAGGGAAACTAGAGTCGTAATGACTACAACTATTGGGGGAAAAAATCTGCGAAGGGTGGGGTGGATTCCCAATCCTTAGTCCAGTCCGTGCTTTTTAATCAGGTTCACCTGGTTGTTTTAAGGGAGGGTTCTAGACTGTGTCTCTCTCTCTGTCTGGGAGCTACAATGGACTGAGTCTACTGTGAGAAGAAACGAAAGTGTGTATTTGTTTTATTTGTCCTGTGTCACACTTGTATAGTGAGGGCCATCACTGGTGTTAAACAGAGCTCAGACCAGCAGGTGTTAATTTATTTTTGTTTTGTTTGTTTTATCTGCATTGCTATTAACAAACCCTGTACCTGTTGTGAAAATAAATCAGGCTTATTATTCCTACACTGAGGATTCATGGTCTGTTTCTGTGACTGTGCACCCTGTGAAGGTCAAGTTCTTCCATTCGACTAATCCCCTACAATATATATATTGGGGAAAAATTAGCACCATTTTAAACGATAAGAACTTTTATTGAATATCCCTGAATGTGTTCAAACCAATGAATACCTTAGGTCTATTAGGTTTCATCATTACACCCAATTATATTGTTTCTTTAAAACACATGGCAGTTTTAACCAATCATTAAAAGTTCTATATGCTAGGCAGAGACGTGATCTCAGACATGAGCCCAAGCACAGACTCAGGTCTTTTTTTATTCAGGGACAAATAGGAACTTAAAGGAACACTAAACTTATTTTTTTAAGTACATTCCATCTGTTTCTATTATTCACAGGGAGGTGAGAACGCTTATTCCCACTTCCCTGTGAATAATAGTTTGCTCAGGGGACCTGGAACTTACCTTACCAGCGCTCCACTCGCAGCTGCTTCTGTATTGACAGCTGCTCTGTCCCGATCGCGCACCTATCTATTGTATTGGAGTGCATGCGCCTAAGATAGGCACTTGGTTGGGGCAGCGCGGCTGTCAGTGCAGAAGCAGCTTGCGAGTGGAGCGCTGGTAAGGTAAGTTCCAGTGTCCCCCGAGTGTACTGTTATTCACAGGGAGGTGGGAATAAGCATTCTCACCTCCCTGTGAATAATAGAAACATATGAAATATACTTTAAAATACGAGTTTAGTGTTACTTTAAGTAAGAGTTTTGTTTCTATTGCACCCCCTGCAAATTTAACTCTTTTATTTGTCTTAAAAATTCTCTCCAGCATTTATTATACAGCAATACAAACACAAGTTTAAATAACTAACTCCAGGGTTCCAAAAAAAGTACAGACAATTAGGTGCATCCATGATAAATGTAGCCAAAGTCACACAAACACAATGATATTAATAAAGACTGTGCCATTCCACAAGTCTAAATTTCCTTGCCCTTAAGTAAATATCTTTAATTATAGTGTTATATAATGCCCCATACACACACCATAGTGCGGAAGTAACCCAATCTACTATTAGTGTTATATAATGCCCCATATATTCCAGAGGGTGCACAAGTACAAAATATACTTGGTGTGTGGTGTTGTGGAACAATAACAGAATACCAGTTCAGCAGTAATACAAACACAAGTTTAAATTACCAGCTCCATGGCCTTTACATTAGCCATGCATTAGTAAACATTACTTTTGATATTTCTGTGAATAGTAGGCAAAACGTGCTAATCCAGATAATGTATAACAAACTGATTGTAATAAACAACCGAGTGCTGTAATAAAATCAACAAGTGCTTCAACAAAGTATTAGTTTAGGGGAAGTGATTTCTTTATTAACTGTTTCTCATTCCTTTTTAACGTCTTGTTGGTATTTCTAATTTTACACACACACACACACACACACACACACACACACACACACACACACACACACACACACACACACACACACACACTTTTGCTAGTAGAGCAGCAGCCCAATACAATACTTAAAACTCTCTTTCCTTTTCTTTTTCTTTTTTTTTCAATAGATTTTTATTTTATTTTTTTATAGTGAATAAAAGAAAATACAAAAAGAAAACCAGAGCAAAATCCACAGTCAAAACTAAAATAAATCATACAATGTTATAACACATTCAAATGTTTGTCTTGTGGTTATTTATTCTATAGTTAGCAATACAGAGATTGGTTGAGACAGTCGGCTGTTTAGCCTAGGAGGGTTAAGCTACCTTATCTCATACCCGGAGTCCACATCTAAGGCGCACTTGTGAGGGACCGGCCGTTGATATATAATTAGAAGCTTTTCATTTTTAAATTCCATATTTCCCAGATGCTGGTCCATTTTTTTGAGACTTCCTTGCAGCATATGAGCCATATATTCTCCCTCCTGGATCCACCATATCCTTCCTATCAGTTCTTCTTTAGTGAATACTAAAACTCTTTCCTTTTCTAACCACATTAACAATGGTGTTAAAACCTGTCGCTTTTTCCTTTGTTACATTGTCAAGAGTCAAGACCCATCAACTTCCAAGATGATTATGATGATAATGCATGGGCTATCACTTTTGTACTAGTATAACCTTGGACTAATAACTGAAATTCACCTTTTCAGTCCATACAATTTTTTTCTGCTTGTATTGTGTTGCTCTCTACTTGTGCTGGCCATACACTGAACCAAACATTATGCTTATATATATGCTTATAATAGAATCTGTTATAACTTTGGTGCATCAGTAGTTCTTACCTTCTGACGTTTCTGCAATATTTCCCTGGCCAGATCATGGTTTGCGATAGACATTATGGCTGTCAGACATTACTGGGGCAGGGGACACACTCCCCTGTTCCATTGACAAATGTCAGGTCAATGGAATAAATGACAACAGGGAAAATTCAGATCACGAATAAAGTAGAAAAGGGGCCAACTGAAATAGACTAAAGGTTGTGTAGAATAAAGGGGGAGGAGAGAATGGGAAATGTGGGGTCCTTTATGCAGGTGATCTGTCGCTGCAAGTGGCGTACGTATGCATAATGAGCAGCATGATTACCTTTAAAGGAAGGTGGCTTCTGTTTCATCTCTTTGCTGGCTTGAGTAACTAGGCAAAGCATGATGGGGAAAGGAGAGAGTCCACATAATGACTTCAAGTAAGAGATCTGTTATTAAAAATGCAGCATTAAGGGCAAACATATTCCAGAATGTCTGTACAGAGCCTTTTTAAATTCTAAAATAAAATGTGATTTGTTGCAGATAATTGCTTATGTTCCACAAAAATCAGTATGTTATACTTCCAGTTCATCATTTCCTCCAAGAATGCACTTAATTAATTTGTGGAATTAAATCATGTGTTGATTTTTAATTTGGAGTTAGTGTCTTACACAGAAATCAACAGATATTTAAGTAATGTGTTTGCAAGTATTGATTAATATTTTATCACATCCTTTTTATATTGCAGTAGCACAAAGATGTGCGAACATAAAATCTAAAGATTTTCTGTGAGTCTGTTGCACCAGCACATACACACAGGCACACACCAGAAAATCAGAATTATATGTTTAGAGACCTGTATGACTATTTATTAACGGATGAGTTCATTTAGACTTTTAGCTATCATTTATTTAAACTGTTTGTCACCGTCTGATGGCATCGTGATTGAGTGAAGCTGTTATTAAAGTGCATGGAAATAAATTGCTTTTCACAGTTTCAGTCAATATATGTAGGTTGATTATTTCCGATTCACATATTATATTTTCTCATTTTACTGCTAACTAGCCAAGGCCTATGAATATATTATCATGGAGTCCCTATACAAACTGTGTTTTCACTTGCTACATGATCCAGAGTAGAATTAATCAGAAGGAAGACATGGAAATACAAGCAGCCCATGGACCAAATGGCTGAACCTGGTGTGTTTCATTCCACTGTTGGTTTTGCAATATAGAACTCAAATTCCACAATTAAATTTCACTGTTGAAAGTTTGGCAAAACATTTCACATTGAAAACTTCAATTTGATGATGTGTCAAAAATGCCAGAATTTCAGAGGTTTCAATGACAAAATTTTATTGTAGAAGTGAATCATTTTGTAGAAAAACTATTTTGTCACAAAATTACAGATCTATTAATATCTAGAGATGAACGGATATGGAGAGATTTGTTCTGCAGAACCAATTAAAGTTCCAAAATCCGATTGAATTTCTCCATAGGCATTTTTGATTTAGACAGAAATTTTAGATTTTTTCGATAGACATTTTTAGATTTTTAAGGTTTCAAATGTCTTTCAAGTCTTAGATTTTCAATTTTTCAATAAAAATAAAAAATTTTGAAAAATCGGTTGGATTCACAGATTTTTGAAATTGTCAGTTATGAATCGAAACCTGGTTTGTTTAGAGATGGACCAGATCGAACAAAGATCGATTTTTCAACTTTGGACTGAGTTTGTGGAAACAATTCAGCCACATGTCCAAACTTCACCTCAGTGACAACTATTCTTAGCAGTGCCAAGCCCCTGTTATAAAGGCAGCCCAACTGGTGCTCTGTTAAATGTTCCCCTTTCGCCCGCTTTCCCCTTTATGATGCAAACTGTGAGGAAGAGAAGACAATGTGGTGTGGGGTATGTCCAGAGGGGCCAAGCCTACCTGACTCAATGGTGCTGATGCTATAAAACGCTACCCTTTACCTGCTTTCCCCTATATGAAGCAAATTACAAAAATAAAGATTAAAGGGGAAGTTCAGTGCAAATACATTTAAGAAATAAAAGCAATATTTTCCATCCTTATGACCTTAACCTGTCCATTCAGCATTATTATTATTATTATTATGGATTTATATTGCGCCAACATCTTCCATGTTATACATTACATACAGGGGTAATTTATATTATACAAAGTCATACATATTGCATACACGAGTAATACATAAAAAGTGAAAGTAAACAGAGTTACTTACAGCAATGCCATAATACAATAGGATAGGTGACCCTGCCAAAGAGCTTACAGTTTAGAGGAAATGGGGGTGAGACATAAGGTGAGGTGTAAATAGATTATCAGTCTGAAAGGCAGGTTGGGTCAGTGAAAGGGGTAATATCTAATCTAGGTTATATGTTTGCCTGAAGAGGTGGGTTTTAAGGTTATGTTTGCAGGTATTAAGGGATGGTGAATGATGGACAGACTGAGGAAGGGGGAAGCACGAGCAAAGTTCTGAATGTGGGCATGGGAAGGGGTGACAAAGGTGGATGAAAGGAGGATATAATTTGCATAGAGGAGGTTGCGCCTAGGATGGTATTGGTGGATCATCTTTGAGATGTATGGAGGGGCTGTGTTGTAGTACTTTATAGTACAGGGTAAGCAGTTTGAAATGGATCCTTTGCGTGATGAGCAGCCAGTGGAGATCAGAATGGAGCATTTATCTGTGTATAAATTAATGCTTCCGAAATAATTACCTGTTTGCAGATGATGAAGTTGGGATACCGACGAAACGCGTTGCAGTTCTGTTTGCCAGTTGGAGGTGTCTATTCTGTATAGGTGCACGTTGCACTTTATTCATTATATTTCTATTTGCACAGGTTCTTTGCACTGAGTCACTTTTCTTACCTTCCGCTGCCCTGCGACGAAGGTTGCTGCAGTTACCCGGCACCCTCAGCTCCTGGAAACTACCATAAGCGGAGGGATCCTTCCAGGTACCGAAACGCCTTACCAGAAGTTATCTACAAAGCACGTGAGATGAAACGCATAAAGGGAGAGCTGACCGGTGGAGGAGACCACAGAGGGGGTGAGGAGGCCGGAATTCTGCAGCATTCCGGAGTTGTGGTAGACAGCAGTGGAGGGGTAAGTGATTCCCGGGACTTTATTTATATATATTTTTTTTCACGCAGGTGGTTTTTCAGCCGGATTATGTGCTGCTGGGACTATTTTTTTTTATATGAACACATGCACGCAGAGGAGGACATTCTTAATTATATATGTATATTTGAGTTTTTTACTAAATTTTTTGCATATGCAATTTTTGGCTAATTGGTATACACCTCATTGGCAATACTAGTAAAGGAATATTCCTTTTTATCTATATCCAAATATCTGTGTTTTTTATTCTGTCAATCAATTAGAGTACCTTAATCTGTGATTTCTTGAATTTTTGGAGCCTCTTCCGGTGGATCCTTGGATTTTTATTTTATTCATCTTAGCCTTTAATTTTTTGTTTTGGTACTGTTTGCAGAAACCCTAATAGAGAGCGTTATGATCTTGCCCTTGACCCAGCGTCTGGGTTGATTCAGTTGTTCAGTAGAGAGGTGAGTATGTTTGACCCATCCAACAGCCAATCAGTAAAACATTCTAAGGTAGAGTGCATTCTGGGAAGAAGAAGGACCATTACAGAGCCTGAAATATCAGCTCACTAATGTTAACAGCAGGGATTAAAAGGGGGCATAAATTCAACAGATTTTTCAAAATTGAGTCAATATGCAGAATAACTAGGCATGCATAATATAAACTAAAAATTTTAAAAATAATGATATTTTCCACAGAAATTTCCATTTAAAGTTTATTTATTGTGTTTTAATTTTTACTCCTTTTGATGATGTATACAACAAGGAAGTGTTGCCATTCCCTGTTAGGCACAATTCCTCTTATATAATAAGATACGATAATTATCGGATGAAGTGCTTTGTAAGCATGAAACGCCTCAGGTGGGACCTACATGGAGTTGTTTAGTTTGTGATGTGTAATAAAGCTATATACTTTTAACTACTTCTGGCGTGGTGGCCGGTTGATGAGATACCTTTGGTGAAGGGTACCAGTAATATATCGCTATAGTAATGAGTACCACTTCTTCAGAGACTGATTCTAGAAATATAGAATTTTCGGGATAATTACCAGTTTCAAATGTGGAATGCGGAAGCTTGAAAGTAGTGCAGTGTGAAGGAAGTGACTTTACTTCAAGTTCTCTATATTTCTATGTGTTTCCCAGATCATTTCCAAGGTCCCAGAGCCATGTACAGTAAGCTGGCTTTTCGGACGTTCACCCATCTTTAATAATAACAACTAGAGATGCCTGAAACTCTGAAATTTCATTCCACTTTCGGATTTACAGAACATGGGAAAAATCTGAAAACAAAACTTACTTTCAAGGGTTCGGAACATATTTTTGAGGTTTACAGAATGTACAAGGTTATTTTCGATCTGAAACTATTTTCGAGTTTCTGATTGTATTTTTGAGGTTTATTGAACATTCAAGGTTATTTTTAGTAACCCTGGAAAATAACCTAGAACATTTGATAAGCCTTGAAAATAAGTTCCGGTTTTGGACGAAAAATTTGGATTTTAGAACCAAGGAGTTCCGTGTGGAATCCAGATCCTATTAACAACCAAATAAAATATTATCACATTTATAAATGACATTCAACAATACATACTGTATGAATAGTATTTGTTTACCTTCCTAAGACAAAAAGAAAAGCAGTGGAAATAAAAGAAAACTAATATGAGAATTGTGAGCATTTTAAATGTGTGATTTTATTATTTTCTGGAATTCTTTTTTTAGTCTTCTGGAACTTTTAGTCTACATTAATTAAAGAAATAAAGAAAGAGCCTTGGCACATACTGTAGGTGAGTTACTTTATGCATCCAAGTGAACAGCTAGCGTAACCTATCATTTCATACAATCTATGACTTATTATTTAGAAGAGGCATCACAAATTTTGATGGTCTCCTGTGTGTTGGATGATTGGAAGTGTTGGATGATTTTGACAACTACAGTGCTTGGATTTAGCAGCTCAATCAAATAAATTGCGCAGCACTGCAGAGCTTTGGAAGAAAGTAAAGGTGATTTGTAATCTCTCTGTAGCGAGTCCCCATATCTTTATAACATACTTTAATAATGCTGAAATACAGAGAGCAAAAAGTAATGGTGTTACAGGCAAGTTATAAAATAGTAGAAATGCCAGTAATTTAAAGGGATTTAAAATCACATGCCCCCCCAAAAAAAAAAATCTTAAAGGAGTAAGATACATAAGTCATTTTTAAATCATCTCAAAATCACATTTTATTAGTAATGTATAGCACTGAAATTAAGTATTTTTAAAGGGACAGTATACTGAAAAGAGGACTTTCTCATCTGAACCTATAAATAAATATGTGTAAATAGCACATACTCTGAGTTGTGTGTGTTGCTACATGCCTTCAATCCAACACATGTTTTGCTCAGATGCAGTATCCCCCTTTTAACCACTTTCACTTCCATGACCTGACTTTTCCCCACAAACCAACTGTCAAAACTGCACACAGCATACAGCACACCAACTGTCAAAACCTTGTCACCATTCCAGCTACAGCAAAACTTTTCACAGAACAGTTTATGAGAGCAAGGCACTTGATTTGCTGCTGAAATGTAATGTTTTTCCTAATCTTTGGAAGCTGTTAGATGTTCGGAGTTATGCATCTGATTCATCTGTGGTAGATATACTTACCTAACTGTCTGCATTACGCAATTCTGCTTTTTGCTTACAGCTTAATTCTAGCTTCTTTCTTTAGGTGTGGGTTACCCCTACCTCTGTGATGGGGAGGTTGAGTGGAGGCGCCCACTGGCCTTTCTTCGCTTACAGCTTGCTCATGCCTTTTGACATTTATCTCTAACTTATGCACTTTATTTGATACCTACATTGCTGCTATACCTGGAGACTCTTTTTAGTGTTAGTTTATTGTTTCTGGGGATGCCCAGATGGTTTTTGTATATGTATATATTGTATATATGGTAGGGAATTCTGGTGGTTTGATATATGTTTTTCAATAAATGACACATTTTTCATTAACTGTTAACTGTTGTTATTTCCCTATTTTATGCCCGTGGGAGTGCCTCAGGTGTACCTTTCAGGCCTGAGTTAAGTGGGTTCCTTCTGCCTTGGTTTCAGTACTATCTGATACTTACTTTGTTTGGAGTCTTTTCTAGCACCCACAGCACCGGTATATGTTGATACAGGGCTATTTGGGTTACAATGACTGATCACCCCACTTATAATTTATGCTACTTGCTGCGAAAACAAACGTTTTCTGCTCCTTCTCTCTACCACTGGCTAAATTAAAGGGCATGTCCAACTCCAAAGCTAAAATTTCCCCCCCTATTTTCCCCACTGTGTAGTGTTAAAATATCCTTACCTTTCTCCTCTGCTCCTTATGGTTATCCTTCAGTGCCTGATAAAATGTTAGAAAAGAGAAGAGTAGGAGCCTTCCTCATTGTGTAATCCAGTGCCTGCCTTCTGGATCCCTCTGAGCTGCAGTACTGATCTTGAAAAAAAGGATTTTCCTATAATGTAGAGGGGACCCATTCCAACCCTAAATGCTACTTTTATATCTTTAAAATGAGCCCTCTAATAACCGGCAGCCGCATCTGTGATTGGCTGACTCTCCGCCAATCACAGTTGTTGCTATTGGTCTTGCCCCTACGTTCTTCCGTTTCCATAAATACCACTAGAGGCAGAGGCTCTAGTGGTATACAGGGTTTATATTTGTATTTTATGTTAATGTATTGATTATTATCTTGAAATCTTTATTACTATTATACAAGTCGTACAACAAACCAATACGTCATAAATATTCAGTTCCTTCTGTTTTATTGCAAGGTCAACATGTTTGCATTTTGTGAGTTCACTTTAAATTTGAGGGATCAACATGGACACTCTGTGAGAAGAAAAGTTCTAATTAAAACAGATAATTGCTTTATTGCCTGGTGGAATTAAGCAATTAATTCACTGTGAATGTCTTTCAATAATGTAAAGATGAGTGTTAAGACTACTGGATAATTTCATTCCAAAGTCTGTTCTAACAAACAATTATCTCTTTCTGTTGCTCTTCATATTTTTGTTTTTCTACATAATCATCAATACATGGTTTTCATTGAGAATGTAGAAATAAAACAACATACAAGTTATGTTCCTCTGGGCTGCACAACAGCCTATTGTGGTAAGTAATCACTGCTAAAAAGTTAATTGACATTCTTTTACAGGAACATCCCAGTTGGTGTTACTCCCCTAGACTTTAAAATAATCAAATGAAATTAATTCTCTTTGCTAATCTAGGCTTAATGCAGCAGATTACCTGTGCAATAATGAGCTTTTGGATATCTACATATACAGACTATGAGAACATCAAGGGGGTTCCCAGTCTCTCCTCTTGTTTCTTTAGTTTAGATCTTCCAGACCTGATCATACTCTAAATGATTCTAAACTGTGATCTCTTGGAAATTATATCACAACACAGCCTACAAGCTTTTTTAGTTGGATCCTGTTGAGAAGGTTGATGCACAGTAGATTACTAAAAGAACAACACATTGCAAGCAGATCTAAAGGTCTTTACAGAAATTCGGAAAGCTCTGGAAGGTGAAATGTCACAATTAGCAGGCTTTTTTCCAAAGGCTAGTGCCCATTAAAGTACCCAGGGTGAGAACCTGAACTGCTAAGTCTTCTTTCAAAGATCGGCATATACACAGTCCCGAGTGTTCTCCCTATAGGAGAAAGCTTGGAATTGTGTGTTTCCCTCGGCTGCGGCAGACTCCTCTATAGGGAGTCTACTGCGGCCGAGGGAGATTTTCGGGCAGCACTCGTTCAGGAAAACTGCTACACACACTAGCGATAAAGCCCCAATACCGACAGTATCTAGTGTGTGTACCTAGCTTTAGCAAGACTCTAATTGGTTAGTATACTATTACCAATTCTGATTAGTTACAATCAGATTTTTTTCAGGAGTAATCAGATTGGTACACTAACCAATCAGATTCTTTCAGAATTGATTATAATCAGATTCTTTTCTAGATTATTTCTGAAAGAATCTGATTGTAATGAATTCTGATTGGTTAGTATATTAATGATAATCTTTTCCAATCAGAAAAGAATATGATTGGTTAGTATACCAATCAGATTATTTCTGAAAGATTCTGATTGTATCCAATCAGAACTTGTTACAATCAGATTCTCTTAGAAATAATCTTACTGATATGCTCTATGTTTTTTTTTTCAAAAAAAGAACCTGATTGGTAGGTATACCAATCAGAATCTTTTACAATCAGAATTGTTTACAATTAGATTCTTTCAGAAAGAATCTGATTGGTTAGTATACCATTACCAATTCTGATTAGTTCACAATCAGATTTTTTTCAGAAAGAATCAGATTGGTATACTAACCAATCAGATTAGTAACAATCAGATTCTTCCAGAAAGCATACCAATCAGATTCTTTCAGAAGAAATATGATTGTAATCAATTCTGATCGGGCACAATCAGATTCTTTCAGAAAGAATTTGATTGGTATACTAACCAATCAGATTATTTTCCCATTAGAATTGGTTACAATCAGATTCTTTCAGATCACCAAACCATTTCCCAGATCCCAGAGCCATTTACAGTAAGTTACTGTATCATTTTTACAAATTTTTAGAATTTTCGAAAATTTTCAAACATGGCTCGAAAATAGCCCGAAAAACAGATTTAATGTTTACAGATAAACTGCAATCAGTTCTGATATGTAAACATACAGCGGAATATAGATTTAGTAGGTTAGTCACCTTATTATAGTATTTGATCCCCAGTTGAATTCTTATTTTAAATAAATAAAACCGATATTATAGGCAACATTATACAGCTTTTGGTTATATATAAAATGATGACAGAGATGAATTTGGTATTTTTTGAGGGTTAATTGCGTTATTTTCTCATTTTGAAGTTTGCATGGATAAACATTTTAATTATGCAGATGGGATAAATCCTTATGCCTAATGAGCTACTTTTTTGACAGATTCTAAAATAAGTTAATAAGCATTCAGAGAAAGGTTAGCTTTAATTATATTTCAGTCACATGGTGCCCCTTGAATGACAGCTATTGGTATTTGCATTTTTATTTCCATCACCATCTAGTTCATTCCTCAGCTCTATTACATACATTTGAAACTCTAGGGCATGGCTAATATTACCTATGTAACCCAAATGTTGGTAATCTGCATAAAATGTTAAAAATTCATAAATCTTCTCCTTTCTTATGTTTAAATGAGAGTCTTTGCCTGAAATGGTCTAAAATGTTTAGAAGTTGCTTTTCTCATACTACATGTAGACTCATAGTGGTTCTGTCTTAATTTGAAAGATTAGAAGCAGCGCCTCCCATTCTCAATACCTGGCATTACAAGCTAGCTGCTTAGAAATGATACTGTGTATCACTAACACTAGACATCTATTAGGAAATGCACTTAATTAGCACAGGAAAAGCGATATATTGAAACTCCTCTTACCCTCTCAGAGTGCCACAGTTAATGACTAAGAAGATGCCCTCTGGAAGGAGCGTATCTTCCCATTGGACAGTCCAGTAAAGACTTTCAAACCATGGTATGGTGTAACTACATATGTTTGAAGGGAGGCACACTCAAAGGTTTTCAAACAATAATTTATTCAAGTGCTGAGAACCATATACAACCATATGGGGTAACTAGGGCAAACCCAGGGGTGAGGACCTGGAAGATGCTGTTAAGTACCATTAATTGAAAAATGCTGTTAAGTTCCATTCATTCGACAAATGATCAGAATGATGCTGGGGCGTAACTACAGGGGAGCAGGGGGAGCAACCGCAGGGGGGCCCAGGATCCAAGGGGGCCCCATCTTCTTATTTTTTCTATGACAGATATAGCCTCCTCCCAGAAAGCCAGTGAATGAAGCAGGGATAGGGGCCCCATCATAAGTTTTGCTGGGGGGCCCAGTGATTTCTAGTTATGCCACTGTGAGGAATTGTGGATTTCCGAAAAAATTTGGAAATTTGAAATTCCGCAAATTTTGACATTAAAGTCAATGGGGGATAGAGTTGGGAAATTTCTGCCTAAAATAAGGGTTTAAATAGCAGTTGTAACTTAGTGTAAATGGCTCTGGGACTTGGGAAATGGTCAGAGGAACATGTTTCCATGGGAAAAACGGCAAAAAACGGAAGTAGTGCTACTCCCGGGTTTTTGCGGGCTGTTTTTCGGTAATCCTCGAACAGCTCATTCAAGAATGAGCAAACGTAATATTTGAATATATGATTGTTATGTGTGATCATATGATTGCCAGCATTGAAATATTAAACAATTACAATTGGATTTGGTCCTTCAGCAAACCTATATAAAGAGGTGCAAACCTCGAGGAGCTCAGAAGTGATGGCAGAAGATAGAAGACAAAAGACACCGGCAACACTGGCAACATTGATGTCGTCAGCGCCGGTGGTGTCACTGGCGGCAGTTACATTGCCCGGTGTCAGAGACATAAGCACTGCTGGTCTTGCTGGTTGGGAAGAAAGAAGACACGCCCTCAAGGGCTCTTCTAAGAGCCAATGGGGGTCCTGGTTTTAAGCTTCAGGACCCCCAACAAAGGCACTTGTCAGTGTTGCAAGGGCACTTCTTAATGCCGGGAAAGTTGGGTCCCGGTTTGAGTTGCAGGACCCCTTAAGCCACAATGGGCCCTTCCACAAGGGCCCTTCCAAGTGCCACAATCGCACTTCTAAGTGCCAGGGAGGGGGATCCTGGCTCAAGCTGTGGGACCTTTTAAGCCTCAAAAGGCACTTGTCAGTGCCACAAGGGCCCTTCCAAGGGCCACAAGAGAACTTATAAGTGCCGGGGAGGAGGGGTCCCGGTTCGAGCTACAGGACCCCTTTAGCCCCAAAGGGACCTTGTAAGGGCCACAATGGACCTTCTAAGGACCCGGGAGATGGTCCTGGGTTGAGCAGCGGGACCCCCGGCTGCGGGACTTTTGAGCATTTGGAAATCCTCAAGAATTTTCGAACATTTTTGAATAAAGATTGGAGATAGTTCGGAAAGCGAATTTCGGGAAAATCCGTGATTTGGATCCATGAACCAGCCATCTCTAATTATGATTATCTATCTATCTATCTATCTATCCATCTATCAATAAATATAGATCTATGGAACTATCTATCATTGGATAAAAGCTAATATTATCTCACAGAAAGGTGAGTGACAGTTAACCCTAATAATGCGGGAGATAAGTGGCACTTATCCATGTAGATCATGGATGTATTGCGAAAAGTGTATAAATGATGAGGCTAAATACTGTAACATCTGACAAGAGGTATTCTCTTCAGAATTTAAAGGGCAAGTCCAGCCCCAAAATGAAAAGTTACATACAGGTAAATCACTCCCCAAAACGCTAAACGATAATAGTTTGAAATCTGAAATATATAAGTCTAACCTGAAATCCTGCACAATCCTGTCCTATTGCCCCTGTTTTTGCTTCCTGGTTCTAACAGATAGCAACTGTCAGTTGGGTTTGACAGTTGACATCACAGCCAATGACTGAATGTTAATCCCCTGTCTGCATCTTCTAAGCATGCTCAGGTTCAGTACAGGCTCAGTTCAGGTTTCTAAATTGCTCAGTTTTCATGAGGCATCCAGAAGCATAGCAGGCATACAGTAATGAATTCATAGGACAAACTATGATATATCAACATATTTTAAAGAGACCATTCTTTCTAAAAGATGTTCTTATGAGGGTGGAGTTATCCTTTAAGGCTATCACACATACCTATTCTCTAAACATTTTATAGTCTATGCAAATAGATTTGGGAAACTATATATTGGAGAAATTACACATAAACTTAAAGGATAAGTACAGATATTGGTTTAAAACTAGACTAAAGTTGGCTAAAACAGAGCCTACCTTTTCTGCTAGAAACTTACTGGTTTCCTCCTCCTGGATAAAGTCATCTGCAGCTCCGCCCGACGAGATGTACTGCTCTCTCCAGCTTCCTCGGCCTCCAAGCGTAATTTCCGTATGTTCCACATGTGAGCGACCTCGATGCGTGTATGTGATGTCAGTGCGCAGGTGACCTGACACAATCATGCCCTCTCTCTACCTCGAGAAACCCTCAATCAGCAGGTTTAAATCTATCATCCTAACTATCTGGTAACCAGCACAGAATATGATTGTTTAATTTGCACTGCATAAGTCTCACTCCTGCACTTCTGTTACCGTCCTAGTTAGCTTGTTACCTCTATGGGGCAGAAACCTCCTTTCCTTTTGTGGCAAGGCTCTAGTACTTATATTTATATAATTTATATATTTATGTACTGAACTATTTATGTATTTGTTCCCCTTGTATGACTTTTTTGTTATTTTGTAACAAAATGTATATGTATGTACATGTATGTATTTTACTTCTTATATAAATAATTCTGCAGCACTTTACTCAATTCACATCAGGCGCTGCCCCGAAGAGCTTACTTTCTAATCTCATACAACCTATCAGTATGTCTTCATGATTGTGGGGGAAACCGGAGTGCCCGGAGGAAACCCACGCAAGCACGGGAGAACATACAAACTCCTTGCAGATGTGTCCAAGGGTGGAATTGAACTCAGGACCTCAGCGTTGCAAGGCATCAGTGCTAAACACTGAGCCACCGTGCTGCTTTATTGTACAGCGCTGTGTCCCCAAGTGGTGCTTTATAAATAAACTATACATACATACATACTAACCAGGTCCCCAGCAGGTGTTAAATATTTGGTACAAATGGTAAAATATGTCTAAATTTATGAATTAATTACATTGTCATTATTGGAAACGTTGTGAAATTCCACCCACGCGCACTGTGACTTTCAGTGAATGACCCCCTTTGTTTATTAAATTTAACAATATACTGTAACACGTCCAGATTTTGTGCATTGCCATAATAAAAATGTAAACACTAAGCAAAACCTACTGGTGTAAAAAAAAAAAAAAAATTACAATCTGTAACGTTTGTGAAGGTTCTCATTCATCCAAGTCATGGTATATCTGTTGTATTCAGTTAGATCAACTATATATCTGTTGTATTCAGTTAGATCAACTGAAATGTCTTCAAGAACTAAGCTTTAAGGCCAGTTGATCTAACTGAATAAAAAAAATATACAACCTGTAATATCATTTAACCTTAACATATCTATGGACATTCAATTTTAAAAGCCTGATCCATGTGACACCAATATGCCCCTATGTTGTTCTACAGCAACACAAACAATACCAATACAGTATAAGATAAGAGAAAGGAAGACTGTACTGCAAGAATTTTTTTATGTACAGTAATGTGCACTTGTTTCTGGCATGTCTCACATGAAAACTGCAACCTGCTTTGCCATAGGACTCCCAACTTTAGATATGTATTAGGATACAGTGTGTGGTTTAAGAGGAGAGAACCTCTGAGGAATAATGTAACAGGTAAACAGGTCAGGAAATAGTCATATAATGATAAACATCTCCTTCCCCACACAAATCATTTTCTTTTTGTCAATTAACTCAATTTCCCCCCCTTTTCCCCCCCTTTGTATAATTCTCCGATTATAATTCCATCCCTTTATAACCTGACTCAGACTGTATAAGGATCCCAACGCTGATCAGCAATTAATTTGAATGCGAACGGCACAACTGCATGAAAATCAATACCGTCTGGGAACACAAAACAGCAAAAGCCAAGAGACCCAGATAAATATTTATAGATTTACGTTACATCTTTAAAAAGTTTTTTTTTTTTTATTTCTATAAGAATTCACCCAGCTCAACTTAAGTAAATAATCGCTTCACTATGAAAGTTTCTTTTTGCATTCTATTAAAAATATTCTTATCTCCTAAGTAAATGTGGATCTCAGTGCAATAATATTAGAAATGCAGAAAAGAACATCGGATTCATTCAAATTTACTGTTCGAATTCCTCAATCGTAATGGTACTAGAAATTCATTACACATATTGAAGAAGAAAATGTTTCAGTTTCTTAACTTAGAACTAGATAAGGAAGGAAATGTATTTTCCGTGACTGCCAGCTGAATGTTAATTCACTTTTTTATATCTTACAGAAAAACAGAGGTTCGTTTAAAATAATTATAGCATTTCAGGCGCCACCAATGTACCTCTTTTTGGGAAACATTAAATGAAAATTTAAAAAAAAACAAACAGTAGAAACAGTATAATTTATTAAACCTTCTGGTTTAAACTGTCATTAAATACATCTATAAAAGGGCAACTAAAACTAATAGCTTAAATGGCAAATTTAAAAGAAATGTGTTTATAACTGGGACTTTGCCCTTTGATAATTGTGTACTGTATCCTTTTGCTTCATTATACCTAAGTATAAATAGGCCCCTATAAAACAAAAGTGAAAACTTCAGCTACTCTATACTTTCTTTCCTTTTATTCAAGAATACATCAAACAAACACAGGTACCCAGGCAGCAGGTCCTTGAGTAACTTAAGGAGGCTCAATTGTATCAGGGGGTCACCAGTCCCTCTAAGCTTCCAAAGACTAAGGATACTTTTCACACAAGAGCCAGAAAGCAGTGCAAACAGTGATTTTTTCAGGAGATACAGCACGACACGTTTCAGACCAGTGTGGTCTTTTCTCAGGTGAAATCCTTAAGCTGGGTACACACACTAACGATAAAGCCCCGATACCGTCGGATCCGACGGTATCGGGGCTTTATCGTTATGTGTGTACACTCGTTTCCCGAACGAGCGTGCGGCCGCCAAACGATCGGGTCAGCTGAACGCTCGTTCGGGAAAGGCCTAAAATTTCCATCGGCCGCACTAGACTCACTATGGAAACACACAGTCCCGAGCGTTCTCCTTATGAAGTTCAGGGAGAACGCTCGGGACTGTGTTTATGCAGATCTTTGAAAGATGGCAGACAGGATCTTGCAGATCCTGTCTGTCATCTTTCAGAAATCTGTGCTGTGTGTACCTAGCTTTAGTTTCAAGAATACATCCACATTTCCTTTAGAGATTTAGAGCATTCCACAACCTTACTGCAATCATAGTGAAGAACCAATTTGCGTTGCTTAAGCTAAAGTGTCTTTTTCTTAAGTCTATAAAGGTTTTGTCTTTTGTTCACCCAACAAGAGAAATTGACAATTATTTTTATTTGGGTTATTGTATTCCCTTGAAAACAATTATTGTTGATCTATGTGTGTATGTATGTGTCCCAAATTTTCATGTAACTGATTGATGAATAATAATTAAATTGAAAAAACCCTTAACCTGCCCTTACTACGTAAAAAAAGAAAGGACTTGAGATCAGAGTGAAAAGAGTGAAAAACGCCAGTGAAAAGCGTGCATGTTACCATGCGATCAGCAAAAGGTGACCGCATACCCTCCAAAAAATGGATTTCAGCACATTGACATGCACTTCACGCTAAGGGTGAGACCACCCTACAGTTTGCGCTGCTGGTGCATGTTGCAGTGCGCACGCCTTACGTTTGGCCATTGTTGCGCAATTGGATCACCTGCGATTGTGCAAAAAATGTGGATTGCATGCTCTCTGTGTGGCCACATCAATTAGGCCACACTAGTGTGCTCTTTTAAAAGCGCGATCGGATTGTACGTAAAGCGCATTAATGTGGCCTAGTGATCACAATAAAACACTGCCATGTGGCTTAGCCTTACTGATTGCAATAAAATGCGTCAGTGTGGCCTAGCCCTTGTTGATTGCAATAAAATGCGTCAGTGTGGCCTAGCCCTTGTTGATCGCAATAAAATGCGTCCGTGTGGCCTAGCCCTTGTTGATCGCAATAAAATGCGGCAGTGTGGCCTAGCCTTTACTGATTGCAATAAAACGCAGCAGTGTGGCCTAGCCCTTGTTGATCGCAGTGCAGTGTGGTTTAGCCAATAATCAACACCACAGTCTAAAACTTTTTGACTTTAAGTGTTACAAACTCCATCTACAGTATTTAGAACTCCATCTATTTTAGTATTTGCCGTTTAGACTCCAGCTTGTTTGTATTTAATATTCTCCCCCTTTCTACTCCCAATCAATGTGATTATTTCTGCTCTGCTGGGTGTTCTATCCCTTTGATCAGTGGTAAAATGAAATGACAAGGAAAGTGGATGTTATAGTCTCTAAAGTGTTTCTACAGCACAGATGCATGCAGTTAATTATTCATTATGTTTAAATATTGCATTTACCATGTATGTTTGCTTTAACAGTATTTAATATGTACATATTTATAGCTGAAATTGTCATTTTTATTGTCAGATTTTTAAAAAGCAATTATTTATGTCTGTGTATACACACATACACACAAGAATCATATGTAAGGTAAATGCCTGAATGAAAACTCGTTAAAGGGGCATAAAGAAAACTTTCATAACGATGTAGCTTTTAGAGATGGACAAACTTCCTGAAGTTTGGTTCATTTTCAACTTCTGAACTTCAGTAAAATTTTCATAGTTCAAAAACAAACCCATTAAAGTCAATAGGCGGAAATAGTTCTAGTTAAAAGGCATGTCCACCCTTAGATCCACTTTTTTTATATTAGTTAGTACTCCCTATCCCAACCCCAAACGCTATGTTTATATGCAAAAAAAACAAGATCCTTACATTACTTACTTTCCTTCATTCCCCTGGTGCTGTAATCTCGGCCCTCTGCTTGCTGGAACTGCAAGCAGGGGGCCGGAGCTGCAGCGGCGTCCGTGATTGGCTGAGAGGACAGAATGCCAGGGGAATGAAGGAAAGTAAGTAATGTTCGGATCTTTTTTTTTTTTTACAAAAAAATATAGCAGTTGGGGGTGGAATAGGGTTTGCAACACTACAGAAAAGGGGTTTGGAGTTAGGGGAAGGGAGAGAAAAATTGGAGAGAGAGGAAGGGGGGGAGGGCTTCACTGAGCATGTCAGAATTCTCCCGGAGGAGAGGTAAGAGGCAGAAAAATGATGGGACATAGCCAGGCTCCTGCTCTTCACTTTTTGGGAATTTGCAGAGACATTGCAGGGCAACCATTTGGAACAGGGATGTAAGGTAAGGATTTTTCAAGACTACACAGTGTTGCCAGTAGTGAGTTAAATTATAGTTTTGAGGGTGGACATGCCCTTAAAATACAGTCAAAATAGCAATGGTATCTTACTTTAAATGGCTCTGGTACCTGGGAAATTGTCTGGGGAACATGTCCATCTCACCAAAACTTGTAAAAACATACCTTCCCCCACAATCGGGCAATTGTCGGGGTTTCCACATGCTACATTTAAGGATTATTGCAAATTCAAGGGTTGCCGAATGCTACATTCGAGGGTTACCGAACATTACATTCAAGGGTTACCGAAATCAAAGGCTACATTCAAGGGTTATGGCAAATTCGAGGGTTGCCGAAAACTACATTTGAGGGTTACAGAACAGTACATTAGATTGTTACCAAAATTGAAGACTACATTCGAGGGTTACCGAAACTGAACGATACTTTCGAAGATAACTGAATGATACATTTGAGGGTTACTGAAAATGAAGGCTACATTCGAGGGTTACCAAAATTGAACACTACATTTGAGGGTTACCAAATGATACATTTGAGGGTTACCGAAATTGAACACTACATTTGAGGGCTACCGAACGATACATTTGAGATTACCGAAATCAAACGATACATTTGACGGTTACAGAACGATATATTCAAGGGTTACTGAAATTGAAGGTTACATTTGTGTGTTACCAAAATCGAAAGCTATATTCGAGGGTTAATGAACAATGCATTTGAGTGATATCGAAATCGAAGTCTACATTCAAGGGTTACCAAAATTGAATGATGCATTCAAGAGTTACCGAAATCAAAGGATACATTCGAGGGTTACCAATTCGAGAATTCGATTATTATTAAATTCTTAATTATTGTACAAACTCTGCTTCAAGTTCGGGTCCATCACTAGTAATGTTATTGTTGCAAAACATTCTACTCAGGATTTTTACCTATATTGAAAAATCAGATGACCATCACATGTTACATGACTGTCTGGCGATTCGAGCAATGAATTACTGTTTTGGCTGAAAAGCTAATATATTTAGAGGCTTTCACCAACACCATTTAGTGTTCTCCCTTGCCAAGGTTGTCCACACAACCTCCCCTTATCATTAAACAGAAGAGACTGCTTGTCATCCTGCAACTCATCTTTTAACCTTAAATAAATAAATAAATAAATAAATAAATAAATAAAAAAGCATAGAAAAGCTCATTTTATTAAAGAGGGAAAAAAGCTAAAAACTATTTCTTAAAGGAGAACTAAACTTAATTTTTTTAAAACCTAATGTGAACATTTTTCTCCCCAGAACACCTATACATTTTAAGATTCTTCTCTAGTACATTGCATTGAGTATATGTGAGAAATAGATTCTGTAAATAAGAAGGTTTTCATGTTGTTGCCAGTACAACCCACAGCCTATGAAGTCATCAAAGAGCCACACCCCTTGACCCCAGTATTCACTGTCTCTATGTACCGATATGGAAGTCCCTGAAAAGACCTTGAAAGCTGCTTGTTACCCTGCAGTTTATTTACCAGTCAGTGTGAGTTGCTCTAAAATAAACGGCAGGGTAACAAGCAGCTTTCAAAGTCTTATCAGGGATTCCATATTCCATTTTTTTGATAATTCTTTCTCTACCAAAAGATAAAGCTTCCAAATGTACCTGGATTCTCTGCTTATTCAGTGTTGACTCACCTGGTAAGTCACTTTAAAAATACACAGTCCAGATAGTCACAAGTCCAATACCCCAGGTTTACCTTTCTTTCTTACTTTCACCGGTGGCACATCTGGTAGTTTTAGAAACACACAGTTCTGAAGTTCACAAGTTCAAATCCCCTTAATTATGTTTATTTTTGTTTCCTTTATGTTCCTAAAATATTCTACATGTATCAGTGATATCTATAGTATCTTAGATAGCCTAGAGGTAAGAGCTCTGCTTTTAGGAAGACAGAGTAAATGTACAAGTTGCAGGTTCTAATTCCAGACATAGTTTTATTTATATTTTTTTTTTTTGCTGAAATGTTAGTATTCCATGTCTTACATCCATGCTATCTATGAAATACACTGCAAAGATTACTTTTATTTTTGTTATTTTTGTATGAAAAGTAAAGGATTATATCATTGTTAGGACAGAAGCATTGAATGTGTTTGAAAACAAAAAAACTTGAATCCCTGTTCTGTGTCAGGGAGAGGCAGGATCTCTGTGCTATAATGTGATTGGCTTCTAGGAAGCAAGGCTGCAATCCAGCTACTGTGGATTGTGGGAGCTGACCACAATACTCACAGGTTATTTTCATAAATCATCCAATAGCCAGAGCAAAGGGAGAGGTGAGACACAGCTTGTATATTTATTAATGTGCTCTGTCTATTGGGACAATGTTGTGTGAGACTTTAGTTGTCCTTTAAACTGTTCTAACATCTGGACATGTGTGATGGTTTTCTGAGTTTATAGTATATAGAAATCTACTGTATATTATTATTTTTTTCACCAACCCAGCACCCAAACCTATCAGTTGTTGCATTAATAAAATTCTCCTTTAATTATTATGGTTGGCAAGTTGAAAACATAGCATTTTTAAGTAACCTTCCCCCTTAAATAAAGATTATTTATATGGCACTGCCAGTTTGAAAGATGATTAGATTTGGTAACTTACCAATTCCTGGACATGATAATATTACTGTAAGTAAGGGTGAGGCCACACTGCAGTGCACAGGAATCCCGCACAAAATCGCGTTTCGCACTCGCGTTCGCGTTTTGCGCATGCGTTTTCGCCTTTTCACGTTATGGACACGCATGCGTTAACGCACCAAAAATGGTGAACGCATGCGTTACTATAACGCGAACGGACGCGCAATCGCATGCGCATCGGAAATCGCGGGAATTTTTGCGTTCCCGCGATTTCCATTTTAGCGAAAATCGCGGGCGCAAACGCGAGCGCGAAACGCGCGCGCAAATGAGCGAAAAACGCGCTAGTGTGGCCTAGCCCTTATTGACTCATTTTTTGCACTTGTTTGGCCCATTTATATCTTATCTTTCTTATTCCGAGAGAGTGAAATCTACGTACAGGGAATGGTCATGAGAAATAAAAAAGAAAAAAATTATCACATGACAAAGGTTCTTTAAAGGACAACTCCACCCTCATAAGAACATCTTTTAGAAAGAATGGTCTCTTTAAAATATGTTGATATATCATACTTTGTCCTATGTATTCATTATTGTATGCTTGCTATGCTTCTGGGTGCCTCATGGAAACTGAGCAATTTGGAAACCTGTACTGAGCCTTTACTGAGCCTGGGCATGTTCAGAAGGGGCAGACAGGGGATTAACATTCAGGCATTGGCTGTGATGTCAACTATCAAATCCATAACTGACAGTTACTAACTGGAAGAACCAGGAAGCAGAAACAGAGGCAACAGGTCATTGTGTAGGATTTCAAGTTAGACTTATATATTTCACATTTCAAACTATTACTGTTTAGGGTTTTGCAGGATGATTTACCTGTATGTAAGTTTTCATTTGGGGGCTGGACTTGCCCTTTAAGTATTTGTAGTAAGTGATCTGGCATCCTGCATATTAAATATAATAAATGAAACAGGGAAACAGGTTATGACTTTACCATAAAGGTATTCCATTGTGAGTAGTCGCATACAAATTTTAAGGCTCAGTAGCATCAAAAATTAAAAAGCCGCATATACATTCAATTATCTTTTCCTTCAGTTTTTCTCCTTTTGTTCCTCATTTTTTCCTCTTGAGTGAAACTCCTAATTCAGGGATGTCTAGATGGTTAAAAACTACAACTCCCATCATTCACTACCTGCAGTAAGCTGTTTATTGTAGGAAAGGAAAAGTAGAGGCTATCCCTTAGGGTGGGGACACACTACAACTCACTCCTGTGCGCAAGGGAGTGTGCGATTGTGCGTGCTTCCAGTGCACAATGGCGTAAATGTGCGTTGTGATCGCGCAATGTTGTGCAATCGTAGCGCATGCGATTGTGCAAAAAATGCTGATAACATGCGATCCGATTGATGGATTACTCGCGCACTGCCCAACTGCGCCCAACTGCGCACTAGTGCTTTAAAATACAATCCATGGGTGTTTTGGGACATTGTTTGTATTTGGGCCAAACTAGTGTGTGCTTTTAAAAGCGCATTAGTGTGGCCTAGCCCTTAGTCCTCATTATTCTGCCTGTAGATTTCTAATAGTATTCAGTAAATTCATAGTAATTACAAATGCAGAAGTTAATTATGCTGAACCCAGCACATACATGATAGTGCTGCTGTATAAATTACCTTTTAAGTCCTTCCCTGTGTCTATGCCAATGCATAAATTGTGGCTGCAAACAATATATTATATAACATTTGGCACCAATGTTCAAGGGCAACTTATTGAACAGATGGTAATAAAAAATGCTTCATTTACCCTTGTTGATTCTCTGCAGGCAATGTGTCTGGTGTATCCAATGGAAACATTATCTGCTCTAGAAACTTCCATATATATGGACCTCCTGTTGCCTTCTGCTTTTTGATGCCAACATTTACACTTTGTGTTCCATTACACCTATTAACGTAAATTAAATTACATTATACCTATCACGCAAGGTGTAAATGTAGATGATCGAATACCTGTTGCTGAAATCATTTTCATGATTGGATTATAAAGTATCCTGCAAAGTTAATTGTGTTGCTACAGTTTCCCACTAACCAAACTCCCTATTTGGAGTTTTGTACTATCTTACCTTCCCATAGACTTCCCAGCTTACTGATCGAGTGACACAATCCTGGCTCAGGATACAGTAGATAGATGTTTCTTTATTCTTTTTATTCCTGAGACAAAACCCAAGACAGAGAATTAAGGAGAAGCGGGTTGTACGTTCAGTAATGCACTATTCTCTTTAGTTAAGTCATTTTTAAAGAATGTATGAATTTGCAGGGAGATATGAAAGACATTATTCTTTGAAAGGAAATGTTCTTTCAGTCACGTTAGGTCATACAGCTACAGAGTCTTTTCCATTCTAGAAGGCACGCAGACTTTCTAATGATATCATTTTCGAAATATCAGCACCCCGGTGTAAGTGAGAAGTGCAAATTGCAATGTGCTGAAAGATGACAGAAATTACTTTCACTAACATTAGAATTGAAGATACTTAATAAAGCCATGCAATAGCTAAGTATGTTACAGCAGACTGCTCCAAACTATAGAAGGTATTTATAAAGGATCAATACCAGAAAACGCCAAGATCAATCCTTTAACCGTTGCTGTTACGGTCGTTGCGTTCATCAAAAAAAAAAAGTTTAACGGTAATTATTTTATGCCCACACCGTAAAACAAAACCCATTGTAATAGTGAAATACTGTACTGTATCCATATTTTACCATGTGCCCAGTAATTTACAATGCAGTTGTAAAATTTCACCGATACTGATTGGTAATGTAAGACCACAGTAAAGAATCAAACGTAATTTAACAGTATTGAAATAGGAATATTGTCAGGTGACCATAACTACATTTTATGTAGTTGACTAAAAATAAGTAGATTTTGCTTTAGTGCATTCTTACTAGCAATATATACCACATATACAGGGAGATTCAATTAAATTTCTTATCATTAAAAATGGTGCTGATTTTGCCCCAACCAATCAGATATTACTTAACATTTGATTTGAAAGCTAACATCTGATTGGTTGGGGCAAAATTAGCACCATTTTTAACTATAAGAACTTTTATTGAATAAACCTGATAGTATGAAAATGTGAGACACTAGAGATCAGTGTCCATACCAGCACCACAAAACTATGGGGCATATTTATAAAAGAGCGAAAAGTGGCGAAATGTTTTCGCATTCGCTTTTCGCATGGGTTTTCGCCAAAAAGACAGTTAACGCTATTTATAAAGGTAGCGTTAACGAATGGCGAAACCGTTTCCGCGAGCTATCGCTAAACCCTTTTCGCCTAACTTCGCAATGGTAATTTTAGCGAAAAAGGAGCAAAAAGGCATAACGCGATTTATAAAAGAGCGAAAGGTGGTTTTTGCGTTAAAAAGAGCGAAAGATTAGCGCGACCCTGAAGGTGGTGAAAAGTCATTGCTTGAGCGAAAAGGCATTCTAATGGGTAATATGCCTTGAAAAAGCGAACGCGCATTAGAAGGGCGATCGCGCATAAGAGTGTAATATGCCTTGGAAAAGCAACATTAGAAAGGCGAACGCGCATTAGAATGTAATATGCCTTGGAAAAGCGACATTAGAAAGGCGATCGCGCATTAGAATGTAATATGCCTTGGAAAAGCGAACGCGCATTAGAAAGGCGAACGCACATTAGAAAGGCGAACGCACATTATAATGGAATATGCCTTGGAAAAGCGAACGCGCATTAGAAAGGCGAACGCCATTAGAAAGGCGAACGCGCATTAGAAAGGCGAATGTGCAGTGCAAAAGAAAATTGTATTCCAATTGAGAAATTCTAAGAAGATTGACTAAATAAGACATGGCTGACTTCTTGGTAAATGTGAGGTGGCCATTTTGAACTTGACATCATTTTCTAGTGGGCTTTTCTGGTTTCGAATGGTTTTCACAATGCAGTCTTCTTAGATGCGTTAAGTTTTCACTGCGATACTTTTCGCTCTTTATCGCGCCCGTTCGCCTTTTTCAGCTACGAAGTGTGTTTTTTCGCTTTTTTATAAATAAGGCGAAACGAAGCCCCAAATGGCGTTAATTTCGCTGCGATGTGCTGCGCTAATTATTTGGCGAAAAAGACAATCCTTTATAAATATGCCCCTATGACATTATTTGAGTGAATGACAGAGAGACTGGAGTATCAGCATAAAACTGGTTTAAACACCAACACTTTGGTATGAAATATACCATCAAAATTTCATTTTAACATGCGGAAATGTTTAACAATATTTTGCAAATGGTTTGGTCATGTCTAATGAAGTGCTATTTTACGATACTGCAACTTAAAAGATCGCAACTGCATTCATAATTGAATGCTGGCCTATAAAATAAAGTACAACCGAGTTGGGTACAGATAGGGTTGGGGGGGTCCTATAGACTACAGAAAAGTTTTTTTATTTTAAAAACTAAATGAAGCGCTGATGGATCCAGATGGAGGGAATGAGGGTGGGTGGGGGGAGGGGGAAGAGGCGATAAGGGGCAATACAGATTGCACACAGGAAGGCACCTACTTCTCACTGAACTGGACTTTCAGCAGCCTTTGCAGGACAACCATAAAGGCACAAAGTAGAAAGGTGAGGTTTCCCACAAGCCAAACTCCCTATTTGGAGTTAACTGTGGTCTAAAAATTACTTAAGGTAAATTGACAGGAATTGCTTTCCTGAGTATTTTTGTAAGTTACTTTCATTATTTTTTTTAGATAGTTTTATGGATCCCCATGGCCCCTCACTATGCAGTCACCTTAAAAACCCCTGTGGCCCCTCCCACTCCTCCTTCAGTCACTGCAACTTAATCTCTTCATGGTTTCTTATGATTTCTCCTGCACTGAGCATGTGCCAACCACAGATTAGAAGGAGGAACTAGTATTTGACCACAGATTCAGAACTGTGCAGGTAGGAACCTGGCCTTTTATTTAAAATAATTTGAAGAACACAGTTCCCCTTTAAAACTATACATTGGGGGCAGCAGTGGGTCAAATTTTAGTTTGGGGTTAGACATGCCCTTAAATGTGCTTGTTAATTTGCAGCAACCAATTACATGTTTCCTTTTTACTTGTCTACTACAGAAAACATTTGATAGTGATCTGATTGGTTGCTGCAGATTAACAGCCTAGTCAAATGTTGAACCTTATATTATAATGTCAAAGCTCTCTAGTTGCTCCTGTGCACCTTGGTGATCCCCAATGTAGTGGACAGCGAGTTTCTTACACTACACACGTCCCAAATATCACCGTGCAATTTTATTTTGTTGATCTGTCCTCTATTTCTAGATATTTAATATGAAGCATTTTACATTTCAGCTGTCAATCAAGTGCCTTGTTATCATAAACCCCTCTGCTGCTGCTGTGTGCAGTTTTGCTGTAACTGGATTGGGGTCAGTTTGTATGTAAGACCAGTTTGGGAAATTCTCCCTCCTAGTCATGACACATAGTGATTACTGAGCATGCTTGACCAGTCAGGTCAGTTAAAAATGGAAAGAAGATAACAAAATAAGTACTAAATTGAAGGCATGCAACTACACACACAAAAAGGGCTACTTATTATAGATTAAGGTGAGGCAACATAATTGTTTCGGTATAATTGCCATTATAGTTGCCAGACTTGTGAGTAAAATGAATTTTGCAAAGGATCATATATAACTTTTGTATGCATGAATAAAACTACAAAATATGTTAATGCTTCTCAACAGCACTGACACATTTACACACATAAGAAGGCATATGCAGATGCTTAGCCTACAACGAAAAAAGGCCATTTTAATGTGTTTACCCCATAGTCCACAAGGTCCTTGTTCTCCCTTCTCTCTGTGGATATTAGCTTCTTATTTTAAAGAATGATATCTGCTATGAGCACTGATATGACATGTGTATCTGCAAAGTTCTACTAGCTAGAGTTAAAAAAAAAAATAATATACAGTAGATTTCTATAAACTCTGAACAAAAATGTATCTGTGTTTTCAAAAGGCTGTATTAGTCCGTAGTCTAACTTGCATGAGAAAACACAGTATAGGCTTGACATAATTCCATCACACATGTCCAGATGTTAGAACATTTTAAGCAACTCTGAATTGTGCTTCCCGGGGGCACTATAATCTTTTATTGATTGTTATAATGCAAGACATCTCTATAGCTTATGTAGGTAGTGCTATTAGTAGAGTGCTTTGGGATTAAGTGTACAGAGCACTAACAGATCCAACATGAATTACCCCCTCTTACTACTTCATGTATCCAGCCTTAGTATCTTAATCAATGTTTTGCAACAACACCTGACTGAGTTACAATTGCAGCACAAATGTTTTTCCCCAATACAAAATCGTGAACAGTGTATAATTTTACAAAACCATGTTCTGTATCTAGTCTGAGACAGACCTGATTTAATGAAGGACATAGATAACAGTTCTGCTTGGCTTATAGAAGTGTTTAAATAAAAAGCCAAGTATAATGCATTGTGATGCAATAAGTTTCATATCCACAAACATTGACTGTTTTAAGGATTTGAATGGAAAAAAATTTGGGAAGATTTACACAAAGCCGCAAGCATTCAGCTTTTTTTAAATTCAATATTAATCTTGTGGGTCTGGGTATATCATGATATGAGTTCCACTGTTTGCAAGACTTTTAAAGGGGAAGTTCAGTGAAAATGCATATTCTTTTAAGGAAAAAACCTGGCCACTCATCATTTTGTATGTTTATAAATAAATGCTTCCGAAATACTGACTTCCTGTCTGACGGACCCCTAATAGAAACTGTTATGGTTTGGCACTTGACCAAGCACCTGGCTTGATTCAGTTGCTCAGTAGAGATCTGGGCATGTTTGACCCATCCAACAGTAGAGATGTTCGAAACTGTTGAGTTTCGTTCCGTTTTCGAATTTTCGAATTTTAAAATTCGAAGATTCTAAAAAGGACCCGTTGAAGTCTATGGGAGAATTTTTTTTTTAAGTTTCTGTCCATTTTGAGGGACAAAAAGTAATAGTAGGTTACTGTAAATGACACAGAGACTTGGGGAATGGTCTGGGTAACGCGTAAATATAACCAAAACTTTTTTAAAACTATCTTATCTCACGATCGGGCTGTTTTCGAGCTTCTGCATTCCATTTTTGAGAGTTACCGAAATCGATCATAACTTTCGAGGATTCGATTTTCGATAATCGTCTAGAAAGGTAAGTGATGCACCCTAATAAGACAATTATAGTAGCAAAGGGCCTTTTAAGAGAAATATATTTAATTTGCGTGTGACACAATAAAAAGTTCCAAAGTTTACCTGTGCTATTGGTCTGCAGCAACCAATCAGAAGTTACTTAACTTAAGCAACACAGTAAAAAGCTAACATCTGATTGGTCGCTGCATATTAATTGCTTGGGCAAACTTTTGCACCTCTTATTGAATTAGGCCCTCAGTTTGGACATGAACCTGTTGCTAATAATTGTACATCAATAAGATTTTCCTTTATATCCTATAGAAGACAGAAGGTTCGAAGAATAAGGGAATCATTATAGAAACATACCCTCATGTTTATGGTTACAATAAACAGACTGTTCAAACAATAAACCAATCCCCCAGGCCCTAGAGGGAAAATTCATGAACGATAAATCATATTTTCAAATAGTATCTACTTTTTTTATTTTCAAATAAAACCAGGCAGCTTAGTGACTCAATGAATCCCAATAATACCCATTTAACTCTATTTTATATCTTGTTAGCCTCGGGAAATATTTGGACTATTCCTAGTGGATGTCACTGCACATTTACTGGCTATTGCTTTGAAAGGTAATTCTGTACATACCTCTAGGCACATAACATTGCAGCATATAAACTATAAGTGTATTCAAAACACAGTATGCTTAAAGTAGATACCATCCTGTTCAGTATAATCTGCAGGTACACAGTCATTTATACTCGGTTCACTGAAACAAGTCAAACTGGGTCTATCTCCACTAACAAATTCATTCTGGCTGTGTATCTTGTTCAGAGGAAATTATAAGAAATAGCTTTGGATATGGTTCTGTTTTAAATGATTTAATTTGACTTAGGGGCATATTTATAAAGGAACGAAAACTTTTCGCTTTCCATACCCCAAGTTTTTTCGCGAAAAACTCCATTAACGCAATTTCTAAAGGTCACAGTTTTCGTGCCATAATGCTTTTCACTATCCATCGCAGCGGTAATTTGTGCGAAAAGAGAGTGAAAAGGCGTATCGCGATTTATAACAACGCGAAAAGTATTTTAAAGCTCTAAATAAAGCGCTTCGCGAACTTGAAAATGGCGAAAAGTCCTCTTTTTTCAATGTGAGTTTGTACATTGGAATCTTTCATTAATTTTACTGCACAAATAACTTTCAATCAATGCAGGAAAAGCACATGACTACTATTTGTACCTTTTTTAATGACATTTATGAAGGTATATTATTGCACATTTGTCAATATTTGAGGATAATTTCCACAAATACCTTATTTCATGTAAACTTTGTTTGACATGTTTGTTAACCTTTATAAGTATTACTTTAGGCCTAGGCCACAATGCAATGAGCCTTAAGTGCATTGTTTGTTGTGCTGTTATGTCATTGTGCAATTTTTATCAAATGTAAATCGCCCTCGCACCACCTAAAGAGAGAATGGAAGTGTATCTTAACAGAAAACACTTCTATTCCCTTAAGCATGGTACACACCATCAACTTTTCCTCCTGACCGACCATTTGACTCTTCTGACTGGTCGGCCAGGAGGAAGGACTGTTGGTCACGGCAATAGTGGGCATCGTCCGACAGTTTACCATGAATGTGTGGTCCATAGAGGAGCGCACGATCGGACGTGGTTTTTCTGCTGTGTCCGATGATCCTTTTGTCCAATTAGGATGAATGGTCAGTGGGACACTGCTGAATGTGATATATTTTTTTAGATCGACTGATACACTGAACTATTGGTCGATTGGACTGAAATAGCGCATGCAATAGTGTGTTTCAGCCTTTAATATCCTTAAAAAAAGATAAATAACAAAGAAGAGTTTGTGGATAATAAAGAGGCAACTTTCTATTTGGCTTAATATTTCTAAATATTAGTGTTGTGAAGAAATATTAACTTTGTTTTCCAAAAAATACATTTTAAAAATGTACTTTTTGCGGCAACACAATGCGACACTTCTCTCCAACCTTAGGGCTAGGCCACATTAGGCTGTTTTAACATCTGATCCAGTCATGTTTGCAATCTGACAATAGTGGCTGGATAGTGTACTGGTTAAAGGCACCACCTTTGACATGGGAGACCAGAATCTATCCAGTAAGGAATTCAAGGCAAGACTACTTGCTTTGTACTGCAATTCCAATTCTGTTTTGGAAGAGCATGCGTTTAACATTTTTGGATCTGCAATTGCATGCATTTCCATTTTTATGCAAAACGTGAAACTTGCATGTGCATAATGCGCACAAGGCACAAAAAATTTCACTTCAGGTGTGTTGCAGTGTGACCTCAGCCTAACCTAATCTTAAAAATCACGTGTGCAAATGCTATAAAAATTGTTAGTGTGGCATAACCCTTAATGGCACATTTGCTTTTCTAATACATTCAACTTCCTAATGTGCGCTCGCCTTTTTAACTTGTTTGCTTTTCTAATGCACATTCACCTTCCTAATGCACATTGCCTTTGTAATGTGCGTTCGTCTTCCTAATGCGTGGTCGTATTTCTAACGCCCGGTCGCTTTTCTAACACGTGGTTGCTTTTAAATGCGTGTTTTTGTAATACGCGTTCGCTTTTCTAATGCGCGCTGCCTTTATAATGTGCATTTGTCTTCCTAATCCCCGGTCATATTTCTAACGCCCGGTCGCTTTTAAATGCGTAGTTTTGTAATACGCGTTCGCTTTTCTAATGCGCCCTGCCTTTGTAATGTGCATTTGTCTTCCTAATCCCCGGTCGTATTTCTAACGCCCGGTCGCTTTTAAATGCGTAGTTTTGTAATACGCGTTTGTTTTTCTAATGCGCGTTCGCTTTTGTAATGTGCGTTTCTCTTCCTAATCCACGGTCGTATTTCTAATGCCAGGTCGCTTTTATAATGTGTGGTTTTGTAATACGCGTTTGTTTTTCTAATGTGCATTTGCTTTTCTAATGCGCGTTCGCTTTTGGAATGTGTGTTCGTCTTCCTAATGCGCAGTTATATTTCTAACGTGCGTTAGATGTTCTTTGATGTTCTTAATAGGTGTATTGTCAGCTTGATTCAGATACATTTTTTTAGGAACAATTGATTGATTTTTTTTTTTTTCACAATTTTGTTTTACTTCAAATAAAGTACAAATGACATTGAACACCAGACCAGCTGCTGACAATGATTGTGTGTTTTTATAACTTCTTGTCCTCCAAATTTGACCACATTTAAACTCATCGTTTGATTGAGAGGCCCCACGCCAGAATTGCGCACCCAATTGTGTGTGTTAGTGCATGCCATTGTGTGTGATTCTTGATCGTTTTGCGTTTGCAATTTCGCCTTTTTGGGTTATGGAAATGCATGCATTAACGCACCAAAAATGGTGACCAAAAATTAAGCGTATGCGCAATTGCATGCGCAGCAGAAATTGAGGGACTTGATGCGTTCCCGCAATTTCCATTTTTTCAAAAACGCATGTGGATTTGCGAGTGCAAACGTGTAAAAAACGCGCAAGTGTGGCCTAGCCCTTACTGTGTGTGTAGGACAAGCAAGCTTGGTGGCAGCCACGACCAACAGTCATTTGTCCCAGCTGAGAACTTGCTCCTAGCAAACGCTCAGCTGGGACAAAATATCCCTTCATCTGTACCCAGAATAAGGCTGGATACACATGGAGGGACAATTTTCCCCGACCGAGCGCTCGCCTGGGACAAATTTACGTCAGTCCCAGCAAATTTGTACATAGCCGAATTTGCAAACGATTGACTGTACGGTTCCATAGGGAACCACACAATGGATTGTGATTTTTAAATATGTCTGATGGTCCTTTCGTCTAAGCCGGACCATGGAGTTTGATCGCGGCCATCCACCCCACACCTAGAGATATTTTCAGATGACCGACCAAAAGTGCCGCAAATCAGTTGTTTGAACGAAAATCTCTTCTGGTGTGTACCCAGCCTAAAGGGAAGAGTTGGAGTATTGTTGAAATTCGGGATTTATTTGAAATTGCAAACTATATGGCAGTATTGTTAAAAGTGCATTATTGCGTATTTCTAAATAGTGTAGCTATAATGACCTGCATTTCCAATATTGTGCCTGGAACTATAAATAATGACACATACGTGAGCAATTGCTCATATTGCTTTTTTTTATTTTTACAGAAAAGAGATGGCCCCAAAAAATTACAATTGCAAACACAAAACCAAAAACAGGAACAACATAAAAGTGCATTACAGAATGTGTCCACGAAGGATGAGATGATCACAAATCTAAAAAATAAAAAAACACACAATCATTAACAAAGTTAAATGTAAACATTCTTTAATGTTTACTCTTGGGGAAGGTGACCTTCATTTCATAGTTAGCCAAAATAATTCAAAAATAAAAATGCTACCACCTTAAACTGGTGTATGTGGAAGGAGAGCAAATGTGTCTAACTACATGGAACAGTGACTTGCTATGGTGCAGATAACCCCTGTGTGTAAGCCAAACCACAAAAGAGAGTGTCACATGACTGCAATGAGTAGAGGTGGAGCACCAATTAACTAGGGAATGAAGGTGGGTAGCCTAGGCAATGAGCAGGCTGATTCAGACAGGGGTTACAACTTACCCATTGGTTGTCCACTTAGGGGAACAAGCCTCTGCAACAACATCAGTCCTGTGGGTGAAGGGTTTTCCCAATGCTGCACACCCTGTATATATATATATATATATATATATATATATTTATTCATAAAAGATCCTTCTTTTTCTCTCTCTCTCTCTCTCTATAGGTATATATAAAGGTTATAAATGTAAGACAAAAAAATGAATTAAGACTGTTAATTACAATACTTGCAGCTGGAAGGTAAGAAAACTAAAAGATAGGACTCAAAATGTATAGAGTCCTGGGGAGGTGTGTAATAGTCAGCCTATTGATTACTTTATTGATTACTACCGACAAAGTAGTAATCAAGTTGTAATGGGGGGATAATTGTTGTTGATCAGCAGCTGGAAAATAAATCTTGGACATTTAACAATTTATAATCTCTTAAATTATGTTACATTCACTTCACCAACACCAGTTTAACATCCAGTGTTGTCAGGCCACCACACCCATCTCCACAAGCACTTTATCCCAAGCCATGACCACTTTTAATCTGCATTGCAAACTTTGTGCATCGCCACTCATATAGGTGCATTCAAAGGTTGTTTCAGGTGCAAATCAAAAAAGACATTTGGAACACCGCTTCGAATTACATCACACAAATATGTACTGACGTGCATACAATCCATTACATGTTACACTCTAATTAGAGGAACTACAATTCTTTGACATATTGTACATTTACTTAGGTGGGAGTGGTATTTTAAAGGAGAAGTAATGATCTATTTGAATAGAGTTCAGTCTTTCTAATGAAACATATCCTTTCCGATTTCTTTATAATCCTACTGTTCATAACCAAATTTTATAAGTAAAGAATTAAACACTTATTACCCAAAATCATACATACAGAAAAGTTGGATCAGTAAACATTGTCAGTTAGGGGCAGATCAGCCTTCTTTAATGTCCTAAAAAAAGGATAAGACAATCGGTGTAACATACCCTGTGACATTAAACATATTTGTTCTTACATGTATAACATTGTACAAATTATTACACTTTAAAGTTTCAACTTACCCTGAAAAAAAAGATGCAATTAATTGTGCCCTTGTCCTTTGTCCATCTTCTGAGGAATCCTCAACATGTACAGACGGCCCCTCATCTTCGGCTGCCAGTATGTCACCATTGTGCAGCTGTACTCCATGCTTTCTTGCTTTATATGCATTGTGTGCATCACACACAATGATGATATCTGACACCTTCCTGGGAGAATAAAGGAGTTTCCCACCGGTAGATGAGAGCAGAGGCAGATTTATACTTTTTTCTCCCCTAGGCCAGCCATCTCTCCTTCCTGTGTACTGCCCCAGTAACTGCAAGTAACCCAGTATCTGTAAGCGGTGCCTTTACCTTTAATTGAAGAGATCAAGCAGAGTCTGTCAGCGGACTGACTGACACGGTCACCACTTCCAAGTTCTTGGAAGGCTCACAGGATAAGTGCAGACTACCAGCTAGCCTCCAATCCCCCAGGCACCACATAAACAGAACAGTCAGTGCCTCCCAGTCCCACACATATATCAGTACATACTTTTGTAGCAGGTCCTCCCTGGTAGTTACACCCCTGACTCCTGCAGACTATCACTGGCAGTGTCGTCTGAGCTCTGAGCAGGGCAGGGGGAGGTTCTGGTCTTGTGGTGCCCAATGACCAGGTGTTACAGTTTTTATCTCCCTCCCTTCCAACCGGGCAGTGTCAAGTTAGGTGAATGTCAGTATCAGTAAAGTTTTTTTTTTTAAAACTGACACTCACTTAACTTTACACTGCCCAGCCAGACTGGGGCAGCTGCAGCTCTGTTAACTTAAAGGGACTTTAACAGAGTTTGCCACGATCGGCAGCCTGCACCTGCGATCTTTACAGAAGTAAGTTAGTTAGGCATCTGTCCGCTGGTAAACTTGTGGTAGAGAGCTGACTGGCGCAAAATATGGGACCCGCAGGTGGGAATCACACACCACCTGAACATTAAGAGAATGGAAGTGTTTTCTGTTAAGATACACTTCCATTCTCTGTTTAGGTGGTGCGAGCCCAATATTCGTACAATGGCTCCTAGGCAGTTTGGAAAACCCCCTTTAAGGTAAAATTCCCTTTTGATGTTTTGCCACTCTGACTCACTGGACGGAAAATTGATATATTCTCTGGACAAGGGCAAAATTGCATTTAGCACCCTTGGAAGGATCCTAGAAAAAGAAGGCTGACTCATGCCAAGGAGGTGTGACGTCACACAGGCTGGAATGTGGCATTGCCCCAAAAAATACAGGTCAGAAAGGAATTTAGACATTCAGGCAATGCCACATTCCGCCTTGTCATGGGCTCTAACAAATCGCCCATTTTGTTATAAATCTTTTGTTATGGGCGATTTAGTCTAAAGTGACGCACAACCTCCTCATCAGACAGCTTGTCCAGAAGACAAAATCTCCTTAAAAAAAAACGAGGCTGTCTGATCCTAACTGGCACATTTTCCTCTCCTGCTCTCTACGTTGCCTGTGTGCAGCCTGCACATGTACAACAGCAGCTGCTGCTGCTGCCAGATCTTCAAAGTGAGCGAAAAAGAGCACCTACTCCTCACACATGTTCTACTCAAAATGATAAACTTAGTCTGCTTGTTTAAATAGTGTGTCCATTAAATCAAACTTTAATTGGTGATGATTTTCAATTCTGTAAATTTTGTAGCACAACAAATGAAAAAAACACACACAATCATTGTTACCGGCTAGTCAGCTGTTAAATGTAATTGTTACTATATTCGAAACATTGGATTGGGAAAGTTAACAGAAAAACACTATTAATTAATTCTTTCGCCTAATGAGCTGATGAACGCATTGTTAATACGAGCGTGTATTAGGAAGGCGAATGTGCATTGAAAAGACGAACGTGCATTAGGAAGGTGATCGCGCAGTAGAAAAGCGATCGCGCATTAGAAAAGCGAACGTGCATTAGAAAGGCGATCTCGCATTAGGAAGGTGATTGCGAATTAGAAAAGCGAACGCGCAGTAGAAAAGCGAACGTGCAGTAGAAAGGCATGCATTAAAAAAGGCGATTGCACATTAGGAAGGTCAGTGCATTAGAAAAGCGAATTAGAGCTAGGCAACACTAACGCTTTCAGTGCATTTGCACACATGATTGCGCATGTGATTTTTCAGATTATGTTAAATATAGAAATATACACATTATGGAAGTGCATGTGATTGTGATTCAAAACTGAATTGTAATAGCAAATGCAGCGCATTCAAAATCACATCAAATCTTTGCATTCCCACAATTTCCATTCTAGTAAAAAACACATGCACAATCACGTGCACAAACACCTGTGCAAACATGTTAATCACACATGCAACTACAAGCACATGTGCAACCACGTGCACAAACGCACTTTAAGTTTCTGAAAATCATGGGAACACAAAAAGTTCCTGCGATTTCCAATGCACTGCATTTGCAATTCCAATTCCATTTTTCAAGCGCATGCAATCACCATTTTTAATTACAATTGCATGCGCTTCCATAATGGAAATTTGTCACTGCAACGCACGTAAATTGCAAACACAATTGCACCCTGCAGTGTTAGGGAGTCTTGCCTTGAACTCCTTACTGAATAGGTACTGCCCTAGACACGATTCAAACCCTGGTCTCCCATGTCAAAGGCGGTGCCTTTAACCAGTACACTATCCAGCCACATTCAGGGAGATTCAATAAAAGTTCTTGCCGTTTAAAATGGTGCTAATTTTTCCCCAACCAATGAGAACTTAGTTAACATTTGAAAGCTAACATCTGATTGGTTGGGGCAAAATTAGCACCATTTTAAACGATAAGAACTTTTATTGAATAACCCTGATTATTTTCTAATGCTATTTTTTTTTTTTTACAAGAAAAGACATGTAAAAAATATTGAAATGAAAGGTATTTGAGATGTAATGATTGTTTCTCATTTTTCAATGAGGTACACATTTCTTGGATTATTCTTGTGTTATATGGTCTTTTTCTCCTTTCTAATGGTTTTTGCTATGCTCTAATCTTGTAGTCGCGTTAAGTTTTCGCTGCGATACCTTTTCACACTGTTTCGCGTTTTACAACCGTGAAGTCGTTACTTTTCACTTTTTTATAAATACCGCAAAAAATTTACCAAAAGGGCGTTATTTTCGCTGCAATGTATCGCGTTATTATCTCTGCGAATTTAACGTTCGGTTATAAATATGCCCCATTGAGTTGATTTTATTTTGCATAATTTCTTTTTAATGGATTTGTACATATTATGAACAAAAGTCACAAATGTTAGATAATATCCTCATGGTAGCTAAAAGAAACTTAAAGGAGAACTAAACCCAATTTTTTATACTCCAGAATCTGAATTCAACCCCCTAAAAACCCCAATAAAGCTATAAAATCCCACAGTAAATGTAAGCCTGTTAAGAACTGTATGAAGTATCTGTGTGTATGTGCAGTGTCAGACCACACCTCCTGACCTCAGTCACGTGCTTCCTTGCTTTATCTGTCCTGTAAAAGGATTGGCTAGAGATTATTAATGGGTGTGACCAACTGTAACAAGTTTCTGCCATAGCTAAGGACTGAGCATGTGCAGAACATATTGGTCATTAAACAAACTGTGTGATACTAGAATGCTGTGAAGTAAAGCACAAACCATATATTATTTAGGTAAATTTCCCAGTGCCCGTATCAAAATGAGAGGTAAGACACAGATTACTGGTTTTATATCAAGGTGTTCTGCCTTCTGGTTCAGTGTTGTTCTGCGGCTTTAGTTGTCCTTTAGAACACAGTTCAAAGGTTAACTTCTGGATATTGACCCTCCCTGTGCCTTTTTTTAATTTCTCACTTTCTCTGTGTTTCCTTGATTACCAATATCACTGCTGTCTGTATGCTATATATAATCATTGTGATGGCACTTCTGAGTCTCTTTTGTGAGTTCTCTTTTGTCAAGTTTTGTGCATATATATATATATACAAATATATATATGCATGTATGTATAGTTTTATTAATGTATTATAATTTAATTTAAAAAGTCATACAAAGGGATTGTATGGAGGGGGAGGACGCCATAGCAAATACAGCTGCATATTGACTACAGTTATGACTGACTAGTTGACTTTTAGGACAGATGAGTATTAACTTGATTATAACTGTATATATTTGTGGTTAGCTATGGGAGGTATTTACGGTTAGTATATAGTAGACAGTCCTCTGCACTCTATCCAAGCATGGGTGCTTATTTCTAAATCTACCCTCTGAATCCAAAATCACAGGCTACCAACGGTAAATCTCCAAAGTAAACACAGTTGAGGGTTGCACTCCAATAAACAATTATCTTTTAGTTATGACCACACATCATATCACACAATGTTTTTGGGGGAAGGGGTCATGTTATTTTCCCCTCGAAACGTTGTCTGATATGATGTGTGGTCACAAATAAAATATAATTGTTTATTGGAGTGCAACCCTCAACTGTGTTTACTTTGGAGATTTACCGTTGGTAGCCTGTGATTGTGGAATCATTTTTAAATGTTTTTTATTATGATTCATTGTTCTTTTAAAAGATTCATTTTTGCACAGAGTGCTGACTATTGTTAGGATAGAGTCTATCCTTTTTTGTTTTCTTGCTATTTTACTCTACAGAACCTCCCCTATATTTTTGGGTAATTTGGGTCTGTTCATTATCCTAAGTGGTGACCTGCAAACTTCTTTTATAATATGGCAAACATGCAGCTTTTCCCACAGTATGTATGTATCTCTCTATCTATCCATCTATCCATCTATCCATCTATCCATCTATCCATCTATCTATTCATGAATAATAGTCTTCTATTGAACTTCCTTGTCACTGGACGGTTTGCATATAGCCAGTGTCTCCTTAGAATGATTTGTATTAAAGTTTAAAAAGTAAGACTCAGTCATGCTTTTAAAATAATGGAAATTCTCCAATTCTTTCACACGAACAGCATGGTTTTAATTGAAGTGCACATATGAAAATTTTTAACTCTGTCATCTGTAACTTGAAGATATAAATGAGTCAATACATGCTCGTAACCATATTAAAGAAATTAGCAGTGGCCTTTAAAATTTCGTCTGCAGATTCAATATTTATTGACATTTTTCTCGGCGTATTGAAGTCTTCGTGCTTATAAGCAGAACTTTCATTGTTATTCAGTTCCACATCAATGAGTTAATGCAAATGAAAAGATGCAAAGACATGACATTTAAAAGGAAGTGTGACATGTCAAGTTTCTTCTCATTTCAAGGTCTTTTAGATCTTGGTGGACGTAAATCATCATGCCATTCGTAAAGAAACAAAAATAGTTTGTCAATTTCTGGAGCTCCTTCAATGTTTTTGCTTAAATTCTGTTTGAAATGTCATAGAGTCATCACGTTAAAAGGCTTGTCGAAAGACTGAACACTTCAAATATTTTCATTCTCACATTGTTTAAGTATCACTATAGCTTTAAAATAAAAGTAAGACCTGTGTCATTTCAAAACATATTTGGAATAAGCAAATGTTTGTAGTATAAGGAACCCTTCTACAAACAGCACATCCAGTTTGTTTTATTGTAATGTGGACCATATAGGAATATGCAGTTGGAAAGGTATAGTATGTATAAAATACTAGACAGGAAGATTTAATAAAAGTTCTTATCGTTAAAAATGGTGCTAGTTTTGCCCCAACCAATCAGTTCTTATTTAACATTTGAGAGCTAACATTTGATTGGTTGGGGCAAAATTAGCACCATTGTTAACGATAAGAACTTTTATTGAATCTCCCAGTAGGTTCTATCTTTACACTTTGAAATCTCCACCCAGAAGAGGCAGAGTTTACTTGTGTGTGTGTTTTGTGACACCCAGCCCTCTTCCTCAGAAAGGAAACTCCTCATTCCTAAGGCTGAGGCCACACTACATCTTGTAGTAGCGGACCGGAACGGCACACATGGCTGCGTGCATTTTTCCAGAGCACTGGTGCGCATTGCCATGCATGTGCACTGCGATTGTAGAAAAAAATACAGATCGCATGCACTTCAGTAAGTGGATTGCAGAGCCACGTTCCTAGTTTGGGCAGACTTATTGGCCACCGCTAGTGCACTGCAATTGCGCAATGTAACACACAGTCGGAACGCATGTTAAACTCTTTGGTGCAGTGGGAGAAGGCGGTCCGCACCACCTGGATTTTCTTCTGCAGCCCATGTGTCGGATCATTGGATGTGCAGCCCAGTGACTGTGTAAGTGAGCCATCAGCACCAAATCCAGGGACTGACTCCACCTCAGTCCTTTTCCCCATCCAGGTATTGGGCTCTTGGGATGTTAAAATTTTCTGGATGGGCAATATAACCCAGGGTAGTGCAGCCACCCTCCCTATACAGACAAGTGGTCGCAGCAATTCCAGAAACTGCAGGCCTATTTTATTTGGATACCATAAGTGAGGCACACAGGGTTTACAGGGGCTCAGCATGGCTGCCATATATGATGAGCAGTTTTGCCAGCATATAGCGGTAAACCATTCCTTGTGATGGGACCACCAGGACATTGGATTGTGGATGAAAACAACAGTCCAATGGCCACAAAGAGCATTGGTGGACACCCCTTTTCATATGTGCCCAGCGGTGGCTCGGGGAAAGCCCTTCGGGAACAATTAAAAAAGGCCTATGTTGGCTTTCCAATGAGAGCCAATGCTAATGGGTCAATACGTGTCACTTCAGGCAGAACTGTTCCATTTATGGGGGTACTAACCACCCAGCCATTTGGTGTTTTAAATGACACAAAGGAACAAGCAAGGTAAAACTCGCCAAGATGGACCTATGATTAAGTAGGTTTCAGGACAGAAAGGCAGCTTGTTGTTTGTTAGAGGGTTTTAGACAAGGTTTCCTTATTCCTGGATAACAGTCAATTGGGGGGGGGTTCAACATGCCGCAACCTCAATCAGCTAGGGATAATGTTTCCCGGTCTGGCAAAAGTTAAAAAGTTAAACAAAGAGGTTGCTTTATGAAGGATGGGTCATTTTGGCCATCCTCCTATTGCCAACTTGCGCATCTCTCTCTTTGGTCTAGTTCCTAAGAGGAAGATCGACAAGTTCAGAGAATCCACCATTTGTCCTACCCAGATGGGGTGTCAGAAAATTATGAAATTGATGAAGCTTTCACAAATGTTTCTTATACATCTTTTGATCATGCAGTCCATCTGATTTGGCTGCAAGGCAAAGGGGCCCTCATGGCAAAAGCCGATACTGAGGCGGCGTTCCGGTTGCTGCTGGTTCACCTGGACAACATGCATTTACTTGGTTGGGTGAGGGAGGGTGACATTTATGTTGATAAGAGTCTCACAATAGGATGTTCACTGTCATGTGCCTATTTCGTAATGTTTTCTTCATTCCTAGAATGGGTTATCAGGTAAGAGATGGACTCGTCCGCAGTCATACACTATTTGGATGACTTTTTCTGAGTGGGTCCAGCAGGGTCACATGGATGTTCGCTAACCCTAGAGACCATGCGGAGAATCTTTTGCCGTTTCGGGATACCATTGACCTAAGAAAAGACAAAAGGCCCAATGTGGTGATGTGTTTTTTTAGGTTATTGAGATTGATTCTATTGAAATGATTTGCAGGCTGCCCTTGGACAAGGTCAGTAATTTCCATACAATTGTCAATCTGGTTTTGAAGACAAAAAAAAAAAAAATGACAAGTTTAGTCATTGTTGGGCAAATTGGCCTTTGCCTGACGGATAATGCCGAAGGGTAGGTATTTTTGCCAGCACTTGGATTTGGCAGGATGGTCAAGGCACACCATTTCATACGGATACTTCATTCAACTAAGGCAGATTTGATGGTCTGGGCCACATTTTTGGCAGAGTTTAATGGTAAATCCTTGACCTTGGCTTCAGTGGCACCATTCCTGCTTGCTATAGGCGATTCAAAGGTCTCAAATAAAAATCAACAGGGCTATGTCCCAGTTTTGTTCAACTGCATGGGTGTATTGCCATCAGACATCATCCGGAGTATTTCCACTCGGGGGAAAAAAAAAAAAATATATATATATATATATATATATATATATATATATACTAGCAAAATACCTGCGCTTCGCAGCGGAGATATATTGAAATAACGTTTTTAGTAAGAAAGCAATAATGTATCAAGATTGCTGTAATCACTCGGCACTTGATATATTAAAGAAAGACAATTCAATAAGCTTTACGATAATGCAACACTCATTAACTTTAATTTAATATTATATTTTTTATTGAACTACGAAATTTTGGTGAAAATAACCCCCACCACCCCTCCCTGTCCGCTCCCAATACCCCCCACTATTCCTCTCTGTCCAACCCCCCAAACCTCCCTACACCTCAGCCAGTCCCCGCACACACCCTGAATTTGGTAAAAATGGGTCCAGCCGTTAGTGTGCAGGAGTTCAAAATTCTATTCCCCCTCATTCACCCCCCCCTAAAAAATATATTTTGTTAACCTTTTACTGGTAAAGGAGTATATGCATACCAAATTTGGTTCAAATTGGACCAACCAGTCTGTGCAATGTCAGATACTCACCATTACAAGTGCAATTTCAGATACTCACCGTTACAGGTGGAATTTCGAAATGAAACCTGCTTAACTTTTGTAAGTAAAGTGCAATGAATGAGCCTGCCAAATTTAAGCCGTGTGCCTCCACGGCAAGTTGGAGAATTAGTGATGAGTGAGTGAGTGAGTGAGTGAGGGGCTTTGCCTTTCGAAACGAAAAACTGCTAAACTTTTGTAAGTAAGGTGCAATGAATGAGCCTGCCAAATTTAAGCCATCTGCCTCCATGGCAAGTTGGAGAATTAGTGATGTGAGTGAGTAAGTGAGTGAGGGCTTGCCTTTTCGAAACGAAACTGCTTAACTTTTGTAAGTAAGGTGCAATGAATGAGCCTGCCAATTTAAGCCGTCTCTGCCTCCACGGCAAGTTGGAGAATTAGTGGTGAGAGAGTGAGTGAGTGAGGGCTTTGCCTTGTATAGTATCGAAACGAAACTGCTTAACTTTGTAGTAAGGTGCAATGAATGAGCTGCCAAATTTAAGCCGTCTGCCTCCACGGCAAGTTGGAGAATAGGGTGAGTGAGTGAGTGAGTGAGGGGTTTGCCTTTTCAAAACAAAACATGCTTAACTTTTGTAAGTAAGGTGCAATGAATGAGCCTGCCAATTAAGCCGTCTGCCTCCACGGCAAGTTGGAGAATTAGTGGTGAGTGAGTGAGGGCTTGCCTTTTCGAAACAAAACATGCTTAACTTTTGTAAGTAAGGTGCAATGAATGAGCCTGCCAAATTAAGCCGTCTGCTTCCACGGCAAGTTGGAGAATTAGTGAGGAGTGAGGCAAGTTGGAGAATTAGTGATGAGTGAGTGAGGGCTTTGCCTTTTCGAAACGAAACCTGCTTAACTTTTGTAAGTAAGGTGCAATGAATGAGCCTGCCAAATTTAAGCCGTCTGCCTGCACGGCAAGTTGGAGAATTAGTGATGAGTGAGGCAAGTTGGAGAATTAGTGATGAGTGAGTGAGTGAGTGAGTGAGGGCTTTGCTTTTCGAAACGAAACCTGCTTAACTTTTGTAAGTAAGGTGCAATGAATGAGCTGCCAAATTTAAGCCGTCTGCCTCCACGGCAAATTGGAGAATTAGTGATGAGTTAGTGATGAGTGAGTGAGTGAGGGCTTTGCCTTTTCAAACGAAACCGCTTAACTTTTGTAAGTAAGGTGCAATGAATGAATGAGCCTGCCAAATTTAAGCGTCTTGCCTCCACAGCAAGTTGGAGAATTAGTGGTGAGTGAGTGAGTGAGGGCTTTGCTTTTCGAAACAAAACCTGCTTAACTTTTGTAAGTAAGGTGCAATGATGAGCTGCCAAATTTAAGCCGTCTGCCTCCAAGGCAAGTTGGAGAATTAGTGATGAGTAGTGATGAGTGAGTGAGTGAGTAGTGGTGAGGGCTTTTCCTTTTCGAAACGAAACCTGCTTAACTTTTGTAAGTAAGGTGCAATGAATGAGCCTGCAAAATTTAAGCGTCTGCCTCCACGGCAAGTTGGAGAATTAGTGATGAGTGAGGCAAGTTGGAGAATTAGTAGTGAGTGAGTGAGTGAGTGAGTGAGGAGGGCTTTGCCTTTTCGAAATGAAACTGCTTAACTTTGTAAGTAAGGGGCAATGAATGAGCTGCCAATTTAAGCCGTCTGCCTCCAAGGCAAGTTGGAGAATTAGTGATGAGTTAGTGATGAGTGAGTGAGTGAGTGAGTGAGGGCTTTGCCTTTTCGAAACGAAACCTGCTTAACTTTTGTAAGTAAGGTGCAATGAATGAGCCTGCAAAATTTAAGCCGTCTGCCTCCACGGCAAGTTGGAGAATTAGTGATGAGTGAGGCAAGTTGGAGAATTAGTAGTAAGTGAGTGAGTGAGTGAGTGAGTGAGGGCTTTGCCTTTTCGAAACGAAACCTGCTTAACTTTTGTAAGTAAGGTGCAATGAATGAGCCTGCCAAATTTAAGCCGTCTGCCTCCACGGCAAGTTGGAGAATTAGTGATGAGTTAGTGATGAGTGAGTGAGTGAGTGAGTGAGTGAGGGCTTTGCCTTTTCAAAACGAAACCTTTTCAAAACCTGCCTCACTCAGCGCCGAGCATTGACGTCAGCCGACACATCAGTACAGACAGAGCGAGCGAGGGGTGGCCGGATTTGCAGAGTAAGTGACTTGACTCAAGGGAGGGTTTTCAGGCAGATTTTACAGTCTGAAAACCTAATGATTTACTAAACTGGTTTTCCAACAAGTGTGCATTATTGTTAATACAATCAAACAAAAATGTATAAATCCTCAAAAAATCAGATACCTGTACAATTTTTTGACCTGACAGACAAATCATAAATCACTTTTGGTCTATCAAATGCAAAAATGGGAATTGATTTTAAAACCGATTGCTTTAAAGAATCGAATACAATATTGATAGAAAAGAAAACTCAACCCATGAAAGGCTAACTTAAGAAATATTCTAAATACAACTACCAGCAATTCCATGGAGTCTTGAAGACAATATTCTGAAAAGCCTCCAACCAAATTTCATCCCAATAAAAGTACAATTACCAGAGAGGTAGGAGACATTGATCCCACCTCCTATTTCGCAGTGTAAAGCCTGTACACAGGGGAGATATTCCTCTGGTGGAACGGCCGAGGACCGATTTAGAGATTGTTGATCTGAACAGGCTTTAAGGCCTATGCTATACCCTCCCCCTATCTTGCCTTCTGACTAGGGAGGAAGTCTGGTTCTGAGTTGAACCCAGTTCCAAAGAACGACGGAATTCTCGGAACTCTTGAATTTTTAGATCACAGAACTTTTCTTCGATTTTGTTGAATTTTTGTAATTGAATTTCCAAAATATTAAATAATGAACCCTCAATTCTGAATCCGTGAAACCTCAATTCTGAATATGGGAGCAAAGACACAAGTCCCCAATTTTTAATATTCAAAAATGAACGAATATGTGATTCGAAAAAATTCGAAAGTAGCTCACATATGAAGAAAGTTAGTTATTCTAGACCATTTCCCAGGTCCCTGAGCCATTTCCACTAACTTACCAATGCTATTTGTACCTTAAATATAATCTGAACTTTCCAATTTTTAAACTCTCCTTGACTTTCGGGTTTTTGAATTTGAGTTTTCAGAATGGAACTCGTCTATTTCTAACATCTCTTCTTCTGACATTCCCTCTCTAATGTTGTCAGGCATGTGTTAGAGAGGAATGGATGGGTCAACAGGGGGATGCGAAATGGAGCTGTTAGTTTCATTTGGCTGATAAATTGGCATTGAAAACAGTAACTGAAAAAAACAACTGAATAATAGCTAAGCTATTTAGAAATTTTATTTGTTTTAGGATTCACTGAAGTTTTTATTCTACCTGAGATCATTTGAAAAACCTTAATATTGATTATTAACACTGTGAATATTTTGATCACTCCACACATACAGTAATATTGTGTCCATCTTTGCACAGTTCCTTCCCAATAATCATTAGGACGTCATATTGGACCCCTGAACAATTTAAGATTTTTAATACCAACCTCAGGTGCTATAATTACAACAGATCCTATTAAAATATTCCTTTGTCAGCTATAAAGTTCATGTACAACGTGCAACCAGAGTAGATCAGTGTTCGTAAATTTTAATTTGACGTTTCCACTATAAAGCATCTGGTTTTCAAAATCCTCTGGTACAGATTAACCTTCTCTATGGTGTTGAAAAGGACACATTAGAATAGGAAAGTTAACTATATAAATTTTACTGGCACAGACAGCTGAAATTTTCATTACATTATAGAGCAACTAAAGCTTATCAAAGAATTAAATGAGGAGTTGGGTACCTCGTGCCTAGAGTCTACAGTACCGGTCAGGATGGTAGCATTGCAGCCCTATGATAATGTACAATAGATCCAAATCTGGGGATTTACAATTTAACATTGTCTTATTTTTGTTATTTCTTTTTAATCTTTCTATCCATCTATTGGTGTATTGTTGCAAAATACCAAAGAGTATTTATATTTTGCTCTGTGGACAGTATTTTTGTAAAATAAAGATCCAGTATTTTACAATTCCATTATATCGATATAATAGAACATTCAATGTTTGGTAGTGAATATTCAAAGTTTGATACAGAATATACTATATCAGGGTTGCCCAACCTGAGCCACCCTGGGGGCCGCAGTAGTGGCCCCCTGTGCAGTGACCAGGCCACTGGTATAGCCCCACCGCTGATCCACCCAAACCACATCAGTATGCTCTGGCCACGCTCCTGGAATGCCCAGGCCAAACCCATAGGTCCACGAGGGCCGCACAAAAACATTTCTATATCAAATAATCGATAAACCAATTGAATAATCAACGTTTCTAAAAGGTTCTGAAATGCCTTTGGATATTTAGGGTCCACGATATGGATGACTATGATTGTCCCCTTACTAATATAATGGTATATGAATAAACATACTTATTTATACAAGGTCACAGAATCGTGCTAGGGGGATACGTTTTTAGATGTGTGTGTTTTTCTCTTACCTGCACTTTACACTCATATATATACCTTTACTCCCAGTGTGAGCTTTTGTACCTACAAGGGGTGTGCCTGTGTTTTTATCCTTTACTGTTTATCTATTAGTGATATTTAAAAGGTTCTTAAACTTCCGCAGAACTTTGAAACCGGCAGTAAATTTAGTAAATCCTCGAATTTTTGAAAAATTTCTAGCACACTTTGGAAAAATCCAAAAAGCAGAATTCCAGAAAATCTCAGAAATCCGCCTTGGAACCTGGTTTTGGATCTGTGATCAGGTCCATCTCTAATAATATACACTGCACATGCTGGAGTCAGAGGTTTAGAGGGGAGGAGGGGTTATATGATATGTTATATAATGTTACCAGTTGGTTCCAGGTAACTTGTAAGTCACAGAATGTGTTTTAGACTAAATTTCAAGGTTATGTCTATACATATATACATACTAGCAAAAATATGTCTGTTGGTGGTGCACAGTTAAAATCTTTTTGGTGTATGTTTGGTGATGTGCTGTGTTATTCTTATACCAAACATAAACAAACATTTAGGAATTATGGCTGGTCAAAAGTTTAACCTTTGTCTCTTCCACTGCCATGCAAATCCCTCCCCCATTTCCTCCCCACTCTACCACCCCCTCCCCTCTCTACCACCCCCCACCCAACCATGCTGGTGTAATCCTTTGGTTAGTATTAGAATTTCCTCCCATTCTCTACAGCACCACCTAACGCCCATTTAAGGTACTGCAGTGGGTATGGTGTCTGTGGTTTACAACTGTCTTTTAGTACATAGGATCTATCCACATGTTTATAGGAGTCTGGATATACCCAATCCTGAGCTCAAATTCAGACTGAACTTTATGAGTTTGGACAAACTCAAACTAACCAAAGTAGTTCGGGGTCGAACTAGTTCGGTTTTACAAACTCACAGATTTATTTTCAATAATTATCGAAAATTAGAGAACTATCGAATGTAAACTTCAAATCTAGTAAGCTTCGAATGTAGAATTTGATTTCGGTATCCCTCAAATGTAATGGTCATTAACCCCCGAATGTAATCTTCGATTTTCGATAACCCTTGAATGTAGCCGCTGATTTCAGTAACCCTCAAAAATGTAGCCTTCAATTTTGGTAACCCTAGAATGTATCACTCGGTAATACTCAAAAGTAATTTTCAATTTTTTGATAACCCTTGAATTTAGCCTTCAAATTCGCTAAGCTTTGAATGAAAGAACCATCGAATGCTGTTATCTTTTATCTTTGTAACCCTCGAATGTAGCCTTCGATTTCAGTAAACTTTGAATGTAGCCAGCTATTTTGGTAACCCTCGAATGTAGCCTTCAATTTCGGTAACCCTAATGTTCAATTTTCAGTAACCCTTGAATGTAGCATGCAAAAACACGACAATTGCCCGATTTTGAAGTAAGAAGTGTTTAAACGTGTTTTGGTGATATGGACATGTTCCCCAGACCATTTCACAGGTGCCACAGCCATTTACAGTAAGTTATCATTGTTAGTTTATCTGGTATTTATTCGAAATTTTCAAACTATTATCTCCCATAGACTTCAATGGGTTAGTTCGAACCGAATTTCAGTAAGTTCGACCATCTCTACCCCACACCATTACCTCAACATATAACTGTTTTTTGTCATATATAGGGAACAAGCAATACTTTCTAGTAAACCCTGCAGCTCCTTTAATGCTGCTGTAGGCCTTTTGAGGGCTTCCCTGGCGGGTTTTCTCAAAATTGTAGGAACATCCTGATCTTTGTACAATATCTGTATACTTTTTTTTATCTATATATGAAATAAATGTATTTTGAATTCTTTAATCTGAGATGTATTTATTTCTTTTGATTAAGGTTCCCTGTTCACATATTTATTAGAAAAAAAAAAACTGACCTTTTACTATTGCTAAGATTACTGTATAAGACAGATGTATCATCATGAGAACTTAATAAAGTGAGAATACCATCTTATTCAGATGAAAAAGAATAGGAATTGGAAGGAAATATGTAAAAAAAACTTTGAAAAAAAAACTAATAAAAATACAATAATAGTTCTGTGCAAAGTTGAAAACCAGTATTTTCTCATTAATGAAATTATACAACAGATTTCATGATTAATCGTTTTACTGGAAGATTTAAACATAATTATTCCCCTGTTATCAGATTACAACTAAACATGACAGCAACAATAATTTCAACCATTAAAAATTATCATTATTAATCTTGGAAAATTAAAAAATACTCAAATTTCAATGAGGTGTTGTGTTACTAAAAGTGTATAAATGCAAATCTGTTTAATTGTTTTTCCTCTATAATTTTAAACTAAATGAATTAAATGACTTTTTATGAAAAAGATAACAAGGAATTGTCATGTTAAAATTAACCAAATGGTCATGGTTAGAAAGAGACTGGAACGCAGATCTGAACTTAGCGGATTTTCCTGAATTCCGTTTTTTGGATTTTTCCGAACCGCATTTAGAATTTTTTTTAAAATGATCCAGCCACATGTCCCAAATTCACCAATGACAGCTATTTTTATCAGTGCCAACTCCCTGTTAGCCATGGCAATGAGAATTCTAGGGGCCACAAAGGCACTTATAAGTGCTGGGGAGGAGGGTCCTGGTTCGAGCTGCAGGACCCTTTCAGCCCCAATGGTCCGCAATGGTCCTTGTAAGGACCAGGAGGGGGTATGCGGGACCCCAGAATGTCTCTTGGAGTCCTGAACCATTATATAATTAAAGGACCACTGAGGTCTCTGAACACATTAGGGTTGCTGTAGACTTTTCTTTAAAATGAGCCCTGGATCACATCTTTGGCTACAACCTGTATCTAGAGATGTTCGAACTTATGAAAGTTCAGTCCGTTTTTGAACTTTCAAACTATTGGAAATGTTCGAAAGTTTGAAAACGGATCCATCAAAGTCAATGGGAGGCAAATAGTTTGAAAAGTTTGAATGAAATACAATTAAAATATCAATGGTAAGTTAATGTAAATGGCTGTGGGACCTGGGAAATGGTCTGGGGAACATGTTCGAATATCCAGGACTTTTGAAAACTCGATTTTACTGACACGCACGCTACTTTCGCGCTCTCGTGTTCGAACATTTAAGGTATAATGGACATTTTACTCGCGGATTCAATGCTCGTGTAAAGGTATCATGGACATTTTACTTGCGGATTCAATATTAACTTGCGTATTGTTATATGGACATTTTACTCGTATATTTGTTTATTCTATATTTACTCACGTATCGTTATAATAGACATTTTACTCACATATTCGTTTATTCGATATTTACTCCCATATTGGTATAATAGACATTTTACTCGCATATTACATTTTTCAGCATTTGATTATAATCCCCTCATCCCATTGATTTTCTATATGCAATCCAGGCTCTAAAAAAGTAAAAGTAAAGGTGCCTTTAGTGAACAAGTTGAACCAAACAAATCTCTGTGTTTTATCTTTACAATTGACTACAAACATAATTTTTTAGGCTTTTCCCACACCCCATTGGCTTCTCTCCCTCAGAGAATACTTTGTGCAAGGGAAAGTGGGGAAGGAGATACGCTTTGTAGGAACAGCACCATTGAGTAGCAGTAGATTCACTGCAATTTGACAACATTATTGACAACATTTTGACAATTTGACAACATTATTATAACTCCTACACTGTAAAGTCTCCACTAAACACACTCCAACACACTGACAAAATGGCGCTGGTCACATTGCCTTTTATACCCAGGGGGCTGACAATACTAGAATCAAGGAACTTGCACATGGGCATAATTCTCGAAAGAAAAGTTATATTACAGAACACTGCTTTCCTTGAACAACATCTTCTTCCAATTAGAAGAAAATGATTTGTCACTGATGGCAATAAAAAGATCAAAACACTGTATATTGCGCAAAGATTCACCCTCATCCACAACACAGTTAAAATTAATCTTTAAGGATGTAAGGAGGGTACCCAACTTTTGACAGATCTGTATGTTGTAGATGTATATATAAATCTTGCATCCTAGAAACACAGTCAAAATAGTCAGTTCTTGAGTAGAGATGGCCAAACTTTCGAACTTTCAAACTATATGGAAAGTTCGAGAGTTCGAAAACGGACCCATTAAAGTCAATGGGAGTCAAATAGTTTGAATGAAATACAATTAAAATATCAATGGAACTTAATGTAAATGGCTGTGGTACCTGGTAAATGGTCTGGGGAACATGTTCGAATATCCAGGACTTTCTAAAAAATGATTTTCTCTCATGCGCGCTACTTTCGAGCATTCGATAATTATCCCATAAACGACTCGCGGATTCGTTAATTCGATATTTACTCGTGTATTGGTATAATAGACATTTTACTCGCATATTCATTAATTCAAAATTTACTCGCGTATAGATATAATAGACATTTTACTCGCCGATTCGATATTTACTCGCGTATAAGTATAATAGACATTTTACTTGCGGATTCGATATTCTATATTTACTTGTGTATTGGTATGATAGATATTTTACTCTCATATTCGCATGCCTCGAACATTCGATAATTATCCAAAGTCCGAAAAATATTGAAAATCCAGGTCCAGGATAGTTTGAGAAGTCCAAGTCCATTCATACTCGAATAGTTCGGCTCGAACTCGAGTTCGAGTTCCAGTCCATCTCTATTCTTGAGGTTGCAAAGAATTATTAGTATTGATATTCTTATAGGGCAATGTATTCCCCATTTGAAGTATTATTAATCTATAATCCACTCTGAAAAATGAGGACTCAAATTAGAGTGGTGTAAACAATTATATTTATTATTGTATCTTCACATAAAGGGGCCCTTTTGTGGTCTCTGATGAAGTGGCCCAGTCCGTGAACCGCGTCAGACCCATTTGTTAACAACTGCTTGAGTACAACTCTGGTTTGAGTATTCATGTTACGGAGTGGAGTTCACACCTTTCTTTGTTTGTGGATCACTGCTAGCCAGGATCATCTTACGCTGTGTCACTGACTTGGGAGAGCTCCTCCAGATGGATAGACTGATTAGTGAGTTCTATATTTGATTATTAATATTGCTTTCTGCGGGCATTTTCCTAATTATTATTGTTCATTTTCTCTTCATTAGGCACTTCCATAGATTGAATTTGCCTTAACTTGCCTTCTGTATAGATGAATCATAACATTGTGAATATCCTGTTATGAGAATACATAAACAACAGTAAGAGAATTATACTTTCATCACATGGACTTGATTTTTTCACATAACTCAGATAACTATATATATAATTTAGTGTTACGTATACACTTTGTTCAAAGAGATGGAGTTTCCCTCCTCTCTACTACTGGTCACAAAGACAGAAAACTGGCAGCAAGACATAAATACTTTCTTTTTTGATGAACTTGCAAATAGAAAACCAGTGAATGGGCTGAATCCCAACTTGATTTGCATTGATTTGAAAAGTACATTTAGGTCAAACGAAAGTGTAAGTCAATGAGAACTGGATACAAATTGTCAAATAAAAAAAATAAAAAATTGCTCTTAATATTGCAAATTGTGTTTCCTTGTACTGTTATGACTTGAAAGAGCAAAATATCTTCACGGTGACTGTCAAACTAAATGCTTTTCCTCTAATAGGTCATGCCAATTAACCCTGAGTCTTTCTCTTTTTTAATTACTGTACCATTCTCTAGCAATATAAATTCTCCAAGTGTAAAACAACCATGAAATGTCTCTTTCCATGTCATATTAGGGATACCTAACCATCACAATGTATGTACCTCTATACTGTATAATACAGACTATTTTAGATAAAATAAAGCTGACTTTACAGGGTTACCCTGGTCTCCATACAAGTGTCCTCTATTTAAAAGAACTCATCATACCTGTCAAACAAGCCTAGGATGATGTATCTAGCTTTTCTGATTCTAAAGATATAGGCTTTTAGACTCAGACAGTCAGGATAAACCAAGAAGTGTGTAACAGATGACAATATACTGTATTTATTCATACATTTTATCATTTAGAACTTTTTAGCAAATAAATCCTTCACGTGTTTGTTTCAATCTTCTCTTCAAACAACAATTTAATTAAAAATTTGTTTAGCGTGCCTTTCAGAAGACTAATATCAACAGCAGAATTTTAACCAGGTTTGTGCTTTCTTCTCTCAGTGTTTGAGGATGACACCTACAGTACCTGTACAAAAACTTATTACATGCACATACACATATATACAATATGGAGACACACACACATACATACACCCACAATAGAGATGGGCGGTTCGCGGATCCAAGCAGATTTACCGGAAATCCGCTTTCCGAATTTTTTCCAAACTGTGTTTGAAAATTTTTCGAAAAATTGTGAAATTTTGAAAATTCGAGAAATTTCGAATGTTTAAGGAATTTTCGAAAATTTGGCAGAAATGATACAGCAACTTTGTGTAAATGGCTCTGGTACCTGGGAAATGGTCTGGGGAACAGACAATCAGATTTTTTTCTGAAAGAATCTGATTGTAACCAATTCTGATTAGTTACAATCAGAATTTTCAGAAAGAATCTGATTGGTATATTAACCAATCACGCCCTTTTCCCATCAGAATTGGTTACAATCAGATTCTAATCTGTTTGTTACCAGTTCTGAATCGTTACAATCAGAGTCTTCCATAAAGCATACCAATCAGATTCTTTCTGAAAGACTCTGATTGTAACCAATTCTGATTAGCTACAATCAGAATTTTCAGAAAGAATCTGATTGGAATACTAACCAATCACATTCTTTTTCTGTCAGAATAGGTTACAATCAGATTCTAATCTGGAGGACCAAGACCAAAACGATGTGCCAGCCAGTGCTTTGTAGCCCCTCCATTATAGTGCCCATTATAGTGCACTTCTGGCACTGTACGTGCCTGTTGCCCATTGGAATGCTTCAAATCCAGGGGCAAGTGCTCAATTTTTAAGGGGGGGGGGATTTCTGAAGAAGCACAGTAGGAAGTTCATGACTAGAGATGGACTAGATCCGAACTTGAACCTGAGCTTTAACAGTTCGAATAGAACCGAACCATTCCGGATTTTGAACTTCCGAACTTTTAATGATTATGGAATTTTCGGTTGTTAGAATGTTCACCTTCCCCCTCCATTAGCGGAGCTCCACGTCAGCGGCCTTTCAGCATGGTGCCGCAGTCCTTGAAAACACATACACTGCAAACAATGGGCTTCAAGCTGTAGAGTTTTAAAACTTCACCTTTATTTGTAAGCAAATCTGATTGGATACATTAAAATTATTTCAGAGAGAATCTGATTGGTATGCTAACCAATAATATTCTTTTTCAATCAGAATTGGTTACAATCAGGTCTGTTCCCCAGACCTTTTCCGAGGTCCCAGAGCCATTTACAGTAAATTTTTACAAACTTTTCAAAAATTCCTTGAAAACTCCAAAATTCCTTGAAAATTCGAAAAGCGAATTTTCGAAAATTTCACAGTGCGTACATGCACACATACATGCACACATACATGCACGCGTATAAAAATATGCAGACAGACACACAAATACATACACACATACACTTAAGACTGAACTAGTTATGTTAGAGAATAATAATTGTACAGTGCAGCTAATCCTTCCAATCAATAGTTTGTAGAGCTAATAGAAAATCTAAACCTTGGCTTATTAAATAAATGCTGTACCACAATATACATTAACACGTGAATCTATTACAATGGTTGCTTTATTGACATTATGATCTTTAACGCAGATTGAGGTCATTTTAACAAATAAAAAAAAAAGAACCCTTATAAATGATTAAACATACGGGACATTTTACATAGGCAAGCTAATAATTAAATTATATTTTCTGTTGAAAGAAATTATTTTGCACTGAAAGAAAACGGACATAATTACAATTATTAATGTATGCATTTTAATGTATAAACCTCCTTTCATCTTCTTACAGGGCACTGTACCCTGGCCCTTTTAACTTACAATTTAAATTTTTTTTCTTGAGCCGAACATCGTATTCATTATTTAAGAGTTAAGATATATTTCTAAAGGATTTTTGTAGGTGTAGGGCCATTTTACAAGTTTGATTTAACAGCCTTATATGGATTTTTTTTTCTGTTCGCTTGCTATTTCTATAATTAGTACCCTGATTGTTACCTTGATTAGTACAATTTATGTCTATGTCTTCTCTGCCTCTGTGAATTAGTACTGCTCAGACCTGATGAAAAGAAAGCAGCTCTTAAAACCTTGTCCTTTACAATCAATGAATGGCTAAAAAAGAAACAGTATTCATGTATATTCATGTGTATATGTCTGTGTATATACATGATCAAGACTGAACTAGAACACAGACGAATCCGGACTTGAAATACCAAGCATTTCAGGCTATTTCCAAACTTGCAGACTTTTTTCCGAAAATTAACGAACGTTCGTAAATCCTTGAATGTTCGAAAAATTCTCTATAAATTCCTCACTCGTACCACAATCATCAGTTTTTAAACACCTGATTGCACGTACGTAAATAAAGGTGTGCGCGAACAGCTGTTTAGAACTACTGTACTGTACCGGCGCGATCAGTTGTTTAGAACTACTGTACCGTACCAGCGCAATCAGCTGTTTAGAACTACTGTACTGTACCAGCAGGATAAGCTGTTTAAAAATTACTAATCGTGGGGGTGTGTCAGGGTCTGGCTGTAACAGGTCCTTCAAAGGACCATTGTGGCCCTGGGAAGGGCCTTTTGGGGTTTAAAGGGGTCCCGCAGCTAGAACCAGGACCCCCCTCCCCGGCACTTAGAAGTGCCCTTGTGGCACTGACAAGTGACTTTGTTGGGGGTCTTGCAGATGAAAACTAGAACCCCCATTGGCTTTTAGAAGAGCCCTTGTGGGACCCCTTTATCAGACAGGCACTTCTAAGAGCCAATAGGGGTCCTTGTTTTGAGCTACAGGACCCCAACCAAGGCACTTTGTTCAGTGCCGCAAGAGCACTTGTCAGTGACACAAGGGCACATCTAAGTTCCGCAAAGGCACTTATAAGTGCCGGGTATGGGGCTCCCAGTTTGAGTTGCGGGACCCCTTAAGCCCTAAAAGGACCTTCCCAGGGCCACAAGGGCACTAATCAGTGCCAGAGAGGGGGTTTATGTTTCGAGCTGAGGGCCCCTTTAAGCCCCAAAGGCATAAGAGTTTTTCCTGTTTTATGTATGTGTTTCGCAGACCATTACCCAGAGGCATTTACAGCAAGTTGCCATTGCTATTTTAACTGTATTTCAGCAAAACTTTTCAAACCATTGACTAATTGTTTCAAATTTTATATATAAGGAGTAATAATTGCCCGTCCACTCGTTCCTGCGCCTTCAAAATGGCGGTGCCCTGCCGTCTCCACACAGGTCCTGTGATGTCAAAAAAAAAAAAAAACCTTCACCAGACCCCCGAAAATAGAATTTGCTGATGTCCTAGTGGTACTGGGTTTCCTTGCTCCTGTTTTGCCGTATGCTCTGGATTTTCCTTTCCTTGCTCCTGTTTGCCTTATCCTGTGGATTATCCTTGCCTTGGATTATATTCTTACTTCCTGCTTTTGGACTCTGGTTCCCCCTAGTAGACTTTTGTACTGGACTCTGTGCTTGGACTACATCCTTCGGTTCCCATTGGGTCTGCTTGTCCTAATCACATTCCTGGACATTGCTTCCTCATTGGTTCTAACTTCTTCCTGTCAGGTAACAGGTAAGACCTAACACTATAGAACTTTAGAATTCTTACTGAAGTTCTATAGTTCTATAAAAAGTTTGGCCTTCTATAACAGTTACATAATATTTATATGGAAATAAATTTTGGCAACTCTGGTGACTCAGTGGCTAGCACTGATGCCTTGCATCGCTGAAGTCCTGAATTCAAATCAACCCTTGGACACATCTGCAAGGAGTTTGTATGTTCTCCCCGTGCTTGCGTGGGAGAACATATACAATCATAAAGAAATACTGATAGGTTGTATGTGTCAAATAAATGTGATTAGATTGTAAGCACTTCGGGAACTGGGCATGATGTATACTGTACATTTAATTGTACAGTGCTTAGGGAGGTGTTCTATGTTGTGATCTTTTGCATGGCTTTAAAGCCACAATTAAAAAAATTTCCAAAAGTGGAAATGTTGCAGGCAATGCAAAATGATGATGAAACCAACACTAACCCGATATTACATCGGTTAGCATGGGATATTGCATCTCCTGTTAAATATATTTACATATTTTCAGATAAAAAAAAATTCTCTTCTTTTTTAATGTAAAACCATGATGATAGATTCCTCCTTTCGTGCCCTTGGACAGATTTAGATCACTTTATCCCCTAGTATGGTGGCCTCTTGAAAGAGATTAACTTTAATCTTTTTGAAATGCAGCGACCCTGTAATTTATGTCATACCTCTAAAGGATAAAGTGAAATCTATCAAACTTTAGCAGCTTTTACCAACTGATTTTCTGATTGGGTATACTGCTGACACCATTATTATTAAGTTTCTGGCTCATTAACTGGATCCATTTACCAACTAAGGTATTTTTCTATCGGTGACATATTGAACATGCTCATTTATAACCAGAGCTGGGATTTCATTAATACAATCAATATATGTGAGTGGGTGATTGCTGTCCTATAAGAGAGAATTTCATCATAATTGAACATTCTATTGACTGGTAAAACTATCTTAACAGTTTCAATTTAAATGTGGTAATACACTTAAATAAAAACTGGAAATATGCATCCTACTTTTTTCAATAAAATGAGTACAATCTGCATGGCGAAAAAAATCTTCCTCTTAAGTACTTAGAGCTTTAGAAAATACTGAAACTATAATTACTGTGGAATTAGCACAATTTGCATTCAGTCTGCATACAAATATAGGAACACACGAAAAAGAACATTTATTTTCATTGCATGTTCTTGGATAAACAGACAACATTGTATTGGTGTTTAGAGTTTCCTGCGGTTCCAAGATGTCTAATCTACCTAAAATAATACTTACAAGTATATTTTGTAGAAGGAAAATCTATTAATTATGTGTGTAAATTTAAGCATTGAGCTGATATTCATCGAATCCCCTCTATTTGCCGAATATTGTGTGTATGGATAGGTAGCTGACAAACTACTTACTGCCTTTGGCATCGGGGACCTATCATTTAAGATGGAAAATCTTTGCTGTAATGTTACTACTGTAGACATGCACATTGGACTGTGTATAACATTGTCAAACGATCATTCTGCATAAAGAGTATACTGTGGATTTGGAAATTTTGTGGGAATCTGACGTGAATTTGCAAAAAATATAGCTTAAGGTATTTAAGAAATACATACAAGATTAAAGGGGAAGTTCAAAATATTTTTTAATTCTTTGTTTATATTACACATGGTTATTTTTTTCTGCATATTGTCTTATATTTTGAAAAATAACTTGATCTCATTCTCTTTTCTATGCTCTACATAGTAACATAGTTACATAGTAATGGAGGTTGAATAAAGACATACATTCAACTGTTTCAACCTTTATACCCTATTTATTAACCATACATAATGGTTGATCCAGAGGAAGGGAAAAAAACAAAAAATAGCTGGAAAGTGAGGGGAAAATATCCCTGGATTACCCAGAACTATATGTATTAATACCAGTAATTCTCAATATTTTTTTTTTTAAACTTATCCGGACAGTTCCACAGTTTCACCATTCTTACTGTAAAGAAACCTTTCCTAACCTAAAGATGAAACTTTTATTCCAATCCTAAAAGATGCCTACGAGTCCTCTAGTATGACCTATTAGTGAACAATGCACCAGAGATTTTATTCTATTTGCTGTGGTTATTAGTGAGCTGACATTTCAGGTTCTATAACAGTACATTTCCCCCCCAGAATGCACACTACCCTGGGATGTTCCTAACAGTGATGTCTACTGATTGTCTGGCTCTTAGATGGGTCAAACATGCTCAGATCTCTATTGAGCAACTTAATCAAGGGACTCAAGGATAAGACCATAACAGATTAGTGGTCCTGCAGTAATTTGAAAGCATTTTTTATGCACAGACCAAATGCTGAATAGGCAGATTAAGATAATGTGGGATATTATTTAACAAACCATCTATTATGTTTTGCGGATTTGGTTTGCAGGAGGTGAGTGGCAGTAATATGTAATAAAACATGAAAAAAACTCCCACTTTATGTTTGCTCAACAGTTTTGGGCAGTAAGTACCGACATTACTCATGCAAATTTGAACAGATGGTTCTAATGGTGTTAATTAAAAATAATCTTTGCATAGCCATTTGGCAACTCAAGATATTTTAGGATATCCGATATTGCAATGGTGCTTGTGTGGGGCAAACAATTACACATAGCAATACCTGAAACAATATACTATAAACATATTTCCCCCAACACATTAAATATCAATCCATGTTGTTTCGACAGATTTAGATTTGTGCTGTATGTATAGTCTAACAACTGGTAAAGAATAAGCTAATCATAAATGGAGCAATATTTATGCACAATTTGATCACAATTTAAAACAAAAAGCCATGTTACTGCTTCTACACATGTACCTGGGCCTAAGACAAAAGCCCCTGAAAATAAGGCAGATCTGACATCTTACATTTTCCAGAGCGATCCAAATTAGCTAATTGTGCAGCTCCTCTCTCTAAAGGTGATCCTCTCTCTAAAGGTGGTCATCCCATCAGAGGGGGAAATCCTATTGGTCCAAAGGATTTACCTAATATCACTAATGTGTAGGCGCCGAATCCAACCAACCGTAATGCAGACGAACGTCCATGGTCGACATTGCGGTCAGTTGGGAAATTTGGAAAATTTCCGTCTGTCGATATCAGCTTTCTTTACTTTAAAGGAGAACTAAACCCAAAAAATCAAAGTTAAAGTTAGAAAGTACTTGCCCCAACACCCTTCTCAGCATGGAAGATCCCACTCAGGGGCTTTTCTTTACCTCTATGAGCTCATTTTAGGTTCTGTTTGTTCCCCAATCTGAAGCTGACATTTTCCCTTGCCTGCCAGTACTTTTGCCTTGATTACATGTTCAGCACCTGTGTGATTTCCACTCCAACCTCTTAACCCTTATGATGTATGAATATATTAAATCATCAATATTCAAATTGGTGGTGCAGCTGATTAACCCTTTCCTAGTAGCAGTGTTGTAGTGTGATGTATATAGGTCTGGGTATCTAGTGTGTCCGGATCTGGAATAATGTATGTCTCACCTACGGCTTTCACTCCACCAAATCCCATATATAAACAATACATTGCAGGTGAAACATACAAAGACACAGGTCTGCAGCTGTGAATATTGCACATTTATTGCAAAACATGCGTGCTACATGTTTCAGACCCACTCAAACACCTGAGGAAGGACAAGTGGGTCAGAAACATGTAGAATGCGTGTTTTGCAATAAACCTGCACTGTTCACAGTTACAGACCTGTGTCTTTGTATGTTTTACCTGCAATGTATTGTTTAAGTGTTGGAGGCCAGATTTAAAAACTTGCCATACAGCTGGTTTTCGTTACTGTACGACTGTGGCAGTAGTATACCATAACATGCGTTAATAAACTACCGTAATGATATTCTACAGGTGGTTGTAGATTTACATTGACTATCGTACATTTACAAGATTTACGATAGTGATCATAAATTGATGATCGACATAACGATCGCTAAAGAAGGCGATACCACAGGTTTATAAATATGGCCTGTAATGTGAAGGTCTCTAGCTCTCCCTGTCAGCTGTAGCAAAATTGGAAAGTGTAGCCTCTTAAAGGGGAATGTTGGAGGGTAGGAAGAGTGTGTTTTTATAGGAACCACATGGTGCAGAGCTGTAGGGGGAGGATAGAGAAGTGAACCTGATCTTAGCACAGCTCTGTGCAATGCATTTCTCAACAGTGTACCTTATTAAAGGGAATGTTGGAGGGTAGGAAGAGTGTTTTTGATTCAGCTGTCTGTATAAAACAAGCTAAGAAATGCATTACACAGAGAAATGCATTGCACAGAGCTGTGTTAACATCAGGGTCATTATATTATAGCATAAAGAAAATCCCTCTTCCAACTAGGGTTCCCACCATTGCCTTTAAGACCCGAACACATATACAGGCCTATGTATTAAAAGTTCTTATCGTTAAAAATGGTGCAAACATTTCCACAACCAATCAGATTTTAGCATGAGAATTTTTATGACATAGGCCTGATAATATCTACACAACAAATGGTTGTTAGTATTTTCTTTAGAAGCATGATGCAGGCTGATACAGTTTGTATTTCATGCAATGGCACTTAGCACTACAACATGTATATTTAATACATGAGACAGAGGTGGTCTTTGCCTTTACACTACTTCCATGCTCCAACATTTCCCTTTAAAAGGCATTGCACAGAGCTGAGCTAAGACCATGTTCACGTTAATATGCTGCACCTGCAGCTCTGAGCTGTTTTGTTTTTATAAGTGTACCTTGTAAAGTGGTCAGTTCAGTTCTACTGGGGTTGCCACCTTTCCCTTTAAGATTCAAACACTTAGGGCTAGCTTCCACTAGCACGTTTTGGATAGTGGGAGTGCAGGCATGTAATAGCCTATGGGACCGGCCCCACTACATGCAATGCATTTCCGTGTGCTATTGGAGTGCATGCGATCACCATTTTTTTGTCTGTATTGCATGCTCTCTGCTAGGGTCCAATTGCACTTAAGTGGGGCCACAGCCTCAGGAAATTGATAAGTTCCATTGCATTAAATACATGCTGTATGGCTAAACTGAAATCAATGCAGCTTGCATTACAATTCTAAGGCCACACAAGCGTGTTTTTAAGGCGATTTCTATTTTCCAATTGTATTAAAATCGCAGCAATGCACCAAAATCTTGCGATTTTGTGAGTGTTGCGATTCACGCATGTGTCAGCAATTTGGTAACGCATGCGTTTTTTGTGCAATCGCATGCGTTTTCATAATGACAATGGACAAATCGCAATCGCAAACACACGTAAAATCGTGTGCGATTCAGGTGCGTTGCAGTGTGGCCGTGACCTAAATGTACATTTCAGCAATACAGACACTAATATAAATGGCAGAGTGCAGAAATAAACACATACAAAGACACAGTCTTGCAGAAATGATCTCAAATATAAAGGGTTAACAAGTTGCTTCCTAAATACCTATGAAAAGGGTTAACACCTTCCCCCACTCTGAGCAGGGGAAAATCTGCTAATAATATTAACTGCTATCTCTGATGATTGGCTGGGAGACACTGGCAGGTGGGGACTCGGAGTTCAACTGTTACATACAGCTTAGCATAAGGGGAGTGGGAAACAAACACAAGGTAGCTAGTTAGCATGTGCAGAAGGAGTTTTGGTACCTGTAAGAGGCAACACTAGAAACCAGCCATGATATCATAGATTGCCAGTACTCAGAAATGTTCTATAAATGATTTCTACAGTAAGAGGCTGAATTCAGAGGTAAGAGACAAATGGTTTTACAAAGTGACATTTATAGAGTTTGTGGAGCTGCCTTTGTATTTTGGGTTTAGTTCTCCTTTAAAATAAATAGAGTTGGCCCATGTATGGCTGCATGGCTGACTGATCCTCATACCGTGGGTGATCCCCATATGGGCGATCGTTCGGTTACATGTGTGAGGTTCCGTTTGCAATGTGCTGAAAGATACCAGTGTGATCTGTCGGCACATTGAGAGGGGCATCACATGTGTATGGCTACCTTTACACTAGGGGAAGCAAACTAAGCATGGGTAAGCCACTCAGTGGAAGACATGAGAAAATGGAGTTAACTTACCTTCACACATGTGTATTGCTATATAAATCCTCTTTCTTCAAACAAGAACTGCTTTGACCCAAAACAGGCACATAAGATAGCGTCAAATGGCCACTTTATATTGTTGGTATATTTAAGGTATTATATGGAGCACGCAAGATGTAATGGTGCGCTAAAAATATGGAACTTTTAAGCAGCATACCAAAGAAAAAAAACAAAGAATCTAGAAAAATGCAGATTATCTAGATATTGTTTGATTACTTTATACATCTACTATTGCGAGTTAGGGTTACATGATACATTCTGTTTTATAGAGGAATTTGCAGATAGCCGGGGGAATGAAGGACTGTAAGTATATTTCTGGGGTTTGTTTTACAAAAGTAAATAGGCGTTAGGGGTGGGGTACAGAATAATATAAGAGTCCTCTGCACTCGCACCAAGTATGGGTGCTCACTCCTCCAAATAATCCAACCCTTAATGGATATTAGATACAGGAATAACGAATAGCAAGGGTGGCACTCCAAACAGTAACTTTATTAATACAGACCACACGACATCTCACAACGTTTTGGGGGGTAAGTGCCCCCTTTCTCAGGTGATGTTACTCCAACAGTGTTACACATCTAAATAGGTGAACCACTACTAAGGACCGCCCTCTAGGGCTGATTCTCCCTTCTGATTGGTTCAACCGAAAGTGCTATAGTGCATATAATATGTGTTCATAAATACATAAAAAACTTAAAAACAATCTTATACACATATAGACAGTGTTACAATATTATAAATAACCAAGTGTCTCAAAAGCTATGTTAATAAAAGCAATAAAAGGAATTGTTTGACTATAAAAGATCAAATATCTAAATATATATATAAAGTGCATGATACTTATGGGTGTATAAATATGGAACTTTTAAGCAGCATACCAAACGAAAAAAACAAAGAATCTAGAAAAATGCAGATTAACTAGATATTGTTTGATTACTTTATACATCTACTATTGCGAGTTAGGGTTACATGATACATTCCGTTTTATACAGGAATTTGCAGATAGCCGGGGGAATGAAGGACTGTAAGTATATTTCTGGGGTTTGTTTTACAAAAGTAAATAGGTGTTAGGGGTGGGGTAACCTACAGTATAGGAAAAGAGGTCTTTTATAGGTAGGGCACCAAACAGTCAGAAGGGATCTGGAGGGAGGGAGGGATAAGAAAGGGATCCCCTGGTCATATCACAAGCCTCTCTGAGGACAAGATAGAAGCAGGGACCAGATGACTCACAGACAGCTTCTACTCTTCACTTTCTAGAATTTGAACATTCACTGCAGGAGAACTATAAGGAGCAGAGATGTAAGGTAAGGTTTATGTTTTAACCTTAAACAGTGGGGCCTGTAGAGGGTTACATTTTAGTTTGTTGGGTTTTTTTTGTTTTTTTTTGGGGGGGGGACATGTCCTTTAAGATAAACAATCTTCATCTCCAGTTCGTACTTTGGGTATTTATAGGGATGTAAGAACCCAGTGGGTTTCTCTCCATGGGTTCCTATAGTATATGTTGGGTTTTGTAGTTTCAATTAATGAAAATCTTCATAAAATCAAACATACTCAACCCCATTCATTTGGATAAATACTAGAAGCAGAGGTGGTAGGAACCTACTAGAGTCTTTTTTTCACTTGCTTCCCTATTTATTTTAGTGTATGGAATTAATATATGAATTAAAATGATACATCAAAGAATGTTGTTAAAATATGAATCTGTTTTGTAATCTCCTATTTTTTCAAGATCATAAGTTTGTTATTAAATGAATGACTGGGACAGACATGCTAAATTGGAATTTAAAAAGTGATAATACTAACGTTATTCATACGCTGTAAATGGAATGGGCCAGGACAGATAACATTGTCTGATGGTAAATTATCCTGGTAAAAACATTTGATATAATCAACCAGCTTACTTCTATCAAGTGTCTGTTAGTGTATGGCCAGCATTACTTAAATATTTATGTCTGCAGGTGCTAGCCTCCTTTTATTCCCAAGCTCCTCTGCTGAACACCTTTCAATAAGCCTTAAAATCAGAACAAGCCAATAGATCCTAGAATTTCCACCCTCAGAGAATCATAAAAAAGACATGCAACAACAGAGATAGTTTTACTGGTGTGTATCATTTTTTTCAAATGTAAAAATATATCAGTGCTGGTCCTCATTGCATGGAAAACACCTGAACTTTATTTGTGCTATTTACTTTTAGACTTGATTACCATTAAGGCAATTATACTCACCTTTGCCCCATTCCATAGGGCATAATACCCAGAATGAACCCCTGGGTACTTTACCTATTAGATGTTATACTAACTCAAAGTTTCCCTTGGTGCTCCATTCTGTTTACCCCTCTACCACTCTCAGGGACAGTCCGCCATGTAGCCAATGGGAAGTGACGTTTCTTGCAGAGCGTGTTTTCCTATTGGCTATATATCGTGGACTGCAGAAGAGGACCGGAATGCTGAGGGGAAATTAAATACAGCTGCTAGGTGAAGTAGCCAGGGGTGTACCCAGGGGTGGTCCTCATCCTGGGTTCTATGCAGCTATGGAAGAAAAGTAGCAAAGGGGGTGGGGGTTAGTATAATTGTCCCTTAAAAGCAAAAAAGGCAATTAATACTATTCTGCTCTATGTTAAGATCATTCATTCATTTGTGGCGGTGTTGGTCAGTACTATTAATAAAATGCTTTCTCTCCCTGCATCCCACAATAGGTAATACCAGTTGTATTCTCTTCTATCGATAATGACCAATTGATAATGTTTATTCATTCAGCAGTTGAACTTTCGCTGGGATCAATAGCCAACAAGATTTGCCATTAGTTCTACAAAATCCCATGCAACAATGCCTAGCGTCACAAGATTGTAATCAAGACAAACGATTGTGTATCGGTGGTAAGAATTAGTAATTAAATGTATCAGCCGTAAATTCAAGTACGGTAGTTTGAAAATGTAAACAGTTAATAACAAATGTAGTTGGAGCTAGACCCTTATTACTTTTACCCCCACTGGTACTTTTCCCCCCTGATTGATAGTTTTGTGACCTTTATTCTTTGCTAATTAGGAACCTGAGTATAATTCAGTTCCTAGCTAGAAAAGAAGCAATAGTGGCAATTATTTTAGAAATGTTGGAATTTTTGAAATAAGATGATCTTAAGGAGCAGTGCAACTTAACTAGGTAATTATTTCTTTTCAGTTGACAATTTCACAGCTCAAATGAACTTTTCACCAGTCAAAGCCCAGACAAGCTATTTAAGATTCTGAAATATTCTCTGGAAATCGCAAACCCAATTTAAAAAAAAAAAAAAAAAACTTGCTAAAAAAAACAATAATCACACAGCAATGTCTTCTAATTATTTTTTAAACGTTTTTTTAGCTTGCTTTTCTAACTTCGCATGATTAAATGACTTTGACAGCTAAATGCATTCAACACAATCATCTTGGTAGTTATTTACAGTATAATTCAACAGAGAAGAACAGCTTAATAACAAAGTGTGAAGGTCTATCTTTTCTCTGATTGCATGTGTGACAAGTTTATTTCATACAGATAGTTGGTTTCCAAAAAATTGCTGCAGGTCAATGTAAAGTGCACCTAATAGCACCAAACCCATGATTATAACTCTTGGATCTTTCTGATCATGTCAAAAGGATACATGCTATGGTAATTTTGAAGATGTTACAGTATAGCTTGTATTAATTTGCCACTGGAGACCAAATTGCAAATTACCCTATTTAAATTTGAAATGCCTGACATTTCTACACTTGTTTAGATAAATGGTACAATGCCAGAGTTCTTCCTGTTTTGTTAGTTCAATAATGTGGTGGTTCTCTTATCCTCTGGACAGTGTGAGAAAATCATTTTTTTAGATGCAGAAATGAATGTGAAACCAGTTAATAGAATATTATACAATTTGTCCTAATTATACTTATCTAATACAATGGCTTGTTGGTGGAATGAATAGGTCATAAAGAGTCAAGTGTGTTAAGTTGGGTACACAGGGGAAATTATTTGTCCTGACCGAGCACTCGGTCGGGACAAATGACTGTCGTTCACGTCAACATTGGCACCGGCTGACAGTTCGCACACAACTGATCATGCGGTCCCATAGGAAACCGCACAATTGTCCGTGATTTACCAATGGGCCCGATTGCCTGTTCGTCTGATCCGGATGAACGGGCAACCGAGCTCGGTCACGGGTGCCCCCCACACATGGTATTTTCGGACGACTGCCCCATACACTAGACTGGCTAGAGAACCCCACAATCAGAATACTGCATATGCACATGAAATGCAGGTGCAGAAGCAAGTTTGGGTTGTTAGGTCAATAATAAAACCTGGCTACGCAAAGACATCAGTAACATATGAGCCAAATCTGTTGTTTGTGTATGTGAAAACAATGTAAATAATCTTGTCTCATGGTAACAACAAAGTTCAATAGCCTGACTTCTTGCCCAAACAAGATAAGTCAAGTTTAGTGTAATTTAATGCTTTTCTTTTGCTGGAAGAAGTTTGCAGACATAAGCTTGATGTGAAATACTGATGGCAAAGACCAGCAGTCACATAGACTCTGCATCCAGGGAAGACTTCTGAAGCTCCAGTATCCAGCCATTATAATATCTTCTGCGTTCCCATTCATAGGCTTACCAACCTATGTCAGACATTCAGCATGCTTTAGTAGCATTAAAGCTGTATGGAGCTGTACTAAAAAGCACACAAAGACACCAAAGTTATGTTATTTTTGTAAAGGAAGAACAAGTAGAATTCATTTTAATAACTGGTCTCATTATGAATAAAGTTGTTTATTGGCAGTTAAATTCAGATCTTCTGACCTTTGCATTGTTAGGATGACTAAGCGCACTCCACCACTGATGATTTTAGATTGATTTCTCCAACTTCTAATTTCTACAAAGTCATTGCATTCAATGCAACGCTTACTCATAAGCTCTAAATGTTTTGCTTGAAAAGAAGAAACTTGGTTTTCAATCTTGATCTTAGAGAGACAGGTGTATATACTCCAGAATCATATGAAACACTGTTCTGGGCACACAGAGAACATTCAGCTAATCTTGTGGCTTGTCATGGTAATTGTGTGCACCTGGTCTAATTTAAGGTCGCTATACTCGGTGATTGATCACTTAGTATGTAAATGGAATGGAAATACATTAAACTCAGCCTATCATATTATTGTATTTGTTTCACTCCTTTTAGCTTTAGGTGCTGCCTACCCTCTTTTAGGCCCTTAAATTCAGGTTTACGATTTCCGATTGGTAAGTGTGACTCTAAGCCTCGGTTTGCAGTGGCTACGTGAGTACTGGAAGAGATACTTGCGCAGCTGTTATAATCCTATTTACCAGATGCTGTGCGGGTGAGATACATCCAAAGCCGTGCAGCATCTGGTAAATTTGCTGCGGGAGATTTGGCTAGAGCAAAGGTTCGCCCACACATGCGATCGCGGGTGCCAACCCACTAAGCACAATGTGTACAAAAGGCCATTTCAGATGATAATTGGCCATACATGGGCCAATTATCACCCGAAACAGCTGTTTGTACACATCATGTGTCACGGGTCAGCCCCCGTGATCGCACGTGTGTACGAACCTAAAGTGTGGCTCTGGATGAATCTCCCTGATAGTACAATAAGGAATCAATGGTATTCAAACTGTATTGTTATCTTAGATGCGTTCTATTCCAACAAAGAACTGGGCTAAACAATGCAATGCAGATAATGGATAACCAATAATAATGCCCTTGAAATGTAACAATGCCATAGATACAGCAGGTTATTAAAGAAAACAACAAAGTAAATCCAATGCTTCAGTCATTAACTACCATTATTTTAACAGAGATGTAAAGAAACTTGCTCTTAGCTAGAGATGGGTTGTGTTTTTTAAAACGATCATGGTTTCGTATCGGAACCACTACGTATTAGAAAAACGCATTTTAAAATGTGATAATCGTGCAGGAAAGGGGAAAAAACATTGTGAAAATTCAAAAATTGTGGTAGAAAAATCAAAAGGTTGGGTTCCCTAGAAAAACTGGCAGAACAAATATCAGTTTTGTTCATCTCTATTCTTAGCAACACAAATTTACATTAAGTAACACTAAACCGATAATTTAATGTACTCTGCATCTTCGTCTATTATACATTATTATAATAGAAAGCCTGTTTAACGAGTTAAACTTAACTGCTCAGGCACCAGTCGCTGCTTCTCTCCAGCTGATGAGCGCGCTGTACGGTTTACGCTCCTATCTTTATCATGGACACGCATGTGCAAAAGAAAGGAGTGTGGTAGAGACTGTCCACAATCTGGTGTGAGAAGCTGTGAAAGGAGTTTAACTCTATAACCCGGGCATTCTTTTACTCACAGAAAAGTGGAAATAAGCAATCTCACCTCCCTGTGAATCTACTATAAAAATCTTGTATAAAAAAGTATGAATGTACTCCCCTCACAGCCATGCCTTGAATGCACCCAGTTGACGGTGATGCCCTCTGGAAAGGCCGGCGCCTATAAAGTCCAATCTGAACAACAAAAAGCCTACACGTCGCTTACAGAGTGTGAGGTCCCAATTCAGCAGACAAAGGGTCCACTCGTCACACATCAAAAACACAACAACAGCGTGATGTACAGCTATAGCAACTCAGAGAGCTGCAGACACAGAACAGCAGCCCAACACCGGCTTCTACAACATAGGGAAATATTAATATTTCCCTTAAGGCCTGTAAGACATTACAATTTGCTCCTGTAAGATTTCAAATATGAACCCTGAAATAACTATGGAATGTACGGTAGCAATGGAAAACATCCCAAGACATCTTAACCATGCCCCCAAAGGCACGACCATGTCACCAATATGTCAGTCACATGGTCACATGATGTGTAGGTGGGGCTATGGGTATAAATGTTTGTTTCACATTGCAGGCTGGTTATACCTGAGGAAGGGACATAGCTTTCCCAAAACGATGTATGTATATGTTGTTTTGCACTTAATAAATTGAATTATAACTTTAAGCAGTGTGCTCCTCCATCGCTTTATTTCTTGCTTGGATGTATTTGCCCTAAGGAGTAGAGGGGTCTAATAGTCAATATAAAGTGGTTCTTAAGCAAGGATAAAGTGTTAAAGTGCAGACAAAGTGACGTACTGCTAACTAAAAAATAGAGCATACGTTATAAAAACACACAAAGCTCACAGACAGCGCAACAGAATGAAGCCCGGTTTTATCAACACAGACAAAGAGCCCGCACTTCATATGCTTCAGAGACACAAGAATAGCGTGATGCCCTTCAGTCACTCAAGTGCTGCGTTATTCAGTTGCAATCAAAATGTTTTCCCAATGCCAATTACATGTAGCATGTTCACTAGTAGGTTCACCATAAAATTTGTATATTTATGTTCCAAGTGGAAAAACTGATAATGTTGTATATAAAGTTTTATCTGTTGTATTCAGTAAGATGGAACTAAAGTTTAGTTCTTGAAGAAGTTTCGCTAGTCATCCGACTGGCTTTCTCACCTCAGAATGACTTGTACAAGAATCTGTTGGAAATTATGTACCCTGGAAAATCCCAATTAGCATACAACAGCCAGGTGTTAGGGACCTTCTGAATGCAAGGTGTAGATTGCATTGTGGCTAAGAGGTGTTATAGGACCTGCCCAGGGTAAGGTGTCAAAACAGCATTGTACATGGCAGACAGTTGGTGTCGAATCCCCCAACCTCTATTCAGCCTTTGTTTCTTTATTTTCACATAAATGGCCTCCTTAACACCTCTCTTGAACCAGTCCTGTTCCTTTGTTCCTTTGTTGACATTACAATCTTCAAAGGTATGTCGTTTTTCCTTAAGATGCAGGTACACGGCTGAGGGCTGAGTCCTGACCCAAGGAATTGGCTCTTCTATGCTGGGCCATACGTTGGTGCAGTTGCTGTTTGGTCTCCCTCACATACAAATCAGAGCATTCTTCACTGCACTGCACTGCGTATATGATGTCGCTTTTCTTGTGTTTCGGTATTGGGTCTTTCGGATGTACCAATTGCTGCCTCAATGTGTTGTTTGGTTTAAAGCAGACAGGGATACAGTGTTTTTTTGAAATTTCTCTGAGACCCCTGCTTCATATGGGATGACCATGTTCTTTCTCCTGTCTGGCTTTTTCCCTTCACTGTTGGTATTCATGTTCTTTTTTTTCCTTCTACTTTGACAAAGGCCCAGTCTGGATATCCACAAGTTTTAAGGGCTCCTCTGAGATGTTTTATTTCTTTAGCCTTCGCCTCTGTGCTAGTGGGGATGTTCTCTGCTCTGTGTTGCAGGGTTCTGATTACACCCAGCTTGAGATCTAAAGGGTGGTGGGAGTCAAACATCAAATACTAGTCTGTGTGGGTTGGTTTTCTGTAAAACTCTACTTCTATTAAGCCATTCTCCCAGACTCCCTAAAGCCAGTGTGTTATTTTGTACCTCTTCCCTTGTAAATTTGATGTTCTGGTCTACAGCATTGATGTATTCTGGGAAGGCTTGTACTTGCTTCTGGTGGATTTTAACCAAGGTGTCATCCATATATCTGAACCAGTGGCTGGGTGCTATGCCCTGAAAGGAGGCCATTTATGTGAAAATAAAGAAACCAAGCCTGAATAGAGGTGGGGTGGGGGTTCAACACCAACTGTCTGCCATGTACAATGCTGTTTTGACACCTTACCCTGGGCAGATCCTGTAACTATAATTGCCAACAGATTCTTGTACAAGTCATTCTGAATTGAGAAAGCCAGTCGGATGACTAGCAAAACAACTTCAAGAACTAAACTTTAATTCCAGTTGAAACTGACTACAACAGATATACAGGAAAAAGGCAATAGAGGGTCGCACTCCAAGAAATTATAACAATTTTATTGTGATCCACACATCACACGTCACAACGTTTCGGGGGAATACCCCCTTCACCTGAAGAAGGGGGTATTCCCCCTTCACCTGAAGAAGGGGGTATTCCCCCGAAACGTTGTGACGTGTGATGTGTGGATCACAATAAAATTGTTATAATTTCTTGGAGTGCGACCCTCTATTGCCTTTTTCCTGCAAAGCTACTGGTTCCAAAGGGAAGAACCCACAAGGCGTCTGCACCCACAGTTGGACAGAGTGCACCTCCACCATTGTTTATCTACAACAGATATACCATGATCTGGATGAATGAGAAACTTCACAAGCATATATAAAGTTTTGCTACAAACATATGTGCTATACATCCCTCAAGCCATGTCACCTTCTTAACTAATTAAACTATTAAACACATGCATTATGTACATTACAAACTGTGCAAACAAACTTCCTTTCCCCCCTGTCTCTTCCATCTAACCCAAACACACATATACTATACCCACATGTGTACACTGGCAACGCTGCATACAACTGCAAGTAATAGATAAAGATGCAAGGTACATTAAAATATCGGTTTAGAGTCTCTTTAAGTGTAAAATAATAAGACTTTTTGTCAATATCTCCACTGGCTTCTCATTACCCAAAGGATCCGATTTAAACTGCTAACCTTATCCTACAAGGCTCTCTCCAATACAGCCCCCCATACATCTCTGATCTGATAAACAGATACTCCCCAAGGCATAACTCTCCGCTCTGGTAATGATCTTCTCCTTTAACCCTTTCACTGCCAGGAGATTTTCATTTTTTTTTGCATTAACTGCCAGAAGAATTTTCAGGATTTTGCCCTCAATCGCTTTAGACTAATTTTACTGTAGGAAACCTTGCAGTAAATCAGGAATATTATACATTGTTTTTTTCAGCACAAAGTGTACTTTAACATGGTAACAGAATTTTGTAACTTTTCTGGAAATTTTACTGGAATTATGGGTAAAATATGTAAAAAAAATGAAAAATTTGCAAATTTTCATGGATTTTTCCCATTTTTACTTATAGTTATCTTAAGGTTACACACAAAAATCTTACTGTTTCTAAAAGCTCAGATACTCCCGAGTACAACGATACCAGATATATGTAGGTACCCCACTTTTCCTGTACAGGAGACCCCCGCAAACTAAAACTGCACCTTCAAGAATATTACACCAAATTAAAATGTATAACCACTACTGACAGTTAACATAGAATATCTACCAAATTAACTAAAATATCCCCACAAGTGAGATATTTTTAGAAACTACACACCCGCAGGATTTTCCGAGTGAGGTAAGTTTTGATCAAAATGCAGATACCCGGGCGCAGCTCTTCGTCCAATTGTAAGTTATTTTCTCACATTTTCCTTTTTTTCCTCAACTGTAAAAACAGAGACAAAATCAAATGCGAATTTCAGCTAAAAACTGTGGAGGAAAGTTCAAACGCATCTCAAATATGAAAGCCTAACCCCTCCCGAATAAAACGGTATGCCACATTCATGGGTGTACCCAGAGACATGGCTACCAACTAACCCAGAGCGTGACCAGTGCCAAATGTCAGTAGCAGCAAAAAAAAATTTGCCAGTTTTGTATTTGAACAGTCTGCAGTTTTTCCACAAAACACCCCCCCAACTCAGAAATACCCCCCACAAACTATATATTCCTGAAATCTACACACCTTCAGCTATGTAACGCTGTAGTTTGTTCATTCATATCATCAATGGTGTGGGCGCAGCTCTTCGTAGAAGTTTGCACTTTTACCAGATTTTCAAAAAAAATGAACATCAAACAACATTCAAAAAGGTAAAAATCATGCCAAAACCTCATGGAATGTAAAAAAAAGTTGCTAAATATCAATCTCCCAAATGTCCTGAATCAAACGGTATGCCATATGTGTGGTTACACATGCGGACGTGGAAGCGAAAAGCCACAAAGTGAGACAATGCATGATGGCTCAGAAACAGCGAAAATATTTAGCCAACTCCAAATTTGAACAGTCTGCAGTTTTTTCCACTAAACACCCTGATAACTCAGAAATACCCCCCACAAACTATATATTCCTGAAATCTACACACCTTCAGCTATGTAGCACTGTAGTTTGTTCATTCATACCATCAATGGTGTGGGCGCAGTTCTTCGTAGAATTTCGCACTTTTCTGAAAAAATGAACAAAAAACAACTTCAAAAGGTAAAAATCATGCCAAAACCTCATGGAATGTAAAAAAAAGTTACAAATATCAATCTCCAAATGTCCTAATCAAACGGTATGCCATATGTGTGGTTACACGCGGACGTGGAAGCGAAAAGCCACAAAGTGAGACAATGCATGATGGCTCAAAACAGCGAAAATATTTAGCCAACTCCAAATTTGAACATTGTGCATTTTTTTTTCCACAAAACACCCTGATAACTCAGAAATACCCCCCCAAACTATATATTCCTGAAATCTACACACCTTCAGCTATGTAGCACTGTAGTTTGTTCATTCATACCATCAATGGTGTGGGCGCAGTTCTTCGTAGAAGTTCGCACTTTCTGAAAAAATGAACAAAAACAACTTCAAAGGGTAAAAATCATGCCAAAACCTCATGGAATGTAAAAAAAAGTTACTAAATATCAATCTCCCAAATTCCTGAATCAAACGGTATGCCATATGTGTGTTACCACCGGACGTGGAACGAAAAGCCACAAAGTGAGACAATGCATGATGGCTCGAAACAGCGAAAATATTTAGCCAACTCCAAATTTGAACAGTATGCATTTTTTTCCACAAACAACCCCTGATAACTCGAAATACCCCCACAAACTATATATTCCTGAAATCTAACACCTTCAGCTATGTAGCACTGTAGTTGTTTCATTCATACCATCAATGGTGTGGGCGCAGTTCTTCGTAGAAGTTCGCACTTTTCTGAAAAAATGAACAAAAAACAACTTCAAAAGGTAAAATCATGCCAAACCTCATGGAATGTAAAAAAAAGTTACTAAATATCAATCTCCCAATGTCCTGAATCAAACGGTATGCCATATGTGTGGTTACTCCACGCGGACGTGGAAGCGAAAAGCCACAAGTGAGACAATGCATGATGGCTCAGAAACAGCGAAAATTTTAGCCAACTCCAAATTTGAACAGTATGCATTTTTTTCCACAAACACCCTGATACTCAGAAATACCCCCCACAAACTATAATTCCTGAAATCTACACACCTTCAGCTATGTACACCTGTATTCATTTCATTCATACCATCAATGGTGTGGGCGCAGTTCTTCGTAGAAGTTCGCACTTTTCTGAAAAAATAACAAAAAACAACTTCAAAAGGTAAAAATCATGCCAAACCTCATGGAATGTAAAAAAAGTTACTAAATATCAATCTCCCAAATGTCCTGAATCAAACGGTATGCCATATGTGTGGTTACTCACGCGGACGGGAAGCGAAAAGCCACAAAGTGAACAATGCATGATGGCTCAGAAACAGCGAAAATTTTAGCCAACTCCAAATTTGAACAGTATGCATTTTTTTTCCACAAAACACCCTGATAACTCAGAAATACCCCCACAAACTATATATTCCTGAAATCTACACACCTTCAGCTATGTAGCACTGTAGTTCATTCATTCATACCATCAATGGTGTGGGGCAGTTCTTCGTAGAAGTTCACTTTTCTGAAAAAATACAAAAAACAACTTCAAAGGGTAAAATCATGCCAAAACCTCATGGAATGTAAAAAAAATTACTAAATATCATCTCCCAAATGTCCTGATCAAACGGTATGCCATATGTGTGGTTACTCACGCGGACGTGGAAGCGAAAAGCCACAAAGTGAGACAATGCATGATGGCTCAGAAACAGCGAAAATATTTAGCCAACTCCAAATTTGAACAGTATGCATTTTTTTCCACAAAACACCCTGATAACTCAGAAATACCCCCCACAACTATATATTCCTGAAATCTACACACCTCACTATGTAAGCACTGTAGTTCGTTCATTCATACCATCAATGTGTGGTGCGCAGTTCTTCGTAGAAGTTCGCACTTTTCTGAAAAAATGAACAAAAAACAACTTCAAAAGGTAAAAATCATGCCAAAACCTCATGGAATGTAAAAAAAAGTTACTAAATATCAATCTCCTAAATGTCCTGAATCAAACGGTATGCCATATGTGTGGTTACACACACGGACGTGGAAGCGACTAGTCAAAAAGTAAAACAATGCGCAGTGAGCCAATAACAGCATTTTCCCAGATTTTTCAAACTGAACACCCCTCTAACTTGGAAATACCCCCGCAAAACTATATATTCTCAGAATCTACATACCTTCAGCTACGTAACGCTGTAGTTCGTTCATTCATACCATCAATGGTGTGGGCGCAGTTCTTCGTAGAATTTGGCATTTCTACACAATTTTCTGGAAAAATAGAGAAAAATACATTTCAAAGTTACAAAATCACACCAAAACCCCATGTAATGTAAAAAAAACTTACCAAATACCAATCTCCTAAATGTCCTGAATCAAACGGTATGCCATATGTGTGGTTACACACACGGACGTGGAAGCGACTAGTCACAAATTAAGACAAGGCACAGTGGCTTAATTACAGCAATGTTCCAGAATTTTCATGGTAAACCCCCTCCAACTCAGAAATACCCCACACAAACTATATATTTTTGGAATCTACATACCTTTAGCTATATAACAGTGCCATTTCTTTGTTCATACATGCAATCTTGTAGCCGCATTTCAAAGTAGTATTTCGAACTTTTAGCAGACAGAACTCGCACTTGATCCGGTGCCTGGAAAACCTGGAAAATATGTTTCAAATCTTCCTACCTTGCTGGATATCTTTGCCTCTGTGTTGTTGCCTATTTGCATTACTGAGAAAATACTGATAGCTTTAGTGAAGGCTATTGAGCTTTTGCTGTGAAAAAGTTTTGTAGCATCAGATCGAAAGATGAATAATAAAATTCACTTTCTATTTCATCATTTGCCACAAGCGCCCTTGAACCTACAAGCTCTGCCCCAGCACAAGACTAGGTGCTTTCTGTTTGGAGTTTAGTTGTTACGTCTCCAGTTTTTTTCCGGCACATCTTGAAAGATAAAAGCAGTTGTTAAATGCAATACATAGAACCATTCATACATTTACTGTAAATACACCATAACGCATCACCCTGTTACTGGTGTATTTTACAGGAACCTCAAAAATCCTTGGGAAAAATAAACTAGCGGTTAGTACAACATTACTGAACAATAAAACACATTGTACCTTATGCCCCCTTTACAGTAAATAACTATTTTAACTAGAAGGAGACCTTACCTGTCCCAACCACAAAGCTATTTCAGAAAAAGGCAAATGAACCCCGGAGCATGCCAAATAAGGGCCTAGGACACCCACAAATCCAGAGAGCCTCCTATCCTATCTAACTTTCAAAGTGCACCAAAGTATGGTAGCGCTCAAAACAGGGCTTCAGACATAAAGCAGGGTTGCTAGGGCACTTAGGACAAAAATACCTTGTATCTCGCCTAGTCCCATTTTTACGGCAAACCTTGCAGGCTCTCTGGGGATGCTGCTTATTAGGCGTGGGTGGAATGGGTTCTAAAAAATGCTTTCCTACTAATCTAGCTACATTATCATTACTAGGCATCTCCGGGACCTCCTCTACACTACCAAACAACATAGCTGGAATAAGCTGCAGCTGGAACTTATAATAAGACAGTACAGGCTCTGGTACCACTGTCTTGTAAACAATATACGAATTATGTAGGGCCGTTTGCAAAAGATAAATGGCTAATTTATTGTACCAGGCCTTTGTTTTTCTGGTGGCGTTGTAGTAGTGTTGGATCTGATCAGTTTTGTCAACGCCACCCATGTACTTGTTGTATTCTTTGCTACAGAGTGGTCTAATTTTGGGGGGCCTACCACCACTTCTGTGCCCTACTCTTACTGACTCATCGTGGATGGTGGTCAGCATGAATACAACCTTAGTATCACAAAACTTGACAGCCAGGAGCTCATCGCTTCTTAGAGCAAAATTCTCTCCACGCTTTAGTGTCTTATCCAGTAAAGCCTTGGGCAACCCTTTTCGAATAGGATTTATGGTGCCACAGGCTGGGGTGTCAAAAGAATAAAGATATCTAAACAAGGGAATACTTGTATAAAAGTTATCCACATATAAGTGGTAACCTTGGCCCAGCAATGGAGAAATGAGCTCCCAGACTATCTTGCCACTGACCGTTAAATCCAGTGGACAACCAGGGGGGTCTAACTGTGAGTCCTTGCCCTCATATATCATAAACTTGCTAGTGTACCCAGTACTACTTTCGCAGAGCTTATATAATTTGATGCCATAGCGAGAACGCTTACTTGGCATGTATTGACGGAATATTAGGCGCCCTTTGTAGAGCATAAGGGACTCATCAATACAGATATTCTGGGAAGGGATGTAAACCTCTGCAAAGCGTTTAGACAGGCTATCAATAAAGGGCCTCAATTTATGAATCCTGTCATGACCGGGTGCACCGGGGGGAACAGCTGTGGTGTTATCGTTAAAATGCATAAACCGCAATAAGATTTGGTAGCGGTTTCTAGGCATTACAGCTGAAAAAAGGGGGAGGGAAATTACAGTGGTGGTATCCCAATAGCCTTCCAATGTATTGTTCTTTACGAGACCCATTGAAAGAGTGAGGGCAAAAAATTTTTTCATTTCCACTATTGTGGTGGGATACCATGCACGAGCACGTGAATATACACCTAATTGGTGTGTGGCAATATACTGCTCGGCAAATAGATTAGTATAGTGGACCACATCCTGTAGGATTGCGTCCGTCAGAAACAGCTGAAAGAAGTCTAGCACTTCAAAATTACTGGTGTCCACCTTCACGCCAGGGACTGCTAAAAAATCAGGAATTTGGGGGGTAAAATTAGCGGGAGGCCTCCACGCAGGCTCTCCTCCAACTGCAGCACCAGCAACACTCCCATCATCTACCTCCATAGGACCAACAATGCTAGGACCAGCCTCATCATCAGCAGAACCACTACTCTCTAAGGCTGTGACAGTGTCACTACTGCCATGCTCGTCAGAATCTGATGATTCTGATCCACTGGGTAAATACTCAGGGTCAGCATCAGCATCAGAAAAATCACTTTCCTCTGAGCTGGTCAGCATACAGTATCTAGCAGCCTCCTCTACAGAAAAGCTCTTCTTCTTAGCCATTGTATCAAAAGTCACTGTACCAAACAAAAGACCTGCAGTTAACCCCTTCAGCAAAAAGACCTGCAGTTAACCCCTTCAGCAAAAAGACCTGAAGTTAACCCCTTCAGCAAAAAAGACCTGAGGTTGACCTCAAGCAAACTAAGTAACAATGTTTCAACTTTCCAACTTTCAACACTTTCTAGAAAGCACCAGAAAACTGAAATACTATAAAAAAACTAAACCTAATGAACAGTATACAAAATTTAACACCGTACAATTCCAAAATACAGAAAATAACTTTTATATATTTTAGATAACTTTATAAAACAGAAATCAAGGGTAACTGAAGCAAAAAAAAAAATTATAATAAAGACACTGAATATATTTAGCACAGAAAAGCAAAAAATGCACAAAAGTACTTCACTACACAGCAGGACTGGGGGTCAAAATCACAGATCCACTAGTCTTGTTGTGTAATAAAGAAATCAAGGGTAACTGAACCAAAAAAAGTATATAAAACTGAGATAGCAGAAAATTACAACACAAAAACAAAAATGACTAAATAACTTTACCGCACAGCAAGACTGGGGGTCAAAATGACAGACCCACTAGTCTTGATGGGTAATAAAGATGTTAACAGTAAATTCAATCCCACAAGTTATCAGTAAGAGGGTCTGGGGGTGGGGGAGGGGTAGAGGGGTATATAGGGATATAAGAGGGGTATATAGGGATATAAGAGGGGTAAAACACAAAATATACACACAAAAACAAATACAATTATAGAAATAATATAAATAAACACCAAAATAAAAGAAACAGCAAAAAAAATCCAGAAAAACTGTCAAAATCAAAATGAATGAAAAATACAAAATAAAAAAATATGTTGATTTTGTGTGTATTTTTGTGTGTATGTATATGTGTGTGTGTGTGTGTTAGAGTGTAAATATGTGTTTGTAAGTGTGTGTTAGTGTGTACTAAAGTGTGTAGATGTGTGTAATACAAAAAAAAAAGTTTATAAAGTTTATAAACTAAATGTATGTGTGTAGTGTGTGTAAATACTGTACCAGTCCAGAAGACAGATGATCTAAAGCAGGCAGCAAGGTAAATCCCAGCAGGAAACACAGCAGATCACAGCAGGAGGGCTCCAGCAACGTAATCCACCAGGTAAGTTGTGAGAAAAATCCAGCAGGGGGCGGTTCCTTTACACTGAACATCAGCAAGTCACTCCCCATGTGACTTGTGATGTCAGTGCCTTCCCATTGGCTGCTCTGCGATCGTGGACCGGGGAGAGGTAAGTAACCCGGCATTGCTCGTTGCCTAGGGGGTTTGCAAGAGCGGGGAAGCGGTTTCCCCGCTCTAACTTCAGGCATTCCGCTCCCGGACCCGGAAGTGCTGCAGATCGTGAATATACGATCTGTGGCAGTTTGGTACTTGTCTGCACAGAACGTATATTCACGATCTGTGGCAGGCAAAGGGTTAATCAACTCTAATCACCTCTTCCTACACCCGTATACAGGACTTTTCTTGTGCTGCCCCTCTGAAACTCCCTTCCTTGCTTTATATGTCACTCGCGATCACTTCATGCAGTATCTTCAAATGCAACCTGAAAACTCACCTCTTCAGGCAAGGTTACAATCTGGACTTGGAGACTTCTACCCCTCTTACTGACCCATCGCAGACCCGTTAGGTACAGTATACTCCACTGACAACTTAGTTACAGCTACTAAACTGCTTCACCTTATGTTTCTTCCCCATCTCCTCTAGACTGTAAGCTCTTTTGGGCAGAGCCCTCCATCCTATTGTACCACAGTAATGCTGTAACTTAGCATACTGAATGCTGCTGGACCAGCACTTAAATTACTTGCACTAACCTTGTATGTATCACATATGTTTTCCTTATGAATATCAATGCAACTCTAAAGCGCCATGGAAGATGTTGGCTCTATATAAATGAATAATAATAATAATAATAATAATAATATTATAACATGTTTTTGTGCTTTTCATAACTTGACTACTTATCTAACATGAAGCAGATCTAGCGGTGAAGATAACTTAAAGGAATGCCCATGGATAGAACAGTAAAGGGGGCAATGTTTTGTTTTGTCTTATTGAGCTGCAATTTTACCAGAAAAGCCATTCTGTCAATGGATCCCACTTGCACAATGCACATGTGGCAGCTTGTATAAACATGGCAGGGGCCACTGCTCCATTGGAGTTCCATGGCAATTTCTTAATTCATTCTAAAAAAAATAAATGGGCAAATTATTGCTATCAGACCAAAAATACATGATCAAACGTATGTATGATCCAGTTATTCAACCCAAAAGAAATCAATACAGGTCTGGGATTCTCTATTTGCTCTAACCATCAATCTTACTGTAACTTGTGAACTATTTTGAGCAATGAGCTGTTATGTCAGGTTCTATTTTTTCACATACAGTATATAGCGGTGCAGTAATGACATAGGGTGTTGAGCTTTCACAAAACAAATAAATGTATGTTTAATATCAATGAAAAATGGTCAGGAAAAGATTGCCTACTAGAAGAAAAATAATTGTGTTGCCAGCAATTTATAAAAATACCTACTACTGCCTGCATCGTAATGTGCTGTAATGTCCAGAGAACAGAGCACTTTATAAGCCAGTTGTGTTTACATTATAAACTTGTTTTATTTATAGACTTTGAAAAGGTGAAAGATCTATTGACAAAAGTGTTGATGTAAAGAGAAAGATAACAACCTTGCAAATCATAAATCTTTCTGATCAGTAAGGCTGGGTACACACCAGAAGATATTTTTGGCCGATCATTCGCAAATTCGGCAGCGACTGACGAACATTTGTCCCGGCCGAGTCACTCCATGTGTACCCAGCCTAAAGCTTGCTTACAAGCTCTACAGAACTGTTCCTTAATTCCTTATTTTCAGTACAAGACACAGTATATTATTTTGCTCTGATGTGCACTGTAAGAGGCTTACCTTTCCAGCTTTTTCTTTTAAAGAATGAGCCATGTTATAGTCTTGTTACTATCATAATATCTTGGAAATTGGAAATTTCGAACAGTAGGAGGGTGAGACGGTTCAATTTGTTTCTGCCTCTCTCTTTGCCTCCACGAGAAATTTGACATGCACACACGAGTAAATTGCACCAAATGCGGAAGACCCCCTCCCTCCCTCCAGATCCATCGCACTGGATTTAAATTGTTGTGCTTAACCCCTTTTCTGTAGTGTAGACTAATCCCTACCAGCCCCAACTGCATTGTCCATTTTTTAAAACAAAATAGCAGAGAACTTACTTACGAGCCTTCATTTTCATCAGCGTTCCCAATAGCTGGCAGCCATGCCTGTGATTGGCTACCTCACAGCTTATCACAGACGCGGCTGCCGGTCCAGCCCCTAATGTTACTTCCTTTGCGGCAAAGACCTGTGGGCAGAGACCACAGGAACGAGAATGGTAAGTAATCTACTATTTTTTTTAAAAAATGGACAATGCGGTTGGGGCTGGGTGGGGGGAGGCTACACTACAGAAAGAAATGTATTTTAGGGTGGACAATTTAATAACAAAGACTTTGTCAAACTGGTAGTCATCGTGCCTGCCATTATATCTTTATAAAGTGTAAAAAGGCTTGCAGGACATAGCAACAGGGACAAGTTGCTGTGCAGGAAAATAGACCAAGCTTCCATTTGGTAGTAGCATCTCCAGCACCTTATGCCTTAAATACTAAGTGTTGGATGGGAGGCCAGTGGGCAGTGGGAAATGATAGAATGTATGTAACACTAACCCAATGCAAGGTCAGGGAGAAACCTTCCCAAGAAAATACAACCAAGCAGAGAGTGTCAGCCCAGATAAATGACCCAAGGTAATTAGTTAGAATCTTCCATTTTGGGGTTACTTTGACATGGTTAGAAGGCTTCTCTATTTTATGCATAACCTTATAACTAAAGCCCCCCATTTTTTTACTGTTTGCACTAGCACATATATTATGATATTATCTGGGGCCCAGGAATGTGCATTGATCATCTTTTTCTTTGTTTGTTCTAAATGTACTGGTTTCTGGGAAAGGGTATAAAGGTCATATACCAATGTCAAATATCTGGAAAAGGGAGCAATGGGAGCCTTACAATGGGAGCCAGACTGTTGACATTGGTGTTTCACAGCAAAATGTTGCAGTGGTTTTTTTTTTATTATACAGCCTTTTCATCATTAAAATCAAATGTGTGGTGAAACTCTGAACATCTATAATTTCTCTTCATTACATGTCTGTGAAAGTCCATATTATATTGATTATTCATGAATTATAATGTGTTGTGCTTTTTACAGAAGTGTTTTGATTGGGTAACATCAAAAATTCAATGTTTAATGTGTATAAAATATTTGGTTTATAATGTGTGTATAATTGATTTTATAATACTACAAATGTAATAATCGGAATCCATGACATCATTTTGTTGGAGAAATACAGGTCAACACGCAGAACAATTAATTTCGGCATTTTAGACTTAGATGCTTAAAAAGCAATCTGTTTATGCCCTAATACAAGTACAATCATCAAATGTTGAACATACTGTAGTGTACACTATATAAAAAAAAAAGTATCATCATACGGAATTGTTTCCCCTGTTATATAACAGTTTTCCCCAGGAAGGCTTTCCACATTATTTAAGAAAGTGTCTGATGGAAAGTTTGCCTATTTATCCAGAGCAGCATCTGGCTAGTTATTTCCTTTCTTGGCCCATCAAAACTAAAGTTCTATGCCGAAACTAATACAGTCAAAATTTCAGTAGTTCTGCATTAAAATTCTTCCATTAGATTAGTCCAGTGGAATTTTGATAATGGGCTTGGGAATTCTGACCCAACACCAAGTTAAAATGCCTGCACATCACTAAGTGAGGGATGGAGAGGCACTCTACAGGGCTTGGCACTGTACTTGGTGATGTGAGGCTTACATGACACTTTTCTGTTTTATTACAGAGGTGGCATTCTAAGATAGTGCCAGGCTTACAATCACTAAGATCAGAGCTAATTGCTTGATTTTATACACTAGTGGTAATTGGTCTAAATGAAACACATGAATTTAGAGGGCACATCTGCCAATGCTTGCCACCCCATTTTCTTCCTCTGAACATTGTGTAAGCTCAGAGAGCTTTTGCACATAATCTTGGAGAAATCTCCAGGAAGACCCTCTAATTATGGGCCATGGTGTCATCCTCATGGCCAGGACAAATGGTGCTATAACCAAGAGCCCGAAGATCCAGGACAGGGGCAACAAACATTGCGCTGAATTATTCCTTGTAGAAGTGATTGAGAGCAGTGTGAGAATTATGGTTACAATGTTTGGAGGGGTGATCTACTTGTAGAAGAAATTTCATTTTGGGGTGGACATGCCCTCTAAAGATTGATGTGTGCCAAAAAATTTACTGCCAGTTGCAGAGCTGTGAAAAGGGGTTAAAATCATATGAACCGATTCAATATTGGTTAACGTGACTCTAACCACTTGCGTGCGGCAGCTGCAAGGTGACATGTATGAGCATTTAACGCCAGCTAATAGCTGGCACTAAATACTCACTTGTAGGTTAACCCTGAACAGGATTTATTCAGAACCGCAAAGCCACCTGCACAGTGATCTACACAGAGTGCCTATGGCTCTGTGATACAGCTTACCCTTTACGTGGCTTTTTAATTAAATAATTACAATTTAACGTTTATTGCACCCCACTTATCTATAGCATCATTTTTATTTTAAACAGGTCTAAATTTCTGAGCAAATGTGTTGCCAATTTTGAAACAAATTACATAGTTGTTTTTTTTATCTGTGGGCATTATGTGAAATAAATCTATATTTATCACTATTGGGAAATTTAGCAGTGACTTGGAGTACCATGGTGGCAATTTAGCATCTTGAAGTTGTCATGGTAAATAATAATTGTCCATAAATATTTCAGGAATGATTTATCAATGTGAAGTAAACATATTGATTGTGTCTGGAAACCAGGCAAAAATAGATATTTCCAGCTGACTGTGGTATAAAATTAACCATGAAACTGGAGTGGAATTAATTTTGCTGAAATGCTAAATATTTATTATTCCCTGACCTAGATATTTTTCGGATGTGTTTTTATTTCTATCTGTCATGTTTTATTTAATAGTGACTATATAGAGTTTACTGTATATAGCTTTCATAAATATCATTTATTATTAACATATATCAACAGAAAAGCTGAAAAATTGTGCAATTATTAACTGAAGTTAATATACAGAATACAATATATATATATATAATCCAAAAGATACAAAGCACTCCACGGTCTGGTACAATGTAATTTATTGGGTGAAGTAGGTCTGAAGGCCTACGCGTTTCAGCCCGAATGCAGGGCCGTCTTCAGGGTTAAAATGCAAACTTTGCATTTCTCATTCTTACACACTGGATCCATATAATAGGCTCTCTCACTTCCCCCCAGCCCTTTGGCTTTTTAAAATGAGGGAAGAGGCCATCCAGTGTTTTATATTAAAGGCATAGGACCTCCCATAAGCACTGGATGGCCTCTTCCCTCATTTTAAAAAGCCAAAGGGCTGGGGGGAAGTGAGAGAGCCTGTTATATGGATCCAGTGTGTAAGAATGAGAAATGCAAATTGAAGTAAAAGAAATTTGAAAAGGTTAGAAGTTAGGACCTTCCAGACTGGGGTTACCTTGACATGGTTGGAAGGCTTTTTATTCATGTGATCACAGTAATGTATACTAAAACCCCTTTGTTTATAAAGTATGCCAGTGTGCAGATAATATGATATTGTATGGGGCCTAGGAATGTGCATTGATTATCTTTTCTATGTTTGTATAAATGTTTGACCAGATCAGGAGCACTTCCGCTAAATGTAGTTGTAAAATATCCTAATTGGAGTGCTTCCACAATCCTTGTATTGTATGTATTTATTGGGAGGCTTATCAAGCCTCCATGTGGAAATAGCACCCCCAACATGCCCCTTTTATGGGAGGTCCTATGCCTTTAATATAAAGCACTGGATGGCCTCTTCCCTCTTTTTAAAAAGCCAAAGGGCTGGGGGGAAGGGAGAGAGCCTGTTATATGGATCCAGTGTGTAAGCATGAGAAATGCAAAGTTTGCTAATCGTAATAGAAGTAAAAGAAATTTAAAAAGGTTAGACGTTAGGACCTTCCAGACTGGGGTTACTTTAACGTGGTTGGAAGGCTTTTCATTCATGTGATCACAGTAATGTATACTAAAACCCCTTTGTTTATAAAGTATGCCAGTGTGCAGATAATATGATATGTATGGGGCCTAGGAATGTGCATTGATATCTTTTCTATGTTTGGGTATAATATATTAATATATATATATATATATATACACACCACACACACACCACACAACACATAGGAAAGGTCTATATGTATGTGTGTAATTATCACTATTTAATTAAAATCACCTTAACAATAACACCATACAATGTATAGTACTAACTACCTACTACCGATGTATTCAATTAGATCAACTGGATTTGAAGTTTAGTTCTTGAAGACGTTTCGCTAGTCATCCGACTGACTTTCTCAATTCAGAATGACTTGTGCAAGAATCTGTGGCAATTATGTACCCTGGAAAATCCCAATTAGCATAATCCACGGTACATAATTGCCACAGATTCTTGTAAAAGTCATTCTGAATGAAAAGGCCATTTGGATGACTAGCGAAACGTCTTCAAGAAACTAAACTTCAAGTCCAGTTGATCTAATTGAATGCAACAGAAATACCATGACCTGGATGAATGAGAACCTTCACAAGCATACTACTACTGAATTACAAAACAAACTAGAAAGGGAAAGTAAAACTTTGAATTTGGCTTGAAAGACCACATTTTGGAAGTAATGTGTGTGTTTGTGCTGCAGCTTTTAAAACTCAATAATGCCAATGATGAGGACATTGTTGTTTTTTTACTCTTTAAATATGGCTGTCACATGAATTAAAGGCAGGTCAGTGTTGTGTTGTACTCGAGTCAGGTTGGGGGATAAAGACTAACTTTTTATTATTTTATGATTGGTCAAAATGTGTTTTTTTCTTCTTCTATACTTACCCTTTAAATATGATTGCTACATGAATGAATGGTACCTCAGTTGGTGTATGTATCTGTGTCGAGTTGGAAGTTAAAAAAACAAACTTTTTTGACTGTAGTTACCCTTTATATGTGCTGCCACAGTAATGGATAAGTAACTTAGTAGGTGTGTGTACCTGGGTCTGGTTGAGGGGGTATGTCTTTTTGTGTTCAAACCATAAAACTATCTTTTACTGAGGATAAATCTAAATGAGTTTTTTGATGATTGGTCAAAATTTATTTTTTTGATCTTAGTTACCCTTTAAGTATGGCTGCCATGAAAATTAAAGGGTATGTGAGTAGGCGTTTGTACCTGGATCAGGTTGTAAGTTAAAAAACAAACTTTTTTGATGATTGGTCAAAATTAGTTTTTTTGATCTTAGTTCCCTTTAAGTATGGCTGCAACAGTAATGGAGGGGGTAGGTCAGTAGGTGTGTGTACCTGTGTCGGGTTAGGGTTATAAAAAACAAACTTTTTGATTATTGGTCAAAATTAGTTTTTTTGACTTAAGTTATCCTTTAAGTATGACTGCCACAGTAATGGATAAGTAAATTAGTAGGTGTGTGTACCTGGGACTGGTTAAGGGGGTATGTCTTTTTTGTGTTCACAACCATAAACTATCTTTTACTGAGGATAAATCTACATGAGTTTTTTTTTTTACTTTAGTTACCCTTTAAGTATGGCTGCCACCGTGATGGATAAGTGGATCAGTAGGTGTGATCTGTAGGTGTGATAATTGGTAAAATTCGTTTTTTTTTTACTTTAGTTACCCTTTAAGTATGGATGCCACAGTAATTGAAGGGTAGGTCATTAGTAGTACCTGGGTAAGGTTGGGGGTTTAAAAAAAAACAAACTTTGTTGAGGATTAGTCAAAATTGTTTTTTGACTATAGTTACCCTTTAAGTATGGCTGCCATGAAAATGGAAGGGTAGGTGAGTAGGCGTGTGTACCTGGATCAGGTTGGAAGTTAAAAACAAAACTTTGTTGAATTGGTCAAAAAAATTTTTTTGATCTTAGTTACCCTTTAAGTATGGCTGCAACAGTAATGGAGGGTAGGGTAGGTCGTAGGTGTGTGTACTTGTGTGGGTTAAGGGTTAGAAAAAAAACTTTTTTGATGATTGGTTAAAATTAGTTTTTTCCCTTTAGTTACCCTTTAAGTATGGCTGCCACAGTAATGGAAAGTAGATCAGTAGGTGTGTGTACCTGTGTCGGGTGGGGGTTTAAAAAAAAAAAACTTTTTGATGTGATGGTCAATATTTGTTTTTTTACTTTAGTTACCCTTTCGGTATGGCTGCAACAGTAATGGAGGGGTAGATCAGTAGGTGTATGTACCGTGCCACGGGGGTTTTAAAAAACAAACTTTTTTTATTATTGATCAAAATTTATTTTTTGACTTTAGTTACCCTTTAAGTATGGCTGCCACTGTAATGGATAAGTAGATCATTAGGTGTGTGTACCTGGGTCTGTCTTTTTTGTGTTTACAACCATAAAACTAACTTTTATTGAGGATATATCAAAATTAGTTTTTTGACTTTATTTACCCTTAAATATGGCTGCCACAGGATGGAAGGGTAGGTTAGTAGGTGTGTGGTACCCATATGAGGTTGGGGGTATGTGTTTTTGTGTGTATGACTATATAACTAACGTTCATTGATGATTGATCAAAATTCGTTTTTTGACAGTAGTTACCCTTTAAGTATGGCTTCCATGGAATGGAAAGGTAGGTCAGTAGGTGGTGTACCTGTGTCTGTGTGGGGGGGGGAAATGTCCCGAAATTGCAGATAACGCTGCAACGCTTCCGCAGATTCCTTAGTTAGAAGATAGCACACTTCTCCTATATACCCCGCACGTCGCTGTACCGAATTTCATGTCTCTAGCTCAAAAACTGTGGGAGGAGATACAGTCCAAAAAGTGGAAGAATAAAGAAGAAGAAATAGAAAGAACAGAAATTTGGCTTTTTCAATGATAACTGTATTGCATTTTTTTAAAAAATGCTTTAAAAAGTGTTAAGGTATGCAGCCCTCCTATACATTTTTTCCTGATTTTGAGCCACTCTCTGCCTTTAATTAGCCATGCTGTGAAAGGGGTGTAACGATTCTTTCTGCCTCTATCTGTCATTCAAAGCTAGCATGCGAGAAAACACTCTTCCACCCACCTTGATCAGCTTGATTAAATAGGCTGTATTCTAGCAACAGGACATTTCAAGTTTGTTTGACTGCAGAGAAGGAGGAGAAAGGTTGTAACAGAAATTCCCACCAGCCAATGACAAGTGATATGTTAACGATGGCCCTGGGCCATCTAGGAGGCGGGCTGTTAGCATCATCTTTGCTGTGTGATATCTAAGGGAGTGCAGCACGGTTGTAAATAAGAGTAAGTGATTTCAGCTGCTGGAAGTGTGGACATGTAATGGGGGAGATGTGTTTTTGGGTATTGTTGTCCTTTAATGATATACAATATAAAGTATGCTTACTTTACTTGACACCCGTAAGTTTGAATGGAAAACTCAAAATGGTAGGTTTAGCCACACCTCTAGGATTTCTACATAGGTCTCCATGTAGACACTAAAAGGAAGTGGAATTTTACTAATATCCATGAGGTTCTCATCTACACTGTTAGCAAATTAAAAAATTCTCTTAGGCATTGTACTGTACATGACAGGAAGTGTAAGAAAGTTCCTGTATTACACCCAATTATGTGCTGTGACAGTCTTAGCCAATTAGAACATTTTTCATACTCTCACATTTACTACATTTACTTCCCCCTCCCCTCTCCATACTAAGTAATGAGAAACAATTTCGTTTTGTCTAGACAGGAAGTGATGTCTGTATTTGATAAAATGACTCTAAAACTACCCAGCATTCTTAAAACTACCCAGCTTCTTAGAGAAATGGACAGTTTTTTCCCTTTTTTCCAATATAAAGGGCATGTCCACCCCCAAAACTATAATCCCCCCCAACTACTGGCCCACCATGTAGTGTAGTTTAATCCTACCTCACATCCCAGCTCCATAGGGTTCTCCTGTAGTCCCCCCCCAAAGTCCCAAAAAATGACTACCAGGAGGCTAGCAGAGTCCATATAGGACACTGCCTGCTAGCTGGCCTCAGGTAGATTTTTGCCATGCGTACTGCAGCCCTTCTCCCCCCTTCCCCCCTCTCCCTCCCTCTCCCTCCTCTCCTCCCGTTCTACTATCCCTCCCCTAGCTAAATCCCCCTTATATTGTGCTCCCAGTCCAGCCCCAACCGCATATTTTTTTTTTTTAGAAAGCTCCCCAAACTCTTACTTACCTCTCCTCTTTCCTCCGGCGAAGTGAGCTGCCGGCAGCCGCGTCTGTGATTGGCTGCCGCTCAGCCAATCACAGACGCGGCTGCCGGTCCCACCCTCTGCTTGCATTTCCTTGCAGCAGAGGGCCGGGAGCGCGGCGGAGGATCGAGGGGAGGTAAGTAGAGTTTGGGGGGCTTTCTAAAAAAAAATTATAGCGGTTGGGGCTGGGAGCCCAGGGGGGACCATATATTAAAAAAAAATTTTCAGGGTGGCCTTTAATTTAAACAACATGAGGCTGTGAGGTACAACTGTTAAAAGAAGGCGGTGTATTTAATTTTATACTCTATGGGGAGCTTTTAGCTCCATTAAGAACATCTCTCCACCATAATCTTTATAGCCAATCATTATCCTGTGCTGTTCTAAACCACATAGTGATTGTAAATGTGGAATTGCTGTGGTAAATACTGATAAGTTTGAACCTAGCATAGGTTCCCCAATTGTGCTGTTTGGTTTAAACTGACAATGTGACAGAATTGCCTGGGTCTATTCTCAGACCTGAGGTTATTCCATTGATATTCTAGGAATAGCTGTCAGATAGGTGGTTTGATGTGTGACTCCTAATGCCTGTGTGACCTTAACAACCTTCCCTAATCCAATAGTGTAATAGCTATGGATGTAAGGGAAGGGCAGATGAATCACTTGCATATTCAAATCCTTGGAGGAATTGCTAAAGCATGACCATGGGCTTTAATGTCTGTAAGTCAGTAAAATGAACTTTATTCCAGGATGTATGAAACTAAAATTTCTAGAATTCTGTGAAGGCAAGGAATGCTGGGAGTTGTAATTTTTAAACATGTGAAAAGTTCAACATCCATGCTCTATATTATTACACTGTATTGCATCTTAATGCATTCATTAGCCAATGGACATAAAGAAGAAACTTACTGCTAACAGAGAATGCTGGGAGTTGGTTTTCAAACACGTGAAAGGTCCCAAGTTCAACACCCCTGCGCCATACCATTAAGCTGTATTACATCTAGATACATGCCTTACTTAAAGGACATTAAGAAAAGACTTACTACAAACAGAGAATGCTGGGAGTTGTGGTTTTCAAACATGTGAAAGGTCCCAAGTCCAACACCTCTGCCCCATACCCTGACCTGCTGTGGTAAATACTAAGAAGTATGAGCCTAGCATGTTATTCTGGATCTGTATATGGTTTCAGGTTGTCCAATGGTGCTGTTTAGTTTAATCTGTGCATTGTGGCAGAATTGTCTGGGTCTGTCTTGCTTATCAAATAGATAGGGGAGGGTATGGTGTGTTTGCTCATGTTATGAGGTGGAATTGGCCTGGGTCCTTTTTAGGACTTTCAGACTTATCCCATTTGAGCCTCCACCTGGATACTTGCTGGGAGTGGAAAGGAGAGCAGTTTGGAATGGATCGTACCTAGGCTGAGGGGATAAGTAGCCTCTCTCTGGCCCTACAGCTTAACAGCTATAAGCATAAGGGAGAGACAGACTGATCTGGAATCACTTGTAATTCAAAATATATATATATTCCTGAAAAAGTGCCAAACTAAGGGGGAGCACATTTCCAATATGTGGCTGCCCAAAAGCTACCAATAATTTATATAAAAAATTAAAAAAAGGGAAAAAGGTACAGCTCTCCAAACTTAGCATGACAAGAGGCCATAGGCTATATTTCAGATAAATAACTTCTTTATCATGTGTGAAGGTTCTCATTCATCCAGGTCATGGTATATGTTGTATTTCAAGTCAGTTGATCTAATTGAATACAACAGATAAACTTCTTTATCAGGCTTTTCCAAACAAAATACAAGTAACAACTGAAGTATCTAATCTAAAGATATACAGTTAGCATGGGTTTCACACTGAATGCGGGGAAAGGGGTCTGTTTTGCACTATGTAGCCTAAAAAACATATATTGCATTGCCCTGCATAAATCTAATACACATTACTGAGTATATGATATGTGTGACCATCCACCGACAAACCACCAAAGGTTGTTTGCAACGGCAATGTAGCCTACATACACCCTAGACAAAGTGGCAAATACCCACAAGCGGAAAGTACAATATGCAGTGTACACTAACTATAATGCAATAGCAAAACAAAGTATCATTTGATCGTAGAAACCCAAACCACCAAACTCTTTGATCCATAGCAAGGCCACAAGATGGGAAATCCGTTGATGTAACCACATTTGTAATAAATTTGTTATTGATGAAATCCAGATGAGTGCTCCTCTTACTTATTCCTGTTTATCGTTGGTCTGTACCCTGGTTAATGATAAGAAGCTGGTGTGCTACTAAAATCACACCTTAGGAAACATACTTACCAGGTGCAATTTATTTCCAAAAATAATCATAGAATCAAGATGCACTCAAAGGGAGTTTGCAAAGTTTTTAAATTTTGTATTATAATGTAAGACCTTTTCCTGGGGCCTAAGCATAGACCATTTTCCCAGGGACTTTATTAAGCCTATACAAATCACAACAAAAGGGCAATAAATACCCACTAATTCAACTACTACTGTGACATCATCAAAGTAGACAAGACATACATACACTCTATAAACACTCAAAATACTCTATATGTGCACTAAATTCCACATAAGACATTAAAAAGGTCCATAAAATTGTATATCGTTTCCATAAAAGGATTTAAATGCTCCAGTTTTCAAGAAAATTCAATAATCCACAAATGGACCCATTGAAGTCAACGAGAGTTAAAAAAACTTGAAAATACTACCTACAATTAAGGTATACATATGTAGCAAGGTAACTTAAGGAAATGTCTTAGAGACCTGGGAAATGTTTTGGGGAACACATATCAATGCTCAAATCTTAAAAAAAAACATGTCCGTAGTAGTAAACTTCATGCACCTGTTTTCCACATAGAATTTTCCCAACAATTTAGAATTACGAAATTGAAATTTTAGAAATTTCTAGGAATTTTTGAAAAAATTTCAAAAATAGTTTTGCAGTTCAAAAAATCGAAAAAGTGTTAAATACAAAGTCAGAGTTCCACCGGATTCATGAGATCCGCTTCGGGAACCAGGATCAGGTTCGGAATCGGTTCCATCTCTAGTAATCAGACAATTCACAGGGATTCTGAAATGGTGTGCTCCAGATGCTGGGAGTTGTAGTTTCCAACATCTTTTAGAATCCCTGCACTACTGAATAAATAGATAAAAATGAAGAATTCAAATATTACATGGGCAGCTTATTAAATTGTTACAATTCTAGAGAGGCATAGCGTATGATTGTAACATTTTAATTAAGTGCTCGCTGTATATTTACATCTTATCTATACATACATTAGGCTTTCTGAGAAGGATGTCACTAATATTTCCTTGCTGATACCCACTTTCAATGCTACACCATACAATAAAACTACATTTTGTAAATTATATTTGATAAATGATTCAACACTTCAAAACACAAAAGTTAGATCCAATACGGACAAGACTTGATTTCACCATGTTGTAATGATTTCTATTGATCCATTTGTGATTAAGTTATACGTTTCAAACCACGAGCCATAAAACAAGACATGAAACTATAACTGTGTTACTGCAAAGGGTAAATAATTCATAAGTAAGGATTAAGGGGAGTAGCCCATTTATTAAATCAATGACTGAGATGAGACCTGAGTTAAATGTGTCAGATCCTTATGATTTTGTATGACCTTGGGTAAGTCACTTAATCTCAATTCATCACTTTCTATGAAGAGCTTACTCCGTGTGAGCAATGTTTTTTAGCTTGCTTCATATAGAAAGCACAGCTATATAGAAATATGTTGACAATTATGCATTTTACAGTAATAAGCTTGCACACTGATCTTAACACTGTGGCTAATGGTTAAATGGTTAAGTGGTTGTGGAGGTTACAATTTTCACTCTAATTTGTTACCGGCTCAAGCTCAAGATTCAATTTCTGATATTGGCAATGTTAAACCAGCCCTTGAGGGTTAGCACACCAGGGCTGATATTGTAACCTGGTAACCACCTGGCTAGTATTTGGTTGATTAGACCAAAATATCGGCTGAAATGTACCATAACAGCTGATCTTTTCTGTTAATTTTCCACAAAAATGAAAAAAAAAAAATAAAAAAAAGAAACCCTTAAATGCAGGTAAATTTGCTTGTCAAGGCAAAATATTAGCAACACAAATTTTCCATAGCTTTACCGAGAACGGTAAAGCTATGGAACTGTCTCCAGTGGACGTTTTATGGCAGGTTCATTGGTCAGTTTAAAAAAAAAGCTGGATGAGTTTCTGCACAAAGGATGTTGCAAGTTACTGGTATTGATACATAAAGTAGAGTTGATCCAGGGAAATTTCTGATTGCCGGAGTTTTTCCTTCCTCTGGATCAACAGTTAGGCAGGAATGAGGATAGCTAGAGTGGGTTGGGCTGGATGGACTATGTTCTATTCAACCTCAAACTAACTATACTATACTATACATAGGCAGACATTACCCCTCTCACTGACCCAACCTGATCCAAACTGATTCTCACACTCCACTGCCAATCTATTAAGCCTTCTAATTCCCGTCACCTTATGTCTCAGCCCCATTTCCTCTAGACTGTAAGCTTCTTGGAAGGCTCCTGTCCTCCATTGTATCTCAGTTGCTGTAAGGAACTCATCACTCTGTGACGTTATACTGTACGTATACTGTGTTAGAAATAGTATGACTTGTATATATATGTATTACCCTGTATGTAATGTATGACATGTAACTTTAAAGCCCACGGAAGATGCTATAAATAAATAATATACAATTTCCCAACCGCAGATTACCAATTGGTTAATCATGGTAGTCTGTCTGACAGACTTATGCCTGATATTAACAGCATACCCTTCTGAGTTACTGTCCTTTCTCTTCATACCTTATTATTATATTTTTATTCTGCTGGGGGAGTGTTTTTTGACTGCCCAATTTAGGGTTTTACACTAATTTTGCAGTGGCAGCTCCATTTCCATTTTTTTAAAATTTAATATAGGCTATTTAATATAGGCGTTGAGTTTTGCGCTAGAATGCCTAATAAATGGGGAAGCAAACCATTAACTGGGATCTCGCCTTGCAAGTCTGGCAAATGTTGTTACTATCAGGATCACGGTCAGGTAAGTAATGCAAAAAAGAATAACATCACCCTTTGAGAATAAATTAGATTATCCGTGTTCAAAGCCCTTCAGTTCTTCTCGAATTCACAGCTTCGGTTTTTAGCCAGTGTCAAAGCCCTTCATTTCAGTGCAATTAGCCCTCCAGTTCACTAGCCAGTGTTCTCAGCCTCTAGTTCATATAACCAGTTAATCGCCTCCTCCAGTCTCCGTTTCTCTCCTGTATGTGTATGACTTACTTACATCTACACTGGTTTACCAAAGTGGGTTTGGTATTAAAATGTGCTTGGTCCAATGCGTTTTTCTTCTATGTTTGTGTATATATATATATATATATATATATATATATATATACACACACACACACACACACACACACATAGGAAAGGTCTATATGTATGTGTGTAATTATCACTATTTAATTAAAATCACCTTAACAAATAACACCATACAATGTATAGTACTACTACCTACTACCGATGTATTCAATTAGATCAACTGGATTTGAAGTTTAGTTCTTGAAGACGTTTCGCTAGTCATCCGACTGACTTTCTCAATTCAGAATGACTTGTGCAAGAATCTGTGGCAATTATGTACCCTGGAAAATCCCAATTAGCATAATCCACGGTACATAATTGCCACAGATTCTTGTAAAAGTCATTCTGAATTGAAAAGGCCATTTGGATGACTAGCGAAACGTCTTCAAGAACTAAACTTCAAGTCCAGTTGATCTAATTGAATGCAACAGAAATACCATGACCTGGATGAATGAGAACCTTCACAAGCATACCTACTACTGAATTACAAAACAAACTAGAAAGGGAAAGTATAAACTTTGAATTTGGCTTGAAAGACCACATTTTGGAAGTAATGTGTGTGTTTGTGCTGCAGCTTTTAAAACTCAATAATGCCAATGATTCTGTACATAGACCCCCCCAAACTAAACTCACCTTCAATATATTACAACCCCATTAAAATGTATAACCACTACTGACAGTTAACATTAATCTCTACCAAATTAACACTAAAATATCCCACAAGTGAATATTTTTAGAAACTACACACCCGCAGTGATTTTCCGAGTGAGGTAAGTTTTGATCAAATGCAGATACCCGGGCGCAGCTCTTCGTCCAATTGTAAGTTTTTTCTCACATTTTCCTTTTTTTTTTTTCCTCAACTGTAAAACAGAGACAAAATCAATGCGAATTTCAGCTAAAAACTGTGGAGGAAGTTCAAACGCATCTCAAATATGAAAGCCTAACCCCTCCCGAATAAAACGGTATGCCACATTCATGGGTGTACCCGAGACATGGCTACCAACTACCCAGAGCGTGACCAGTGCCAATGTCAGTAGCAGCAAAAAAAAATTTGCCATTTGTATTTGAACAGTCTGCAGTTTTTTCCACAAAACACCCCCCCAACTCAGAATACCCCCCACAAACTATATATCCTGAATCTACAACCTTCAGCTATGTAACGCTGTAGTTTGTTCATTCATATCATCAATGGTGTGGCGCAGCTCTTCGTAGAAGTTTGCACTTTTACCAGATTTTCAAAAAAAAATGAACATCAAACAACATTCAAAAAGGTAAAATCATGCCAAAACCTCATGGAATGTAAAAAAGTTGCTAAATATCAATCTCCCAAATGTCCTGATCAAACGGTATGCCATATGTGTGGTTACACTTGCGGACGTGGAAGCGAAAAGCCACAAAGTGAGACAATGCATGATGGCTCAGAAACAGCGAAAATATTTAGCCAACTCCAAATTTGAACAGTCTGCAGTTTTTTCCCTAACACACCCTGATACTCAGAAATCCCCCCCCCACACTATATATTCCTGAAATCTACACACCTTCAGCTATGTAGCACTGTAGTTTGTTCATTCATACCACAATGGGTGGGGCGCAGTTTCTTCGTAGAATTTCGCACTTTTCTGAAAAATGAACAAAACAACTTCAAAAGGTAAAAATCATGCCAAAACCTCATGAAATGTAAAAAAAGTTACTAAATATCAATCTCCCAAATGTCCTGAATCAAACGGTATGCCATAGTGTGGTTACACACGCGGACGTGGAAGCGAAAAGCCACAAAGTGAACATGCATGATGGCTCAGAAACAGCGAAAATATTTAGCCAACTCCAAATTTGAACAGTATGCATTTTTTTCCACAAAACACCCTGATAACTCAGAATACCCCCCACAAACTATATATTCCTGAAATCTACCACACCTTCAGCTATGTAGCACTGTAGTTTGTTCATTCATACCATCAATGGTGTGGGCGCAGTTCTTCGTAGAAGTTCGCACTTTTCTGAAAAAATGAACAAAAAACAACTTCAAAAGGTAAAAATCATGCCAAAACCTCATGGAATGTAAAAAAAAGTTACTAAATATCAATCTCCCAAATGTCCTGAATCAAACGTAATGCCATATGTGTGGTTACTCACGCGGACGTGGAAGCGAAAAGCCACAAAGTGAGACAATGCATGATGGCTCAGAAACAGCGAAAATATTTAGCCAACTCCAAATTTGAACAGTATGCATTTTTTTTCCACAAAACACCTGATAACTCAGAAATACCCCCCCAAACTTATATTCCTGAAATCTACACACCTTCAGCTATGTAGCACTGTAGTTCGTTCATTCATACCATCAATGGTGTGGGGCGCAGTTCTTCGTAGAAGTTCGCACTTTTCGAAAAATGAACAAAAAACAACTTCAAAAGGTAGAAATCATGCCAAAACCTCATGGAATGTAAAAAAAAGTTACTAAATATCAATCTCCCAAATGTCCTGAATCAAACGGTATGCCATATGTGTGGTTACTCACGCGGACGTGGAAGCGAAAAGCCACAAAGTGAGACAATGCATGATGGCTCAGAAACAGCGAAAATATTTAGCCAACTCCAAATTTGAACAGTATGCATTTTTTTTCCACAAAACACCCTGATAACTCAGAAATACCCCCCCACAAACTATATATTCCTGAAATCTACACACCTTCAGCTATGTAACACTGTAGTTCATTCATTCATACCATCAATGTGTGTGGGCGCAGTTCTTCGTAGAAGTTCGCACTTTTCTGAAAAAATAAACAAAAAACAACTTCAAAAGGTAAAAATCATGCCAAAACCTCATGGAATGTAAAAAAAAGTTACTAAATATCAATCTCCCAAATGTCCTGAATCAAACGGTATGCCATATGTGTGGTTACTCACGCGGACGTGGAAGCGAAAAGCCACAAAGTGAACAATGCATGATGGCTCAGAAACAGCGAAAATATTTAGCCAACTCCAAATTTGAACAGTATGCATTTTTTTTCCACAAAACACCCTGATAACTCAGAAATACCCCCCACAAACTATATATTCCTGAAATCTACACACCTTCAGCTATGTAGCACTGTAGTTCATTCATTCATACCATCAATGGTGTGGGCGCAGTTCTTCGTAGAAGTTCACACTTTTCTGAAAAAATGAACAAAAAACAACTTCAAAAGGTAGAAATCATGCCAAAACCTCATGGAATGTAAAAAAAAGTTACTAAATATCAATCTCCCAAATGTCCTGAATCAAACGTGTATGCCATATGTGTGGTTACTCACGCGGACGTGGAAGCGAAAAGCCACAAAGTGAGACAATGCATGATGGCTCAGAAACAGCGAAAATATTTAGCCAACTCCAAATTTGAACAGTATGCATTTTTGTTCCACAAAAACCCTGATAACTCAGAAATACCCCCCACAAACTATATATTCCTGAAATCCTACACACCTTCAGCTATGTAACACTGTAGTTCGTTCATTCATACCATCAATGGTGTGGGCGGCAGTTCTTCGTAGAAGTTCGCACTTTTCTGAAAAAATGAACAAAAAACAACTTCAAAAGGTAAAAATCATGCCAACACCTCATGGAATGTAAAAAAAAGTTACTAAATATCAATCTCCTAAATGTCCCTGAATCAACGGTATGCCATATGTGTGGTTACACACACGGACGTGGAAGCGACTAGTCAAAAAGTAAAACAATGCGCAGTGAGCCAATAACAGCATTTTCCCAGATTTTTCAAACTGAACACCCCTCTAACTGGAAATACCCCCGCAAAACTATATATTCTCAGAATCTACATACCTTCAGCTACGTAACGCTGTAGTTCGTTCATTCATACCATCAATGGTGGGCGAGTTCTTCGAGAATTTGGCATTTCTACACAATTTTCTCTGAAAAATAGAGAAAAATACATTTCAAAGTTACAAATCACACCCAAAACCCCATGTAATGTAAAAAAAACTTACCAAATACAATCTCCTAATGTCCTGAATCAAACGGTATGCCATATGTGTGGTTACACACACGGACGTGGAAGCGACTAGTCACAATTAAGACAAGGCACAGTGGCTTAATTACAGCAATGTTCCAGAATTTTCATGGTAAACCCCCTCCAACTCAGAAATACCCCACACAAACTATATATTTTTTGGAATCTACATACCTTTAGCTATATAACAGTGCCATTTCTTTGTTCATACATGCAATCTTGTAGCCGCATTTCAAAGTAGTATTCGAACTTTTAGCAGACAGAACTCGCACTTGATCCGGTGCCTGAAAACCTGGAAAATATGTTTCAAATCTTCACCTACTTGCTGGATTCTTGCCTCTGTGTTGTTGCCTATTTGCTTACTGAGAAATCCTGATAGCTTTAGTGAAGGCTATTGAGCTTTTGCTGTGAAAAAGTTTTTAGCATCAGATCGAAAGATGAATAATAAATTCACTTTCTATTTCATCATTTGCCACAAGCGCCCTTGAACCTACAAGCCTGCGCCCCAGCACAAGACTAGGTGCTTTCTGTTGGAGTTTAGTTGTTACGTCTCCAGTTTTTTTCCGGCACATCTTGAAAGATAAAAGCAGTTGTTAAATGCAATACATAGAACCATTCATACATTTCCTGTAAAACAACACCATAACGCATCACCCTGTTACTGGTGTATTTTACAGGAACCTCAAAAATCCTTGGGAAATAAACTAGCGGTTAGTACAACATTACTGAACAATAAAACACATTGTACCTTTATGCCCCCTTTACGTAATAACTATTTTAACTAGAAGGAGACCTTACCTGTCCCAACCACAAAGCTATTTCAGAAAAAGGCAAATGAACCCCGGAGCATGCCAATAAGGGCCTAGACACCCACAAATCCAGAGAGCCTCCTATCCTATCTAACTTTCACAATGTGCACACAAAGTATGGTAGCGCTCAAAACAGGGCTTCAGACATAAAGCAGGGTTGCTAGGGCACTTAGGAGGACAAAATACCTTGTATCTCGCCTAGTCCCATTTTTACGGCAAACCTTGCAGGCTCTCTGGGGATGCTGCTTATTAGGCGTGGGTGGAATGGGTTCTAAAAAATGCTTTCCTACTAATCTAGCTACATTATCATTACTAGGCATCTCCGGGACCTCCTCTACACTACCAAACAACATAGCTGGAATAAGCTGCAGCTGGAACTTAATAATACAGTAGTACAGGCTCTGGTACCCACTGTCTTGTAAACAATATACGAATTATGTAGGCCGTTTGCAAAAGATAAATGGCTAATTTATTGTACCAGGCCTTTGTTTTTTCTGGTGGCGTTGTAGTAGTGTTGGATCTGATCAGTTTTGTCAACGCCACCCATGTACTTGTTGTATTCTTTGCTACAGAGTGGTCTAATTTTGGGGGGCCTACCACCACCTCTGTGCCCTACTCTTACTGACTCATCGTGGATGGTGGTCAGCATGAATACAACCTTAGTATCACAAAACTTGACAGCCAGGAGCTCATCGCTTCTTAGAGCAAATTCTCTCCACGCTTTAGTGTCTTATCCAGTAAAGCCTTTGGGCAACCCTTTTCGAATAGGATTTAGGTGCCACAGCGGGGGTGTCAAAAGAATAAAGATATCTAAACAGGGAATACTTGTATAAAAGTTATCCACATATAAGTGGTAACCTTGGCCCAGCAATGGAGAAATGAGCTCCCAGACTATCTTGCCACTGACCGTTAAATCCAGTGGACAACCAGGGGGGTCTAACTGTGAGTCCTTGCCCTCATATATCATAAACTTGCTAGTGTACCCAGTACTACTTTCGCAGAGCTTATATAATTTGATGCCATAGCGAGAGCGCTTACTTGCATGTATTGACGGAATATTAGGCGCCCTTTGTAGAGCATAAGGGACTCATCAATACAGATATTCGGGAAGGGATGTAAACCTCTGCAAAGGTTTTAGACAGGCTATCAATAAAGGGCCTCAATTTATGAATCCTGTCATGACCGGTGCACCGGGGGGAACAGCTGTGGTGTTATCGTTAAAATGCATAAACCGCAATAAGATTTGGTAGCGGTTTCTAGGCATTACAGCTGAAAAAAGGGGGAGGGAAATTACAGTGGTGGTATCCCAATAGCCTTCCAATGTATTGTTCTTTACGAGACCCATTGAAGAGTGAGGGCAAAAAATTTTTTCATTTCCACTATTGTGGTGGGATACCATGCACGAGCACGTGAATTAACACCTAATTGGTGTGTGGCAATATACTGCTCGGCAAATAGATTAGTATAGTGGACCACATCCTGTAGGATTGCGTCCGTCAGAACAGCTGAAAGAAGTCTATCACTTCAAAATTACTGGTGTCCACCTTCACGCCAGGGACTGCTAAAAATCAGGAATTTGGGGGGTAAATATCGGGAGGCCTCCACGCAGGCTCTCCTCCAACTGCACACCAGCAACACTCCCATCATCTACCTCCATAGGACCAACAATGCTAGGACCAGCCTCATCATCAGCAGAACCACTACTCTCTAAGGCTGTGACAGTGTCACTACTGCCATGCTCGTCAGAATCTGATGATTCTGATCCACTGGGTAAATACTCAGGGTCAGCATCAGCATCAGAAAAATCACTTTCCTCTGAGCTGGTCAGCATACAGTATCTAGCAGCCTCCTCTACAGAAAAGCTCTTCTTCTTAGCCATTGTATCAAAAGTCACTGTACCAAACAAAAGACCTGCAGTTAACCCCTTCAGCAAAAAGACCTGCAGTTAACCCCTTCAGCAAAAAGACCTGAAGTTAACCCCTTCAGCAAAAAAGACCTGAGGTTGACCTCAAGCAAACTAAGTAACAATGTTTCAACTTTCACATCTTTCAACACTTCTTTCTAGAAAGCACCAGAAAACTGAAATACTATAAAAAAACTAAACCTAATGAACAGTAACAAAATTTAACACCGTACAATTCCAAATACAGAAAATAACTTTTATATTTTAGATAACTTTATAAAACAGAAATCAGGGTAACTGAAGCAAAAAAAAAAAATTATAATAAAGACACTGAATATATTTAGCACAGAAAAGCAAAAAATGCACAAAAGTACTTCACTACACGCAGGACTGGGGGTCAAAATCACAGATCCACTAGTCTTGTTGTGTATAAAGAAATCAGGGTAACTGAACCAAAAAAGTATATAAAACTGAGATAGCAGAAATTACACACAAAAAACAAAAATGACTAAATAACTTTACCGCACAGCAAGACTGGGGGTCAAAATGACAGACCCACTAGTCTTGATGGGTAATAAAGATGTTAACAGTAAATTCAATCCCACAAGTTATCAGTAAGAGGGTCTGGGGGTGGGGGAGGGGTAGAGGGGTATATAGGATATAAGGGGTATATAGGGATATAAGAGGGGTAAAACACAAAATATACACACAAAAACAAATACAATTATAGAAATAATATAAATAAACACCAAAATAAAAGAAACAGCAAAAAAAATCCAGAAAACTGTCAAAATCAAAATGAATGAAAAATACAAAATAAAAAATATGTTGATTTTGTGGTGTATTTTTGTGTGTATGTATATTGTTGTGTGTGTGTGTGTTAGAGTGTAAAATGTGTTTGTAAGTGTGTGTTAGTGTGTACGTGTGTGGAGTGTGTTAAAGTTTGTTTTCTATGTGTGTTTAGTGTGTGTATACTGTACCATTCCAGAAGACAGATGATCTAAAGCAGGCAGCAAGGTAATCCCAGCAGGAAACACAGCAGATCACGCAGGAGGGCTCCAGCAACGTAATCCACCAGGTAAGTTGTGAGAAAATCCAGCAGGGGGCGGTTTTACACTGAACATCAGCAAGTCACTCCCCATGTGACTTGTGATGTCAGTGCCTTCCCATTGGCTGCTCTGCGATCGTGGACCGGGGAGAGGTAGTAACCCGCATTGCTCGTTGCCTAGGGGGTTTGCAAGAGCGGGAAGCGGTTTCCCCGCTCTAACTTCAGGCATTCCGCTCCCGGACCCGGAAGTGCTGCAGATCGTGAATATACGATCTGTGGCAGTTTGGTACTTGTCTGCACAGAACGTTATTCACGATCTGTGGCAGGCAAAGGGTTAATCAACTCTAATCACCTCTTCCTACACCCGATACAGGACTTTTCTTGTGCTGCCCCTCTGAAACTCCCTTCCTTGCTTTATATGTCACTCCGCGATCACTTCATGCAGTATCTTCAAATGCAACCTGAAAACTCACCTCTTCAGGCAAGGTTACAATCTGGACTTGGAGACTTCTACCCCTCTTACTGACCCATCGCAGACCCGTTAGGTACATATACTCCACTGACAACTTAGTTACAGCTACTAAACTGCTTCACCTTATGTTCTTCCCCATCTCCTCTAGACTGTAAGCTCTTTTGGCAGAGCCCTCCATCCTATTGTACCACAGTAAGCTGTAACTTAGCATACTGACTGCTATGCTGCGACCAGCACTTAAATTACTTGCACTAACCTTGTATGTATCACATATGTTTTCCTTATGAATATCAATGCAACTCTAAAGCGCCATGGAAATTTTGGCTCTATAAATGATAATAATAATAATAATAATAATAATATTATAACATTTTTTTGTGCTTTTCATAACTTGACTACTTATCTAACATGAAGCAGATCTAGCGGTGAATGATAACTTAAAGGAATGCCCATGATAGAACAGTAAGGGGGCAATGTTTTGTTTTGTCTTATTGAGCTGCCAATTTTACCAGAAAAGCCATTCTGTCAATGGATCCCACTTGCCACATGCACATGTGGCAGCTTGTATAAACATGGCAGGGCCACTGCTCCATTGGAGTTCCATGGCAATTTCTTAATTCATTCTAAAAAAAATAATGGGCAATTATTGCTATCAGACCAAAAATACATGATCAAACGTATGTATGATCCAGTTATTCAACCCAAAAGAAATCAATACAGGTCTGGGATTCTCTATTTGCTCTAACCATCATCTTACTGTAACTTGTGACATTTTGAGCAATGAGCTGTTATGTCAGGTTCTATTTTTTCACATACAGTATAAGCGGTGCAGTAATGACATAGGGTGTTGAGCTTTCACAAAACAAATAAATGTATGTTTAATATCAATGAAAAATGGTCAGGAAAAGATTGCCTACTGAAGAAAAATAATTGTGTTGCCAGCAATTTATAAAAATACCTACTACTGCCTGCATCGTAATGTGCTGTAATGTCCAGAACAGAGCACTTTATAAGCCAGTTGTGTTTTAACATTATAAACTTGTTTTATTTATAGACTTTGAAAAGTGAAGATCTATTGACAAAAGTGTTGATGTAAAGAGAAGAATAACAACCTTGCAAATCATAAATCTTTCTGATCAGTAAGGCTGGGTACACACCAGAAGATATTTTTGGCCAATCATTCGCAAATTCGGCAGCGACTGACGAACATTTGTCCCGCCCGAGTCACTCCATGTGTACCCAGCCTAAAGCTTGCTTACAAGCTCTACAGAACTGTTCCTTAATTCCTTATTTTCAGTACAAGACACAGTATTTATTTTGCTCTGATGTGCACTGTAAGAGGCTTACCTTTCCAGCTTTTTCTTTTAAAGAATGAGCCATGTTATAGTCTTGTTACTATCATAATATCTTGGAAATTGGAAATTTCGAACAGTAGGAGGGTGAGACGGTTCAATTTGTTTTCTGCCTCTCTCTTTGCCTCCACGAGAATTTGACATGCCACACGAGTAAATTGCACCAAATGCGGAAGACCCCCTCCCTCCCTCCAGATCCATCGCACTGGATTTAAATTTTTGTGCTTAACCCCTTTTCTGTAGTGTAGACTAATCCCTACCAGCCCCAACTGCATTGTCCATTTTTTAAAACAAAATAGCAGAGAACTTACTTACGAGCCTTCATTTTCATCAGCGTTCCCAATAGCTGGCAGCCATGCCTGTGATTGGCTACCTCACAGCTTATCACAGACGCGCTGCCGGTCCAGCCCCTAATGTTACTTCCTTTGCGGCAAAGACCTGTGGGCAGAGACCACAGGAACGAGAATGGTAAGTAATCTACTATTTTTTTTAAAAATGGACAATGCGTTGGGGCTGGGTGGGGGGAGCTACACTACAGAAAGAAATGTATTTTAGGGTGGACAATTTAATAACAAAGACTTTGTCAAACTGGTAGTCATCGTGCCTGCCATTATATCTTTATAAAGTGTAAAAAGGCTTGCAGGACATAGCAACAGGGACAAGTTGCTGTGCAGAAAATAGACCAAGCTTCCATTTGGTAGTAGCATCTCCAGCACCTTATGCCTTAAATACTAAGTGTTGGATGGGAGGCCAGTGGGCAGTGGGAAATGTAGAATGTATGTAACACTAACCCAATGCAGGTCAGGGAGAAACCTTCCCAAGAAAATACAACCAAGCAGAGAGTGTCAGCCCAGATAAATGACCCAAGGTAATTAGTTAGAATCTTCCATTTTGGGGTTACTTTGACATGGTTAGAAGGCTTCTCTATTTTATGCATAACCTTATAACTAAAGCCCCCCATTTTTTTACTGTTTGCACTAGCACATATATTATGATATTATCTGGGGCCCAGGAATGTGCATTGATCATCTTTTTCTTGTTTGTTCTAAAGGTACTGGTTTCTGGGAAAGGGTATAAAGGTCATATACCAATGTCAAATATCTGGAAAAGGGAGCAATGGGAGCCTTACAATGGGAGCCAGACTGTTGACATTGGTGTTCACAGCAAATGTTGCAGTGGTTTTTTTTTTATTATACAGCCTTTCATCATTAAAATCAAATGTGTGGTGAAACTCTGAACATCTATTTTCTCTTCATTACATGTCTGTGAAAGTCCATATTATATTGATTATTCATGAATTATAATGTGTTTGTCTTTTTACAGAAGTGTTTTGATTGGTAACATCAAAAATTCAATGTTTAATGTGTATAAATATTTGGTTTATAATGTGTGTATAATTGATTTTTAATACTACAAATGTAATAATCGGAATCCATGACATCATTTTGTTGGAGAAATACAGGTCACCACGCAGAACAATTAATTTCGGCATTTTAGACTTAGATGCTTAAAAAGCAATCTGTTTATGCCCTAATACAAGTACAATCATCAAATGTTGAACATACTGTAGTGTACACTATATAAAAAAAAAGTATCATCATACGGAATTGTTTCCCCTGTTATATAACAGTTTTCCCCCAGGAAGGCTTTCCACATTATTTAAGAAAGTGTCTGATGGAAAGTTTGCCTATTTATCCAGAGCAGCATCTGGCTAGTTATTTCCTTTCTTGGCCCATCAAAACTAAAGTTCTATGCCGAAACTAATACAGTCAAAATTTCAGTATTTCTGCATTAAAATTCTTCCATTAGATTAGTCCAGTGGAATTTTGATAATGGGCTTGGGAATTCTGACCCAACACCATTTAAAATGCCTGCACATCACTAATGAGGGATGGAGAGGCACTCTACAGGGCTTGGCACTGTACTTGGTGATGTGAGGCTTACATGACACTTTTCTGTTTTATTACAGAGGTGGCATTCTAAGATAGTGCCAGGCTTACAATCACTAAGATCAGCTAATTGCTTGATTTTATACACTAGTGGTAATTGGTAAATGAAACACATGAATTTAGAGGGCACATCTGCCAATGCTTGCCACCCCATTTTCTTCCTCTGAACATTGTGTAAGCTCAGAGAGCTTTTGCACATAATCTTGGAGAAATCTCCAGGAAGACCCTCTAATTATGGGCCATGGTGTCATCCTCATGGCCAGGACAATGGTGCTATAACCAAGAGCCCGAAGATCCAGGACAGGGGCAACAAACATTGCGCTGAATTATTCCTTGTAGAGTGATTGAGAGCAGTGTGAGAATTATGGTTACAATGTTTGGAGGGGTGACTACTTGTAGAAGAAATTTTTTTGGGGTGGACATGCCCTCTAAAGATTGATGTGTGCCAAAAAATTTACTGCCATGTTCAGAGCTGTGAAAAGGGGTTAAAATCATATGAACCGATTCAATATTGGTTAACGTGACTCTAACCACTTGCGTGCGGCAGCTGCAAGGTGACATGTATGAGCATTTACCGCCAGCTAATAGCTGGCACTAAATACTCACTTGTAGGTTAACCCTGAACAGGATTTATTCAGAACCGCAAAGCCACCTGCACAGTGATCTACACAGAGTGCCTATGGCTCTGTGATACAGCTTACCCTTTACGGTGGCTTTTTAATTAAATAATTACAATTTAACGTTTATTGCACCCCACTTATCTATGCATCATTTTTATTTTAAACAGGTCTAAATTTCTGAGCAAATGTGTTGCCAATTTTGAAACAATATTACATAGTTGTTTTTTTTTATCTGTGGGCATTATGTGAAATAAATCTATATTTATCACTATTGGGAAATTTAGCAGTGACTTGGAGTACCATGGTGGCAATTTAGCATCTTGAAGTTGTCATGGTAAATAATAATTGTCCATAAATATTTCAGGAATGATTTATCAATGTGAAGTAAACATATTGATTGTGTCTGGAAACCAGGCAAAATAAGATATTTCCAGCTGACTGTGGTATAAAATTAACCATGAAACTGGAGTGGAATTAATTTTGCTGAAATGCTAAATATTATTATTCCCTGACCTAGATATTTTTCGGATGTGTTTTATTTCTATCTGTCATTTTTTTTTTAATAGTGACTATATAGAGTTTACTGTATATAGCTTCATAAATATCATTTATTATAACATATATCAACAGAAAAGCTGAAAAATTGTGCATATTAACTGAAGTTAATATACAGAATACAATATATATATATATAATCCAAAAGATACAAGCACTCCACGGTCTGGTACAATGTAATTTATTGGGTGAAGTGGTCTGAAGGCCTACGCGTTTCAGCCCGAATGCAGGGCCGTCTTCAGGTTAAAATGCAAACTTTGCATTTCTCATTCTTACACCACTGGATCCATATAAGGCTCTCTACTTCCCCCCAGCCCTTGGCTTTTTAAAATGAGGGAAGGGCCATCCAGTGTTTTATATTAAAGGCATGGACCTCCCATAAGCACTGGATGGCCTCTTCCCTCATTTTAAAAAGCCAAGGGCTGGGGGGAAGTGAGAGAGCCTGTTATATGATCCAGTGTGTAGAATGAGAAATGCAAATTGAAGTAAAAGAAATTTGAAAAGGTTAGAAGTTAGGACCTTCCAGACTGGGGTACCTTGACATGGTTGGAAGGCTTTTTATTCATGTGATCACAGTAATGTATACTAAAACCCCTTTGTTATAAAGTATGCCAGTGTGCAGATAATATGATATTGTATGGGGCCTAGGAATGTGCATTGATTATCTTTTCTATGTTTGTATAAGTTTGACCAGATCAGGAGCACTTCCGCTAAATGTAGTTGTAAAATATCCTAATTGGAGTGCTTCCACAATCCTTGTATTGTATGTATTTATTGGGAGGCTTATCAAGCCTCCATGTGGAAATAGCACCCCCAACATGCCCCTTTTATGGGAGGTCCTATGCCTTTAATATAAAGCACTGGATGCCCTCTCCCTCTTTTTAAAAAGCCAAAGGGCTGGGGGGAAGGGGAGAGCCTGTTATATGGATCCAGTGTGTAAGCATGAGAAATGCAAAGTTTGCTAATCGTAATAGAAGTAAAGAAATTTAAAAAGGTTAGACGTTAGGACCTTCCAGACTGGGGTTACTTTAACGTGGTTGGAAGGCTTTCATTCATGTGATCACAGTAATGTATACTAAAACCCCTTTGTTTATAAAGTATGCCAGTGTGCAATAATATGAATTGTATGGGGCCTAGGAATGTGCATTGATTATCTTTTCTATGTTTGTGTAATATATATATATATATATATATATATATACACACACACACCACACACACACACATGGAAAGGTCTATATGTATGTGTGTAATTATTATTATCACTATTTAATTAAAATCACCTTCAATAACACCATACAATGTATAGTACTACTACCTACTACCGATGTATTCAATTAGATCCCTGGATTTGAAGTTTAGTTCTTGAAGACGTTTCGCTAGTCATCCGACTGACTTTCTCAATTCAGAATGATTGTGCAAGAATCTGTGGCAATTATGTACCCGGAAAATCCCAATTAGCAATAATCCACGGTACATAATTGCCACAGATTCTTGTAAAAGTCTTCTGAATTGAAAAGGCCATTTGTTGACTAGCGAACGTCTTCAAGAACTAACTTCAAGTCCAGTTGATCTAATTGAATGCAACAGAAATACCATGACCTGGATGAATGAGAACCTTCACAAGCATACCTACTACTGAATACAAAAACAAACTAGAAAGGGAAAGTATAAACTTTGAATGGGCTTGAAAGACCACATTTTGGAAGTAATGTGTGTGTTTTTGCTGCAGCTTTTAAAACTACAATATGCCTGATGAGGACATTGTTGTTTTTTTACTTACTCTTAAATATGGCTGTCACATGAATTAAAGGCAGGTCAGTTGTTGTGTGTACTCGAGTCAGGTTGGGGGATAAAAGACTAACTTTTTATTATTTTATGATTGGTCAAATGTTTCTTTTCTTCTTCTTACTTACCCTTTAAATATGATTGCTACATGAATGAATGGATACCTCAGTTGGTGTATGTATCTGTGTCGAGTTGGAAGTTAAAAAAACAAACTTTTTTGACTGTAGTTACCCTTTAAGTATGGCTGCCACAGTAATGGATAAGTAACTTAGTAGGTGTGTGTACCTGGGTCTGGTTGAGGGGGTATGTCTTTTTTGTGTTCACAACCATAAAACTATCTTTTACTGAGGATAAATCTAATGAGTTTTTTGATGATTGGTCAAAATTTATTTTTTGATCTATTTACCCTTTAAGTATGGCTGCCATGAAAATTAAAGGGTAGTGAGTAGGCGTTTGTACCTGGATCAGGTTGTAAGTTAAAAAACAAACTTTTTTGATGATTGGTCAAAATTAGTTTTTTTTGATCTTATTACCCTTTAAGTATGGCTGCAACAGTAATGGAGGGGTAGGTCAGTAGGTGTGTGTACCTGTGTCGGGTTAGGGGTTAAAAAAACAAACTTTTTTGATTATTGGTCAAATTAGTTTTTTTGACTTAAGTTATCCTTTAAGTATGACTGCCACAGTAATGGATAAGTAAATAGTATGTTGTGTGACCTGGGACTGGTTAAGGGGGTATGTCTTTTTTGTGTTCACAACCATAAAACTATCTTTTACTGAGGATAAATCTACATGAGTTTTTTTTTTTACTTTAGTTCCCCCTTTAAGTATGGCTGCCACCGTGTGATAAGTGGATCAGTAGGTGTGATCTGTAGGTGTGATAATTGGTCAAAATTCGTTTTTTTTACTTTAGTTACCCTTAAAGTATGGATGCCACAGTAATTGAAGGGTAGGTCATTAGTATGTACCTGGGTAAGGTTGGGGGTTTAAAAAAAAACAAACTTTGTTGAGGATTAGTCAAATTTGTTTTTTGACTATAGTTACCCTTTAAGTATGGCTCCATGAAAATGGAAGGGTAGGTGAGTAGGCGTGTGTACCTGGATCAGGTTGGAAGTTAAAAAAAACTTTTTCGATGATTGGTCAAAAAATTTTTTTGATCTTAGTTACCCTTTAAGTATGGCTGCAACAGTAATGGAGGGGTAGGTCAGTAGGTGTGTGTACTTGTGTTCCGTTAAACGGTGTGTAATTATCACTATTTAATTAAAATCACCTTAACAAATAACACCATACAATGTATAGTACTACTACCTACTACCGATGTATTCAATTAGATCAACTGGATTTGAAGTTTAGTTCTTGAAGACGTTTCGCTAGTCATCCGACTGACTTTCTCAATTCAGAATGACTTGTGCAAGAATCTGTGGCAATTATGTACCCTGGAAAATCCCAATTAGCATAATCCACGGTACATAATTGCCACAGATTCTTGTAAAAGTCATTCTGAATTGAAAAGGCCATTTGGATGACTAGCGAAACGTCTTCAAGAACTAAACTTCAAGTCCAGTTGATCTAATTGAATGCAACAGAAATACCATGACCTGGATGAATGAGAACCTTCACAAGCATACCTACTACTGAATTACAAAACAAACTAGAAAGGGAAAGTATAAACTTTGAATTTGGCTTGAAAGACCACATTTTGGAAGTAATGTGTGTGTTTGTGCTGCAGCTTTTAAAACTCAATAATGCCAATGATGAGGACATTGTTGTTTTTTACTTACTCTTTAAATATGGCTGTCACATGAATTAAAGGCAGGTCAGTTGTTGTGTGTACTCGAGTCAGGTTGGGGGATAAAAGACTAACTTTTTATTATTTTATGATTGGTCAAAATGTGTTTCTTTTCTTCTTCTATACTTACCCTTTAAATATGATTGCTACATGAATGAATGGATACCTCAGTTGGTGTATGTATCTGTGTCGAGTTGGAAGTTAAAAAAACAAACTTTTTTGACTGTAGTTACCCTTTAAGTATGGCTGCCACAGTAATGGATAAGTAACTTAGTAGGTGTGTGTACCTGGGTCTGGTTGAGGGGGTATGTCTTTTTTGTGTTCACAACCATAAAACTATCTTTTACTGAGGATAAATCTAAATGAGTTTTTTGATGATTGGTCAAAATTTATTTTTTTGATCTTAGTTACCCTTTAAGTATGGCTGCCATGAAAATTAAAGGGTAGTGAGTAGGCGTTTGTACCTGGATCAGGTTGTAAGTTAAAAAACAAACTTTTTTGATGATTGGTCAAAATTAGTTTTTTTGATCTTAGTTACCCTTTAAGTATGGCTGCAACAGTAATGGAGGGGTAGGTCAGTAGGTGTGTGTACCTGTGTCGGGTTAGGGGTTAAAAAAACAAACTTTTTTGATTATTGGTCAAAATTAGTTTTTTTGACTTAAGTTATCCTTTAAGTATGACTGCCACAGTAATGGATAAGTAAATTAGTAGGTGTGTGTACCTGGGACTGGTTAAGGGGGTATGTCTTTTTTGTGTTCACAACCATAAAACTATCTTTTACTGAGGATAAATCTACATGAGTTTTTTTTTTTACTTTAGTTACCCTTTAAGTATGGCTGCCACCGTGATGGATAAGTGGATCAGTAGGTGTGATCTGTAGGTGTGATAATTGGTCAAAATTCGTTTTTTTTACTTTAGTTACCCTTTAAGTATGGATGCCACAGTAATTGAAGGGTAGGTCATTAGTATGTACCTGGGTAAGGTTGGGGGTTTAAAAAAAAACAAACTTTGTTGAGGATTAGTCAAAATTGTTTTTTGACTATAGTTACCCTTTAAGTATGGCTGCCATGAAAATGGAAGGGTAGGTGAGTAGGCGTGTGTACCTGGATCAGGTTGGAAGTTAAAAAACAAACTTTTTCGATGATTGGTCAAAAAAATTTTTTTGATCTTAGTTACCCTTTAAGTATGGCTGCAACAGTAATGGAGGGGTAGGTCAGTAGGTGTGTGTACTTGTGTTGGGTTAAGGGTTAAGAAAAAAAACTTTTTTGATGATTGGTTAAAATTAGTTTTTTCCCCTTTAGTTACCCTTTAAGTATGGCTGCCACAGTAATGGATAAGTAGATCAGTAGGTGTGTGTACCTGTGTCGGGTTGGGGGTTTAAAAAAAAAAAACTTTTTTGATGATTGGTCAATATTTGTTTTTTTTACTTTAGTTACCCTTTCGGTATGGCTGCAACAGTAATGGAGGGGTAGATCAGTAGGTGTATGTACCTGTGCCACGTGGGGGTTTAAAAAACAAACTTTTTTTATTATTGATCAAAATTTATTTTTTGACTTTAGTTACCCTTTAAGTATGGCTGCCACTGTAATGGATAAGTAGATCATTAGGTGTGTGTACCTGGGTCTGTCTTTTTTGTGTTTACAACCATAAAACTAACTTTTATTGAGGATATATCAAAATTAGTTTTTTTGACTTTATTTACCCTTTAAATATGGCTGCCACAGGAATGGAAGGGTAGGTTAGTAGGTGTGTGTACCCATATGAGGTTGGGGGTATGTGTTTTTGTGTGTATGACTATATAACTAACGTTCATTGATGATTGATCAAAATTCGTTTTTTGACAGTAGTTACCCTTTAAGTATGGCTTCCATGGGAATGGAAAGGTAGGTCAGTAGGTGGGTGTACCTGTGTCTGTGTGGGGGGGGGAAATGTCCCGAAATTTGCAGATAACGCTGCAACGCTTCCGCAGATTCCTTAGTTAGAAGATAGCACACTTCTCCTATATACCCCGCACGTCTGTACCGAATTTCATGTCTCTAGCTCAAAAACTGTGGGAGGAGATACAGTCCAAAAAAGTGGAAGAATAAAACAGAAGAAGAAATAGAAAGAACAGAAATTTGGCTTTTTCAATGATAACTGTATTGCATTTTTTTAAAAAATGCTTTAAAAAGTGTTAAGGTATGCAGCCCTCCCTATACATTTTTTTCCTGATTTTGAGCCACTCTCTGCCTTTAATTAGCCATGCTGTGAAAGGGGTGTAACGATTCTTTCTGCCTCTATCTGTCATTCAAAGCTAGCATGCGAGAAAACACTCTTCCACCCACCATTGATCAGCTTGATTAAATAGGCTGTATTCTAGCAACAGGACATTTCAAGTTTGTTTGACTGGCAGAGAAGGAGGAGAAAGGTTGTAACAGAAATTCCCACCAGCCAATGACAAGTGATATGTTAACGATGGCCCTGGGCCATCTAGGAGGCGGGCTGTTAGCACTCATCTTTGCTGTGTGATATCTAAGGGAGTGCAGCACGGTTGTAAATAAGAGTAAGTGATTTCAGCTGCTGGAAGTGTGGACATGTAATGGGGGAGATGTTGTTTTGTTGGGTATTGTTGTCCTTTAATGATATACAATTAATAAAGTATGCTTACTTTACTTGACACCCGTAAGTTTGAATGGAAAACTCAAAATGGTAGGTTTAGCCACACCTCTAGGATTTCTACATAGGTCTCCATGTAGACACTAAAAGGAAGTGGAATTTTACTAATATCCAATGAGGTTCTCATCTTACACTGTTAGCAAATTAAAAAATTCTCTTAGGCATTGTACTGTACATGACAGGAAGTGTAAGAAAGTTCCTGTATTACACCCAATTATGTGCTGTGACAGTCTTAGCCAATTAGAACATTTTTCATACTCTCACATTTACTTACATTTACTTCCCCCTCCCCTCTCCATACTAAGTAATGAGACAATCCAGTTTCTGTTTGCTAGACAGGAAGTGATGTCTGTATTTGATAAAATGACTCTAAAACTACCCAGCATTCTTAAAACTACCCAGCATTCTTAGAGAAATGGACAGTTTTTCCCTTTTTTCCAATATTAAAGGGCATGTCCACCCCCAAAACTATAATCCCCCCAACTACTGGCCCCACCATGTAGTGTAGTTTAATCTTACCTCACATCCAGCTCCATAGGGTTCTCCTGTAGTCCCCCCCCAAAGTCCCAAAAAATGACTACCAGGAGGCTAGCAGAGTCCATATAGGACACTGCCTGCTAGCTGGCCTCAGTAGATTTTTGCCATGCGTACTGCAGCCCTTCTCCCCCCTCCCTCCCCCTCCCTCTCCCTCCCTCTCCCTCCCTCTCCCTCCCGTTCTACTATCCCTCCCCTAGCTCAAATCCCCCTTAATATTGTGCTCCCCCATGTCCCCAGCCCCAACCGCATATTTTTTTTTTTTAGAAAGCTCCCCAAACTCTTACTTACCTCTCCTCTTTCCTCCGGCGAAGTGAGCTGCCGGCAGCCGCGCGCCGCTCTGTGATTGGCTGCCGCTCAGCCAATCACAGACGCGGCTGCCGGTCCCACCCCTCTGCTTGCATTTCCTTGCAAGCAGAGGGCCGGGAGCGCGGCGGAGGATCGAGGGGAGGTAAGTAGAGTTTGGGGGGCTTTCTAAAAAAAAAATTATAGCGGTTGGGGCTGGGAGCCCAGGGGGGACCATATATTAAAAAAAAATTTTCAGGGTGGCCTTTAATTTATTAACAACATGAGGCTGTGAGGTACAACTGTTAAAAGAAGGCTGTATTTAATTTTATACTCTATGGGGAGCTTTTAGCTCCATTAAGAACATCTCTCCACCATAATCTTTATAGCCAATCATTATCCTGTGCTGTTCTAACCACATAGTGATTGTAAATGTGGAACTTGCTGTGGTAAATACTGATAAGTTTGAACCTAGCATAGGTTCCCCAATTGTGCTGTTTGGTTTAAACTGCACAATGTGACAGAATTGCCTGGGTCTATTCTCAGACCTGCAGGTTTATTCCATTGATATTCTAGGGATTATAGCTGTCAGATAGGTGGTTTGATGTGTGACTCCTAATGCCTGTGTGACCTTAACAACCCTTCCCTAATCCAATAGTGTAATAGCTATGGATGTAAGGGAAGGGCAGATGAATCACTTGCATATTCAAATCCTTGGGTAGGAATTGCTAAAGCATGACCATGGGCTTTTAATGTCTGTAAGTCAGTAAAATGACTTTATTCCAGGATGTATGAAAACTAAAATTTCTAGAATTCTGTGAAGGCAAGGAATGCTGGGAGTTGTAATTTTTAAACATGTGAAAAGTTCAACATCCATGCTCTATATTATTACACTGTATTGCATCTTAATGCATTCATTAGCCAATGGACATAAAGAAGAAACTTACTGCTAACAGAGAATGCTGGGAGTTGTAGTTTTCAAACACGTGAAAGGTCCCAAGTTCAACACCCCTGCGCCATACCATTAAGCTGTATTACATCTAGATACATGCCTTACTTAAAGGACATTAAGAAAAGACTTACTACAAACAGAGAATGCTGGGAGTTGTGGTTTTCAAACATGTGAAAGGTCCCAAGTCCAACACCTCTGCCCCATACCCTGACCTGCTGTGGTAAATACTAAGAAGTATGAGCCTAGCATGTTATTCTGGATCCTGTATATGGTTTCAGGTTGTCCAATGGTGCTGTTTAGTTTAATCTGTGCATTGTGGCAGAATTGTCTGGGTCTGTCTTGCTTATCAAATAGATAGGGGAGGGTATGTGTGTGTTTGCTCATGTTATGAGGTGGAATTGCCTGGGTCCTTTTTAGGACTTTCAGACTTATCCCATTTGAGCCTCCACCTGGATACTTGCTGGGAGTGGAAAGGGAGAGCAAGTTTGGAATGGATCCTGATACCTACCGGCTGAGGGGATATAAGTAGCCTCTCTCTGGCCCTACAGCTTAACAGCTATAAGCATAAGGGAGAGACAGACTGATCTGGAATCACTTGTAATTCAAAATATATATATATTCCTGAAAAAGTGCCAAACTAAGGGGGAGCACATTTCCAATATGTGGCTGCCCAAAAGCTACCAATAATTTATATAAAAAATTAAAAAAAAGGGAAAAAGGTACAGCTCTCCAAACTTAGCATGACAAGAGGCCATATGGCTATATTTCAGATAAATAACTTCTTTATCATTGTGAAGGTTCTCATTCATCCAGGTCATGGTATATCTGTTGTATTTCAAGTCCAGTTGATCTAATTGAATACAACAGATAAACTTCTTTATCAGGCTTTTCCAAACAAAATACAAGATACAACTGAAGTATCTAATCTAAAGATATACAGTTTAGCATGGGTTTCACACTGAATTGCGGGGAAAGGGGTCTGTTTTGCACTATGTAGCCTAAAAAACATATATTGCATTGCCCTGCATAAATCTAATACACATTACTGAGTATATGATATGTGTGACCATCCACCAGACAAACCACCAAAGGTTGTTTGCAACGGCAATGTAGCCTACATACACCCTAGACAAAGTGGCAAATACCCACAAGCGGAAAGTACAATATGCAGTGTACACTAACTATAATGCAATAGCAAAACAAAGTATCATTTGATCGTAGAAACCCAAACCACCAAACTCTTTGATCCCATAGCAAGGCCACAAGATGGCGAAATCCGTTGATGTAACCACATTTTGTAATAAATTTGTTATTGATGAAATCCAGATGAGTGCTCCTCTTACTTATTCCTGTTTATCCTGTTGGTCTGTACCCTGGTTAATGATAAGAAGCTGGTGTGCTACTAAAATCACACCTTAGGAAACATACTTTACCAGGTGCAATTTATTTCCAAAAAATAATCATAGAATCAAGATGCACTCAAAGGGAGTTTGCAAAGTTTTTAAATTATTGTATTTATAATGTAAGACCCTTTTCCTGGGGCCTAAGCATAGACCATTTTCCCAGGGACTTTATTAAGCCTATACAAATCACAACAAAAGTGCAATAAATACCCACTAATTCAACTACTACTGTGACATCATCAAAGTAGACAGAATACATTACACTCTATAAACACTCAAAATACTCTATATGTGCACTAAATTCCACATAAGACATTTAAAAAGGTCTCATAAAAATTGTATATCGTTTCCATAAAAGGAATTTAAATGCTCCAGTTTTCAAGAAAATTCAATAATCCACAAATGGACCCATTGAAGTCAACGAGAGTTAAAAAAAACTTGAAAATACTACCTACAATTAAGGTATACATATGTAGCAAAGGTAACTTATAGGAAATGTCTTAGAGACCTGGGAAATGTTTTGGGGAACACATATCAATGCTCAAAATCTTTAAAAAAAAAACACTGTCCAGTACCGTAAACTTCATGCACCTGTTTTCCACATAGAATTTTCCCAACAATTTAGAATTTACGAAATTGGAAATTTTAGAAATTTCTAGGAATTTTTGAAAAAATTTTCAAAAATAGTTTTGCAGTTCAAAAAATCAGAAAAAGTGTTAAATACACAAAGTCAGAGTTCCACCGGATTCATGAGATCCGCTTCGGGAACCAGGATCAGGTTCGGAATCGGTTCCATCTCTAGTAATCAGACAATTTCACAGGGATTCTGAAATGGTGTGCCTCCAGATGCTGGGAGTTGTAGTTTCCAACATCTTTTAGAATCCCTGCACTACTGTAATAAATAGATAAAAATGAAGAATTCAAATATTACATGGAGCAGCTTATTAAATTGTTACAATTCTAGAGAGGCATAGCGTATGATTGTAACATTTTAATTAAGTGCTCGCTGTATTATTTACATCTTTATCTATACATTACATTAGGCTTTCTGAGAAGGATGTCACTAATATTTCCTTGCTGATACCCACTTTCAATGCTACACCATACAATAAAACTACATTTTGTAAATTATATTTGATAAATGATTCAACACTTCAAAACACAAAAGTTTAGATCCAATACGGACAAGACTTGATTTCACCATGTTTGTAATGATTTCTATTGATCCATTTGTGATTAAGTTATACGTGTCAAACCACGAGCCATAAAACAAGACATGAAACTATAACTGTTGTTACTGCAAAGGGTAAATAATTCATAAGTAAGGATTAAGGGGAGTAGCCCATTTATTAAATCAATTGACTGAGATGAGACCTGAGTTAAATTGTGTCAGATCCTTATGATTTTGTATGACCTTGGGTAAGTCACTTAATCTCAATTCATCACTTTCTATGAAGAGCTTACTCCGTGTGAGCAATGTTTTTAGCTTGCTTCATATAGAAAGCACAGCTATATAGAAATAATGTTGACAATTATGCATTTTACAGTAATAAGCTTGCACACTGATCTTTAACACTTGTGGCTAATGGTTAAATGGTTAAGTGGTTGTGGAGGTTACAATTTTTCACTCTAATTTGTTACAGGCTCAAGCTCAAGATTCAATTTCTGATTATTGGCAATGTTAAACCAGCCCTTGAGGGTTAGCACACAAGGGCTGATATTGTAACCTGGTTAACCACCTGGCTAGATATTTTGGTTGATTAGACCAAAATATCGGCTGAAATGTACCATACAGCTGATCTTTTTCTGTTAATTTTCCACAAAAATGGAAAAAAAAAAAATAAAAAAAAGAAACCCTTAAATGCAGGTAAATTTTGCTTTGTCAAGGCAAAATATTAGCAACACAAATTTTTCCATAGCTTTACCGAGAACGGTAAAGCTATGGAACTGTCTTCCAGTGGACGTTGTTATGGCAGGTTCATTGGTCAGTTTAAAAAAAAAGCTGGATGAGTTTCTGCAAACAAGGAATGTTGCAAGTTACTGGTATTGATACATAAAGTAGAGTTGATCCAGGGAAATTTCTGATTGCCACGGAGTTTTTCCTTCCTCTGGATCAACAGTTAGGCAGGAAATGAGGATATTGCTAGATGGGTTGGGCTGGATGGACATATGTCTTTATTCAACCTCAAATACTATACTATACTATACTATACCTGGCCTAGACATTACCCCTCTCACTGACCCAACCTGATCCAAACTGATTCTCACACTCCACTGCCAATCTATTTACAGCCTTCTAATTCCCGTCACCTTATGTCTCAGCCCCATTTCCTCTAGACTGTAAGCTCTCTTGGAAGGCTCCTGTCTCCTATTGTATCTCAGTATTGCTGTAAGGAACTCATCACTCTGTGTACGTATATTACTGTACGTATTACCTGTGTATGGAATATGTATGACTTTGTATAATATGTATTACCCTGTATGTAATGTATGACTATGTAACTTTAAAGCACCACGGAAGATGCTATATAAATAAATAATAATAACAATTTCCCAACCGACAGATTACCAATTGGTTAATCAATTGGTAGTCTGTCTGACAGACTTATGCCTGATATTAACAGCATACCCTTCTGAGTTACTGTCCTTTCTCTTCATACCTTATTATTATATTTTTATTCTGCTGTTGGGGAGTGTTTTTTGACTGCCCAATTTAGGGTTTTACACTAATTTTGCAGTGGCAGCTCCATTTCCATTTTTTAAAATTTAATATAGGCTATTTAATATAGGCTTAGTTGAGTTTTGCGCTAGAATGCCTAATAAATGGGGAAGCAAACCATTAACTGGGATCTCGCCTTGCAGCAAGTCTGGCAAAGGTGTTTACTGTATCACAGGATCACGGTCAGGTAAGTAATGCAAAGTTACAGAATAACATCACCTCCTTTGAGAATAAATTAGATTTATCCAGTGTTCAAAGCCCTCTAGTTCTTTATCTAGAATTCACAGCTCTCCGGTTTTTTAGCCAGTGTTCAAAGCCCTCCAGTTCATTAGCAGTGCAAATTAGCCCTCCAGTTCACTAGCCAGTGTTCTCAGCCTCTAGTTCATTAACCAGTGTTAATCAGCCCTCCAGTACATTATCCAGTGTTCTCAGTCCTCCAGTTTATTAGTCTGTTATTGTTACCTTAATTACATCATACACTTGGCGTTAACAAAGTGGGTTTGGTATTAATAATGTGGGCTTGGTCAAAATGCGTGTTCTTCTTTTGAATTTCTAAATGTTGGGAGCTATGGAGGTACCTGTTACATTTGACAAAAATAAAACTATCCCTTCACAAACAGTGACTGCAGCAAAAAGTGTTTGTGACATTATGTGTGCCAGGGTGTGTTTTTAATTGTAACAGGCCTTTTTGATACTTCAATTTTCATAGATGGGTAGAATAAAATAGCTTTTACTGTTGTAATTTTGGTTAGTGTTTCCCTTTTTTAGCTGTTTTTTGTTCTGTATGTATTGCCAGGGTAACCGTAAGAAGATAGTTGTCACGTTTTCTCACAGGAGGGATGAAGTATGAAATAATAAAAAAATCTTTTTTAGAAACAAGTTAAAAGTTGTTCGAGAGAAAGTCAGAGTGATTTTTATCCAATAAAATGCAATTTTGCTTACTCATTGGATCAATTATGACTGTTCAATAAGTCTAATGTTCTGGCCTTTTTTACTCTAAAACACTTTTTTGAAACTAACAAATCAATTATTTGCTAACACAGGACTAATGAGGGAATGTCATAAACTCATTGTGTTATAATAAAGAATTGTTTCCTGTTGGCACAGTGAAATTGTCCTTCCAGTTGTATTAGTGTTTGCCCTCTTTGTGTTGACCATTTGTACATATTTCTATGTGTATCTGATGTATTCAATTAGATCAACTGGACTTGAAATGTAGTTCTTGAAGACGTTTCGCTAGTCATCCGACTGGCTTTCTCAATTCAGAATGACTTGTACAGGAATCTGTGGCAATTATGTACCCTGGAAAATCCCAATTAGCATATCACAGCCAGGTGTTAAGGGTGTGATTAGATAGTGGCTAAGAGGTGTTATAGGAACGCCCAGAGTAAGGTGTTAAAACAGCATTGTACATGGCAGACAGTTGGTGTCGAACCCCCCCCACCTCTATTTAGGCTTGGTTTCTTTATTTTCACATAAATGGCCTCCTTAACACAAGCATATTTCTATGTGTTATTTTCTCATGCAGAAGCTTCTTCTGATCAACTTTAAGTCATTCCATGAGTATTAAGATCTCCTATTAGTCCGATTTCCTGTCTCTAAAATAATTTACAGCAGTTCTATGGGAAACCCAGTATTGGCTCCATTGTGCAACCAATACAGTCTTTGTTATATGCTAAGGCACTCTGCACATTGCAAAGTGCCACTAACTTTTGCTGCACTTTTGCGTTAACAATAGAATCGGCATATAACATCGTTTGTGTCGACCGCGTGATTAACTTACATGCCAGCCGAGCAGTCACATCAACTCCACAGCAGGTGTGTCTACTAATGATGCTGTATGTTAAGCTGTGCACCAGATGACTTTAAGAGGCATATCAATAAAACTGCAGTATCAGTAATAATCACCATTCCCAGCAACATTACAATGCCTTTTTTAAATACTGTAACTGTGATTGCTATTGGTTCTGCAATACAAGAAATACTAAGTTTTTGAATAAAAAAGAACAATGCAATTGGTATATTGTGGTCATGGTAAAGGCATGGTATTTTTTGGTGATACCACACCTTTTAATACACACCCTAAATACTGAAAACACCTTGATGTGACTTGTGTAATAGGGGTGCAAAGAGGGGTGCAAAGGTTTACCGAAATATTAATTTGTTCCTTTAACCTTTTGTGGTGCTTTTCCTATCTAGACGTTCCTTCTCTGCAACAACTGTGCAGACCTCGATAGCTGAAATCGGGAAGAAACAGCATTACCTGAATAGGCGAGCAGCAACTTGAGGCTCTTGCTACTCCTGCCCAATTTCTGTGGTTTATTATTCCCGATCTCAGCAAAGTTTTATATTTCTTAGTACAGTGAAGAAATATCTGTAGGAAATAGCAACACGCCAAGATTTACATTCCTGTTTGTGCTGGAGCAAGGTGCAGAATGATTGTTCTTCCTCCAGTTTTCTAATTCTGGGTTCCTGTTTTCCTGTCCTGCTTCCTGACTACTTCCTACTGACTTCCTAAACTGCTAAAATCCGTTCTGCCTGCAGATGCGTTGATTTTCGAAAAAAATTGAAAATCCTCGTCAAAAAATCCATTAAAGTCAATGGGAGAAAAAACTGCACATATCTGCCTAAACTTTTCTCACAATCGCACTGTTTTTTGTTTTTCAAGCTTCTGCATTACATTTTCGAGCCACGTTTGGAATTTTTTCGAAAATTCGGGAATTTTCACATTTTCAAGGAATTTTCAAATTTTCAATGAATTTTTGAAGATTTTGTGAAAAATTATGCAGTAACTTACTTTAAATGGCTCTGGGACCTCGGAAATGATCTGGGGAACATACAATCTGATTATATCTGTTGTATTCAATTAGATCAACCGGACTTGAAGTTTAGTTCTTGAAGACGTTTCGCTAGTCATCCGACTGGCTTTCTCAATTCAGAATGACTTGTACAAGAATCTGTTGCAATTATGTACCCTGGAAAATCCCAATTAGCATATCACAGCCAGGTGTTAAGGGCGTGATTAGATAGTGGCTAAGAGGTGTTATAGGAACGCCCAGAGTAAGGTGTCAAAACAGCATTGTACATGGCAGACAGATGGTGTCGAACCCCCCCACCTCTATTTAGGCTTGGTTTCTTTATTTTCACATAAATGGCCTCCTTAACACCTCTCTTGAACCAGTCACGTTCCTTTGCCAATATGTTAACATTACAATCTTCAAAGGTATGTCCTTTATCCTTAAGATGCAGGTACACGGCTGAGTCCTGACCCGAGGAATTGGCTCTTCTGTGCTGGGCCATACGATGATGCAGTTGTTGTTTGGTCTCCCCCACATACAAATCAGAGCATTCTTCACTGCACTGCACTGCATATATGATGTCGCTTTTCTTGTGTTTCGGTATTGGATCTTTCGGATGTACCAATTATTGCCTCGGCGTGTTGCTCGGTTTAAAGCAGACAGGGATACGGTGTTTTTTGAAAACTCTTCTTAGTTTCTCAGAGACCCCTGCTACATATGGGATGACCATGTTCTTTCTCCTGTCTTGCTTTTCCCCTTCACTGTTGGTATTCGTGTTCTTTTCTTTCCTTCTGTGTAAGCCACATCTTAGATGGGACTAAGATAGCCATAAAACAGAGATTCACGTGCACAATTAGATGTGTGATTGACTTTATTGTCTGCCCATGCGGAATGTACTATATTGGCAAGACAAAAACCATGTTTAAAGAGCGGATGGCTAATCATCGTGCATCCATTAGAGGTGCATTGCAGGTGGCTGATGTGAGATCGATTGCCAGTAAGTTTGGCGACTTAGCAATTGCCAGGCATTTTTTAAAAAAATGTCTCATCCATGGTCGAGCCTCCGTTGTATGATCATTGATGGTCTAATGAGGGAACAACTGGGACTGTTTGTGGATAAGGATAAAATGTTGTTACAAAAGGAAGCCAGATGGATACATAGGTTGCAGACTCAATCCCCTGGTGGACTAAAAGAACAGTTTTCATTACACTGTTTCTTGTGAAACTTTTATGTTTCGTTTACCTGTTTGCGTCCATCTGGCTCCCTAAAATAGAAGCATGTTCAGTTTGTGCTTAATCTCTGTAATATGTGTACCAATGTGTTCTGTTTAAAAACAGCAGTGTTTTTATTTTATTTTAATCTGCAATAACAGGTGTGTAGGATTTATGACAATGGAAATTATGTGTGTGTATGTTTTGCTATGTGTCGATATAGTGTATATAGAATCTTTACACAGGTATATTTTAAACTGTTACTCAGACAGTCACCAGCTTCCAGAGGAACCAAATATGATAATCCTGCAGGTTTGAGAGTAGACCCAGGCAATCCTGCTACACTGTGTGGTTGAAACTAAACATGCTAGGTTAATACTTATTAGTATTCACCACGGCAAGTGGTGATGGTACCTCATATATTATGACAGAAGGTACCTCACAGCATCATGTTATTATAATAGCATTGCCCTAATAATCTAACGTATAAACAAACTTTTCTCATTCCCAGTTTACCTAAAGAAATGGATTTATCCTTTATATACTCTTATACAGATCTAATTGAAGAAAAGTTGCTCTGGCCAATTTTTAATAACTGACAACTGCTTTTTATTTCAGTATTACAGTAAATCCTTGGTATACCTGCCTGGCTTTACCAAGCAAAAAGCTAAGGACTTGCAAGCAAACAACTTTATCCCAACCATTAATAGTGGTTGCCAATTCAAATTCTTCTAGTCCATCAAATGGATCAGATTTCAAAATAGGTTTGGCAATTGGGCCTGGTAGATCTACTGAGTCAAATTGGGGAATTTCATGTGCATGTACAAGGACAAGAGGATTTAAATCAATACTATCAGTAGCAGCCTCCATAGCTTAATACAGAGAACAAATATACAAGGAAAACGGGGAGAATAAATGGTATTACCAGCATCGCTGCCACCAATTTGTACCAGATCACTGATTTATGGAACGATTATGGGTAGCATAGCACACAGTGGGTTAATCTGGTGGTCTGGTACAAAGCAGACAGTGCACATAATCAGGCTCCCACATAACATGTGCACTAATCAGGGGTGTCCCTGCCTATGGTGCACCACTTTATATATTAATTAGGCCTGTATATTGTGTGTCCTTGTAAGTTGGTGTACACTTATCTGTTGCCTCAGAGTTTGTATCCAATAAGGTAAATTGTCTGTCCAATAATCTGTCCTCTCAACAGGTTGTAACAGGATCTTATATACAGGGTCTTATACACAGGGTCTTATACACAGGGTCTTATACACAGGGTCTTACACACAGGGTCTTATACACAGGATCTTATACACAGGGTCTTATACACAGGATCTTCTACACAGGGTCTTATACACAGGATCTTGTGTTGCAGTCAATATCGCTCCAAAGCACACACCACAATCCACTTTCACTTTCTCTCCTCCTACCATAGAGAGCAGGGATGTCTTGTATTTTATTACTCACTGACACCACCTGCAGGCTGGAGGTGGTATATAAGGAGCCTTAGTGTGTATGTCCATTACAATACACATCATATCCTGTGTAGCAGACAGAAACTTTCTTTGGATTATACTTCCTTTCATATGGAGCAGACACAGGGGTGTGATTTAAGCTGCCATTTAACCATTCCATTTTAAAATTGGGATCTCAGCTCTGTAAGTAAGTTTGTGTATTTTGTATATTGTGTGTTGTACCTAATATAAGCCAGTGCTAAATTTTACATATGATATCATATACCCCCCACCACATTGGTAGCTCCTAAAAACCCAATGTAATCTCCTATGGAGATATAAATGTATTTATATAATATAAGGGATATATATATATTATATAATCCATAAATCTTTTTGGGTGTTTCTAAGGATGCAGATGCCTCAGTCCGCTAAATCTGTACATGCAAGTATACGTCCTGAGCCCAACTAAATCACTTTATGTTATTTATTAACGTTTCGGTGCTACACTGAGAACCTTCATCAGAATAGTGACAATGTTTCAGTCCCCGGTATTGGACCTTTGACAAGCCTATAATAGGCTTGACAAAGGTTCAAGACCAAAACATTGCCACTTGAGCGATGTGAATAAACCCACTTGTTTGCAAGTCCATGGCGTGCTCTGACAGAAGCACCCTGGTAGTTGTGCTTAAAGAAAGAGTGCCAGTGTCCACTGCCTTTATGATGAGAGAGAGAGAAATAGAGAGAGAGATGATTTATTGAATTCTTATACTTGAGTGCAAAATGTTTTTTTTTTATAAAAAAAAAACCAATTTGATGGTTACATAACATTTGCACATAAAGTAATAATGAACCCAGTAACATCAGAGCAAATTGATGAAAAGGTCTATGCCATCTTGGAAAATCAACATGAAAGTAACCTCTAATATACAAATACAAAGCATTCCATTAGCATTATTAAATAATTATGAACTGCAGCGTTACCGTGTTGAGAATTTCCTTTATCTCAGTACAGATATGGAAAGTGCGGATTGCTATTTGCTGGAACTGAAAGATTAGGTACACTTCAGTGCATCAGTGAATAAAAATTTAAAGCAATTTTCAAAGAGCCAAGTAAGATAAACTGGTTTTCAGTAACAGGCCGGTGATGGCTATAGGGTATTATTATTATTCTTTGGCATGTGTGAATAGAACAGCTGCCCATGGAGTACATTAAAATGATACAATTTGCTGCATTCGTTTGGCAGAATTCTTTATGTTTTGAAAGTTAGAAAGATAGAAGAAGCCGGTTTGTCTATGAATTCTGGCACGATTTACACTTTATAAATCATTTCCTTGCATTTACAATGCATTAAGGCCTTGAAATAAACTGAAGTGGTTTATAGACAGACATCCAATGTCATAAAGTATGGCTCACCTAATGTTAGACGTACTTGAAAACAAAAGTTAGTTCAATGTATCTTTCCATGGAAAATTTTATAAATATATTCAATGAGACTTTAACATGAAGTGCAGTCCCTTCCACTACAGAAACAATTAATAGGAGCAAACTATATAGTGGAAGTACATTATTCTCAATACATGAATCGCGGCACAAAAACAAGGTACAGCAATGTCTTAGGAAAGCGAAGGCTCGGAGTGTCAAAGATCCTTGTTTCATTGTTTTATTGTATTTGTTGTATAGAAATATTTGTTTTATACATATATATGTTTTTTCTGTTTTTTTCTAGTACAAGGTTTTTTAGATACACTTATTTATTTTGACAAAGTTGAAAAATGTTGTATGTTTACAATTTAGCCTAACTGCCTACAGGAACTGCAATAGATCATTAAAAAATTAATCTGATAAGTTGCAAAACTGTTATCACGTAAATCTTAAAGGGCCACTTCAGTGGAAGAATCACCTTTATACTTGAAGGTTACAAATACTGCACTTAATGCATTGCTTACTTACTTATAGATGCATTGGTATTTTCATATTGACAATATACCAATATAGTTACCCTTTAAGTATGGCTGCCACGGAAATGTAAGTGTAGGCCAGTAGGTGTGTGTACCTGTATCAGGTTGGGGGTATGTGTTTTTTCATTTATGACCCTAATATGAACTTTTTGTTGATGATTGATCAAAATTAGTTTTTTTAATAGTTACCCTTTTTTTTTGCTGCAGTGTAAGGGACCCCCCATCCCTTTTAAACTTTTTTAGGGGTGGACATTCCCTTTACGGCTGTCATGGAAATGGACGGGTAGGTCAGTGGGTGTGTTTACTTGTGTCAGGTTGGGGGGGGTATGTTTTTGATAGTTACCCTTTATGTATGGCTGCCATGGAAATGGAACAGTAGGTCAGTAGGTGTGTGTACCTGTGTTTGTGCAGGGTTTAAGTGTTTGTGTTTATGACAATAAACTTTACTGTTTTACTCACATGACCTTAAAGCCTTAAAATGTCCCCATTTGAGAATTGCACCCATGATAGTCAATGGGATAAAATCATTAGCCCCTAAAGCATTGCTATTTGGCATGTGCAATACCCAGTTGATACACGAGGAGGAGCAAAGATTGCAGCCCCCTTGGGACAACTTTAAAGCCATATACAAATGGATGAAGGCTGATTTTGAAACTTTGAGTGCCACTGCTAAATATAAACTGTGAAAACTGCAGGAGAAAACACCACGCAATTATGAATAGTGCAACATTTCTTTTCCTGCTTGTAAAATAAAAAAATCCTCCGCCATACCAGACTTGCAGTAGTTACTTGCTAGAAATTTACATTAACAGTCTGTGTGTTTGTACATTTATATTAACAGTCAGTGCATAGTATAGTATAGTATAGTATTTGTGGTTGAATAAAGACATACGTCCATCCAGTTCAGCCCATCTAGCAATATCCTCATTTCCTGCCTAACTGTTAATCCAGAGGAAGGCAAAAAAAATACACTAAATTTATGAAGGAGAAACAAATTCCTTCCTGACTCCAAGTGTGTTGGGGCATTTATATTAAGAATCTTTGTTTTAGGGGCATTTATATTAACAGTCAATGTGTTAGGTCATTTACAGTAACAGTGTGTGTTTGGGGCATTTATATTAGCAGTCTGTGTGTTGGGGCATTTATATTAACAGTGTGTGTGTTTGGGGAATTTATATTAACAGTGTGTGTGTTTGGAGCATTTATATTAAAAGAGTGTGTGTTTGGGGTATTTATATTAACAGTCTGTGTTTTGGGGGCATTCATATTAAAAGTCTGTGTGTTTGGGGTAGTTATATTAACAGTGTGTGTGTTTGGGGCAAAAACAGTTGGAGCTGCTGTCAGACATTGCTAGCACGGTAGTCTTCAGCTATATAAAGTACACGTCTTAAAGAGTATGTCCACCCTAAAATGGAAATTTTGATATAAGGTCCCCCCTGGGCTCCCAGCCCCAACCGCTATATTTTTTTTTTTAAAAAGCCCCCCAAACTCTACTTACCTCCCCTCTTTCCTCCGCCGCGCTCCCGGCCCTCTGCTTGCAAGGAAATGCAAGCAGAGGGGCGGGACCGGCAGCCGCGTCTGTGATTGGCTGAGCGGCAGCCAATCACGGACGCGGCTGCCGGCAGCTCACTTCGCCGGTGGAAAGAGGAGAGGTAAGTAAGAGTTTGGGGAGCTTTCTAAAAATAAAAAATACCCGGTTGGGGCTGGGGGACATGGGGGAGCAGGATATTAAATGGGTTTTATGCTAGGGGGAGGGATAGTAGAACGGGAGGGAGAGGGAGGGAGAGGGAGGGAGAGGGAGGGGGAGGGAGGGGGGAGAAGGGCTGCAGTACGCATGGCAAAAATCTACCTGAGGCCAGCTAGCAGGCAGTGTCCTATATGGACCTGCTAGCCTCCTGGTGGGCAGTTTTTGGGACTTTGGGGGGGGACTACAGGAGAACCCTATGGAGCTGGGATGTGAGGTAAGGATTACACTACACTACATGATGGGGCCAGTAGTTGGGGGGATTATAGTTTTGGGGGTGGACATGCCCTTTAAATAGGAGGTGTGGATATGCAGTCCCACTTCATTAGAAAATATAGATGTTATTTAGATCTATTTTGATGTTTAGTGCCCCTTTAGGATTGCTTACCTTGGGTGTTTCTTTAAGCCGATTTGGCGTGACATTGTGAGCCAAGTTATCTCAGCTCGGCTCAGATTTATTTTGTCATCTCACAATTGAAGAGTGGGTTGTGGTAGGTGTATTATGTACCATGCGCTATGTTATTTGTTTTTTCACTTTAGCTGCCCTTTTAACAGAAGTGTAGAAAAAGTCTTGACTAAATAGTGAGTCTGTCTTGAGGCTGTATGTATAAATACTACAGACATCTATTACAAACTAATACATTTTCTTATGGTATAGTTTTCGTTGAACATGGCTATTGAAGTGTCAAAATAATATTGCATTTTTTGCTTGTTCATAAATGCATTGGCAACATGCACAAACACCCTTATCCTCTACATTAAATTGTTAACTATGTTGATTTTGTTAACCAGGAAATGAGGTTAGACAAGGTGCTAGATTTGTACATGTTTAATTGAATACTGTATATCATATTGAAACACTACCAAAATAAACAAAAAAACTCTTGCAGGTGCACTAGCTCTACCACTAGTATACTTAGTACAAATTAGAATCTGATGGAGAATGTACATGGATTGCTTAGTATTAAAGGAGAACTAAACCCAAAATACAAAGGCAGCTCCACAGTCACTTAGTAAAACCATTTGTCTCTCACCTCTGAATTCAGCTTCTTACTGTAGAAATCATTTATAGAACATTTCTGAGTACTGGCAATCTGTGATGTCACGGCTGGCTTCTAGTGTTGCCTCTTCCTGGTGGTCCAGGTACCAAAACTCCTTCTGCACATGCTAACTAGCTACCTTGTGTTTGTTTCCCACTCCCCTTATGCTAAGCTGCATGTAACAGTTGAACTCAGAGTCCCCACCTGCCAGTGTCTCCCAGCCAATCATCACAGATAGCAGTGAATATTATTAGCAGATTTTGCTGCTCAAACAAAGTGGGGGAAGGTGTTAACCCTTTTCATATGTATTTAGGAAGCAACTTGTTAACCCTTTATATTTGGGAGCATTTCTGCAAGACTGTGTCTTTGTATGTGTTTATTTCTGCACTCTACCATTTATATTAGTGTGTGTATTGCTGCAATGTACATTTAGGTCATGGCCACACTGCAACGCACCTGAATCGCACACGATTTACATGCGTTTGCGATTTGTCCATTGTCATTATGATTGCACAAAAAACGCATGCAATTGCAAAAAAAACGCATGCGTTACCAAATTGCTGATGCTTGCGTGAATCGCAACACATCCGAAATTGCAAGTTTTTTGTACGTTGCTGCGATTTCAATACAATTGGAAAATTGCAAACGCACTTGTGTGGCCTAGCCCTTAGAAGTGTAATGCAAGCTGCATTGATTTCAGTTTAGCCATACAGCATGTATTTAATGCAATGGAACTTAGCAATTTCCTGAGGCTGTGGCCCCACCTAAGTGCAAGGGAGGACGCACGGTCGCAATAATGCGCGAATGTGCTCGCTTCCGTGCATGGGCATTGCGCTTCCACAATTAGACCCTAGCAGAGCGCATGCAATACAGACAAAAAAATGGTGATCGCATGCACTCCAATAGCACACGGAAATGCCTCCCATGTAGTGGGGCCAGTCCCATAGGCTATTACATGCCTGCACTCCCACTAGCACAATCAGATCGCAAAACGCGATCCAAAACGCGCTAATGGAAGCTAGCCCTAAGTGTTTGAGTCTTAAAGGGAAAGGTGGCAACCCCAGTAGAATTGAGCTGACCACTTTACAAGGTACACTTATAAAAACAAAACAGCTCAGCTGGTCCCGCCCCTCTGCTTGCATTTTCTCGCAGCGTGGCGGAGGAAGGTAAGTAAAGTTTTGGGCATTTTCTGATATTACTAATATAGGGGTTGGGCTGGGGGGATAGGGGGAATGTTTGGTAAAAATTTTTTCAGAAGGGTGGACATACCCTTTTAAAGGCAAAGGTGGGAACCCTAGTTGGAAGGGTAATTTTCTTTATGCAAAACTTTCCACAGACAGCCCTCCTGCTGCATTAATTTTATAGAACATGTTTGCATTCCCACTAACAGTGCCCCTTTAATTGGCATTCCTCCAATAATTCCTAATAATATGTACATTTATATTAATAACATGGTGCAAAGCTGCACGTGGCATACCCTCCAACATTCCCCTTTAATACGTAAACTTATAGAGCATGGTGCAGTGCTGCAGGTGGATAATATAATGACCCTGATCTTAGCACAGCTCTGTGCAATGCATTTCTCTGCATAATGAATTTCTTAGCTTAGCTCTGTACTACAATTTGTTGTTTTTATACAGACAGCTGAATCAAAAACACACTCTTCCTACCCTCCAATATTCCCTTTAATAAGGTACACTGATGAGAAATGCATTGCACAGAGTTGGTGCTAAGTTCAGTTTCACTTCACTATCCTCCCCCTACAGTTCTGCACCATGTGGTTCCTATAAAAACACTCTTCCTACCCTCCAACATTCCCCTTTAAGAAGTTACACTTTCCACTAATATTGCTACAGCTGACAGTGAGAGCTAGAGACCTTCACACTACGGCCATATTTATAAAGTTGTGGTATCGCCTTCTTTAGCAATCGTTATGGCGATCATCAATTTATGATCACTATCGTAAATCTTGTAAATGTACGATAGCCGCCCATAGAATATCATTATGGTAGTTTGTAGCATGGTATACTACTGCCACGGTCGTACAGTAACGAAAACCCATGGTATCGCAAGTTTTTTTAATATGGCCCTCCATATAAACTAGATGAGATTTGCACAAGATGGGAGCATATTTATTGCTGATTATGCATTAAATGGTTTCCATGGCATTTTTAAATAAGTGTTTGGGGTTTCTAGAAATATTTTTAAAGAACAAGATAAGAAGGCAAGTAAAAAAAGGTTTAATAACAGTCATACTGTATATTCTATAGTTTAAGGGCATGTCCACCCTTATTATTAACTTTTGTAATATAATAGAATACATTCCCCCAGCCCCAACCGCTATAAAATAAAGTTAAGAAAGTGACCATATGTTTACTTACCTTCCCTCTCTCCTCCGACGCCCGGCCCGGTCTTCTGCTTGCAAGACACTGCAAGCAGGGGGGGGGACCGGCAGCCGCGTCCGTGATTGGCTGAGAGCCGCCATCACGAGACGCGGCTGCCGGCTTCTTAGAATGCCGGTGGAGAGAGGGAAGGTAAAGTAGTGGTCTGGGGACTTTCTTAAAATTATTTTTTTGCGGTTGGCCTGGGGGAACATATTCTATTATGTGGACAAGGGGTTTTATGCTAGGGAGAGGGAGGGGGAGAGAGGGGAGAAGAGCTGCAGTACGCATGCCAAACTTCTCCCGGAGGCCAGATAGGAGGCAGAGTCCTATATAGACTCTGCTATCCTCCTGGGGGCAGTTTTTGGTACTTTGGGGGGGACTACAGGAGAACCTTATGGAGCTGGGATGTGAGGTAAGGATTAAACTAACCAAAAAAATTACAGATGGGGCCAGTAGAAGGGGGGATTATAGTTTTGGGGGTGGACATGCCCTTTAAGCCAATGAATGCTCAATGCCAAAACAAAAATCAATAAAAAGTTTTGTCTTGTCTTTTATTGGCAGCATCAGGAAGAATTGCACAGGGAACCACATAAACTCTGTCTTGTTTCTTGCAAGACATTGAACAAATGATAAATCCTTTTCCTTTTTAAGCACATGCAGACTGACTTCCGCAATTAAGCTGTTTTTGTTTAGAACTATTATAAATATAATTATAGTATTATCAACATTACTGATGAATTACAATTAGAGATGCTGAATTTTTTTTTTTATCATAGTGATGATTTCAACGGTGTTTATTAATATGGGTTTGTGACACCAAATGCCATATCATATACAAACCATATTTTGAGCAAAATAGACTCAAATAAATGTAAAATATGTAAAATATTCCCATCATGCCTACATCCACCCTCCCTTTGAAACTACCCTAAATCACTAGGTCCTCACCCCTGGGTTCAGCTTGTCACTCCTGTGCATTGGAGTGCTTCAACAACCCTTGTATTGTATGTATTTATTATGAAGCATGCACCCCCAACACGCCCCTTTAATGGGAGGTCCTATGCCTTTAGGATGACCTCTTCCCTCATTTTTAAGGACTGGGGGGAAGTGAGAGAACCTGATATATGGATTCAGTGCACAACTCTGTGAAATCAAATAGAAAAAAGACCCATCCGTGGAGTCAATTTATTTTAGAAGGAGTAGCACAACATGTTTCAGACCATAAGTAGGTCCTTCATCGGGTGAATTTTGGACCTACTTATGGTCTGAAACATGTTGTGCTACTCCTAAAAATAAATTGACTCCACGGATGGGTTTATACCTACAGTTGACTCTCTCCAGTTTTCTATTTGATGTGCTTCAGTTTTGTTGGGCAGTGGTGAGGCCCTAGCTGATTTGCAGAGTCTGGCTTTACTTTATTTACATAGCACACAGAGTGAGCAAACCCTATCCAACTATGAAAAATGCAAAAGTTTGCTAATGGTAATTGAAGTAAAAAAGGTTAGAAGTTAGGACCTTCCAGACTGGGGTTACCTTGACGTGGTTGGAAGGCTTTTCATTCATGTGATCACAGTAATGTATACTAAAACCCCTTTGTTTATAATGTATGCCAGTGTGCAGATAATATGATATTGTATGGGGTCTAGGAATGTGCATTGATTATCTTTTCTATGTTTGTATAAATGTTTGACCAGATCAGTAGCACTTCCGCAAAATGTAGTTGTAAATTAGCCTAATTGGAGTGCTTCCACAATTCCTGTACATACCTCTTGAAGTTTCTGAGTTCTGATTGGCGGCATGCTGTTCATTCAATTCCTTATTCCATGCAGCTAGGTGACCAATAGGAAGACATGCTGTTGAAGAAGCATGGCTTCCTATTTTTAAAGCCACGGGCAAAAGGAAGGAAGGGGGGAACAGCGCATCCATGAGCTGAACTTCAGGAGGTTAGTTCTGGAGTTACAAGCTGAACCCAAGGGTGACGACCTAGCGGTTTAGGGAGGCTTTCGAGGGCAATATAGTTGTCCTTTAATTCTCAACCTACTTATTTTATTTTAAACAAGGTCTAGATGCTGATTAATGACTTGTGATATTAGCACATATCACATACAAAGGGCCATTTAGAAAATGAGATAGGCTAAATTAAATTATAGAATTAACTATGATAATAGCATTAATTTAATTCTAATAATATCAATTCTAACATCTAATTTATCAACTACCATGCAACTCTGCACCATGCAGTCTTTTACCAGGTAGACCTCATTAAATCTTACTGCTTTATAAAACTCTAAAAAATGCTCTAAATGATTTCACTGGCCTCCACTGTGCATAAATATGAATTCTAAATGACTCTATAAATGATTTTACTAGATTTTCTATATCTGTAATTATTACATTCTGTAAAACTTTTTTCTTAAAATTTGCAAACATGAAATTTCCCCCTGTGCAGACTGTTATGCCTTAAAGGGCAATTATGCCCCCCAAAATATCTAGAAACAGTTAATAAAGAAATCCTATCCAATCTTAGTTCCATTAGTGTCACATCCCCTAAACTAATACTTTGTTGAAGCACTTGTTGAACATCAATCATTATTATTGTACTTGGGCACCTTCTGTAATGTATGGGACATTATAAGACATAATTGCCAAAGATATTATGTATGGGCAGAGACTTTTGGACTTGTGTGAGAGGGGTATTGGGCTATACATATGGGTATGTCTACAGCCTTTATACATATTATTATTAGTTTGTTGCAGTTGCACAACACCAACTGTTTATATTATAGTTAAAAGTAGTGAACTTTGTAAGTTTGTGTAAGTTTGTGTGTGTTTGTGCACTTGATTATGGAAGTGCTTGGTTACTTAAACTGCTTATTGGAACACTGGAGCTACAAATTAGTGTTTATAGTACTGAACTGGTATCTTGTTATAGTTACTCAACACCAAACAGTATTATTTACACCCTACCTAATATATGGAATATTGTATGAAACTATTACCAAAGATATTTACATATAGGTAGAGACATTTGTGAAAGAGTAGGTGTGCTATTTATGTTTGTATGTGTAAAGGCACCATTACCAGAGGTATCTATACATGGGTAGTGAACTTTAGTTATGAGTTGAGTCATGTATGTGTGGGGAGATTTTGTGGATATGTAACAATTATCCACCCTTTCACCCTGCATTCTTAAGAGCAATGAAAGAGTGAGTTTGCAGGCAGAAGAGGAGGATTGAAAATGCAGTAAAAAAAAAAAAGAAAACAACACAGGAACTCACCATTCAGTTCATTATTTTCCTTGAATAAATGCATCATGGACAATAGTACTTTGTCTAAACTTAGCCCCACCCTGTTAGCATGTAGCACTTATTTATGATTGGCTAAAACAGCGATGTGTTTTAACTAAAGGACATAATGATGAAACCTAATATACCTTGAAGTTTCCTAAAATTTTAGTTGGTTAAAACATGTACAGTGATTTCTATATAGAAGAGGGTGGGGCTAAGACTTTTGGTTATTTTATTTAAAATAGGGTCTCCGCTCAGTAAGTACTTTTACAACTTTATATATTTTTGGTTGTAAACGTTCTTACTTTTACAACCAAATAAAAGTACTTAATATACACCTATCCTTTAAATAATAATTACATAACCCCCATCTCATTGTAAACTCCTAAAAATGCAATCGCCTATAAACATATAAATCATTTTATAAAATAGGAAGATGAGATTTAATATATATATATTAAAGCCAGTTATTCTGCATTCTCACTTGTATATCTTCCATTGCCACGGTGCTTCCTAGGATTACTTATTCAAACAAAATCAATTTGTTTTGACCATGCTAGTCAACGCATTTTGCCCATCGTGGTAGCTTTCATTAGGACATGACCTTATATATAATGCCAAGCATGAGTTTAAAGATTTCTGCCATGCTTCTCAGTTGCTGGGCAGTTGGCACTGTAAATATGTGACTTTATATAGGAAAAACAGGAGCTCTGCAAAAATGTAACTCTGACAGTTGGCAGTTTGTGCTTTCAGCTTCTTCTTTACAATAAAATATATATATAATAATAGAAAAGTTTTGTTTAAATATTTTTTTCCATTTTGTGCATACATATAATGCTGTTGAAGCACATGCATGTATGCAATGACTAGCAATCACCTGATTTTTATCATGTTAAAACTCTTGGACAGAAATAGCGCATTAAGCGCACAGCAACATATACAGGAAGGTGCAATATAGCGTACAAAAATACTTGATAACTAGAGATTGCTCTACTGCATTATCATATGTCTTACAATAATTTGATTCAAGTATGAATTAGTGTAAGCATTAGCAGACAAATCAAGTTACCAAACATTAGTGAATATTTTGTCAATAGAGCGACTTATATTCCATGTGGATTTCTCTTTTTAGCTGCACAAATTTAACTTTTAGGTTTAACTACCTAGAACAGAAGAAAGAAGCTTTTAGCCTACAGTATTCCTCAATTAACATTAACGACTAAAATGGTTGCCACCCCAATAAATATTTAGTATTAAAATGTAAACAAAAACAGAATGACAAAGTAATCAACGCATATACACTAATTAACTAATATTACTGATTATTATCAAATGTTGGGGTCTATTTTCGATAATTTGCTAAACTATCCTCGAATGTTTGATAACCCTTGAAAATACAATCGGAAACTACTTTCGAGTTTACGATCGTATTTTCGAGGATTATCGAACATTCCAAGCTAATTTAGAAAAATTATCTAAAATAGCCTCAAACATTCAGATTCAGATGGATCATTGGGATTTCAAAACCGAGGGGTTCTGTGTAGGATTCTGGGTCCGAGTCAGATCCGGATCCCATCTCTAATTCTAAAATCTACTTTTCTCTTAATTCTGCAGAACTCTGGTGAATAAAAAGTTTATTTGATAATTCAGAGAGGAATTAAATATTCTAACAATAAAAAATAATTATGGTTTGATTCTTCTTTGTCTAAAATTATTACAGAGATCAAAGGGAAGAAGCAGAGTTCTATTTTGATTTATTTTTGTCAGCAAAACTATGCGTGAAATTTAAAAGTAACCGTGTGTGATTAAAGTATTAAAGTGAGAGGCCTTCAGTCTTTCATTTATCTTCTTAAACTTGACCTTCATGCTGGAATCATCAAGGCTCCAATTGCTGTATCTTTAAATACTTGAAAAAAGGATCATTGATTGATCTTCCTAAAAGAATGAATGCACAGATAAACTAGCCTAAAGCAGTCATTCTGGAATGCAGAAAGGCTTGTTCTTAAAACAATGAGAATTACAGTAAAGACTTTTTGAAAGTAACAGAATTGGAGTTAAAATTTTATTTCTTTATCACTCTTCATCCATACACACTTTTCATAATAGGACTATTATTATATATTCTTTTTTTAAAACATATGATTACAATATTATTAATAATGTAAATTAGATAGAAATTGATATTGCATATATTTCAAATACATTTTTGATAAACACTTTAAATAAACATTTATGTCAAATTGTAAAATTTTCTTTCCTTGGAAAAGCAAGTAGGTCTTGCATTCAAGAACAGATTCTGTCAAGCCAAATAAAAATAAATAAATGCTGATTTCTACAATTAGTCCTAAAGGCAAAACATCTACCTGCTGGCAACAATCCTACAGATTATATCTAGATATTGGCTTAGTCTGTGCCATAAATGTCACAATGAAAAGGGCAACCAGCCTTTATGTTTATTTGCTTCAAGGAGTACATCAGACAAAAATAGTACATTTCCAAGTTTTCATTATTGACTTACATTGTAACAGCTGGGACATCTACCCCTGAAGATAAGCTGAAGGTGCTATAGACTGTGTCTATAATCTTTAGCCAGTAGGAAATACTATTAAATCAGTCTTCTTGTTTTGGTTACTCTAAATTAACTTTACATTGTCCAAATAAATTAACCAGATACATCACAGCAATGTTCCTGATGTCAGGCTGGCAAAAGTACTTTTAATTAAAATAAAGATGGAAGTGATGTGTGGCCAGGAATAAATAGAACCCAGTAGTTGGTATGTGACAGGTTTAAAGTCAGATACTAAACACAGAGTAAATAATTTTTTAAGTTTGTATAGTAAGTGTTACTTCACAGATTTTACATAATACAGTATACAAGTGGTGGTATTACTGAGCTTTTAATAATAATAATAATAATAATAATAATAACAATAATAATAATAATAGGGAATTTACAGACAGCCACAATGGGGCCCCCATGTGTTATGTAATGTCCTGTTTGCGGCATAGGGTCTATCCTAGATGGTATTTATAAAGGAACACTATCGGTAATCACAAGAGATGAACAGAACAGCCAAGTTCCAATCCAAAATCAGATTTTCTGAAAAATCCAAAAATCTGAAAATGGACCCATAGAAGCTGATGAGAGTTAAAAAAAATCTAAAAGTTCAGATTAAATTGAAGGTCTAAATAGCAATAGTATGATAGTGTTAATGGCTCAGGAACCTTGGAAATGGTCTGGGAAACACGTACATATAACCAAAACTTATAAAAAAAATTTACCTTCTTCACAGACAAGTTTCCATATGGAATATTCAATAATGTGTATCCGCTATTTCTGCTATATTCGGAATTGAGGGTTTCTAAAAATCCACATGTATGTTCAATAAATTCTGAAAAAAATTAAAAAATTTGCTAATTTTCGAATATTTGATTCCAAAAACTTGCTAAAAATTTGAGGAAAAGTTCTGCCATCTGAAAAGTCAGAGAACCGTGTTTAAACGTGTTGGACTATATCCTTGATCCATATATTCGCTAACCCTGAAAGTAGCCTCATATATTCGGTAACCCTCAATAGTATCCTCAGTAACCCTCAAAAATAGCCTCGGTAACCATCAAAAATAGCTCTATATTTTCGATAACTTGCGAAAATCCAGGAAATTCTAGATTTGAAAGATCCAAATGGTTTTAATGGTACTTCGGAACCGGGTTTCATTTAAACCTGAACTTTATCCCTAGGCACAGGTGATGTACCAAGAAGTTATACAGGTATAACAATACTTTTATAAGGCCAGCAGATGACCGGTCACACACATTTATGTATTTATTACTTTATTTATGTATTTTGTACTATCTTTCCCTTTTATAAGCTTTTTGTATTGTAATATTGTAAAGACCCCAAGTATCACTTGTTGTACATACATTACTTCTATTCATTAAACCATATCATTGCTATACACATATTTGTTAATAAGTTTGAGTTAGTAGCCACTTTCCTTCTTAAATTCTATCTCGCTGAAAAAAAAAATATTTATTTAAATTCAAGGATATTCTGTATATTATAAAAATCTTAGCAGGATTGAAGATGACCAATAGCACGTTATTGCTTAAGGAAGACGCAACAGAGATTGAGATACTTGACATTGCTTCCCAGAGATGTTTGAATTTAATCGCAATACCACGGAAAAGCGAGATTTTTTGTACAATTCCAATTAAAGGGTATGTCCACTCTAATTTTTTTTTTTTTTTTGATATGTTGTTTAATACTACCCACTGACCTGAACCGCTGTAATTAAACTTTAAAATAAGATACAGTTGTTCAGTAATAGAGTTTGTTAGCAGTAGGCCACACAAAGCCTGCATATCTGGTTTTAGAGCATGTAGATTTTATGTTCACTGACCCCGCTCCTCAAACTAAATTAAAACAGTGGCATCCACCAACATGCGCCTATCAGGAACTAAACGTGCGCCTATCAGGAACTAAAACCGATCATGATTTCTCTCCGTAATGTCGATAAACTGCACGATCAGGACTGTTCAAGGCAATGAAATATATCTGCTGAAGTTCCATAATCACTGGTTCGGATTGATCAGGAATGGATGAGGGTGAGACCTTAGAGGTCAAACCCCTTACGTCACTACATGTACGTCATCGAAAGCGAGTTCACTTGCAGGCGCTAAGAGAGAGTATCCATTCTGCGTGTGAACAGAAAAGGCTTTGCTTCTAACTTAATTCCTCCTGCTCTTCAAAAACACTCTCATGACAATGGATGTATTTACAGAACCACTGGATGGATTTGGAAGCAGTAAGGCTGGTTTTAAAGCTAGATTTTTGGCTAAAAACATTTTAAATGTGTTTTGGGGGGTGGATTTACCCTTGATATCAAAATCAACACTGTTAAAACCCAGACAACAACAGTACGTAAATTAAAAACCAGCTACAAAGGGTTAGATGTGGCCCATTTTAAATGCCTGTTTGATATTAATAAGCTAAAGCATGTCATTAATTTGCTTGCCAAAGCAAGGAGAAGCAAAGGCTAAATCCAATGGTTTATCATTTGTCTTTATAGTCTATCTGGTTCCTGATATACAGCATAACAAAGAAAACCTTTCTGGTATAAGGAGCACCTGACATCTTTGCATCTCAATATAAATTTAGAAACCAAAAGGTTAATTTATTTTATTCAGTCCCGTTTTTTTTTTTATAGTTTTACATTCCTTGCTTTCATTTTTTTTTTACTCCAACAGAAGTGAGGTTAGGTGCATATATTAACCATGAAAGTACTTAGTTTATAGAGAAATTCAGTTATATCAAGTGCTCCTGCTACTAGAAGACCGTAGCTGACTATATCATGAGAACCTATTGCAAGATAAAGGCAACAATGTATTATTTGATTAAGTAACACATGAGCAATATACAGAGAAAAGGATTTTACACCAAAAACCTGACTAATTTCAGACTGATGCTTTTTTATGGATCAACTGCTGATAAAAAAAAAGCCTTTATTCTGGAACAGAGACCTGAAGTTGCAGGTCTCAGTTCCAGCTACAAAGTCTGTGGTTTGTGTAGATCATGTCTTGATCTTTAAATAACAGCTATTCCTGTGGCAGTGCATAAATACCGTTCTCTTAAAAGGGCCTAATTATGGAACTAGATATTTTTATTGTGCTAGGTTATTGTTAAGGTTTACATTTCTCATACAGCTACATACATTATTCCTGGTATGGAAACTCCATCATTAAGTAATAAAAAAAAGTATGGCAAAACCAACACATTATGATAAACCTAATCCACCTCAATACCATGTAGAATCAATTTTAAGCATTAAATTTCGACACCGCATTTTGAATTTTCAACATCACATTTTAAAGAAATTCCAAAAAATTTTCTAGATCCATGAATTTTCAAAACTAGCAGTTCCACCACAAAACTGGGTTTGGTTAGAAGCCAGGACAAAATACAGTAGTCATGCTTGGTTGACGCAGCCATGCTGACTGGAATGTTAAAGGGACAGTTCAGTGAAAACTATCAATATTTGTTAAATTGTTAGTTTGTGTAATGCATACTTAATTATTCTACATATTCTCTTCCATTTTGAAAAATCAGTTGATTTCGTACCCTTTTCTGTTCCCTGCTGTTGACATTAGTGAGCTGACATTTCAGGTTCTAACGGTCCTTCTTCTTCCCAGGACACACCACATCCTTGGAATGTTCCTATCAGTTATTTCTACTGATTGGCTGTTGGATGGGTCAGATCTCTACTGAGCAACTGAATCAACCCAGGCTCTAGGTCAAGGGCAAGACCATAACGGTCTCTTCTAGGGGTCCTGCAAACAGGAAGTCAGTATTTCAGTTGCATTTATTTATACACAGACACGATGCTGAATTGATTAAGGTCATTGGGATGAAATATACTGTATTTTATATATGTATTTGCACTGAACCCTTTAATGTGCTGCACTAAATTATGGTATTAAAAAATGTTTGTGAATTTTGCCTGTTAAAGGATAAGTGCACTGTAAAATGAAGATCTGCTCAATTGGAAGCTGCAGTTTTAAAAATACATTTGCCATATTTTTTTTACCTTAGTAGCTTTAAAGTTGCTGACATCTTGTTTGTGTTCAGTTGACTAGTTAGCTCCGCCCCTCCAAGATTTTTAGCTCGTTCCTGCTTTGTTAGCCTCATTTGATAGTTCCTGGCCACTCCATGCGTTCCATGCGCGCGTCACATAATATGTGTTCGTAACTATTTAAATGCATTTTCTAGTCCTGAATAAAGATGGCCAAAACTCACCAGTTTTGGTCCACTTTTGGATTCCTGGATCTCGGGAAAATCCAGAAGATCTGAAAACAGAATGAATTTTCAATTATTATCGAATGTTCGAGGCTATTTCGATAATCCTTGAAAGTTTGATAATTATAGAAAATAGGCTCTGAAGTTGCGAAATCCAGACGATCCATCCGGATTCGGATGGATCATTCGGATTTCGGAGCCTAGGAGTTCTGGGTCCGAGGCGGACCCGGATCCCATCTCTAGTCCTGAAGCAGTCAAGTTAACTTTTTTTAATAAAAATATTTTTAATCATATTGTGAAAGCGTTTCTCCCCAGAACTCTCTGGTAAGTTGCATTTAGTACATGTAAATAATAGATTTTGTAACGAAGAAGGCTTTCATGTTGTTGCCAGTAAAACTCACAGCCCATCTAGTCTTCAAAAGACACCCCCCCCTGATCCCAGTATTCAGTCTATCTATGCACAAAGTATTTTCTATACAGATGTTTCCACACCAATATGGAAGTCCCTTATAAGACTTTAAAAGCTGCTTGTTACCCTGCAGTTTATTTACCAGCTAGTGTGAATAGCATACAGCTTTTCTAGGGCTCATTTTACTGAAATTTTCATTCTGTTCCCAGCAAAAGATAAAGCTTCTAAATGTACATACATTCTTTGCACATGCAGTAGTGGCTTACCAGTCTAAACACATATTTTAGAAACACAAAGCCCTTAAGGTCAAGGGTTCAAATACTCAGACTTTTTTTTGTTCCCATTATGTTCCTAGCAAAAGATTTCCTATTCTACACTGTCACGAATGCCAGTTCGCTGGGCACGTGATCTGACCAATCAATTGGTAAAAGCCGCCACCACTGTGCCTTTTTCAGCTGCACAGAAGCTGAACACTCACTCTTGACTCTTACTGGCTATGCCCATCCCTATCCTGGCAGATAAATGGTTAATACTACACCATTCACTCCAGCAACTAACTGGTTAGTTAGCATCAGTCCTCCACAAGCAGTCACAGAGTTACTGCTTACATTTACATTTACACTAGCAAAGCACTCCATCCAACATACAAACACATATAAATTTGCTTAGAACTTAATATTCCAAAATGCATATAATACAAAAATAAAATAAAAATAGTGTTACAGTAAAATGACATACAATAGGTACAACAGTTATATAAAATAAAAAGGATAAAAATATTGACATACCCTACTACATACTAGAATAGTCCTGTGTCTCGGGGTAAGAAGAAAACATCGTGTCCATACACATTTAGCATGTACTCTCAGTATGAACACAGTTAAACGGGCTACAAGGATTTTTGAACCCGTTGTTGAACCACCCCCCTCCTGGGCTATGCATGAGGTGGGAGTGTCCAGGAATGTCCACATTTACGACTAGTCAAAAGCATTCATTCCCCTTCAGTTAGGCAGATTCCATATAAATTTAGATATATACATTATACTGGGATATAGACCATATATCCTCTCCTGTATTAATTATTGATTCCTACAATACCAAACATGACCTGTGTGTAATACATATTTCCCAAGATATTAATAACCGCCTTAGCAAGGGAATAAGATCTCCATGTTGGGTATCATTTTAATGGGCCTACCTTCCCATTCACCAATATAATATTGGTTTCCATATCACATATTCTCATACACAAATATATTTATTTTATACATATGGTTGCTGTAGAGAATTCCAGATACACGGTTTGGCCCAACATTGTCTAGAAAAGAAGATCTGGCTCCATGCTTCACTAATATAAACAATAGGGACTGTTTCCAGGGTGGAATGGCATTTTTATTGGTCCTTTGCAAGAACTAATAGCAATAGTTAACCCATTCTTGCCAAGTCACTACACTTTCCTCACATACACGTACTAATTTTTATATTGCAGCTCTATTGGGATAGTGGTATAGAGTTTTGCTTCTAGCAAGAAAAAAAAAATACATAAGGTGGCAGGTTCAATTGGTGAAATTGCCTTTTTATTTTCCCCTTGTGAAACTGTTTTTTTTACATGCTGTTATATACTAGTTTGATTACCTAGAAATTTGAACAGGTGGTACAGTATCAACAAGGGATTTGATGAACAGAAAATTTATATATGGAACTATATATTTCTCTCAATTCTTTCTAGCTTACTAGCCTCCTAAGTAGAGATGGCATCCACGAATTGGGCGGAATGTTCAGATTTTGGGACTTCAGATCATATTTTTGAGGGTTACCAAACATTCGAGGTTGTTTTCGAGAGTTACCAATAGCCCTTGAAATTATGATCGGAAACTCAAAAGTAGTTAAGTAGTTTCAATCGTGTTTTGAAGGGTTACCGAATGTTCAAGGTTATTTTCGGTAACCCTCGAAAATAACCTTGAACGTTCAATAACCCTCAAAAATACGATTGAAAACTCAAAAGCAAGTTCTGTTTTTGGATTTTCTGATCTTTGGCTTTTTCCCAAGTTCTGTAAATCCGAAAATGGAATGAATGAGAATCGGCCATGTTCATTTGAATTGTGCAGAATCAAATGAATATTTAATAAGAAGAATGAGTTAAATTAACTTTACAATTGACATGTATATCAGCATTTATTTAATAAAATTTCCCTTCAAGTCTATAAAGAATCAGGAACTGAATCTGCAAATATGTTTTTCTCAACCAAATTGAATAAAGCCCTATTTGAACTGATTTAGATGAATGGATTTTTTTAAGCCTATGTAATTATTTTTATTGTTAAAGGGCATGTCCACCCCAAAACTAAAATTTAACCCACTATTGTCCCCACTGTGTTTTTCCTGTCATTTGTTGATAGGATTTATCACTTTTTCCAGTCTTGCTTCCTAATATAGTAAGGAGTCTGATTCCAATGGATTTCAGTAAGATCTCATTCTCTTATTGTAGCAAGTCAGTGTGGCAGTGCTTAATTTTGATATTACCGGTAACAAAAATGTTGAGCCGGATTAACCTGCTCTAAAGGGTTCATTCACTTTCAGATAGTGAAGGTTTCATTAATTTTCAGATAGGGACACTATTGAGAAATACATTACACAGAGCTGTGCTAATATATGGTTTACTTCATTATCCTCCCTCTCAAGCTCTATACTATGTTTCTATAAGTGTAACTATTAAAGGGGTAATATTAATGGGTAGACAGATGTAAAGCAATTTTAAGAGATATCGATAGATTGGACACAATATCTAGGAAACTGTGGCACATTTAAAGTAATCTTATGCAGTTTGTGACAGATTGAGCTTAAAAAAATAGGAAATTGAAAGGCTATGTAGCAGTTCATTAAAGACATGTTTTGTTGTTCTCAAGTATTTCTCAAGTATTTAGTAACATTTTTAGAATTTATATAAGAATTTCAGATTTTCATATGGAATATAGAATTTTTGAATGGAATTTTCGAATATTTACAGGGAAATGCAATAAAATTCTTATCATTAAAAATGGTGATAATTTTGCCCTAGCCAATAAGATGTTAGCTTCCATTTGAAAGATAACATCTGATTGGTTAGGTCAAAATTGGCACCATTTTTAACAATAAGAACATTTATTGAATCTCCTTGTGTACCTTGTGTACCTTGTGTTCGATTTTTTGATTTTTTGATGAAAAGTTCAGTATTTTGACATTTTTTCACATTTGTTGGTTCTGAATCTAAGCGAGATTTGTCTCAAAACCGGGATTCATCACTATTTATGAACTATAATAAAGGCTTGAAACCATTTAACCTTGTGGAGTTCTGCTGTATTGGATTGAACCCCCCCCCATCCACATGACCCACAACAATCTTTATGGATTCTAGAGCCAGCCAGCAGTACAGAACTTGCCCGTGTCACTCCTCAACACTAATAACAGATCAGAGAAAGAGAGTTTGTATACAGAACACTTATTCCATAATAACAACACAATTAAAATAAAAATACAAAGGAGGAAACCTCCTAAAAAAAAAAAACACTTTACACAAAAGACAGAACACATACATTGCAAACAGTTTTAGAAGAATCCTTGAACTGAAGAGCCTAACAAATGAAACTAAATTCTACAGATAACTTATCACTACAGAAGTAGAGTGGGAAAATGTAAAGCACGGGGAAGACGTTTTTACTGGGTTTGATTTTAACATAGGCGGCTAAAAGTACAATTCAACTTCCTTTTAAGCTGGCAGGTTTTCAAATCCACATTCAATTTGATGCTTTTAGTAATATCAAGGCTAAAGAAAATCAAAACAAGTCACCTATCGTATTTTTTTTATAGACATTCCCAAGGTTTCAAAGCAGTTCAAAGTTTATTTGTAATGAAGGAAATGAAAATAGGTTAAATATTTACGGTTTATCCAAACCCAAAAAATAAATATTATCATTGATACACTGACCATATGTTTTCCATTTATTTGAAGAACCTATTTACATAAGCCAGACTTTTTATTGAATAACCCTGTTTGTTTCTAATATTATTACCAAGGCACCTCTTACACAGCAATACTTTATGTTTTACAGTACTCTACTGTATCATCAAGAGTTGCTATTGCAATTGTATTTCATGACAAAGGAAATCAGGACTTGTACATAACATTTTTCTCCCTCACTCAAGGCTATTTAATTCTCAGTCACTGGAATTCCTTGTAGACACTTCACTTACTGAATCTCTGAACTTTCCTTGGTTTCCCTTTCTTCTATCTATCTACTATTGAAAAAAAACAGCTGTTAAACCAGTACAGAAGTATTATTTACAGACCAAGGGGAATTTTAAGAAGAAGACACATGCTGTACTATCATCTTGACATGGTCTTTTAATAAGGCAATTCCAGTCTGAGAATTGCCTGGGTGCCAAACATGGGTAATATTTAACAAATAAATAAGAAAGTAGGGATTTTATTGGAAGAGATCATATTCCAACCAATAAGAGGTGTAAAGATAGGTCTAAATAGTTGCTCCAGCATGAGGATCAAGGCACCTGATACAATTAGGGAGATTCAATAAAAATTCTTATCATTTAAAATGGTGCTAATTTTGCCCCAACCAATCATATCTTATTTAACATTTGAAAGCTAACATCTGATTGGTCGGGGCACAATTTGCATCATTTTTTTTACTATGTGTGTGTGTGTGTGTGTATGTATATATAAATACACATCCATCAACTTCAGGCACACCAGCTGTGATATCCATTTACAATAACAGAGGCCAGGGTGCAACCTGAATTATCAGCATAGCAACTTCCACAGAGAAACAGGGCACTCAACTGGACTCCATTCCACCAGTACCAGTGCCCACGGGCCGAACCAAGGTAAGTATATATTCATGTTAGGAATCCACTCAAAGGTCTTGTTTAATTTTGTTTAAAACTTAACCTTTATTTTATTAAAATAAAAGGTTCCTCATATACACCTTTCTGCCTTCACAGAGTCGTGATTAGGGCAGAAATGCGTAGATGCAGAACCTTTGCATGCAACAAAATAAAAGTTATGTTTTAAACAAGAACTGCAAGTTCCTAACTTACATGTAAGCTAAGTGTTTATTAAGTTTTAACAATCAAAACAGCATCAATTCTTAAGGGTAGACTTGCACACAGAATTGAAAAAGGTAATTAGCAGGTAGGCTGTTCCAAACATCTTGGAGCACTATTTACAGATCTTCTATGGGTGTAGGCCTCCTCATATAATTAGAGACACGCACAATGATGTTGAGATTAGGGCTCTACATGGACCATAGCGTCACTTCAAGGACTTGTTATGAAGATACTGCAGTTCTTAATGGCATTGGGTGTATGTTTCGAGTTAATATCCTGATGCAAAATATATTTGGGGCCAATCAGATGCCTCCCTGTTGGTATTGCATGATGGATTAGTATCTGCAGTGATGGATAAGTATCTACAGTATCTGAGTAAGTGCAATGTCGGAGACAATGGGCAGTATTTATAAAGCCTTTAGCATGTTTATAAAATACCACGACACCGCTGTATTTTATGTCTGCGCCTGTATTTTACAGCCATGGTGTAGAATAACAAGTACATAAGTAAATAGCTGGTGTTAAAGTCAGATGAGGCTAAGACCTTATTAGCATTAACCTAGAGCCACAAGTGAGTTATTAAATTGTCAGTAGTGGAGTGCTTGCTTTAATATCCTCCGTATGTGGTTCTTAACTGAATTGTTCATGGTAAGAGAGAAATTCATATATTCTTAGACCATATCATGATAAAAATATATTCTTAAAAGTATTCACAACTCAAAGCATTTTCTATATACTAATAAAACATTTGCCTGAAATGAATAAACAACTTGTTCAAGTAAAAATATTAATATTAATGGAAAGTGTTCCCAGCAATGCCAAACATTGCTATTAAAATACAGACCATTGAACCAAATCCAACATGTCTAGCGGATTGTGTACATTTTGCTAAATCTGTTTCCAGGGGTAATGGTGCCTATGACCTCTAGAGTGTATATGTGGAAAGGTGCAGGTGGATGTAGGACTGTGAGTAATGTTCATAAAAAGAAATGTATGGACGGGAGAGTGTAATGTTGCTTTTAGATGTCTTCTAGCCATCATAACACGTTTTCACTTTTGACATTTAGAATGTTTGATTTTACATGACAAGTTTACCATCAGAACATTTCAGCAAAGAAAACCACCTATAACTTCATAGGGCAGAGGGCGGAAGTTCATGTTTCATCAGGGTTAAGATAGTTGCAAAAAATGCTTCTCTGACTTTATATCTATGCTGTCTACAGCAAATACCAATCTCCATTAATACCACACAGTATCATGAAACAACTGGTAAACCCTAAATACACCTTGCATCCATAATTCTATTAGCATTATTTAATGATTTAGAGGATTTGCAATTCCTCTTGTTTTCAGACATTAATGATTAATAATATTGTTTGTCTTGGGTTTGGCAGGTAAATAACCTTATAACAATATTTGTGATGTTCTTTCAGCGATGTCAGACAGGAAGACTGAAAGGTGCAACCCCTTTAAAGGTCAAATTTCTAAAGCTCATGTATGCCAGGCTTTAGGGTGAAGTGGTCCTATAAATAATACTTAATATAAATTGTTTGTTAATTGCCAGAACCAGCAGTAGGCACTTTAATGTGTACTGGATTGTTTTCCAGTAAAATGATGTTACTGTACATGTTGTTCTCAAAAATTGAATGGGTCAGTCGGTTCCTTTAGAATTGCCTTGGATGTCAGGGGAATGAAGTAAAGTGTGACCATATACTATGAAGATTTTAGAACGATTTGAACATTGTTCTAATGTCTTGAGAGAGCAATTTAGGCCTGGCGATTGGGCCAGGTGGTTCTTCGGACATTAAAGACATGTTCACTAGCATAACAATTGTGATGGTGTGTGTGCCAGGGATGAAGGAAGCCCACACCTACTTACTTACATACCCCACAGATGTCAGAAGAAAATTGCAGGAAGGTCAGAAGGTAACTATATAGTGTACATTTACCTTAAAGAGTATCTTTACTCTAAAAAATCCCATTTTCAAAAATTGTAGTCAAATCACAGCATTTACAGGGAAAGGCATGTCACTCCTGAAGCAGAATTTATAAGATGTTCTCCATCCCTGACCTTTGGCTGCCTGCCAGCACAGTTTCTGCAACAATTAATTGAATCAGCAGAGAATAGAAATAAAGGGAGAGAGAGGAGGTGGAGGGATGTGTAAGCAGAGCAGTGTCTATGATGAAGCTGTGCAGACACCACAAGAAGGCAGTACGTAAGGGAGAGTGGGGGCATTTAGGAGCACGCACTAAACAATAATAATTTAAAGGAGAACTAAACTTTTTGAATCCTTATGTGGACCCTTTTCTCCCCAAAACACCTATACATTGTAAGATTCTTCTCTAGTAAGTTGCATTTAGTACATGTAAGAAATAGATTCTGCAACTAAGAAGGCTTCCATGTTGTTGCCAGTACAGTACACAGCCCTTGAAGTTATCAAAGAACCACATCCCCTTACCCCAATATTCACTGTCTATGCACAGAGTATTCTATACAGCAATATAGAAGTCCCTGAAAAGACTTTGAAAGCTGCTTGTTACCCTGTAATTTATTTACCAGTCAGTGTGAGTTGCTGGCAAATAAAGTGCAGGGTAACAAGCAGCTTTCAAAGTCTTTTCAGGGACTTCCATATTAATTTTTTTTTAATTATTCTTTTCCTAGCAAAAGATAAAGCTTCCAAATGTACCTGGACTCTCTTCTTATTCTGTGTTGGCACACTGGGTAAGGCACCAGGTTTAAAAATACACAGTTCAGTAGGTCACAAGACCTTTTTTTTTTCTATGACATTCCAAGCAAAAGTTGTTTGTACTCTAAGATTTGCCTTTATTTTTGGTTTCCGTTATGTTTTTAGTAAAAGATTCATGTACCAGTGTTCTATATAGTATCTCTCTTAGCCTAGAGGTAAGAGCTCCGCTTTTAGCAAGACAGAGTAAATGTACGAGGAATAAGTCTATTCCCCACACTTACTTTTATTTATTTATTTATTTAGTGCTGAAATGTTATTATACCGTTTCTTACATCCATGTTATCTATGAAATACACTGCAAAGATCACTTTTCTTTTTGTATGAAAAGTAAAGGATTATATCATTGTTAGGACAGGAGCATTGAATGTGTTTGAAAACAAAAAACTGAAAACCCTGTTCTGTGTCAGAGAAAATCTCTGTGTTATGTGATTGACAGTCAGCTATCAGGAAGGAAGGCTGCAACTTCCTTGTTTTGAGTTGTTGAGCACTACAGAGCATGTGCCTGTACGCATACACTTAGCTGGGGGTTTACCCTACGGTGGATTGTGGGAGCTGATCCCTAGTACTCACAGGTTATTTTCATAAATCCCTCAATGGTCACAGCAAAGGGAGAGGTGAGACACAGCTTGTTGTATGTTTGTGAATGTGCTCTGTCTATTGGGACAATGTTTTCTGAAGACTTAAGTTCTCCTTTAATGGCAAAGCAAGTACAGATAAATATGTGAATGCCACCAATTTACTTCTTTCAAATTGTTTTAGTGATTATTGTGACCCTATTGTCTTCATGTCTAGAGTGTTAGTAACATAGCAAGGTCTAAAAATTATTGATATAATACAACCTTGTATATACTACATTAGTTCTGTTCTGTTAATATTCTACTGTACATTACTGTATGAGAAATTATTTTTCTACATAAGAGGGTTTAAACAAAATAAAGTGTAAAATCAAATGGCTTTTAACTTTAAAGGTAAAGTTCTTTTTTTTCATACTTAAATGTGCACAATTTTAAAAATTGCAGTTTAATAAACAAACGCCCCCAACTCCGAATTTACAGAGAATTTTAAAAAAATTAAAACTTGAAAGATAGTTTGATCAACATTTCAAACCCAGCAATCTACGATGAAAAGGTTAATATATTCTTTCATGTACAAACATTTACAAATGCAATACAATTACCACATACACCAAGTAATAAAACTCAGTTTGTAGGAAAGGAAAATTGTTCTGACTTTTGAGGCATGATATTATTAAATGATATATGGTTTATCTACTATATAAAATATTGGGAGACAATTGTGCAGATAATCATATAATCATTCAGGTTTATTAACCAATAATAATATTACAGTTAATTAAACATAATTTTAAAAATTATTAACATTTTCAGGTATTTTTTTTAATTGCCAATATATTTCCATTGAATCGTTTTCTCACTTTAAAGGACAAATAAAAGACAACTAAAGCCTCTGATCAACACAGAATCAGAATGCAAAACACCTTGAAATAAAATAACTAATCTTTCTCACCTTTTGTGCTGTAAACATTAACGTACTAACATGGGGTTCATGCTTTATTTCCCAACATTACTGTATTATACGGTTTGGTCACTGACCATTTCACCCTTCGGACATGCCCAATTCAGGAACTTGATACTGCAGGTCATGCTCACAAGTCTGTAGTTATTTATCGGTTCTGGACACAAGCATTGGCCACAGGGACATAATGAAGAAACTCTGCATGTCTCCTCCCACTCTGGGAATGCTGGGAGTGAGAAATTATTTCTTATTTCTAGGATTAGTCGGGTAATGCTAATTTATGGCATTAGGCTGTTAAATACCTTCTGCTTCAAGAAGGGTCCATTTTTATTTTATTCTGTAGTAAATCCTGCTGGCCAGACATTGCACATGCGCGCGCGCACGCACACACACACACACACACACACATCTTATTAATACTTCAGGGAGTCAGAATTACTAGAATAGTAATTTTACAGTTTATTGTTTTTGTTAAATGTTAACTCACCAAACTGCACTAATTGGGCATTAAAGTTTGGTTACAGCAAAAAAATGTAGGTAAGTATTTCAATTTTGCACACTAGAGAAAAGACGCTTGCGTGGTTATATGATCACTGTGTATAAATACATTAATGGGCCATACAATAAACTATCTGGGGCATTGTTCACTAATAGAACATGACCGAGGACACAAGGACATCCCTTAAGACTGGAAGGAAAACAGTTTTCAAGTATGTAAGTTTTTCACTGTAAGAACGGTAAAACTGTGGAGCCTTCCACTGGATGTGGTGATGGCAGGTTCATTGGAAAGTTGCAAAAACAGCTGGATGAGTTACTAAAACAAACAATGTTGCAAGTTACTGGCACGGATACATAAAGTTTGAGTTGATCCAGAGATATTTCTGATTGTCACTTGGATTCAGAAAGGAATCCCCCCCCCCTTTTCATACATGATTATTTTTTTGCCTTCCTCTGGATCAACTCTTTATCAGGAAATGTGGGTATTGCTGAGTAGCAATACCCACACACTGAATCAATATAACAGGCTTTCACACTTCCCCCCAGCCATTTGGCTTTTTAAAATGAGGGAAGAGGCCTTCCATCCAGTGCTTTATATTAAAGGCATAGGACCAGGCTTCCCAATAAATACATACAATACAAGGATTGTGGAAGCACTCCAATTAGGCTATTTTACAACTACATTTAGTGGAAGTGCTACTGATCTGGTCAAACATTTATACAAACATAGAAAAGTTAATCAATGCACATTCCTATGCCCCATACAATATCATGTCTGCACACTGGCATACTTTATAAACAAAGGGGTTTAGTATACATTACTGTGATCACATGAATGCAAAGCCTTCCAACCACGTCAAGGCAATCCCAGTCTGGAAGGTCCCAACTTTTTAAAATGAGGGAAGAGGTCATCCAGAGCTTTATACTAAAAGCATAGGACCTTATACAAAAGGGGAGTGTTAGGGTTGCTATTACCACATGGAGGCTTGACCAGGTTTTACAATAAATACATACAATGTTTGTGGAAGCGCTCCAATAAGGCTAATTTACAACTACATTTAGCGGAAGTGCTACTGATCTGGTCAAACATTTATACAAATATAGAAACACAGGCCAATTATCGGGCAAATAGCCTTACGTACACATCTTGGGTCCCGGGTTGGCACCTGCGATCACACATGTGTACGAACTTTAACTGTGTAATATAGCAGATATTTATAATCATCTATCATGTATCACCTTTATCTCTCTCTTTCTCTCTTTTCCTCTCTCTCTCTCTCTCTATACAGATAGTATGGGGCTGATGCTATATAAGTTAAAATTAGTGCAACAATTTTGTGCTAATTTTAACACACTAATCTTAAGGGCCAATGCAGAACTAAAAAAATTTCCATCCTACCTAACCAGGATTCTGCAAGGCAGTAGGTCTCACAAGGGACTTTGAAGCATCGCAGGATCCTGGACGGGTAAGACCAATCTTTTTTAGTTCTGCATCTTATATATATATATATATATATATATATATATATATATATCCTGGAGCACCTACCCTATGGGTGGAAGGGTAAGAATACAAGGGAAAATCATCTAAAAAAATTGGAGGTATGGTGGATCCATAAGTTGGGGTCCCTTGCTCCCGTGGGTATGAATAAAGATTATAACATCTATTTATATGTATAAAGAATCTGTGAACCCTTTGAATCCCATCTGCATTATGTTGAAAAAAAGAGTTAAGGGGTTAATGCTTGATATCAGTCTGATGGGAGTGGCTTATGTGACTCCATATGTATAAAAGGATATGATGTAATATGTGATAACATGGCTGTCTGTTTTAGCTTGAGAAAGGGACTAAGATCCCGAAACGTTGCTGACAGAATTGACTTGATGTATTATCAATAAAGTGATTTGCAATATATCTTTGGGTGCAGCTGGTGGCATTGGATGAATATTTGGTGCTAACCACACCTCACAGACACGCAGCGATAAAAATTGAAGGTGGAGTGCTGCTACTATATACAACAATATATATATATTACTTCTGCCTGGGTAATGTTATTTGAATACAAAAAGAGTTGTATTACAACATGAAATTGTAAATAAAAATGTATGCTAATAAAGGAATAGTTTATGTCTTAAAAGGAATATAGTTTAAGACATTTTTCAATGAATATGGAGTAACGTAAAAAGCTCGGTAGCAGAAGCAGACCAGGGCTGGAATAGTTTATAATGAGCATACTATAATTCCTTTTAATCTTTTGTTTGCAGATATTGTAAAGTAATCTATCACTCTACTTCAATGCCCACAATTCCTTGTATACATGTTTCCATTGTACATCTTGTCCATATGTGTTGGTATTATTGATTAAAGTAGGTAAGTTAAGGTCACTAGATTCTCCTCTGTTATCATTTTGTTTTCTGAGAATTCTGTCCCCAGTATCAGATGCAAATGCCTAACCGTTTCCTGGCCATAAGGGTTCACAAATAATCTCACATATTTAAAGGAGTTTGGTAAATATGCCAAATTTTGTGAATCTAGAACCTGGCATATGGCTACTTCCTGTGGATTACAATACATTTTCACAAAATAATATACAGATACCAATAAGGAAGTCTCTTACCAATTATATAGGTAAACCTTTTTTTTACTTATGATCAAAAAAATAGTTAAAATAACCAGAATGTACACATGCTCTTGTGACATGTACTTTTGACTTAAAATAACTGCCCCCAGGACTTTATTTTCAGCTTAGGCTAATTTAAAAAAGCACTGCAAGTCTTTAATTTAGTGCTTCTATAAAATTGCCAACTGTGCCAGAAACATTCTATTTCATTTTTTTATTATTATTATTGGAACAGTATGATAATGTCAACATGTTTGATTCCAGAATAGCATTTGATTTTAAAGCATCAGAGAAATGCAAATTGTCTTTACTTATCTTGCATCACCAGCGTTCATACTGAAGTCAGCTAAATAATATCTTTCAGGAACATATTCTAGAAAAATAATCAGCCGTGTACCTTGTTCAGATCTCTTACAAAAAGTATCAGACAGAGAAAATTATGAAAGTTAATCAAAATGAGTTGAATCCAGGCATATTGCTCTCAGCATGATGTGTCAATTAATTTCAGATTTTTATGAATTACAGTTTAGGGGGATATTTTAGCTTTTCTAAGATTTAATGAACTAAGCTGGTAATCTTTGTGTGGAGTAACTAACTTTAAGTCTAGTCTTTAAGAAAAGAAAATAGCCTATTGAAGGCTTTATTTATGCTGTGTGTTTATATATATATTTTTATTTTATACTCAACTTTTTTCTCCAGGGAAGCACAGTTGTGTTTCTTGGAAAGGGCACTAAAATTAAGAAACTGCATCTGCTACCTGCAGATCTTACAAATTAGTGTTAAACTTTAGCAATAAAATGTCTGCTTGGATATTTGGTTACTGGCTGTGTTTTATTGCACCAAGGGAGTACTGCACTAGTTGAGGCCCCTATACTGTTTTTTTTTATTGTAGAAAATAAGAAAATAAATCCTCCATCTAAAAAAGACCTACAACATCATTTTAGATAAGTAATATATGGACAGTACTATAAGGGGTATATTGGGTTTCAGTCCTGGGATATAACGATTGGGGAAGGATAAAGGGATAATTGGACAACTTCCGAACTTCAATAAAGGTTCGTAAGTTTGAAAACAAACCCATTAAAGTCAATGGGGAGAAATAGTTTGAAAAGTTCTGATTAAATACAGATAAAATCAATGGTTACTTAATGTAAATGGCTGTGGAACCTTGAAATATACATATCACCAAAACACTTCTTTCCCCCAGGCCAATTCAAGGGTTACAGAACGTTACATTCGAGAGTTACCGAATTCGAATGCTACATTCGAGGGTTACCAAAAATTTAACATTAATTTGAGGGTTACCGAATTCGAATGATACATTCAAGGGTTACTGAACGATACATTCAAGGGTTACTGAACGATACATTCAAGGGATCCTGAAAAATAGAACAATACATTCGAGTGTTACCAAAAATCAAACAATGCATTTGAGGGTTATAAATTCAAACTATACATTCGAGGATTACCGAATGATACATTTGAAGGTTATCGGCAGAATGGAACATTTGTGGGATATTGCCAAAATGCATTCGAGGGTTATGGCCTAATTCGAGGGTTAGCGAATAGTTCGTAAATTCGATAATTATGGAAAATATGTCCGCAAATTTGGAAAGACGAACTAGCTTGTAGTTCGGAAAGTTTAAATAGTTCAAGTTTGTCCGAACTATGAAACTTCGGATCGGACTTGGGTTTGGTTAGTCCACCTGTAATAGTAACATATACAGTATTGCATTTCATTTCATCTGAATTTACACACTTAAAAAGACAAGCACAAACTTATCTAACCCTCACTGTGTTAAAATAACATGGCACTTTATGGAGAGCCACAGTGTTTTTTTCTCATCTTTAAGTCACATTAACTAATTTATCAGGAGTTGTTCTGTCTTATAGTTTGTGCCAGGATTGCAAAAGACACCCACACAGCCAATGCTAGTGATTCAAAATTGCATTTGCAACACGTTTACCTTAACTTTTTAATGCCAGGTGAAAGCTGCCATATAAGTCATGCTGCCGGTAGGCACATTTAGGATTTACCCAGAATTGTGAACACAATATTAAGAAGTTTGGTGCCAATAAGACAAGAGTGCTTGCTGCTCTGGGTAAATTGTCTGTATTGTGTATAACACTATAATATTATGGGCAAACGGAACTGTGTCTTAAATAGAGATGGGATCCAGGTTCGATAATGAAAGTCCCTGCTGCTGTTCGATAATGAAAGTCCTTGCTGCTCTTTTGCTTGCTTTCTTGGGACTAACTCTCCAGCTTTCAGTACTTGAACACATGACCAACTGTGGGTGGAGTACACATTTACCAGAGGCTTGGTCAAACCCCCAATGCAACAAGCAATATATATATATAGAAAAGGGATAGTATACATCCACACAACTAGAAACCAAATTTATTCAAAACGTACAAAAATTAGAAGCCTAGTGCACATCCAATTAATTTGTTTACATTTTAATTTACCATTGTAATGCGACTTAAAAAGCCTGCCCTTCTCTCTGGATAAATTAAAGCAATTAGTTCAATAATTTGGCCAAATTATTTTAAGCCCAGCAACCACTTTATGGTTTGCTTTATTTTGCTGGATCCTAATTTTTAACCTTTTTTACCTTAGTAGCTTTTTACCTTCTTAGGATACGTAATTCTCAAACAGGGACTTTGATCTCATAATAGGCAGGTACTGATATAAAGACAAAGTTTGAGAATTACGTCTCCTAAGAAGGTAAAACGTTACTAAGGTAAAAAAGGTTAAAAGTTAGGACCCAGCAAAATAAAGCAAACCGTGAAGTGGTTGCTGGGCTTAAAATAATTTGGCCAAGTTATTGAACTAATTGCTTTAATTAATCCAGAGAGAAGGGCAAGCATAACAATGGTAAAGTAAAATGTAAGCAAATTAATTGGATGTGCTCTAGGCTTCTATTTTTTGTATGTATTTAATAAATTTGGTCTCTAGTTGCACTCTGCGTGGATGTATACTATCCCATTTCTATAAATGTATTTTTGGTAACCCTTGAAAATACGACCAGAAACTCAAAAGCAGCTTCTGATCGAATTTTCGAGGGTTATCGAACGTTCAAGGTTATTTTCGAAGGTTTCCGAAAATAACCCCGTAATTTTGGTAACCCTCAAAAATAGGTTCGGAACCCTTGAAAATACGGCCCGTTTTCAGATTTTCAGATCTTCAGATTATTTCCGAGATCTGTAAATCCGAAAATGGAACAAAAATAAAGAGTTTCGAACATCTCTACTAAACACTGGCTGGTGAACTGGTAAATATAAGATGCCCACTCAGACTTGTAAATATAAGATGCCATGTCCACCCAGACTGGTAAATATAAGATGCCCAGCCTACACACACTAGTAAATATATGATACCTTCACATCTAGCTCACACAGACTTGTCAATATAAGATGTCCATGTGACCAGCTCATGCAGACTAGTAAATATAAGATGCCCAGCCTACACACACTAGTAAATATATGATACCTTCACGTCCAGCTCACACAGACTTGTAAATATAAGATGTCCATGTGACCAGCTCATGCAGACTAGTAAATATAAGAGGCCCTCATGCCCAGCCAACAGAAACTGTGTCCAAACATAAAGACATTTAACAGCAGATTCCTGCACACATATCTTTCCCTGCTTTATTAAAATAATGAAACATTTTGTAAGCATTTAGTATGCACAGAATCTTTGATTCTGATTTACAAGTGAGCATTTCATGTACAGTATAATAGCAATATTGTCCTTCCAAAGAAGCTTTGCAAACATAGAAATCAAGGACTGTTCAGCCATGAAATGCTCCCTTAGATCCCTCCTTCCAGTAAAATGTCTTCTAGAATACATTGAACTAATGCTCCATTTATAATATGTATACAGGATGGGGAAAATTGCTATCTGTGCCAAGCATTTAAAGTGGGTACCTTGTGCATCTGTAAATATGTCCCACATTACATTAAAGGAATAGCTGGCCTTATTGTCCATTAAAAGCATTATTGCGCATTCCTAGAAAACATGATTACAAATACCTCTGACTTGCTGTTTCCCTACTGAAGATTTTGACAGAGATCCTGACTCTTGGGTTGGTTGCTTGGGGGTTGCTTACGCAAGGTGCACCTTTCCCTAAGGCTGGCTGTATTAATAAGCATGTGAAGACAAATTGAATTTTAACAGTAACAGTTTTTTAAGCCATAGATCAACACAAATATATAAACAAATAATGTTGCTATCACAGCTCTGCAGAAATGACACCAAATGAAAATATTTCCCTTTTGTTTTCTTTGCAGAAGACAAAGGTTCCATAAGGGGTATCTAATTACGTACTGTGAGTTTTGCACAAGAGACAGTTTGTTGTGAAACACAATCTTTTCGGATTGCGGCTCTTGATAAACTTTTGTTTCCTCCGGTATTCATCGTATCTTTTTTTGCTGTTGAAAGCTTAGTGGGGAGCTGGGGACAGAGACAGCACAGACATTGCAGCTCTCTGCGGGGTGGTATTGCCATGCTGAGCAAAGAGGCCACAACTGTCATTCACTGAATCGTTAGCAATGAAAAGGACCCAGTGAAGCTTGTTGTCTTGTCACACTATTAAAAGAGAGTTGGCTGCAAACCAAATTAGCTATCTGGAATGGTGTGAATAAGACACATTTCAATACAAATGCTAATAAAGGTCGTCTGCTTCAGCAGGTTTCGCCAACACGTGTTTTTAATGCGCAGTAACTTTTAACCTTCCATATATATGAAAAGGCTCCAATATACCTTGTTTGCTTAGGGGGAAATAATAACATTTGGATAGTACATACAGATAATACAATTTCAAAATGGCTGATGTTTTGAGAGAATGTGCTATGGTACATATACTCAGAATCTGCCTTTGGGATATACTGTATTTTTGAGGAATACAGTATTTTTTTGATTATATTTCTATCTAATTCTAATTAAATAGAGCTCACCATTAAGGGTTTCCTCCTAATTAATTAATAATCTAAATAACATTGTTAGTAATTATAATAATAGTATTATTATGAATACTAATTTTATAGATTACTTTTTAGATATTCTTAGTTATTCTGTATATTTCTCTCAATATGTGTTTGTAGCACCTACATATTTTATTGCATTATCTTGTGTACTTTCAAATTTTGAAGAGATATTTAATGTTTGGTAGCTTTTGGTATTCTTTAACTTTGGTATATTGATATGTGTAATGGTTCACCGCAATGTTTCATTCTATCTCTAACAATGTTTCAGATTTCATTGCACTAACTACGTGTTATCATTTAAGGGTGTCTTTCCTTTTTAACAATTGTAACACTTAGTTGATTAGGCAGGCAGCAATTGGCAGGAGCTGCAGGGGGTTGTGGTTATAGAAGGAGGTTGTGTGGCGGGCTGTATTGTGCACAATAAGGAAAGGTTGTGAGGCAGTTCCTGTGCATGCCTGTTCCTTGGGAGCTAAGTAAGTGGGCAGAGCATCTATGGGGGTGGCAGTCATGGAGCTTACAGGAGCAGATCCAGTGTGATCACCTGGAACTTCCACTCAGAATGCTGAGGAGAACCTGACACAATCTATAGGTAATATCTTTGATTCAATAGCTGGTTTAAAACTGTTTATTGGAAGATACTGGTGCATCAACTCCAGGTTTGGTGGTCACACAACTAAATATGGGAGTGCATGAAGCTTCAATTGTAGATGTAGTTACATGTTAAAGAATTTTGCAGGTGCACAACAGGATATCTTGGCTTGTTGGGTCACTCCACTGGACTGTCTGCCAGTATTACACAAAATTTAATAAGGAAGGAAGACACCCAGGCAGTTAAATCTGCACACGTTTATTGCTGTGACATGTTTCAAACATCATTGTGTTCTTTTTCAAGCATAAACTGGATACTTCTACATGGGAGTTAAATAGCATCACATGCACCCGCCCATTAACCCAATTGGTGCACTAAAAAGTCCATTAAACAAAAATAGTCCAATCACAGTAGTGTCTTTAAATCCAAATGCATGTAGTCACCCCCACCTTAGGAGATATACACAGAGAGAAGGGAAATATATACACAACCATGGAACTGCATATAAACATGCCTACCATAATAAAATCTGTACAAAGGACATTCTATATATATATATATATCTAGTACCAGCCTTAGTTTCTAACGGTACCTCTAACTTTATGTATTTTCCTCTTTCAGCTGGTACTCCATAACAGCAATCTACAGAAACAAATGAAGTATAAGTAGATACAATTAATTATTGCAAAGTAACATGTAGATACAATCATTGGTATTTTGTAGCGAGGATATCTCCAACTTGAGACATGTAACTAAGGTGGTGGTGACAACATGCATATATATACATATAAGCTGGCCAGCTACACACATACACACATACATCAACAAAATCCCTATATACAAACCCCCTAAAACAGACTCATGAACCTAAGCCGCAAAAAAAGCTCTAGGCCTATATATACTATAAAAGGGGGAATAGTACCAGTAAAATATGTAAATATACACAAGAGCAAAAATCCATAAAATAGCATAAAAAATATGTATATCTACGTGACCAAGGTCCGGAGTGTGTACAGGCACTTAGTCCATTGTAGCAATCCCGTAGTCGGAAGAGTCTAAAAACACGGATAAAATGTAACAAATATAAAGAAACGTGTGCGCACACAAAAAGTATCCAATAGCCCGGTAACAAAAATAGATACAGTCACAGGAACACTAGCCTCCACCGCTTTGGCAATATCAGTTCTCAAACATACCTCCCTATAAATACCTCCAATCTCCTGGGCAGTGGAATCAGTATTTCACCGTTGTTACCCCTTCAATCTTTAGGGAGTGAATCACCGGCTAGTTAATCCCCATTTTTAAGCCAATAGTGAGCCAGAATTATAAAGCCTCTGTCATTAGGATGTCCCCTATCTCCCTGGCAGTACTCACTAGATTCCTGTCAGTGGCCATAGCTCTTGAGATCAGCACTGCAGGGGTCCAACAGGGGTAGAGAACAGGCCTTGATTCGGTGTGTGTTCCGATAGATAGTGTCGTCCCAGGTGTTTACCGTCACCACTACACGTTTCACTCCAACCGGAGCTTCTTCAGGTAGTGACGTAATAAATCTCTTCCATCTTTTATTGATCCAATTCCTTCACAAAACTCTATTAATCCTTACAGAAGGTAGTCAGTATTGTCATATACTCCAAGTTATCTTGAATCCATTCAAGGTATATTATTAGATATACTCAGATCATTTCTATTATTTACTGGTACTAAAAACATTTATATTATTTACTGGTATTAAAAACATTTATATTATTTACTGGTACCTCACCCCTTAGAGCCAGCCGGAACCCCAATTATATATAATAAATAGTACATATCATAAAATGGATAATGTATCAAGAGTACAAATATCGTACATTATAGTCAGCATATCCCACCCCATTCCTACTTCTAAAAATGGAGCTAATTCCATTTGATCATTAAGACCGTTTGGTTGCATAGTATGATATATAAATATAAAATGTTGTTCCAATTTTAAAAGTTCCTGATCTAAATCCCCTCCCCTCACATAGAAACCTTCATTTAAACCACCCAGTGCCAGAAACATACTCCCTTCAAACGAGTAGTAATGTTTCTCTTTATAGTGCTCATAAATATATGATTGGTTCCCCTAAAACCAAGTGAGAAATCTTTATAGGGTCCATTATCTGTATTTTTTTTGCTGCATTCTTGTATGCCCCCACCACTCTCCTGTGCTCTCCAATACTAACAGTGAGTTTCCTTATAGTTTTGCCTATATACCATCTGTTTCATGGGCACTTAATACCATATACTGTATAACCCTTTGTGACTGACAATGATAAAAAGTGTTCCAAATGTGTTTCCTATTCCCTATCATAACAAACTCCCTGCCAGTACCCACATATTTACAATTAGTGCATTTTCCACATTTAAACATTTCTTTTTGCATACTAGTGTTTCTTAAAATTTCCTTCTTCCTATCATTTGGTAACAGGCTCGGGTAGAGAATATTCCTTAGAATCATTGGTTTTCTAAAATTATATTAGGTTTCTCACCCACAATTTTAGCCAGATCCTTATCATGCTGCAACACTGACCAGTGCTTGTTAAAGATCTTTAGAACTTCTTGACTATCCTTATTAAAATAAATAACTGCTGGTTTATTTCTATATTTATTTTTCTTTGTCTTTGGGATTAGAAGGGAATTTCTATCAGTATTCTTGGCTCTTTCAATAGCATGATCTATGCATAGAGTGGGATATCCCTTTTCCTTGAATCTATCACCTATAATTTTTATTTGTTCCACAAATTGATGTTCATTAGAACAATTACGTTTCACTCTTAACATCTGTCCCACCTGGATACCTTCTAACCACGATTGTTTATGGGCACTCTCAAAATCTATATAAGTATTTCTATCAACCTCCTTAAATGAGGTACTAGTGGTTAGTTTCCCATCCTTGGCCTCTATTAGGAGATCTAGAAAAACCACACTCTCTGTGCTATACACTCTCTGTGCTATACACACTTTGGAGCTGAAGATGTCCATGCGATTTACCAATATGCACAAGATATTCCTCCGTGTGCGCACATGTTTCTTTATATTTGTTACATTTTATCCATGTTTTTAGACTCTTCCTACTACAGGATTGCTACAATGGACACACTCCGGACCTTGGTCACATAGATATACATATTTTTTATGCTATTTTGCGGATTTTTGCTCTTGTGTATCTTTACATATTTTACTGGTACTATTCCCCCTTTTATAGTATATATAGGCCTAGAGCTTTTTTTGCGGCTTAGGTTCATGAGCCTGTTTTAGGGGGTTTGTATATAGGGATTTTGTTGATGTGTGTGTGTGTAGTATATATATATATATATATATATATATATATTTATATTTTTTTGCATTTATTTGAATAAATATATATGGTTTTATATATCTGTTTTTTACTCGCTCCCTCATTCAGTGAGCATATATGAGCACGGCAGTACAAGCGGAAATCGCGACGGCAAGAACAGAGCTTGCCAAAAAGTGCACCGCAAGTCAGCTGGAGGAAGTGGAAAGAGAACATGCGGACATACTGCAGCTATTAAATTCACATCTGAGGTATCCAGAACCAGCTTTCCCTTCCTAGACATAAAACTACACCTAAATGATGGCCAAATCATAACTGATCTATACACTAAGCCCACTGACAGGAACAACCTACTACTAGCTAAAAGCTTCCACCACCCGAAAGTATTCAAGGGAATACAAAAAGGCCAGTTTATGAGGGCGAAGAAAATCACGAGCAATACAACACTGTATGATAAGGCCGCCCAGAACCTAAAGAAAAAATTCTTGGAAAAAGGGTATAACCATGAGGTGCTGAACAGAGCTAAATTGGAAGTAAAACACATAAGCAGGGATGACCTCCTGAAAATGAAACCAAATAAATGTGACCTAAACCTACATACTGTATATATGATAAAATGCACTTGTGGCAAATGCTATATAGGTCAAACCAGCAGACAAATAAAGACAAGGATACAGGAGCACAAATGCGACATCCGCAATTTTAAAGGAAAAAAAAGCACTGACACAGCGGTTGCTGACATTTTGCCGAAACTAAACACAATCAGGGTTATTCAATAAAAGTTCTTATCGTTTAAAATGGTGCTAAATTTGCCCCAACCAATCAGATGTTAGCTTTCAAATGTTAAATAAGATCTGATTGGTTGGGGCAAATTTAGCACCATTTTAAACGATAAGAACTTTTATTGAATAACCCCGAATGTATCTCAGCTAAAATGGTGCATACAAGAAAAAGTAGAGCTACAACAAAGAGGGGGCTAAATGGATTAAAAAGCTTCACAGCATGAAATCTGTTGGGATAAATGAAACATGATCTGTCAAACCATTTTTATAAAGTGTCCAGTGAAACAGTCATAAGCCTTGTTAATGGCTGGATTGCAACAGTATGCTATACTTGTTACATGTCTCAAGTTGGAGATATCCTCGCTACAAAATACCAATGATTGTATCTACATGTTACTTTGCAATAATGAATTGTATCGACTCCTAAGGTGGTGTATATATTTCCCTTCTCTCTTGGTACATCTCCTAAGGTGGTGTATATATTTCCCCTCTCTCTAGGTATATCTCCTAAGGTGGTGTATATATTTCCCCTCTCTCTTGGTACATCTCCTAAGGTGGTGTATATATTTCCCTCTCTCTTGGTACATCTCCTAAGGTGGTGTATATATTTCCCTCTCTCTTGGTACATCTCCTAAGGTGTGTATATATTTCCCCTCTCTCTAGGTACATCTCCTAAGGTGGTGTATATATTTCCCTCTCTCTTGGTACATATCTCCTAAGGTGGTGTATATATTTCCCTCCTCTCTAGTACATCTCCTAAGGTGGTGTATATATTTCCCCTCTCTCTTGGTACATCTCCTAAGGTGGTATTATATTTCCCCTCTCTCTTGGTACATCTCCTAAGGTGGTTAATATTCCCTCTCTCTAGGTACATCTCCTAAGGTGGTGTATATATTTCCCCTCTCTCGGTACATCTCCTAAGGTGGTGTATATATTTCCCTTCTCTTTGGTACATTCCTAAGGTGGTGTATATATTTCCCCTCTCTCTAGGTACATCTCCTAAGGTGGTGTATATATTTCCCCTCTCTCTCTAGGTACATCTCCTAAGGTGGTGTAATATTCTCTCTCTTGGTACATCTCCTAAGGTGGTGTATATATTTCCCTTCTCTTGGTACATCTCCTAAGGTGGTGTATATATTTCCCCCTCTCTAGGTACATCTCCTAAGTGTGTATATATTTCCCCTCTCTCTTGGTACATCTCCTAAGGTGGGTGTATATATTTCCCTTCTCTCTTGGTACATTTCCTAAGGTGGTGTATATATTTCCCTTTCTCTTGGTACATCTCCTAAGGTGGTGTTATATATTCCCTCTCTCTTGGTACATCTCCTAAGGTGGTGTATATATTTCCCTCTCTCTTAGGTACATCTCCTAAGGTGGTGTATATATTCCCCTCTCTCTTGTACATCTCCTAAGGTGGTGTATATAGTCCCTTCTCTTTGGTACATCTCCTAAGGTGGTGTATATATTTCCCCTCTCTCTAGGTACATCTCCTAAGTGGTGTATATATTTCCCCTCTCTCTAGGTATCATCTCCTAAGGTGTGTATATATTCTTCTCTCTGGTAAATCTCTAAGGTGGTGTATATATTTCCCCTCTCTCTAGGTACATCTCCTAAGGTGGTGTATATATTTCCCCTCTCTCTAGGTACATCTCTAGGTGGTGTATATATTTCCCTTCTCTCTTGGTACATCTCCTAAGGTGGTGTATATATTTCCCCTCTCTCTAGGTACATCTCCTAAGGTGGTGTATATATTTCCCTCTCTCTAGGTACATCTCCTAAGGTGGTGTATATATTTCCCTTCTCTCTTGGTACATCTCCTAAGGTGGTGTATATATTTCCCCTCTCTCTAGGTACATCTCCTAAGGTGGTGTATATATTTCCCCTCTCTCTTGGTACATCTCCTTAGGTGGTGTATATATTTCCCCTCTCTCTTGGTACATCTCCTAAGGTGGTGTATATATTTCCCTTCTCTCTAGGTACATCTCTAAGGTGGTGTATATATTTCCCCTCTTCTTGGTACATCTCCTAAGGTGGTGTATATATTTCCCTCTCTCTCTGGTACATCTCCTAAGGTGGTGTATATATTTCCCCTCTCTCTAGGTACATCTCCTAAGGTGGTGTATATATTTCCCCTCTCTCTCTAGGTATATCTCCTAAGGTGGTGTATATATTTCCCCTCTCTCTTGGTACATCTCCTAAGGTGGTGTATATATTTCCCTCTCTCTAGGTACATCTCCTAAGGTGGTGTATATATTTCCCTCTCTCTTGGTACATCTCCTAAGGTGGGTGTATATATTTCCTTCTCTCTTGGTACATCTCCTAAGGTGGTGTATATATTTCCCCTCTCTCTAGGTACATCTCCTAAGGTGGTGTATATATTTCCCCTCTTTCTAGTCTATCTCCTAAGGTGGTGTTATATATTTCCCTTCTCTCTTGGTACATCTCCTAAGGTGGTGTATATATTTCCCTTCTCTCTTGGTACATCTCCTAAGGTGGTGTTATATTTTCCCTCTCTCTAGGTAATCTCCTAAGGTGGTGTATATTTCCCTCCTCTTGGTAACTCCTAAGGTGTGTATATATTTCCCTTCTCTTGGTACATCTCCTAAGGTGGTGTATATATTTCCCTTCTCTCTTGGTACATCTCCTAGGTGGTGTATATATTTCCCTTCTCTCTGGTACATCTCCTAAGGTGGTGTATAATTTCCCCTCTCTCTAGGTACATCTCCTAAGGGGTGTATATATTTCCCCTCTCTCTTGGTACATCTCCTAAGGTGGTGTATATATTTCCCTTCTCTCTTGGTACATCTCCTAAGGTGGTGTAATATTTCCCCTCTCTCTAGGTACATCTCCTAAGGTGGGTGTATATATTTCCCCTCTCTCTAGGTATATCTCCTAAGGTGGTGATATATTTCCCTTCTCTCTGGTAAATCTCTAAGGTGGTGTATATATTTCCCCTCTCTCTAGGTACATTCCTAGGTGGTGTATATATTTCCCTCTCTCTAGGTACATCTCCTAAGGTGGTGTATATTTTCCCTTCTCTCTTGGTACATCTCCTAAGGTGGTGTATATATTTCCCCTCTCTCTTAGGTACATCTCCTAAGGTGGTGTATATATTTCCCCTCTCTCTAGGTACATCTCCTAAGGTGGTGTATATATTTCCCTTCTCTCTTGGTACATCTCCTAAGGTGGTGTATATATTTCCCCTCTCTCTAGGTACATCTCCTAAGGTGGTGTATATTTTCCCCTCTTCTAGGTACATCTCTAGGTGGTGTATATATTTCCCTTCTCTCTTGGTAAATCTCCTAAGGTGTTGTATATATTTCCCCTCTCTCTAGGTACATCTCCTAAGGTGGTGTATATATTTCCCCTCTCTCTAGGTACATCTCCTAAGGTGGTGTATATATTTCCCTTCTCTCTTGGTACATCTCCTAAGGTGGTGTATATATTTCCCCTCTCTAGGTACATCTCCTAAGGTGGTGTATATATTTCCCTTCTCTTGTAATCTCCTAAGGTGGTGTTATATATTTCCCCTTCTCTAGGTACATCTCCTAAGGTGGTGTATATATTTCCCCTCTCTCTAGGTACATCTCCTAAGGTGGTGTTATATTTTCCCCCTCTCTCTAGGTACATCTCCTAAGGTGGTGTATATATTTCCCCTCTCTCTGGTAAATCTCCAGGTGGTGATATATTTCCCTCTTCTAGTACATCTCCTAAGGTGGTGTATATATCCCCTCTCTCTAGGTATCTCCTAGGTGGTGTATATATTTCCCCTCTCTCTAGGTACATTCCTAAGGTGGTGTATATATTTCCCCTCTCTCTTGGTACATCTCCTAAGTGGTGTATATATTCCTCTCTCTTGGTAAATCTCCTAAGGTGGTGTATATATTTTTCCCCTCTCTCTTGGTACATCTCCTAAGGGTGTTGTATATATTTCCCCTCTCTCTGGTACATCTCCTAAGGTGGTGTATATATTTCCCCTCTCTCTGGTACATCTCCTAAGGTGGTGATATATTTCCCCTCTCTCTTGGTACATCTCCTAAGGTGGTGTATATATTTCCCCTCTCTCTAGGTACATCTCCTAAGGTGGTGTATATATTTCCCTCTCTCTAGGTACATCTCCTAAGGGGTGGTATATATTTCCCCTCTCTCTGGTACATCTCCTAAGGTGGTGTATATATTTCCCCTCTCCTAGGTTACATCTCCTAAGGTGTGTTATAATTCCCCTCTCTCTCTAGGTATATCTCCTAAGGTGGTGTATATATTCCTTCTCTCTTGGTACATCTCCTAAGGTGGTGTAATATTTCCCTTCTCTCTGGTACATCTCCTAAGGTGGTGTATATTTCCCCTCTCTCAGGTACATCTCCTAAGGTGGTGTATATATTCCCCTCTCTCTTGGTACATCTCCTAAGGTGGTGTATATATTTCCCCTCTCTGGTACTCTCCTAAGGTGGTGTATATATTTCCCCTCTCTCTAGGTACATCTCCTAGGTGTGTATATATTTCCCCTCTCTCTCTAGGTATATCTCTAAGGGGTGTGTATATATTTCCCTTCTCTCTGGTACATCTCCTAAGGGGTGTGTATATATTTCCCTTCTTCGGTACATCTCCTAAGGTGGTGTATATATTTCCCTCTCTCTAGGTATATCTCCTAAGGTGGTGTATATATTTCCCCTCTTCTCTGGTACATCTCTAAGGTGGTGTATATATCCCTTCTCTCTTGGTACATCTCCTAAGGTGGTGTATATATTCCCTTCCTCTTGGTACATTCCTAAGGGGGTATATATTTCCCTTCTTCTGGTACATCTCCTAAGGTGGTGTTATATATTTCCCCTCTCTCTAGGTACATCTCCTAAGGTGGTGTATTATTTCCCCTCTCTCTGGTACATCTAAGGTGGTTATATATTTCTTCTCTCTGGTACATCTCCTAAGGTGGTGTATATATTTCCCCTCTCTCTAGGTACATCTCCTAAGGTGGTGGTATATTACCCTTCTCTAGGTATATCTCCTAAGGTGGTGTATATATTTCCCTTCTCTCTTGGTAATTCCTAAGGTGGTGTATATATTTCCCCTCTCTCTAGGTACATCTCCTAAGGTGGTGTATATATTTCCCCTCTCTCTCTAGGTATATCTCCTAAGGTGGTGTATATATTTCCCTTCTCTCTTGGTACATCTCCTAAGGTGGTGTATATATTTCCCTTCTCTCTTGGTACATTCCTAAGGTGGTGTATATATTTCCCCTCTCTAGGTACATCTCAAGGTGGTGTATATATTTCCCTCTCTCTGGTACAACTCCTAAGGTGGTGTATATATTTCCCTTCTCCTTGGTACATCTCCTAAGGTGGTGTTATATTTCCCCTCTCTCTAGGTACATCTCCTAAGGTGGTGTAATATTTCCCCTCTCTCTTAGGTATAATCTCCTAAGGTGGTGTATATATTTCCCTTCTCTCTTGGTACATCTCCTAAGGTGGTGTATATATTCCCTTCTCTCTTGGTACATCTCCTAAGGTGGTGTATATATTTCCCCTCTCTCGGTATATCTCCTAAGTGGTGTATATATTCCCCTCTCTCTGGTACATCTCCTAAGGTGGTTGTATATATTTCCCTTTCTCTTGGTACTCTCCTAAGGTGGTGTATATATTTCCCTTCTCTCTTGGTACATCTCCTAAGGTGGTGTATATATTTCCCTTCTCTCTTGGTACATCTCCTAAGGTGGTGTATATATTTCCCTTCTCTAGGTACATCTCCTAAGGTGGTGTATATATTTCCCCTCTCTCTTGGTACATCTCCTAAGGTGGTGTATATATTTCCCTTCTCTCTTGGTACATCTCCTAAGGTGGTGTATATATTTCCCCTCTCTCTAGGTACATCTCCTAAGGTGGTGTATATATTTCCCCTCTCTCTAGGTATATCTCCTAAGGTGGTGTATATATTTCCCTTCTCTTGGTAAATCTCCTAAGGTGGTGTATATATTTCCCTCTCTCTAGGTACATCTCCTAAGGTGGTGTATATATTTCCCCTTCTCTCTAGGTACATCTCCTAAGGTGGTGTATTATATTCCCTTCTCTCTTGGTAAATCTCCTAAGGTGGTGTATATATTTCCCCTCTTCTAGGTACATCTCCTAAGGTGTGGTGTAATATTTCCCCTCTCTCTAGGTACATCCCTAAGGTGGTGTATATATTTCCTCTCTCTTGGTACATCCCTAAGGTGGTGTATATATTCCCCTCTCTCTAGGGACATCTCCTAAGGTGGTGTATATATTTCCCTTCTCTCTGGTTAAATCTCCTAAGGTGTTGTATATATTTCCCCTCTCTCTAGGTACATCTCCTAGGTGGTGTATATATTCCCCTCTCTTAGGTTCATCTCCTAAGTGGTGTATATATTTCCTTCTCTCTTGGTAAATCTCCTAAGGTGGGTGTATATATTTCCCCTCTCTTAGGTACATCTCCTAAGGTGGGTGTATATATTTCCCCTCTCTTAGGTACATCTCCTAAGGTGGTGTATATATTTCCCTCTCTCTTGGTACATCTCCTAAGGTGGTGTATATATTTCCCCTCTCTCTAGGTACATCTCCTAAGGTGGTGTATATATTTCCCTTCTCTCTTGGTAAATCTCCTAAGGTGGTGTATATATTTCCCCTCTCTCTAGGTACATCTCCTAAGGTGGTGTATATATTTCCCCTCTCTCTAGGTACATCTCCTAAGGTGGTGTATATATTTCCCCTCTCTCTAGGTACATCTCCTAAGGTGGTGTGTATATATTTCCCCTCTCTCTAGGTACATCTCCTAAGGTGGTGTATATATTTCCCCTCTCTCTAGGTATATCTCCTAAGGTGGTGTATATATTTCCCCAATCTCTAGGTATATCTCCTAAGGTGGTGGTGACTACACGCATTTGAATTTAAAGACACTACTGTGATTGGACTATTTTTGTTTAATGTACTTTTTTGTGCATTAATTGGGTTAATGGGTGGGTGTATGTGATGCTATTTAACTCCCATGTGGGAGTATCCAGTTTATGTTTGAAAAAGAACATGCTGATGTTCGAAACATGTTGCAGCAATAAAAATGTGCAGATTTAATTGCCTGGGTGTTCTCTTACTTCCTTATTGAATTTTGTAGTTACATGTTAAACAACCCCCCTAGGTTTAAACTTATCTAAATAACTTAGGGATGAGATCTGTAGAGGAGATTATATTGATATATTGTCACTGCTTCCATCTGCAAAAGACTTCTCAAAAAACAGAAAAAAAGGGTGATGGGGAGATAGAAAGGCCTAGACTTATTGCCAGGACTTTCACTAACTGGTTGCAGGCATACTGCATATACTTGAATATTCTTACAGCCCATGACCCATCCTTAAGGCTGATACACAAGTATGATCGTGGGGGCTGACCCACAACACGCAATGTGTATAAATGTGCTTTTCAGCTAATGATCAGTGAGTGGGCGCATTGCCAGGCGAAACAGCCATGCGGCCAGGGCTCATTGATGATCCGTCAGGCAGATCTGCCAATGAGGCCTACACAAATGTGTGTCTCACCCGATAAACCGCCCCTACAAGGCACGATCATCAGCTTTAAATTCATGAATTTTTAGGCCCAGGTCTTTTTATATATGTTGATAACATTCTAGAAACCTATAGAAGCTATGGCGGCTTAGGCTGGTTTATCTATGATGGCAGTGCAGAAATCTATTGTTCGGGGTACTAAGGATGTGGATTTATGGCTGGGTACGATGGCGCCATGTCTGCCAGAAACCTTGGTTCAGTTGGTGAGATGATGTAGCCCAGGGGCTTTATTAATGAAGAGAGATATTAAATCTGCTTTTTCCAATTCACTATACATTATACATTAATAATGCTAAAAACTTTAAGGATTTTGTTTCAAAAACTCTTTCTTTTACGACAAATGCCTGCCTGTCTTTTAAAATGGACCGTTAAAGGGACAGTCCAGTGGAAATGATCAATATTTGGTAAATTGTTAGTTTGTGTAATGCCCTCTTAGTTATTCTACATATTCTCTTCCATTTTGAAAAATCAGTTGATTTCATACCCTTTGCTGATCCCTGCTGTTCACATTAGTGAGCTGAAATTTCAGGTTCTAACGGTCCTTCTTCTTCCCAGGATGCACCACATCCTTGGAATGTTCCTAACAGTCATTTCTACTGATTGGTTGTTGGATAGGTCAAAGATGCTCAGATGTCTACTGAGCATCTAAATTAACCCAGGCGCTGGGTCAAGGGCAAGACCATAACGGTCTCTATTAGGGGTCCTGCAAACAGGAAGTCAGTATTTCGGTTGCATTTATTTATACACAGACACAATGCTGAATGGGCAGATTAAGGTCGTTAGGATGAAAATGACTGCTCTTTTTTCTGAAAAGCATATGTATTTGCACTGAACTTCCCCTTTAAGTTAACTTCAGGCTTTGATTTTACGATCCATTAGTTATATTACTTCTTGTTTGTAAGTCCAGCAGGCGCTAAAATTTATCAGAATTAATACTTTCATTACTCTAACGGGCCAGTTTATCATTTATCTTGGAATATAGAATGAAATATAAATAAACCCCTGACTAACTTTCTAAGTTAGGACATCTAACTGATGCCTCATTGAGGGCAAATAACAGCACTTGCAATCCCTGTTAGGCCATCTTAATTTTGCCCCATGTATCATCATCATTGGCTGGGCCTTTAATAGAATAATTTATACTTAGTATAATTGGTTGTGCTCATTCATGTATAAAAAGAAAAAACATGTTGTTTTCAAACATTATATTAAAAAGTAGAAAACCTCACTTACTTCAGTTGGTTTATTACAAACAAACTTTATTGAGATTCAGTATGTCATATAACCACAATTCTAAAGTGCATAAAATATAAGAGATAAAATGGTGCTTCCTCAAGACTGTATACTGAGCTATCCAGCTCCTCTCTATTTAAATTGCGATGTTTGTGCACCTTTATGTATTTCACCATGAGTTTCAGCTTCATCTTGTAAATCACTTCTAGAGATGGACACAAAACCGATCTCGTGTTCGAGCTGAACTTTATGAAGTTTGGACGAACTCGAACTATTCAAACTAGTTCAGACTTGAACTAGTTCGTTTTTTCTGACTCGTGGCTATATTTACGATAATTATTGAAAAAATCAATAATTATCGAAATTCGCTAATCATTTATCGTTCGGTAACCCTCAAAAGTATCATTCATTTTTGGTAACCCTTAAATGTATGGATTGTTTTCGCTAACCCTCTAATCTATATCGTTCCCTGACCCTCGAATGTAACCTTCGACTTGGTAACCCTCAAATTTATCATCCATTTTCGATAACCCTCGAATATTTGGTTGTATTTTCGGTAACCCTCGAAAGTATCGTTTAGTAACCCTCCAATTTTCTGTAACCCCCGAATGTAGCTTGTGCAAACCCAACAATTACCCAATCAAAAAAGTAAGAAGTGTTTAAACAAGTTTTGGTGATTCCCCAGACCATTTCCCAGGTGCTACAGCCTTTTACAGTAAGTTACCATTTTAGTTTATCTGTAAAACATCCAAACTTTTTAAACTATCACTCCCCATTGACTTTAACGAGTCCGTTTTCGAACTTTTTCCAAAGTTCGAAAATGAACCAGACTTTATGAAGTTCGGCCATCTCTAATCACGTCTGTATAAAAATAGCAAAAATATGATGGACAAATCTTAAACAGCAACAACAGGACCTATACAAGTTATTAAAACATATCCGTGTATTAAAAGTTATAAAACAAACCTAACATCACTGGTGTAAAAATTATTCAGATGCATATTCACAAAAACAATCTGAATAAAGATGTTAAAAGTGGCAGTAATAAAAAGGATAAGTAGATAAAAACAGATAAAACAGGATATGCTTGTGAAGGTTCTCATTCATCCAGGTCATGGTATATCTGTTGTATTCAATTAGATCAACTGGACTTGAAGTTTAGTTCTTGAAGACATTTCGCTAGTCATCTGACTGGAATTCTCAATTCAGAATGACTTGTACAAGAATCTGTGGCAATTATGTACCCTGGAAAATCCCAATTAGCATATCATAGCCAAGTGTTAAGGGCGTGATTGGATAGTGGCTAAGAGGTGTTATAGGAACGCCCAGAGTAAGGTGTCAAAACAGCATTGTACATGCCAGACAGTTGGTGTAGAACCCCCCACCTCTATTTAGGCTTGGGGGCATATTTATAAAAAAACGAAAATAACGCAAAAAAAATTACCACCACACATCGCGGCCGCGAAAATATCGCTATCGCCATTATTTTTATTTATAACGTCGAGCGCTATTGCTGAGATATGTATTGCGGCCGTGATGGCCTGCGGTAATTTTAAGTCCCATTGCAGCGATACTGCACTTAGCGCAATGCGCTAAGTACAGTATCACCGCAAAGGGACTTAAAATCCCTTCCCGGTGCCTCTGCTAAGGGGGCGGTGCATACGCACACCCCACCCTCGACCCCGCCGCGGTGGCGGAGACCACCCACCGCTGCTTCCCAGCAGCCCCTCCCAACCCCTTCCCCGCTCGCAGCAATTTCGGAACAGGAGGCTAGGAAGGGCTGCTGGGAAGGGGCCGCAGTGGGTAGTCGCGACCACCTGCCGCGCAGCCCCTCCAAGCCCCCTGCTCTGCTGGCGGGGAGGGGAAGGGCCTGCTGGGAGGGGTGGAGGCACCCTCTAGTGGGGCCCTGAGAAGGGCCTTTTGGGACTTAAGGGGTCCCGCAGCTTGAACCGGGACCCCCCTCTCTGGCCCTATCAGGGCCTTTGAGGCACTTACAAGTGCCCTTGCGGCTCTGCGGGGTCCTGCAGCTCGAACCAGGACCCCCCTCCCCGGCCCTTGTAAGGGCTCTTGCGGCACTGACAAGTGCCTTTGGCCGTGGTCCCGCAGCTCGAACCGGGGGACCCCCAGTGAGTGTCTCTTAAAAGAGCCCTTGGGCGGCGTCTTCTTTCTTCCAGTCCCGGCAACACCAGCTCCGCTGAGGCCGCCGACCCCCGAGAGGTACCCCTGCGGCCGCCGGCGATCTCGACGAGGCCGATGTTGCCAGCATCCTTCAAGGGCCGGGGAGGGGGGTCCCGGTTCGCCGCGCATCCCCTCCCCAGCAGCCCCTCCAAGCCCCCTGCCCCACCGCTGGTGGGGAGGGGAAGGGCCCACTGGAAGTGGTGGAAGCACCCTCCAGCGGGGCCCTGAGAAGGGCCTTTTGGGGCTTAAGGAGTCCCACAGCTCGAACCGGGACCCCCCTCCCCAGCCCTATCAGGGCCTTTGCGGCACTAACAAGTGCCCTTGCGGCTCTGACAAGAGCCCTTTGGGGCTTAGGGGTCCCGCAGCTCGAACCGGGACTCCCTCCCTGGGCCTTGTAAGGGCCCTTGCGGCACTGACAAGTGCCTTTGGGGGGGTCCCGCAGCTCAAACCGGGACCCCCAGTGAGCAGCTTTAAAAGAGCCCTTGGGCGGCGTCTTCATTCTTCCAGTCCCGGCGACACCAGCTCCGCTAAGGCCGCCGACCCCCAACCAGGGGTACCCCTGGCGGGTGCCGGCGACTTCAACGAGGCCGATGTTGCCGGTGTCTTACAAGGGCCAGGGAGGGGGTCCCGGTTCGAACTGCGGGACCCCTAAGCCCCAAAGGGCTCTTGTCAGAGCCGCAAGGGCACTTGTAAGTGTCGCAAAGGCCCTGATAGGGCCGGGGAGGGGGGTCCCGGTTCGAGCTGCGGGACCCCTTAAGCCCCAAAAGGCCCTTCTCAGGGCCCAGCTGGAGGGTGCCTCCACCCCTCCCAGCGGGCCCTTCCCCTCCCCGCCAGCGGCGGGGTAGGGGGCTTGGAGCGGCTGCTGGGGAGGGGGTGCGCAGTGGGTGGTCGCATTATCCTTAAGATGCAGGTACACGGCTGAGTTTGACCCGAGGAATTGGCTCTTCTGTGCTGGCCAACGTTGATGCAGCGCTGCTTTTGGTCTCCCCCACATACAAATCACAGCACTCTTCACTGCACTACACGCGTATATGATGATGTTGCTTTGTGTTTGGTGTATTGGGTCTTTCGGATGTACCATGCGCCTCAGTGTGTTGTTCGGTTTTAAAGCAGACAGGGATATGGTGTTTTTTGAAAATTCTTTCTTAATTTCTTGGAGACCCCTGATACATATAGGATGACCATGTTCTTTCTCCTGTCTTCCCCTTCACTGTTGGTATTCATGTTCTTTTCTTTCCTTCTACTTCTTTTGACAAAGGCCCAGTCTGGATATCCACAAGTTTTAAGGGCTCCTCTGAGATGTTTCATTTCTTTCGCCTTTGCCTCTGTGCTAGTGGGGATGTTCTCAGCTCTGTGTTGCAAGGTTCTGATGACACTCAGCTTGTGGTCTAAAGGGGGGTGGGAGTCAAACATCAAATACTGATCTGTGAGTGTTGGTTTTCTGTAAACCTCTACTTCCAGTTTACCATGTTCCTTAGCTTCTACCAAGCAGTCCAAGAAAGCCAGTTTGTTGTTTTGTACCTCTTCCCTTGAAAATTAGATGTTTTGGTCTACCGCATTAATGTGTTCTGTGTACTTCCTTCTGGTGGATTTTAACCCAGGTGTCATCCACATATCTGAACCAGTGGCTGGGTGCTATGCCCTTAAAGGTATTAAGCGCCTGTCTTTCTACCTCCTCCATGTAAAGGTCTGCCACAATGGGTGAAACTGGAGATCCCATAGCACATCCATTTTTTGCTTATAGAACTTTTCCCTGTATTTGAAATAGGTGGTATTCAGGCACAAGTCCAGTAAGGAACACACCTGTTCTGGGTTGAGATCAGTTCTGCTGGTAAGAGTAATGTCTTGGTTCAAGAGAGGTGTTAAGGAGGCCATTTATGCAAAAATAAAGAAACCAAGCCTAAATGTCTGCCATGTACAGTGACACCTTACTCTGGGCGTTCCTATAACACCTCTTAGCCACTATCCAATCACGCCCTTAACAGTTGGCTGTGATATGCTAATTGGGATTTTCCATGGTACATAATTGCCACAGATTCTTGTACAAGTCATTCTGAATTGAGAGAAGCCAGTCGGATGACTAGCAAAACGTCTTCAAGAACTAACTTCAAGTCCAGTTGATCTATGAATACAACAGATATAAACAGGACAGTTTGAAATAACATATTCAAAAAATCAACTTTTAAATAAAACTCCAGAGGGTCATTCTTTCTTTTGATTCCTTTGGGTAATAAGATCTGTAACTCATAAATCCACTTTGTTTCAAGTCTTGATAGTGCGGCCTGAATTTTCCCTTTTCTCCCAGGTAGTCTCATTTCTTGTATCCCAAACCATGTAATTTGATCTCCTTTATCGCATGAATTCCAGTATCTTGGAACTGTGTGGTTTACTGTCAGGGGGGGCTGAGGGGCAAATGTCCCCTGGGCTGGTCTCCATTGAAAAATTTGAGCTGCCACAGAAGATATTAGTAAGTTATGCGCTTAAACAGCACAGAGCATGCCTCTAGCTCTAACATGGGAAAGAAACAGAAGACTCCTCCTCTGCTGCTGAACTCATTTTCTTTACTGACTCTGGGAACTGACATACACTACAGCCTAAACTAAAATGATCTATGAGAATGAGAGGCCAGTTATGAGGTTTTGAAGACAGTGCCTCAGTTTAAAGCTTAATATGCTGCCTGCCTTGGCTGACATGCTTAAAGATGATTGGCAGAAGTGGGGGTAGCAAGTGCTTATCTATGAGACTACATACATTGTTCTGATCTTGGTTCCCTTCAAACCCCTACCCAGAGTGTCAGATTAATAGGAGTAGCACAGCAGTGTATAAAGTTTAGCAGATTACTTACTTGCAGTCTAGGCAGCACATTGAGGGAAGCTGAGAGCAGAGTAATATATGGAAAGTGTCCGGTATATGATCTTTTTTTTTTGTCTGCCCTCCAGTTCATACTGTAAGCCAGTGTTGTCAGCCCTCCAGCTCCAGTGTTATCAGCCCTACAGTTTCAGTGTTATTAACCCTCCAGTTCATTAGCCAGTCTTATCAGCTCTCCAGTTCATTAGCCAGTGTTAGTCCTCTAGATCCTTAGCCAGTGTTATCAACCCTTCAAATAATTACCCAGTGCTACCAGCTCTCCAGATCTTTAGCCAGTGTTAGTCAGCCCTCAAGTTCTTTCGCCTGTATTGTCAGTCCTCCAGCTCATTAGCTAGTGTTAGTAAGCCCTCCAGTTCATTAGCCAGTATTGCCACACCTTCAGCTCATTAGCCAGTGTTAGTCAGCACTGCAATTCATTATCCAGTGTTAAGTTAGTTTTCTAGTTTATTAGTTTGTTAGTTATCTAAACCACATCTTACACTGCCAAATGTTGCAGGCAACCATGTAAAATGTGAATAGTAGTCTTAAAAATGGGCATAACTGAAACAAAGTTAGCAAAGTGGGCATGGTCAAACATTTTGCAATCTACCGTGAAAGGGCCACTTGGTTGTATTTTCCCCCAGGCCAAAAGGTCCCAGTCCTCCCCTGTTCACTGTATTCGTTATATTCCTTCTTTGTTGACTAATCTTTTCTTTGAGTTTCCTACCAGTCTGGCCTCCATGTTGTAGGCCACATTCCAGTACATACACCACGTTTTTACTATTACAGGCAATAAAGTCTTTAATCTTAAATTCCTCTTTGGTCACTGTAAACTTTTTATTTTCTTTTTACCACTTTCTTTGCAGCCCTTACAATCCCTGCAGCCATAAAAACCTTTTAGATCTTGAAGAAAACCCTTTTTCTTTGTAGTGTTTTTTTTAAATGGCTTGGGCCTTTAATGAAAGAATGATAGCATTCGATGTAGGCATTGTCAATCCCACTTGCCACATCAGGATCATTAAAGAGGCAAAGAAAGATCTTCTTACCGGAAGAATTTTTTACAGCATTACAATGGTCAGTCCTACATGCAACACCAATGTGATGCCCGGAGCCCCTTAGTATACCTTCAGTACCTATACCCCAATTTACAGCCGCTGTCTTCACCTATAGACAAGCCTCCGATCATCAGGAGACTTGTTGCGCCTCACTGTACATGGTTATCCCCAGGTGTTAGAGTGCAGGGTATAGACGCTGAGGCTGGGTATACTCAGGAAAACCGGAACACCAAGAGAACAAGGAAAACAATGAACAATAAAAATAACAATGAACAAGATGAATACTATGAAAAATAGAATGGGACCACTAGTTTGGCAACCAAAACTATGACAGGAAGGATATGGACTAGCTTGAAAACCAAGCTTAAGTAACGAGAGGAACCAATGGGGAGTGGAGGACAAGAGTCTGATGCAGGGATTAGAAGATTTGAATTAATTGGATCTCCTCCATCCAATCTAGAGCTTACAGGGATGGAGGAGATAAGAAGAGGTGCCTGCACGCGTCCGCGAGGCACCAGAAGACTGAAGATCCGGGGTATGAGCATTTTGAATCTTTGGGATTTTTCCGAGATCCGGGGATCCGAAAACGGAACGAAACTAGTGAGTTTCGGCCATCTCTAATGGTTAGCATTGGCCCTGCCTGCTAAAGTGGCATCCTCTCCTTTAATTCGGAATCTGGTTTTGCTGGAGCAGTGAAGCTGTTTCCAGTTTTAATGCTACTGTTAGTCTGGTGCCTTCTATTAGTAAAGTAAGTTAAGGATACAAGAAGCCTGGTTACCTTCAATATATTAAGGAACATGATTGCAGTGCTATCTAATATATGTTATTCAGACTATGAGACAAAAATGTTTATTTTATTTTTTTGGCTTTATTCCTGACCTTTCAGATAGGGGATCTAGTTTCAGAGTCCAAAAACAAGCCAGGTGGCCTACATTCAGAGGACATTTCGCTACTGACTGGTAAACTGACAATCTTATTGCATAGATCCAAAGCTTTATGGTAGGGTGTATTTTTTGATGTCAGGCTATACATAGTTAAAGCCTATCGGGAATTTAGAGCAGTTAAAGTTTCTAATTCAGGGACATTCCTTAGTCATACCAATGGCTCCCTTTATCTAAATTTCAGGTTAGAGCCATCCTGAGTAGAGTCGTAGCAACCTTAGGCCTATCATGTCATCAATAACAAATTCCATTTGTTCAGAATTGGCACAGCAACCCAAGCTTCCCTGCTAGACTTAGACTCTCAGTTAATTTCCTCTTTAGGTAGATGGTCCTCTATATGTACAAAATATATGTTTGTCTGGGTCTGTTGTCTCTTACAGAAAGAGACAGTTCATCAATTGGTTATTGACCACTCACATATATTTAAGGCAAAGAAGAGAGGTGAAAAGAGAGTATATAGTGTCAATTTAGGATTCCCTAATTCTGTTAGAATGTGCTGGTTAGGCCTAAGAGAAGCAAAGTGGTGTGATGTAATGCCAATGTTAGCATTTTTACTAACAAGATGGGGTGTGCCATATTTAATTATCCATCTGGGTGGCAATGATCTCAATAATATTAAATCAATGGAAATAATCAATATTATTCGTAATTGGAGAGGTGAAGGGAAAAGATTAATTTCACAATAGCAAAGTTTACAAATGATATAAATTTTTTGTCTGACAGACACCAGGAGTTGGAGATGTCAGGAGACCTATTTCATCAAAATGGGGTAAACCAACAGAGATAGGTGAAGATATTTTATGATAGCACTTGCAAAGTATGGTTGAAAAGGCAATGGCCTTATGGGAAACGGCCCATTAGATATATACTGGCAAATTCTAATTGGTGTGGAGGCTTTGTAGCTCCATGTCCAGTGTTGTTTGCTATAGTTTGGTCATTTGTTAAGTTAATAGTAACACAGATGTTATAAGGATTCCCTTGAGTGTGTGTTTAAAGAAAATCTTGCTGAAGCCTTACTCCACATCCAATCTCTTTTAAGGCTTGTACACACGTGCAATCGTGGGTCCCGATCCGCGACGCATGATGTGTACGTTCAGAGATCATTGAACGATCCGTTTGGCAGATCTCCAAATGAATGGCCGTTTCTGCCAATAAAGAGCCTACACATGGGACGATTATTGGCCGAAATGTTTGTTCATACACATTGTGCGTCGCAGGTCGTGACCCATGATCGCACATGTGTACGAGCCTTTAGCGTCTGTGTCACTTATTTTGTGTGTTGTGTGTTTGATTAAGAGTTTTAAGAATGTTTTTAGTGTACTCCCCATGAGACTGGATGGAAGTCAGAAGTTTTAACCATCCACTGGAATGGGTATACCAAAGAAATAACAAAAGCAAAGAATATCTGTGGAGCGCCTTCCAGTACAACAAAACAAAAAAATGTATACTTTACAATATATAATTTACAGTTAAAATAGACCCATATCCATAGGCACCTCAGACCAAGTGTGTGTAACCTTCAGACAACAAGTCCTGTGATTTCAGTCAATCATCCAGCTGCTCCTATGTTCGTTGATATCTGGCCGGGCCAAAAAATGGCTAATACACGGCACAATTATTGGGCCAAACGGGCTTTCTTACACATCCTGCGTCGTGGGTCGGCACCCGTGATCGCACATGTGTATGAACCTTAAAATGGCATCTTTAAGAAATACAACCAAACACACCTGGGTAGCCGACATACCCAATTAAATCCTTCTGGGATTTACCCACAAACCGTGTATTACCCAGAGTGATAGCGGCTCTTGGTAAATCTCCTTGAAGTTCTGGATATTATTATTCCTGGGGAAATTACAAGTGCTTACCACTAGATGGAGCATGGAAATACAGTTCATTATTTACATTACAATTAGGATTAATTTTACAAACAATATACTGTTTATATATTGACTCTTTGTACAGAGAACATGACAGACATACTATTCGTTTTTATTTTCACATGAAAACTGTGATGATTTGACAGTTTACAGGTCCACTATCCATTGAAAAAAAAAAAAAAAAAGGCCAGAAGGCATTACTAGTGTAGGCCACTATCACTCCAAAGAACGTGAAAATCTGAATTGATGGTGATTCGCTTGGTTTATACCCTCTGTGCATTTCCCTCTGTCTACAACAAGAAGTGAAGGTTGTTGCTTTGCCTTAAGGAATCCAAGATTTATCCTAGTGATTTCATTCAGACAAAAAAAAATTACTAGTAGTAGATTTTTAGATAAATGTTCTAATAAATGGTGCATCGAGAACCCAGGTCCTTCCATTTACTAGATTTGTTTGTTCAAGGTGTAACATTAAAACCTGCTACTGTACATACTGAAATTTTAATGGTTAAATAGCTGTTTTAATATTTTGCATTAGTTTAGTTAGTATTATTATCAGCACTTTTTTTTCCAACTGCCCGTCATTTGGTTGGTTTGGCAGAAATGTTTTGTTAGCTGAAAATGTCACAAAAGATTTCAGATTGGTAGAATAATTATATACCAATTAAATAAAAATGAATAAAACTTTTTATTGTATCAATTTATATGACACAATATTTACATTTATTATTATGTATTTATAAATATTTTGAATATTTTGTGCAATTATACAGTTATCCACAGGGAGTAAGAAAGCCGTGTTTGCTTTTTAGTTAAAGCAAATGTTTCAGTTTCCAGATTACCTTCTAGTGATGCAGGGATGAACCTGTGTTGGGATACTACTGGATTCTTTGACAAAATTTCAATGGCCAGAACTACAGTACAAATTTTTAGGGCTATGGACCGGGAACTGCTATCGCTCTTTATATTCCTACTGCTGTGAAGGAAAGTTCTAAAATCACTGAGCCCATATTCCAATTCTGTGCAAGATTAGATTGGAGGGCAAAACCTTGATTCTTGAAGGATGAAAATGCTTACTTCATTTTAGGCTACACATAAATTAAACACCAATCGGCCTGGATTTTTACTCAACGAAAACTATAGAACATTGTTTGGAACCAACCTACAGTTGAAATTGCAATGGTAACTTGCTGTAAATGGCTGGCACCTGGGAAATGGCCTGGGGAACAGGTCCATATCACTCCTCCACCCCACCCCCCCATGATCGGGCAATTGTCGGGTTTCTGCATGCTACATTCAAGGTTTATAACCAATTCGAAGGTTACCAAATGATATTTTTGAGAGTTACAGAAAAATACATTACATACAGGGTTACTGAAATTGGACTGCTACATTTGAGGGTTATTGAAATCGAGCACTACATTCGAGGGCTACCGAAATCAACTGCTACATTCAAGGGTAACGAATGATACATTCGAGGGTCGAGCAAAATCGGCTGCTACATTCAAGGGTTACCGAAATTGACCGCTAGATTCAAGGGTTAACTAATGCTACATTTGAGGGTTACCGAACAATACATTCAAGGGTTACCGAAATCGACCACTACATTCGAGGGTACTGAATGCTACATTCAAGGGTTACGAAACGATACAGTTGAGGGTTACCATAATTGACCACTACATTCGAGGGTTACTGAAATCGACCGCTACATTTGAAGGTTACTGAAATTGACCGATACATTCAAGGGTTACCAAATGATACATTCAAGGGTTACCAAAATTGATGGATACATTTGAGGGTTACCGAAATTGTTGTTACATTCGAGGGTTATTAATTTGAGAATTCTATAATTTTTGAAAATAAGTCCGCCAATTTTGAAAACCCGAAATAGTTCAAACCCAAACTAGTTCAGATAGTTCAGATAGTTCGAGTTCGTCCAAACTCATAAAGTTCGAGCTGAACTTTGGGTTCGGGTTCAGGTTCGGGTCCATCACCACTGACTAGACAGATCAGTTAATGAGGTTCGTTCAATCTGAAAGTGAAGACTTGTATTCAGCAGTCTTGGCTAAGCTTTGACAACTATGTTCAAGTGCCTAACAAACCTTTATATATGTAAAAAAAAATCTTGGTGAAAATAAAAAAAAAACTTTCTTTTCCAAATGAGTTTACAGTCTAATGAATGCTTAACCATATCAATTGATATGACAAAAGCTTGTGTCAGTGAAAAGAACACAGCATGTGCTCTGGTGAGCAGTACATATGCTGGCAGTGAAAGATTGTTTTTTTACTATAACCGTATTGTTAATTGGTTAATCATATATTAAAAATATACCCAGTCTCTCAGTGTATTTTGTTGGAACTCTGCAGGCTTCTTCTGCAGAATTAAGTAATATACATAGAAGTCACTCATCTGAGGTGTAAAGACAAGGAAGATATGCAGAACAGTGTTTCTCAACCAGGGGTCCCCAAGAGTTTGAAATAGGTGCCTCAAGGGACAGTGATAGGGATTTTATAGATCTATTGTGATTAATATTTTTTGAATTTCTATGTATTTATTGAGGTATCTTATCCTTATGGTTACAAGAAGTGAGAAGATGTAGTTAAGGAGCCAGGGCTATATACGGTGAGCCGTAAATGCCTTTTTCTGTCTTAAAGTCATGTTCGCCCATGTACGGGTTAATGTGACTTTAAGACATAACTTTCGGTGGTTGCGGCAGTAGGCAAAAACTGTGTTGCACATCTGCCACAAGGTATGTACTGAGCCGATAATGGCTCTTTAAGACAGAAACTGTAACGCCAGCAGATAGCAGAGATAGCTCGCATTAAAGTTTTGGAATGGGTAAACCCCATTCACTATGTACTGAGAGCCGCTATCACTCAGTGCATTGCCTAAAGGAGGCAGCAGAGAGGGATACCAGCTATCCGTGCATAGCCCTATTTATGTTCCATAGGCCAGGAAGTGCTCATTCTGTTCCTTGCCCTGTAACTGTCTCTTCTACAGTGAAACCCATGGTGAAACTGCAGTTTTCTATTTCCATTTGGATTGAATTTTGTGGAATTAGTCCTAAAATTTAATGTGCCAGAGGCAGAGCCAGATTAACCATTAGGCACATTAGGCAAGCATCTGTGGTTGCAGCAGTGGCTGTCAATCTGTCCCCCATTTTAATCCCCGCTGAGTGGGCCCGTATGCATACTGCATATTAATTTTATAGGGTTCGTAAAGGCTTGTGCTCTTGCAGAAGTTAAAAATGCATGAAAAACATCAGAATTACTTGACATTTACAGTACATGGCTGTGCATAACTATAGTAATAAACATTAAAGGTAAGATAAAGAGGAAGGTCCCTAGAGCATCATACTACAAAGTTTTGTTAATCATCCTTTGTAAGAGCCACAAAATAAATATAAAAAATCCTATCTTGATAATGCAGCATTCATTAAAACACACGCATACCTAATATATTTGTCTATAACATTTCTAATATCGAATCTCACATCTTACGAAATTACACATCTTACCTTTCACTGCATTGGGGCTATTTAATACATTTATTTCATTATACAAAGCTATTAGATTCTATAGAAACCCAATGACAACCAGTAGACAAATGATGTTCATTAGATTACCAAGATTTTGATCCCGTTTTTAGGTTCCCCCCTCGGCGTTCTTTCCAAGTTTGCAATACCTGTTAGGAGAAGAGAAACATGTTTATTAGCATTCCAAAAAGACTGTAAAAAACAAAATCACCTGGGAGGTTAACATTTTATATCCTTGACTGCACTAATTATTCTCTTAGGGCCTAATTAGGAAAACGCGTACATTGCTTTTAACAGGCTTTTACCTATATTGTAACTGTATTAACAAAGGGAAATGTTTGTGATTACAAATCATCTGTCACAAATATGTTCTTAGTTTACATCATCGTATTTGTTTATTGTTGAATTCGATTATCTATTTTTTTGTATAATATTATATATTACAATTGTTCATGTAAAGCAGTCGGAGAGCAAGAAGTCTGTTCTGCATAATATGTACATTGTATTAAAACAAAACTGCAAAAATAAATATTTGTGTTGAATCCCCAAACCTGGTTTTGATTTCAGAACTCGGAACTAGTGATGGAATGTGGGCCATATTCAGTCCCTGTTTTGAATCGGAACTCTCCGATCTGAAATTCTGAACCTTCAGATCCCAGAATTTTCTGTATTTCCGGTAACCCTTGAAAATACGGAACTACTTTTGATAGTTACGAATTTACGAGGCTATTTTCGGTGACCCTCAGAAATAAACATTCAGAGCTATTTTCGAGGGTTACCGAATATACAAGACTAGTATTAAGGGCTACTGAATATTATATAATAACAGATGGAAATTCAAAAATATCTCGCTTGAAATAAATTTGATTTTATTTATGTTTTGGTTATATTTATATGTTCCCCTGACCCTTTTCCAGGTCCCTGTGCCATTTATGCTAATTTCTATGCTATTTCTACCTTAAATTTGATCTGAAACTTTGGATTTTTTCCCCATTGACTTCTGTGGGTCCATTTACGGATTAAAACAGAACCAAACTCGATGGTTTCAAACATCTCTACTCGGAACTATTCCACAAAAAATCAAGAATTAAAATAATCCATTAGAAAAATCTAAATTCCCATTGACAATTCTAAAAATACTATCAATATTCGAAAATTCTAATAATTACAGTTCAATTAAGTTGAGATTTTTGGAACTTCATCTCTAATAAATATATGTTATATACATGCAGATCTTACTTTTGTACCTGCACAGAAGTTACAATTTTAGAATTTTTCCAAAGAGAGACCTGCTGTTTGAATTGTGTTTACACCAAATTATACCAGTTTTGCAGAATTGTGAAAGGTTTTTTGGTGTCATAATGCCTTGCACTATGATAACATGCTAGTCAGCACGTTTCAACAGTAAAATTCCATCAGTGAAACTGGTAATTTTGTCCAGAAATCAGTTCTTGGACAAAAGTTCAGCCCATTTCTAGCTTCATTCCTAAATCAATGTTGTCTTAGACATACATTATAGAGAAACTGTAAAACTGGTCTAATAGGTGAAGAACCCGACACTTATAAGTGCCCTTGTGGCAATGACAACTGCTTTTCCTTTGTGGTACTGACAAGTGACTTTGTTGGGGATCTTGCAGCACGAAACCAGGACCCCCATTGGCTCTTAGAAGAACCCTTGTTGCTCTAACAAGAGTCTTTCTGAAAAGGGGGTCCCGCAGCTTGAAACCGGGACCACCCCAGGTCCAAAAAAGGACCAGGTCCCCCGCATCTTCTTTCTTCTCTGACATCACCGCTGATATAGCCTGTGACACCAACTCCAACCACCAGTGACACCACCGTCGCTGGTAATATCAATGTTGTTGATGTTGCTGGCTTCTTGATCCTGAAGTCTTCTTTCTTTTGTCATCACTCTGATGTCTTCTGAGTTCTGCGCAGGTTTGCACCTCTTTTTATAGGATTGCTGAAGGACCATATTCAATTGTGATTGCTTAATATTTCAATCCATGCAATTATATGATCACAGATTAAAGGATAAGTACACTGTAAAATCAAGTTTTGCTCATTTGGAAGCTGCAGCTTTAAAAATACTGTTGCCATATTATTTTTACCTATGTCCCTCCAGAGCCTACCTTTGTGCCTTGAAAGTTGCTGACATCTTGTTATTGGTTTGCTGAATGTTGAGCTCCACCCCTCTGAGATTTCCTCTGCTTTCTCCTGCTTGAGCCTCAAACAATAATGCCTGTAAGTTTTGTGCTTTCTCCTGCTTGAGCCTCAAAGGATAATGCCTGTGAGCACTGTGCAGTCTCCTGCTCGAGCCTCAAACAGTAATGCCTGTGAGTTCCGTGCACTCTCCTGCTCGAGCCTCAAACTGTAATGCCTGTGAGTTTCGTGCACTCTCCTGCTCGAGCCTCAAACTGTAATGCCTGTGAGTTCCGTGCACTCTCCTGCTCGAGCCTCAAACTGTAATGCCTGTGAGTTTCGTGCACTCTCCTGCTTGAGGCTCAAACAGTAATGCCTGTGAGTTCCGTGCACTCTCCTGCTTGAGCTTCAAACAGTAATGCCTGTGAGTTCCGTGCACTCTCCTGCTTGAGCTTCAAACAGTAATGTCTGTGAGTTTTTTGCACTCTCCTGCTTGAGCCTCAAACAGTAATGCCTATGAGTTCCATACATGTGTGTGCACAGAACTCATCATATGATTGCTAAGACTGAAATATGTGACTATATGATTGCTTAAGATTTCAATTCTAGCAAGATTTTGAGATCAAGAGGCCATCGACACCGGCTCAACGTCGGTAACACCGATGGAGTTGGACGTTGGAGAAGGAAGAAGCTGGAGACCTGAATAGGTTGTTTTTAAGACCAGGGGTGGCCCCAATTTAAAGCTGCTGAGCCCATCTATCAGAAAGGCTCTTATAAGAGCCTTAAGGGCTCTTCTAAGTGCCAATGAGGGTCCTGGTTTTGAGCTGCAGGACCACCAACAAATGCACTTGCCTGTGCCGCAAGGGCACTTATAAGTGCCAGGAAGGGGTCCAAGTTGCACAATTCTTGGCCAATCGAGGATTTTGAATTCGGAAATCCTTGAACATTTGAGGATTGCCAAAAAGGCCCGTGGAAGACCAGAAGTAGCGCGTATGTGCGGTAAGTCAGTTTTTTCCTGTTCTTCCCATATATACATGTTCCCCAGACCATTACCAAGGTCTCTAAGGCATTTACAGTAAGTTACAATTGCTATTTTCACCATATTTTATCCAAACTTTTCAAACTATTTTTCCCTATTGACTTTAATGGATTCGCTTTAGAACTATAGAACTATAGAACTTTTACTTAGTTCTAAAATGAACAGAATTTTAAGAAGTTCGTACATGGCTAGTGATGAAAAAAATCCATTCCCAAGAGATTCACTTGGAAGAATCCCATGGAATATCCGACCTGTGTACGGTTACCTTTACTGTAACAATTATAGAGTTATTGGTTTTCCATTAATTTTCCATTAACATATGTATTGTCCTCACCTGTGTGCTTGTTGACACATGAACTGTCAAAGTGCATTGAAAACTATATTTCCTTTGCTTTGTTGCTAATTCCATCTTAGTTTTTTTCTTTATAATTAAATTTATAATATATTTTTTAGTGTCAAGATTTGCCAGCTGCTTTTGTTTGTAAGATCATTTGGGAGGGATAGTATGAATTCTGGGCCCAAACTGGCGGTTGCTGGGGCTTCTCCTCTGCTAGTTATGCCTTTAAGCACAGGACTTGAATGGTTCTTACATAGCCTGCAGCAAAGGACTATGGGAAATTGGGGGAAAGGAAGCAATCGTGATGGTTTTAAGGTATTAAGTAGAATGTTTTTTTTCCAAAAATCAAAAATATAGCAGTTTAGGTTCACATTTCACAGGGAATCACCCACACTTTATTATTTACAATTTATTCTCCTTTAAAGTCTGCACGTGTGTACCCAGCTTAAAGCTTAAGACAAATAAACAAACCATCATTGACAGAGTCCCACACACGTGATTTTCATCCAGAATGCTTGCTTTTGTAAGTATACCTTCCTAATACATTCTTTTTATAAAAATAAATTGTATTAAAACTTACTTTTATCATTGTAATTCAGCAATGAATACAAATCACATTGTGTGAAAATTATTTACACCTTGAAACAAAGATGAAGTTAATTAAGTTAAGACCAAGCTTGTGTGATAGATTGCAGAAACAGTAAGAATCCCAGATCTTTAAAATCATATGAAGCAAGGGGTTTAAACTATGTTCATGCACTTTACACAGCTAATTGGTTTTGTGCTTGAACAGAGTAAACGAAAAGAAAATCAAATTATTGCATTTAAATAAATTATAGCTACTTGAAAATAGTATGTCAAATCTCCTTTTCCCTTTGGTACATTTTACAATGTTTTCTGTTTTAGCTGGAAATGGCATCTTGATCTGTAGTATAATAGACGTCTGGAGATTTTTTACACTGGGCAACCGTTGACTAAAGAGTAAACTTAAAGGAATAATTTAATTAAAATGTGATCTATTCTGTTGAAGAACGGAACAAGGGGCCAGCTCCGCCCCCTCCTCCCCGTCGGCGACAAGGCCAATAGGAAGGCACGCTTGTTGCAGAGCATGCCCTCCTATTGGCCTCGTCGCCGACGGGGAGGAGGGGGCGGAGCCTACCAGAGCAGCGTTGCTCTAAGACACTGCTTTAGGTTTCGCGAATCCAGGGGTGAGGACCTAGCAGTTCAGGTCCTCACCCTGAGTAAAAGCTACTGCACAAAGATGTGGAGCGGAGGGAAGGTGAGTATAATTGTCCTTTAATTAAAGAACAGGCAGTAAAGGTGCTATGTCTTACCCCCCGTTCTTCAATTTATATAACAGGAGCCGGGAATGAAGAGTGAAAACCTACCCACGAGTGCACGCCTTCGCAGACTCCTCTGACAGGTCATGGCTGCTTCCGCTGTATACAAAAGCGTGCATATATAGTATAGTATAAGCAAAAAGCAGTCTGAACCACTGGCTCCTGTTATGTAACTTGAAGAACGAGAGGTAAGGCATAGCTCCTTTACTTCCCGTTCTTCAATGAATGCAAAAATGGATAGGTTCCCCAATTTGATGTCAGATTAAACATTGAATCAAATGTAGAGCCAATGTATGACCAGCATAATGGCTGTCATTGACAAATGCCCAGACCAATTATTTTATGACCAAAGTTATAGGTGCAACATCAATTGTAAACCCCTATGTGGCTGTGAAACATTACGGAAACATGAGAAGGGTAGAACCCCTAGGGCAGTAGACATTGCAGCTGATTTGACATTTGTATGCTGCAGCATCTAACTGATGTATGACCACCTTAAGAATTGCATCCATGTGTACCAACAGACATTATAACTATGTCACCAGTACATTATCTGTACAGATTACAGAACCCACAATGACTCTAAAGAATAAACCGCCAGGCTAGCCATACCAGATTGAAAAATGTAATTCCTTTATCTGTTTGCTTCAAAGTCAATTCCTTTTTTGGTTTTGAAAGCAGAAGACAAAAAAAAAAAACAGTGTACATAGAGACTGAAAGTACCATTATTTATCCATATCCCAAATGGGAATGGGCACTAACTCTGCTAAATTATACATGTCATAAGGACCTAGGGTGACTGAATCGGTCAATAACTCCGTGGTGGGTAGGACATCAAAGCTGTATTCAACTAACATTACCACTAAAAACATAATTACACAAAATACATACAGAATCAACATAAACCACATAAAACCAGTAGCCCAAGCCCTATAAAAGTCTAGAACATCTCTGTAAATAAATATGAACAGCACCACTTCTTCTAGTGACCATTTATTGCACCGGTACCTATTGTATCATAGCCGCTAGTACTATATCCTTACCTTCATACAAAAATCTCCTTTTGTTTCATTTTGAAAGCAACTGAACCTTGGTGAGGTAGGATAATTTTATCTGATGGGTTTGGAAGATATTTTTGTTTGCTTTCTGTTCATTAATAGGGGCAAGCAAGCTTGTTCTGTGATTAGTTTGTTTTCGATTAACAACCTACCATTTTACCTAAATTTAAGATAATCGAACATAAGTTGACTTGTGTATGGCTAGCTTTAGACTTCTAATGTTATCTCCTAGCACAGCTGGTGCACATAACAATATCCCATAAAACCCTCTAGTGATGACTATTGTTGTAAATTAATAGGTCATTAATATCTTTCAGATTAAAGCACTGTATTACTAAACCCTTAAAAATGATATAGATTAGGAGTTATGCACTGAATGCATTTTTTTTGTACCAAACTATACAACTAAAATAGAAGTTAAATAGTATAAACTACAAATCCTACCAACATTTAAGTAAATAATAAAAGCAAAATAAGTAAATAAGGGAGAAAAACATTTTTACTCTTTATAATGACCTTTTCAGACCAATCAGTATGTCCTTTTGTTATTTATACAGCACCATATGGGCATGATAAGTGCAAATAATACAAATTATTGACTTGTTCTACCGATTTCAGCATTCTGCACTATAATTGTATAATAAACTTATAATGATTAATAAAAGCCTCCTTGTTTTTCTTTTTCTTTCTATATTGCTAATATTTACTATGATTTACCTTAGTAGTGCTGGATATGGTTTCCTAACACGAAGAGAATTTGCTCATGCGTGTATCTTACTCATTTGGAGATGTTGAAGAAAGAAGAGTAGTAATCTCCTTACAAAGAGTGGCAAGTGATTACGTAATGTTCCAGTAAACAGCTTGTCATGCTTTTCCCAAAGGTATCGTATGTAGTTCTGTTTTATCTATAACACACAATGCCTGAATGGAAGCTTTTTAACTGGTCTCCCTAGGGCTAGAACATGAATCATTACTTTACCTGCATTAAAACTATCCATGAGGTACAAAATCTGTTGTTGCTGTCTAATTCACTCTGTCCTAACTGCATGACTAAGTGCCTTGTCCATGGACTTGACAGAATGGGTAGACAACAGATTCCACAAAATGTACAATATATTTTGTTTGAACACTTATATCCATTTACAGCAAGTCAACAGAAAGGACTATAACCCTTAAACATTAAACAACACACTGAGCAAGATTTAGATTAAAAAGTGAGGAATACACTATACAGTAATTCCTAGAGGAGGAGAGAGAATCTTAATATTATGCACAGAAATGCTTGAAGGGAATCTTCATAACTTATTCGTTTCCTAATATAATGTTCCATTCGACTCAATATAGTACGGCTGGGTACACAGCAGCAGATATTTTCGTCCGCCAGATCGATTCCCGTCACTTTCGGTAGATCGGGTGAAAATATCTGCTGGTGTGGGACGGCCGACCGCGATCGGTTGTTCGTCTGGATGAACGAACGATTGGACGTGTTGGTAAATTCCAATTGATTGTGCGAATCCCTATGGGGGATCGATTGCAAATTTGGTTGCGGACGAATTTGCCGCGACCGACCGACATTTGTCCCGGCCGGGCACTCGCTCGTGTGTACCCAGCCTAAAGTAAAAAAGCCTAACACGAATAAGAATAAAATCTTCATCTTAAAGGTGTCGAATGTCGATTTACAACTTTTGTTTGTTGTGAAATTTTAAATCAAGTAGTTTGTTTGATAAAGGAAGTCATGGTTACATCACCTGTTTCCTGCCTTAAACAGGCCATTTAACAGCTAAAGTTAAAATGTTAAAGAGCCTAAATGGATTAACTAATTCCTTACCAGCAGATAGATGTTAACAGCAGTGTTGTAAATGAATTATCAGTAGTTCTGTAGGTTTATGGAATGTCATTATTACTAGAGATGGCCGAAACTCACTAGTTTCCTTCCATTTTCGGATTCCCGAATCTCAGGAAAATCCCGAAGATCCGAAAATCTGAAACCGGAATGAATTTTCAGTCATTTTCGAATGTACAGGGCTATTTTTGATAATTTTTGAAAAAAGCCTTGAACGTTTGAAAATTATCAAAAATACAATCAGAGACCATTTTCGAATATCCGATCATATTTTCGAAGATTTTCGAATGTTCGAGGCTATTTTGGAAAATTATCGAAAATAGCCTCAAACGGTCAATTTTCGAAAATACGATCGGAAACTCGAAAATGGTCTCCGATCATATTTTCTTTAACTTTCGAACGTTCAAGGCTATTTTTGAAAATTATTGAAAATATCCCCGTAAATCCGATAATTATCGAAAATGTCTTCTGAAGTCCTGAAATCTGGAGGATCCGGCCGGATTCGGACGGATCATTTCGGATTTCAGAACCAAAGGGTTTTGTGTTGGATCTGGGTTTGTGTCGAACCCGGATACCATCTCTAATTATTACTGCAGCCTTATTTCCTAATGAGCAACAATCTGTTTACTGACTGCTCAGTCTTGATTACAGAGAGGTCACAGAGGCAAGAGGCTAGGCAATTCACTGAACATGCACAAATACTGTATGTATCTAGGTCCATGACCTACTCTGTAAAAGCAATTAAACTGCAGAATTAAAGATGGCCATACACACGAGCGATAATAGGTAAATCCCGTCGTGGAAAGATGGGATTTACCTATTATCGCTCGTGTGTAGGGGATATTCCCGACCGATGACCGCAGTCGGCACTCCCATTGATCAGGAAATATGGAAAATTTCCGTTGGTTGGCATCAGCTCCCTTTACTTTAATAGAGGTATCCGATACCGATCGGTCGGTTCCATGTGTGCAGGTTGCCTTTGCAATGTTCTAATAGGTTCTAATTAATAGGTTCTGTAACTAAAAAAGTTTCCATGTTGTTGCCAGTACAACCCACAGCCTATGAAGTCAGCAAAACCACACGCATTGACCCCAGTACACTATGTATGCACATATTTTCTATGCAGATCTCCACACTAATATGGAAGTCCCTCATAAGTCTTTGAAAGCAGTTTTTTTTTACCCTGCAGTTTATTTACCAGTCAGTCTAAATAACATAAATCCTTCCTGGGACAAAATATTCAGCTGATTTTACTGACATTTTTTTACTATCATGTTTCTAGCAAAAGATAAAGCTTAAAAATGTACCTGGATTTTTATAATTCCCTTAGTAACTGGACTCCCTAATTTATCTCTCTCTCTCTCTCTCTCTCTCTCTCTCTCTCACTCTCTCTCTCTCTCTCTCTATATATATATATATATATATATATATATATATATATATATCTGAAAGGCAGCACTCAGGACACTATAATTCCATAGCTTGAGTTTTATTATATCAACATCACCAAATTGAGTGACGTTTCGGGGGCCATGTGCTCCCTTCTTCAGGCTCAAAAAAAAGATATAACATATACAATGACATCATCCATATTTAAATACACCAACAGGAAGTGACATATTCCAAACTGACCAATCATTGCACAAAATATCGTAATCCATTTTTAACCCTTCTCTTTATCCAAAGGACTTAAGACCAAAGATAATGACATACAAATCATGTTATATATATTAACATACAATTTTACATACCAAAAACAGAGTTAAAGATCACTCCATATATCCATTTGGAACCATATCCTCGTCCATATCCACCTGTTTATAGGAGGACAGATCAGGATCTAACTATAAGAACAAATATAGGTCATAATCCCTGTTTAGACCAGATGGAGCCAATGTATTTAATTTCTTGACCCACCAGACCTCCCGTTGTTTTAATTTGAGTTCCCTATCTCCCCCTCTCACTGGGATAGGTACCATTTCCAGCACTATGAACCGTAGTTCTTGATCACTATGGCCTGCTTCCACAAAGTGCTTTGACACTGGCAGCTTCTTATCTTTAAGTCTAATACTGGAACGGTGCTGGGATATGTGTGACTTGACCATCTGAGCGGTCTCGCCCACATATAACAGATTACATGGACACCACAACACGTATACAACAAATTTTGTGTCACATGTGTGGTACCCCCTAATTTCAAATACACAGGAAGAATGTGGGTCTACAAACTGTGTCCCCCTGTGTACACACATACATTGGGTACAAGAAACTTGTTTCCCAATGTCTTGCCTTTCCTATATGATATCAGTGGAAGTTCCAGAAATTCTTGCACATCCGGATATGCTTTACTTAGTATGTGCCAATTCTTCCTTATTATTTGCCCTATTCGCTCACTTCCCATCCCACACTCCATTAGTACTAGATAACTTGTTTTTAGCTGGAGGTCTATTCTGTACTTTATGTAATGCCCCTTCCAAAACATGCTTGGGATAACCCCTACATCGAAATTTCTTTGCCATATCTCCCAACTGGGTACATTGGGTTTTGGGATCACTTACTATATTATATACCCCTGAAAATTGCCCCACCAGAATAGCCCTCCGTACAGATGGGGGGTGGAAACTTTGATAAGACAATAGTTGGTTTCTATCAGTTTCTTTAGTATATAATTCAGTTGTAAGACTTCCATCCAACCCCACCAACACATCTAAAAAACAGATCTTATTTTTGTCATAAAGTAATGTGTACTTAATATTGTCATGTACATTGTTAAGCTCCTCATGGAAGCTCAACAAAGATCCAATGTGTCCCCGCCACAGTAGGAAGACGTCATCTATATAACGCCACCAAGACAGTGTCTGGTGAAAGATGGTAAAGTATAGATGACGTCCTCCTCAAGCCAAGCCATAAAGGCATTGGCATATGCCGGGGCCACAGTGGATCCTATGACAGTCCCTCTTAACTGTTTGTAGAACTTGCCATCAAAAGAGAAATAGTTCTCATAAAGTATAATTTCCAAACAACGTTTGAAGAATTCAATTTGTGTAACATTATACATATCACATTGTCTCAACCTTTGTTCTACTGCCCTTATTCCCTCTATATGTGGAATGGAGGTGTATAGTGATGATACATCCAAGGTGACCAACCAAACATCCTCCCAATTCTCTATTTTCAATTACCTTAATTTATGCAGAAAATCTCCTGTATCTCTCAAATATGACTGTACATCCTGTATCAGGGGCGCCAGAATCCTGTCCAGCATGGTGGCTAGGGTGCAAAAGATAGAACCTACCCCAGCAACAATAGGCCTCCCAGGCGGCTGGACAGGATTCTTGTGCACCTTCGGCAGGGTGTACAGCACCGGAGTAATGGGATGCATCACAGTAAAGTAACTTTTAACTTCCTTAGTAATAATACCCGTATTTACAGCTTCTTGTAACGCATTATCAATGCATATACTCACGTCCCTAACGGGATCTCTGGGTACCTCCTTATATACATCCACATCGGCCAACTGTGTTTTTATCTCATTCACATAATATTGAGTGTCAAGCACCACGATTGAGCCCCCTTTATCCGAGGGCTTGATCGTGATGTCCGACTGTTTTTCCAACATATTAAGTGCAGCATATTCCTCAGTAGTAAGAATATAATGAACACTTTTGGTAGTAATATCCTGTAATTCCTTATCACATTGCTCTTTAACTTTATTCACAAACATTTCAATTGCAGGATAATGGGTAGGCGAAACATATTTACTTTTAACATATAGTCCCAGGTCCTTCAATGTAAATCCATTATCCTCCTCAGCCTTTCCCGAAACGACAGGCTTTTGGAAAAAGTGGGCCTTAAGTCTCACTTTTCTGAAAAAAGAGTACAAATCAATATCCAATTGAAGAGGTTCAATTTTAACCATAGGACAAAAACCCAGCCCCCGATTAAGAAGGGACTTTTCAACATCAGTCAGCGTTACCTTGGACAAGTTCATGATTATATCTTGCCACGCCGCTTCATGGCTCGTTGTGATTGTGGATCCAGAGCTGAGGCTTCTCCGGCACCTCCGTCCACCCCTTCTGCCCGGACATTTCCGGCACCTAAAAAAAGCGGTTCCTGCCTCTTAGCCTCCATTTTGCTTAACTCCGGATTAGATTTCCAAGTGCAGAGTCGTAGTCGCTCCTGGCCATTCCGTTCACGTGGTGTTAAGGGGGCGGACCAATTGTATACGTTACCACGCTGATAGTCCACCATATCTCGCGCGAACTTGGTCCATTTGAATTCCTCTCCCTTCTTCCTGTATGATAATATCCTGTGCTCCAATTCACTTTTCATGGCATCCAATTCAGCCATAGGCATGGTGTTTTTTAGTTCTGTTTCCAGTTCATCAATCTTGGAAGTAAGCACAGTTAGTTCAGATGTAATATATTCTATATTCAACATCATTATATCGTATGAACATTTGTTGAGTATCTTAATATATTTATTCTCAAAGGCATCATTTTCACAAAATAGGGTCGGTCGAAGATTCACTCTGAGTCCTCGCGGAATCCGGTTCTGTCTACAGTACTCACTTAAAGTAAGTCCATGTAGCTCCAGATCCGTCCTCCTTTTTTGCATGGCTTCCAATTGCTTACGTCCAGAAATGGATATAGGAGTAGTCAGAAACTCACATGACCCCGGTTCATGGTGCTGGAAATTGTACCTATCCCAGTGAGAGGGGGGGATAGGGAACTCACATTAAAACAACGGGAGGTCTGGTGGGTCAAGAAATTAAATACATTGGCTCCATCTGGTCTAAACAGGGATTATGACCTATATTTGTTCTTATAGTTAGATCCTGATCCGTCCTCCTATAAACAGGTGGATATGGACGAGGATATGGTTCCAAATGGATATATGGAGTGATCTTTAACTCCAACTCTTTTTGGTATGTAAAATTGTATGTTAATATATATAACATGATTTGTATGTCATTATCTTTGGTCTTAAGTCCTTTGGATAAAGAGAAGGGTTAAAAATGGATTAAGATATTTTGTGCAATGATTGGTCAGTTTGGAATATGTCACTTCCTGTTGGTGTATTTAAATATGGATGATGTCATTGTATATGTTATATCTTTTTTTGAGCCTGAAGAAGGGAGCACATGGCCCCCGAAACGTCGCTCAATTTGGTGATGTTGATATAATAAAACTCAAGCTATGGAATTATAGTGTCCTGAGTGCTGCCTTTCAGATATATATGTATTTAGGGAACAGTACAGCCATATTCCCTTGGGCATAGCACCGAACCATTGGACTGATTGGTGGAGTGCTGTAAGTACATAAATTATATATATATATATATATATATATAGTTATGCGTGGATAGTCCTCAGCACTCCCCTCTGTACGCAGCCGCCTCGGTGCATCCGTAAAGACATATGTAGAACAACGAAACTCGGAGCACTCGCAGGACTTACTTCACGGTACAAAACTTTTATTCAACAAGAATCAACGCGTTTCGGCCATTGTGCTTACGGCCGTCGACGACGGCCGTAAGCACAATGGCCGAAACGCGTTGATTCTTGTTGAATAAAAGTTTTGTACCGTGAAGTAAGTCCGCGAGTGCGCCGAGTTTCGTTGTTCTATATATATATATATATATATTATATATTATATATGTGGATCAGGTCTTTAAACCTATAATTATTATGTAAACTGAATGTTTCTGTTCACAAGAAATGCTTTTACATGCGATTCTTGACTTGAAAGGTATACAGTCTTCACATTTTAGTTTTTTTGCCCTCGATTAAACACGTCCTCCTATAAATGCAAGTGTAAAAGTGAATAGAGTATTTAATGTGAACAGAACATTATGCAAGTTGGAGATTGCTTGTGTAGTGACAGGGTATATTCTCTTGAGAAAGGAACCGCCAGTGCTGTTTGAAGATCAGTAAGTTTGGATAAAGCGAATGTTTTCATTAAATCTGTCTTATCGTCTTAAAATATAATCTGCCTTCCACAAACAATACCTTTTAAGTTTTTTCAGCTGTGCTCTGTCATTATCTTACATAAATTGCAGCCTTGACATTACTTTCAGTCTTCAAGGCAATGCAAGCTACTGTAATTTTCATTTGTAAATTTATTTATTTTTTCTTTAAATAATTTGATTGGCTTTTACAATTACCTTCTCTGTAGTCAATTGTTTAAAATCATAACAGACTATACAGTCTGAATTAATTTTCTATAACGCTTTAAAAAACTAAAATGTTATTCTAAGTGTTTTTGGTTTGCCACGATCATGGCAAATTTAAAAAAATTTAAAGGGCAACTGAGGTCTCTGAAAAAGTTACGGTTAAAAAATGTCTCCAGTCTTTCCATTAAAATGAGCCATAGATCACATTTCTGGCCGCAGCATGTAAGAAATTATATTACGGTAAATGTTTATGTTTCCTGTTTTCAATATGTTGAGTGAAATCACCTGACCCACTGCTTTTCCCCTCAGCCCCAAGGGAGAAGCATTCTTAGTTAAAACTTTGGGCCATATTGAAAAACCCAAGGTAAATTTATGGCTGTGATTGATCATTTGTGAATGAATGCTTGTAAATATACAATTGTGGACTTAAATTTACACTCACAATCAAAAATTTATGACTGCAATCGGAAGTTTATAAATATGGCCCTGAATGGGTCTGTCTATCCACCCCCAAAAATGTATTCTGTGGGTAGAAAAAACCTCAAAACCCCGACCTCTCAAGCTCTAAAGTTCAAAATGCAACATTTAAACATACTTACCAGCCCTCTTTCCCTTGGCTACCTTCTGCTTGCATCCATGCGTTTTTCGTGTACAGAAGCAAGGAGCCGTACCGGCAGCTGTACCTGTGATTGGCTGAGACATCGTGTAAAGATAACTAAAGATGCTCAAAGCTCAAAAGTTTTGTTCCATTTTCGGAATTTATGGAACTCTGGAAAAATCAAAAATCTGAAAACAGAACTTACTTTTGAGGGTTCGGAACGCATTTTCGAGATTTACCAAATGTACAAAGTTATTTTTGGTAACCCTCGAAAATAACCTCATCAATCGATAACCCTCAAAAATACGATCGAAAACTACTTTTGAGTTTCCTGTGTCGGACCCGGATCCCATCACTAAAGATAACTAAAGATGTGCCTGTGGGAAATTAAAACCTTATGTCACCTCTAACATGCCCTCTCCACAATTCACTGGACAGGTATTCTCAGAGAAGTAATTTTAGTAGTCCAAAGTACTACAGTATGTTCTCTGTCCTCAGGTTATGGGCAGTTCTGAGAGTTAAAGCAACCATAATTGGATGGATTGCTGTAAAGGAAGATCCTATGTATTTTACACAGGTAAATGTCAGGTTAGGAATTTTTTAAAAAGGAAAAGGACTCCCTTAGCCTGAGAAATGAACAGTCTGGCTCTTCCGATAGACATGATGGGCGACACTGTACGTGCCAGAAACCTCTCAGAGGAAAGGTAAGAGAGGGAAACCTTTTCATACACAGACAGGTTCCTGCTCTTCACTTTCTGGGGCTTTGGACAGACACTGCAGGAGAACCATTTGGAGCAGAGAGTTAAGGTAAGGATTTTATAACACTGCACAGTGGGGCCGGCAGTTGGGAATAATTTAGTTTTGGGGGTGGACATGCCATTTAATAACATGCAGCACTTGCTGCTAATTTTGATATTATCCCATTTATTGTGAAAGGGAGGGCCCCTCCCTTTCTTTATCAGAAGACATGATATTTTATGATGCTGTCATAAAATACTGATAACCATTCGGTATTTAAAGGCAGTTTTATGACATTATAAGATACATTTAAAAAGCTATAGTTTGTAATATTCCTTACTGTACATTTATACTGTAAATATACCCCAGTGTACTTAAAGGGCATGTCCAGTCAAAAAATTACTTTATCTAGAAATGTTCTCCACCCCCCCAAACTCCACTTTTACATTATCAAGATGCCCCTGAAGTTCCTTACCTGACCCGGTCCCTTGCCGCTCCACTTTTGCTATGGGTCTGCAGCTGTCAGTAAAGGCACGACGTGATGTCATGGTCAAAAGCTGGACAGCCGCGACCAGGAAGAAGAACACCTGTCAGTGCAGAAACCCTCTGCTCCTGTTTTTCCTCTAAACAAGCTCAAAACAGGAGCAGGAGTGGCACCTAGGCGGTGAGGGACCTGGTCAGGTAAGTCCCTTCAGGGGCATATTTGGAAATTATTGATAATTCAAAAGTGGGTTTGAGGGGGTGGAGAACATTTCTAGCTAAAGTTATTTTTTGACTGGACATGCCCTTTAAAGTGACATTTCCCTCGCTTTTCTTTCCACTTTGCTAAATAAACTACAGCTATTTTAGGTGTACAGTTTTTATTTATATTAACCTGTATCTAGATTATTCATTACTATTTGATCTTTAACTGATCTCTGCAACTTAAGGTTCAATTTTACAATTTTGAAGACCTTGAAATAAAGAAAAACAAATGCCACTTGCCACCTCACATAAATCATCATACCAGACTGGTCCTCTTGGTGCTATTTAATTCTGCTAGTGCATATGTGAACATCATGAAGTCAATGTAGTGAAAGGTATAAATTTACCCTGGAGAAGAATAATCCATCTGTGCATGAAAACAATTCATCATTCGCCTTTTTTTTAAACTAAAAGATTTGACCAGTAAATTACAGGAAATGCAGATAAAACAGCTTGTGTTACCATTCTGGTTAGGTGATGGCTGCCTTGGTCAATTAAAGCTCCACTTACGCTGACTTTCAAGATTATATATCAAATTGCAAATCCAGCAGAATCTAATGATAGTTTGATTGAACGGAATATCTATAAGGTGGATTACAAATTGCTAAGTATTCAGGAATATGGAATACAGTTATAAAGCGTAGCGCATGTGACCCAGATGTCAAACAGAGTTTGTTTTCAGGAGGAGGCAATGTAGTCCAAGGCAAGTTACCACCCAACCGCAAGGTCATAGTACAGGCAGGACAGAGGCCAGTGTCAGGCAGCAAAGATCATGGACAAAATACAGGCAGAGGACACCAGATACTGGAGAAGGAATTCCAGATGCTGGGCACTGGATACTTGACATGGAAACTGGACACTGATATTGGACACTGAAACATTGGATACTGAATTTATTGCTGTAACTGGAATGGTGACAATTGGTAAGTGCATCCCTGTGCTAACTCAAAGTAATAACTTGACTTCTCAGTAAGTCATGTCAGGTGGACAATGTCAGTTAAGAGAGGAAGGGGGGGTATACTGAGCATAAGCAAACAAATTACTGGATTAAAGGCATGTAGCAATGCACATAACTTAAGAGTAAATACTACCTACATGTATTTATTTATAGATTAAGATCAGTCTTAATTTAAGTAATTTAATTTAATATTAAGTAATTTTTTCAGTATAGTTGCCCATTAAACAGTATTTTTGGCATGTGAGTACAATTATTGGTAATTTCTATTTCAAAATTTAACAACATACCTGTATCCAATGTACTTCAAATGTTTTCTTTAGGGTACCACATATCTGTGTATTGAGTGAGATCAGTGACTTTAGTTCTTGAAGACCTTTTGCCAGTCATCCAGCTGGATGTCTCAATTCAGAAACTCTTCAAAGTTACTTTAGTTAATCTATCAAATACTATAACATGGAGTATGTTAATTAGATGTTTCACTCCCCCAGTTATGTAGCTTGGGCAATTTACACATAACTTTATATATATTCCAAAAAATGGCCCTACTTCTTAGAGCTGAATAAGGCCCCATGCAAGATGCAATGAAGTACACACAGGACTCAGCTAAGTGGGATTATACATATTTGCCAGTACAAAGTTTCTGGTGTCCTTTTAAAGTCTAAACTCTAAGTCACTACCAGATGTGCCAATGAGCATTGATGCAAAATTTGCAAACAAGAGCATAGGGAGTGTTTACGTTAGTGATTAGTAAGCACCACCAACAAATATGATTGGTTACACTTTAAAAGAAACTGCAGTCAGTCAGAATGATCATGCAAATTCAGGTTAACTAAGGCATGATGCTGCCCATCTAAAATGCTGCTGGATCTTGGTTCCTGGCTAGGGATGTTATGCACAGCTGGAACTGAGGGTGCAGGATGACAATGGCCCTAGGTTTCCAGGTTCTGCTAACTTAATAGTATTTATTGTATTCATTGCTAGATGTAGTTAGTGTGTTGTTTTGTAATGGTTCCTGAATAGCAGACTACAGCTAATCCATTATAATACTGGTACAGGCATTTTTTAAAATTGGCGAATTTAGGTTCAGCACAAAAATCAGTGAAAAGGTGGAGTAAAGGAAAGCAGTAACAATCTTAGACTGATGGACTAGAATGCTGTACGTACTGTTTATTATTTATTTTAGTAACACCCTCAGTATATTTTATTTTCTATAACAATAACAATAATGACATTGAAACATTTGTATTTGACAATGTAAATATATTTAACAGTTGTATAACACTGAAATTGTCCGAACTAGTTCATATTATCTGGGAAGAATAGCTTTTTACAGAAATTCCTTTTATTAAGTGGTTATTGGCACTAGGGTGTTTCTGCAGCCCAAACCCCAGTTGAAAACACTTTAATTGTGCTATTTCTTCCTATTTTCTTGGGACATTGATATAAAGTTCTTTTGTTTCTTGCTTAATGCTGAATAAACAAGTTACAGAGTGAAATACTTTAGAAGAAAACTGTAATTATATTATCCATTTTTTGCCATTATATGAAGAGTACAAAAATATTTTAACTTTGATAGTTTTTTTAACCATATTTAATATTCTATCAAATTATTTTAAAACATATCCTATTATTGATTTCATTTTTTTTTTACCTGATTCGGTTAAATGTATACACTTTATATCTTTCTTACTTGTCATAGTACTTGATCATGTCACTGTTTGGTTGCAAAGCATTGTGGTACCAGTATGAGGGGGCGGAGGGTCAAAAGCCTGCAGAGTCCATGATAACAAAAACCCATTTTCATTATGTTTCAACTGACTTAACATGGCAATCCTTAGATAAGAATTAAATCTAATACTGTTCTGGAGTTGTAGAATGTACAATATCAAGTGTCAAAGAAGTTGACATAGATTGTGAACAGAAAACTCTTTCAAATTGCTGACATCAGGTCGGTCAACCTGCTGCAAAAGTAAATGGTATACAGTTTAGTTAATGGTCATTAATATATCGTGATGCATACGATTTAACATGTTATGGGGCAAGACAGGAAAGGAACACCTTAATATGTTTTGAATTTGGAGGGAACAATTTGGTATGACAGACACTTAAGTAAAAAAACAAGATGTGGTGCAGAATATAGGTTGTGAAATGCTTATGGATGGGTTTCCTGAATGGTATTTTATTGAAAAAGCAAATGTATATGTAGGTCTTTATCTGCAGAATAAAATCAAATGAGGGTTTTTTGTTTAAATAGATTATACACATGGAAGCAAAGATATAATATGGGACAGTTTGCTTGTAAATTTACTGTTTTTGTAAAATACTATCAGGGGGATTCAATATTAAAAAATTCCGCTACTTACCTTTGCGCGATCCCACAATCAAATACCGTCTGTAAACGAGATTATGTTCAGTATTGCATTGCGGTGTCATGTAAAGGCAAGAAGCAGGGAGTTGCGTGGGTTAAGACCCAATCCAGCTCAGTGTTAAGTTTCACACTACAAGGTAGCAGAAAATTGGGTACCAAAAACATTTTGAAACATTGCAATGCCCTAAAATCAGTGTAAAACCCATGTTATCCCGATACTACATTGGATTTTACCCTTATTTTAGGTGTATTGAATCTCCCCCTTATAAGTCTAATTCTACGTCTTTATATATACATTTAAAGGGCAATTATACTGTTTCCCCAAACTCTGCAGGATGAGGATCTAAAACACTTATCTGCCATTAAATTTCCAATAGCCAGCCCGGTTCATGAGGTCCCTCCCTAGGGTCCTTACCTGGCCATCTGGAGTTAGTCAACCAGAAATTGAAACTTTGAAGATTGTAGCTGTTCTAAGGTAAGCGCATTTGGGTTTATTAGGATAAAGGTGGGGAGTGGAGTAACAGAATATTTACCCATTAATGAAATAAGCCCCTGTAAAACTTATTAATATAAATTTTTTAAATTTTATTTCCACTCATCATTTTTTGTTTTTATAACAAAAGAACTCTCAAAATCCTTTTTTCAGCCTAGCAGTTTTTCTGATTTCATTAGGCTTCATTGACCATTCTCTGCGTATTCTCTGTACTTTCAATCATGACTATTACAGAAAATAGACAGTGTATTGAGTCCAAACAGCTTCATGCACATATAAGTTCATTCCAATAATAACATTTGGGAGGACAATGATGGATATTGAAAAACAAAACTCAAAGGGATCAAATCATATTAAAAACCAACTGGTTCTGAATTCATGATGAAGAGGCGGAAACCAGAGATCTGGCTGCTGCATGTATAACCAAAGGGTCTTGTGGGACAAATAAGACTAAATGTGTCTCACTCACGGGATTCAATCAAATCCTGGTGCATTTTCATCAGCTGTCAGGAGCAGACAGTTATTTCTAGAGGCTAGGCAGGAAATTAGGCTATTAAATTACAATTTTCTCCCACCAAGCCCTTGTACAGCCTTCTCTTTTACTACAGATGTGCTATCAAGACAAACCATAACCATCATTTATCTTTACAAACTTAAAATGGTTTTTTTTTATCTTTGCAAAACTAATTTTTTCGTCTATTCTCAGTTCTTGACTGTTGTAAACTGTGCTTTGCTTCGCTGATCTTGCACGGATCAAGGATTAATTTGCACAAGCACTGAGTTGAACAACAAAATCAATTTGAAATGGGTCATAAGGGGTCAATGAAGGCACAGAGGTGTTAGGAAAAGAACAAATTATTATCATTCTGCAAACATACTATCAAGTTCATGGTAAAATACAGATAATGAGTTGTTAAAACTATGATACTGGTTATGTGTATAAAAAAGTGGAAATGTGTATTCAAAAGTACAAGTTCTAAAGTGTTGAAGTCACTAAATAGCGCTGGTGCTTAGATTTTTGATGGATGTTGGCAAAATATACTGAGCCCATACCAATCATCAGTCTTTGTGGCCGTTTTTTGGGGGGGGACAGTAGAACCATCCAGTCCACCAACAGTTACTGTGGAGGTATGAAACCTGGGGCTTTATTTATATACATGAGTATCCTATATACTAATCCAGAAGTGTAAATATACATGGACCACAGACCCATCTGCTTGCACACATAACGTCATTTAACCGATGCTCCAGGTGGGTCCAGGGTGTGTGTGAGTGCCGCGGGGTGGAATCGGAGGTTTTCTAGTTTTTTTAAGTAGCATAACACTGCAAGCTGGTAAATAACACTACACATTCCAAAATAATGATACCTAAACTGATTTTTAAATAAGAATACCTTAAATAAAAATAACACTCCTTAAATAAGGATAACGCTCCCTAATAAGGATACCAATCCTTAAATAAGAATACCTCCACCTAAATAAGAATACCTCTCCTTAAAATGCTGTACCTAAATAATGATACTTAAACAATGACCCTTAAGGCTGAGGCCACACTGACAAAATTGTAAAAACCACTGCCAAACCAAGAATTTTCTCAGAAACTTAAAACTGTCAAAAACATTTTTTGTTCTGTGAACCTGCAGACAGAATGGAACTGAGCAAGTTTGTGCAGGTCTAAGTAGTATTTGCTGCTTGCTAGCAGGTATTATGTTCTATCTAGACCACTGTTTCTCATCTTTTCAGATTCACTTTGGTCTGGGAATGTGCCGTTGGACTGGAAAAAAGCCAATGTAATACCAATATTCAAAAAAGGTAGTCGTTCACAGCCTGGAAACTATAGACCTGTAAGCCTAACATCAGTGGTAGGGAAGGTGCTGGAAACTTTGTTACGGGATCACATCCTTGACTTTGTCTCCAGAGCTTATCTTATTAGTAGTCAGCATGGATTTATGAGAAATAGATCATGCCAGACAAATATAACTGCTTTTTATGAAGAAGTGAGTAAGAATTTAGATTCAGGCACAGCAGTGGATGTGGTATACTTGGATTTTGCAAAAACTTTTGATACTGTGCCACATAGGCGATGTATAATGTATAAACTGAGGACTGTTGGCCTAGAAGAAAACATTTGTTCATGGATAGAGGATTGGTTAATTGCATTGAAAACAGGTAGTGGGGATAAATGGAGCTACATCTATGTGGGCTAAAGTTCTAAGTGGATTGCCTCAGGGTTCTGTACTGGGGCCGCTTCTTTTTAATCTGTTTATAAATTACATAGAAGGAGGCATTGAGAGCATGGTCTCTGTGTTTGCTGATGACACTAAACTATGTAGAGCTTTGGAAACTTCAAATGATGTGCAAGTGCTGCAAGCAGACCTAGATAGATTATAAAAATGGGCAGCAGAATGGCAGATGAGATTCAAGGTTGATAAATGTAAGGTGATGCATTTGGGATTTAATAATCCCTGTGACACCTACACCATAAATAACTCTGTGTTAAGTGAATCTCTAATGGAAAAAGATTTGGGGTTCTGGTAGATAACAGACTTAGCTATAGCAAACAATGCCAGGTAGCAACGGCTAGAGCTAGCAAGATATTGTCTTGTATAATATTTTTCTCCCTCTTTACAAGGCACTGGTAAGGCCTCATTTGGAATATGCGGTGCAGTTTTGGAATCCCAAATTGGAATCCCAAATACCAAAGGGACATCTTGGAAATGGAAGCAGTTCAGAGAAGGGCAAATAAATTAATAAGGGGAATGGAGGTGCTTGAATTTGCAGGCGGATTAAACATGTTAGGGCTGTTTACATCGGAGAAGCGACGTTTGCGTGGGGATATGATAACTTTATACAAATATATTAATGGGCCATACAACAAACTGTCTGGTGCATTGTTCACTAATAGGTCATATCAGAAGACTCCTGGACATCCTCTAAGGTTGGAAGAAAAGAAGTTTCAACTTCAAGTTAGGAAAGGTTTCTTTACAGTGAGAACGGTGAAACTGTGGACCTATCTTCCAGCAGATGTGGTAATGGCAAGTTTCTTTGAATAGCTTTAAAACTGGCCTGCTTAAGTTTCTAAAAAATATTGAGAATTAATGGTATTAATTAGAGATGGCCGAAACTTCATAGTTTTGTTCCATTTTTCGGATTCACAGATCTCGGGAAAATCCCGAAGATACAAAACGGAACGAATTTTCGAAGATTTTCAAATGTATGGAGCTATTTCTTAATAATTTTCAAGTTTCTGATCATATTTTCAAAGATTTTCTAACGTTCGAGGTTATTTTCGAAAATTATCAAAAATAGCTTTGAACATTCAATCTCCGAAAATACGATCAGAAACTCGAAAGTGGTCTCCAATCTTATTTTCGAAGATTTTCGAAAAAATTATCGAAAATAGCTCCGTACATACGAGCTATACTTCTAAAAGTACCGAAATCCGGACGATCCGTCTGGATCTTTCAGATTTCAGAACCGAGGGGTTCCGTGTCAGATCTGGGTTCGTGTCAAACCCAGATCCCATCTCTAGAATTAATACATATACTGTAGTTCTGGTTGATCCAGGGATACTTTGCGATTGCCGTTTGGAGTCAGGAAGAAATTTCCCCCCCTTTATTATCTGGGTTTTGTAGCCTTCATCTGGATCAACTGTTAGGTAGGGTTAAAAAAGGAGGGTGAATAAGTTGGACTTGGTCTATTATGGATAGCACTATTAACATCAAGTTTGCTTTGTGGTCTAATCTTTAAAGGTAATTTAGAGTAAAATAAGAAATGTAAAAAGATGTATTACTTATGTCAAATTTACATAAACTGCCTGTGTGTTAGCGCTATACATTTTTGTTTAGTAATTCGAGCTGTCAGTTTATAGTTTTACCCACAAGGCTTCCTTACTATTTAGCACTTGAATATGTTATGGCTGTGATGTTAGTTTTGCATATATACATACTGTGTGTTTTATTGTTACCAAGGTCAAAACATAATGTCATTTATCAGTAAATAGTACATTTATGTTCATCTACCCTAATACATCAACATATAATTGATACAACTTCTTGCTTATGGCACACTAACACTAAAAAAATTAGAATAACAAGCATGTTATTGCATTTGGGCATTAATAATTAGAGATGCTTTTTCCATTTATTTCTCTTTCAATATTGAATGCAGTAGTGTACAGGGTTTCTTTGTATATTCAGATTCCTACAAATGGGTGAAAGACGTATTATTTGTGTCTGAAGCTGCATTTTCTTGAATCTGTCAATTGTTTGTTAAATAGGTATGTAACGTTTTTAATAAAGCAGTAAGTTTAGATGAAACGTTAGAATATTTAGTGCTGACAAGATGTCTGTATTAACATGCAATGGCAGTATTAATTTAAAAAATAGCAAAACTATACCATATCATACACAAATGTGCAATACTGCTGCATAGCAATAAAGTTGGAAAAATATATACAGTACATACAACCCTTTAACTCTACCTATAACACCATCATATCTAAGAGCGGATTCAGAGGAACCTAAACAATTTGCCTCAGAATTCGGGAAATGTAATCCTTTAATACAGCAATTAATTTTGCCAATCAAACTTAATTCAGAAAATAATGAATTAAAACCTGTATCAAATAATTATATTTCATGATTTTTTTAAATTGTATCCATTTCATTGTATAAACTATTTTATAGATATTTTAAACTATGTATATGTATATTTGTTCAAAAAAGGGGTAGCCCATTTAGAAAACTCATAAGCTACTAGTAAACAGCAATCCATAGACTTCATTGTAATGCCAATGTACACTAGAGATGAGTTGAGATGGGTGAAACTGCTAAAATCTGTTCCGCCTGTGGATTTGCGGATTTTTGAAAAAATTTTGAAATTTCGCATAAAAACCCATTAAAATCCGCCTAAATATAAGGCAAAATAGCAATGGTAACTTACTGTACATAGCTCTGGGACTTTGGAAATCATCTGGGGAACACGTACATATATCCAGAACTTTTTTTAAAAAAAGGCTTTTCTCACGATCACATTATTTTTTGAGCCTCCGCATTCTGTTTTCAAAGGGGCGTTCGAAAATGTTTTCAAGGAATTTTCTAAAATTTAGTAAAAAATGATACAGTAACTTACTGTAATGGCTCTGGGACCTCGGAAATGGTCTGGGAAACAGACCAATGTGATTGTAACCAATTCTGATTGAAAAAGAATATTATCGGTTAGTATATCAATCAGATTCTTTCTGAAATATTTTTAATGTATCCAATTAGAATTGCTTATAAAAAAAAAGTTGAAGTTTTAAAACCCTCCAGCCTGAACCCCATTGTTTGCAGTGTATATGTTATCAAGGACTGCAGCACCATGCTGAAAGGCCTCTGACGTGGAGCTCCGCTAATGAAGGGGGTAGGTGACCACCCCCTGTAGTCTATTTTCTGTATAGGTTATGGAGCACTAAAGTTGGGGAACATCAATTCTAACGTTCGATAATTATCAAAAATTCTAAATTATCAAAAAGTTCGGAAGCTCAAAATCCAAAATAATTTCAGGTCTATTCAAACTGTTAAAGCTCGGGTTTAAGTTCAGGTCTAGTCCATCTCTAGTCAGGAACTTCCTACTGTGCTTGAAGAAACCCCCTCCCCTTAAAAATACTCATCGTTTTGGCATCTAGACCCCTGTCTCGGCACTCCAGAATTGGTTAGTTAATTAACGAACATGCAGCATAAATGTACGGCCACGGTCATTATCGACATCACACGGTATCGCTAAAACTGCCATTGGTGAATATGGTACATGAAAATCTTCAAAAATTTTTGAACGTGGGTTATGAAGATCCAGAAAACAGAATTCCAATAAATCTGCGAGCTATGCAGATTCACAGATCCTGGAGATCCGCTGTGGAACCGGGTTCGTATCTGCGATTTGGTCCATCTCTAGTTAGTATACCAATCAGATTATTTCTGAAAGAATCTGATTTTATCCCATCAGAATTAGTTTACAATCAGAGTCTTTCAGAAAGTATGTCTGTTCCCCATACGTTTCCCCTGGTCCCAGAGCCATTTACAGTAAGTTACTGTATCATTTTTATAAAATTTTAGAAAACTCCTTGAAAATTCGAATTTTTTAGATTTTCAAAATCTCACGAATTTTTTAAAATTTTCAAAGGCAGTTCGGGAAAAAATTTGAAAGCTGAATTCCGGAAAATTTGTGAGGTCCAATGCAGATCCAGGTTTGGATCCACGAACCGGCCATCTATAGTCACGGTTTCAAAACAAACCTGGTTTCATTTTGGAATTGCTGGTTATTAAATATTGAAATTTCCAAAACCGGGACCAAAAAGTTGAAAGTCACAGCAAAAAAGGAAAACCTTGATAGAAAATTCTCGTCAAAGAGATAAAAATCGGGGATGAAGAATCAAAAAAATTCCACTTTAGTTTGGTTTAAATTGAATTTTTGGAATTTTAGGCCTCAGATGAAGTAGGCGGGTGACCTGTGTGTTAGGTGCTATGCTTTTATTTATATAATAATAAACATTAAGTTTCATTGATCACATTGAGTAGCACATCATATATCCATTTATGTTTTTGTAAAATCAAGATTTTTTTTCCATTAATTCACTTAATAATTATAAAGATGTTAATCAAATGTCTTTCATTTACACCTAAATGAAATGTAATATACAGAACGTAAAGTGCACAGAGATGGTTTGGTGACAGATAAAGCAGATATTTTAATTTGATTTTCAGTGTTGACCTTTTATGAAGTAATCTAGCCCCATGAATGAAGTGAAGGCAAAAAAAAAAAATTAAGCAAACTCCATTGATACACAGTTGAAATGGGTAAAATTGGAACAATGGTTAAAATAATAATGTCTTTCTGATATTATTCTTCCATGAATAGTGGTTATGGACCTTGGGGCTTCATGTGGTAACTAATTAACATGAATCTTCATAGCAAGCATCTGGAATGCAAATTTAATGCATTAACATCAATGCTGTTTCAAGAAAGAATTCTTTAACCTCATTCTTTATACTTCAGGAGATTAAGGTGAAATGGTCAGATAAATGTTGGGAACAAAAGAAACTTCACTTTCTCATTTGTACACGTCTTGTGTCTTTAATTCATTTTTTTTAACATTATATATTCAAAAGACCAGGCACACATTGACATTAATGACACAATACAGTCTTCAAGAAAGCCCATAATAATTAGAGCGTAAAGGATGAGTTGGTTCAAAAGTGGGCCTTCTCCATATTCATACTAGGATAGTAACAGTTCAAAGAACCAGCAGCAAGACACAAACTGTTCTATTTTTTTCCCATTAAAATAATTCTACATGAATAATTACATAATGTAACAGTTCAGGATCACACACCTAATCATCCAGCTTAAGGAACTTATCTTGATTTCAAGGTATTGGATTTAAAGGTATTGGAATTCATTGGATCAATGACATAATAAGATGCACACAAAATAATCGTGGGAGTAATAGATAAAATGCTGCATTTTATTAAGGAGACTATATACCTTTAGCAGTCAGTCTCCCATGTCAGAGAACGATTATTTAGGAAAATCAGAAAAAACAAATTGGTGTGTCTGGCATTTGTTTCCTAATCTCTGTTAAACAATAGATTAAAAAAACAATAAATTATTTGATTGCATTCATTCAATGGAATAAAGGGCATTTATACTCTTCAAAACACCCCCCCACCACCTTTCTGTGTACCCAAATACTTCTACTACTACTGTACCCAATACTATGCCCTTATAAATATTCCCCCTGGGGGTACATTAGATTGCCTGCAAAACTCACAGAAAGCCATGCTAACTGGTTTGGCTCTGTTCACTGCTTGTGTCCTGGCCCTGGCCTAATTTTCATTTCCTTCCCTTTTTTTTCTTTTAAATTTATTTTCAAAACATAATATTGTGCCCTGTTTTTTGTTGTTTTTTCTTTAAACAGAACCATATTAACTTTAAATGCTTTTGAATCAATCATTTCTGGAGCAATTTGTAATTATCCTGAACTATTCTTATTTTAGTGGCCTTTAACAGTTTTCACTAATCCACGACTATAAAGAATAAATATTTTCTGTTGAGGTAGGAATGTTACCGGAATGTGGGTAGATTAAGGTGATTTAGGAAAATTGCGTAAACAGTTAGTTGTCTTCTCGCTTTCCTGGAGCATGTATAAATGATAACACACACTTTTAAAGTGGTTCCTTTCCATGTAAAATGGTTCCTCTCCATGTATCCAAAGTGATGAAATACTTACCAATAATAGAACCTTTCCAGTTTTAGTTTGGGTAGGCCATCAATAATGTAACAAAGAAACCCTTTAAATCTATATCTTTTACACAGAACTTTCTACTGGTAGATAAATTGTTGTATTCCCCTGTAAATTTATTTGTCCTCTTAAGTGGAAAAGCTAAGAACAACCATAACATCTCTCAAAAGTATTACATTTTCCCGTATGCCATTTTCTTTAATTTGTAATGTTGTAAACAATAGTATGGTTAAAAACGCTACACTTTGCTTTCTATACTTTACCAAATATTTTATGTCTGTCACCATTCCACCTAATCCTTTTAAGTCGAGAAAAATCTTTGTTTTTAAGGTGTAGAATTTTGTTTTCATCCAGAACTGTCAAGAGCTACATGTGTAATAACAATCCCTTGATCTGCTACTGCTGGGGATAAATTCAACTGGTCATCAGCAGGTTGTATGGAACACAAACGTTGAAGAAAATAAAGGAAGGTTTTAGAAGAAAATCTCTTTAAGAAATTGTTATGGTTGGTGTATTGGGTTGTACTACATTATAGATTGCAACCAAACAGAATTGCATGAGGAGTCACTGGTATATTGTCAAATGACCAGAATGTAATAGTTTACACGTTCTTTAGTAAATCTAGTGGTGACCTGCTGTGGGAAACTCACCTGTGATTTTATTCATTTAATCTGTTTAATAACCCTTAAGTTTTTTATGATGCAAAACCAGGGGGAAATGTTAGGGAACTATAATGTATAAGTAGATTGTTTTGTTTTTAAAAGCAGAAATATAAGCATGTATTATATTACAAAATTCTAAAAGTCCCTTAGTATCTTAACATAATGTCTACTTGGAAAGTTATTTGTTCCAGTTGCTGTTTATGTCTAGAGCATTTCTCTCTGCTATAAAATGTTCCCTGATAACATATTGATGTAACATTTGCTACTTAGCTTAGCTATTGTGCTTTCTATTTGGCAAAGTGTATCCTATCATTAGCAATTAAACAAAACATGGGATTACATCATCCAGGCCTTGCCATCAGATGAGAATATAAGCACAATTCTACCTGTTTTTATAACACAATAATTGTAGTTAATGATTTCATTCTTTCATTTTAAAGTCATCTGTCATCTGTAAATACTGGAATCCAAACTGTTTATTCCAAATAATTTGACTTTTGTCCCTATTTGGGAGCATGACTTTTTGACATAAAATAGTTCCTATTAAAGTCATATCTAATGGGAATGTATCCAGAGCCTCAATCAAAATATAAAATTTTATTAAATATAAAATCCTAACAAGTGTTGTCCTTGCAGCTCTCAGTAAAGTCCCCCAAATGTTTTTTACAAACTAGATTGTAAGTTCTATGGGGCAGAGACCCTCTTTCCTCTTGTGACAAGGCTCTAGCACTTATATTAAGTGCTTAAGCCCCATATTAGAACTGTGTCAGATTAGGTGTAAATACAATTTGTTCTTTCAAGTCCATATACTGAAAGTGTGAAACGTTTAATAATCATTTGCAATGCACCTTTTGAAACAGAGGGAAAGGGGCAGCCTGTGATATTGCTGCTAATTATTGTTCCATTTGGCTTAGTGAGAATAGCAAATGATAAAAATAGATTTCTACATGGAGTGAAAAGTTTAGGCTTTCTAAGATAACACATTTGCAATCAATGCATTGCTTTAATGTCAGCGTACACTGTTCATACACCCAAATATTTTACAGGCTGTTGTGGAATTGATCGGCTTCGTTTAAGTAATTAAACTCACTCAGCTGAACTTTTACAAACCTCATCTTCACCTTCCAGAATTTCTGGTTCAACTCATCCCTGATAGTTACAGTATCTGCAAGCTCTACTTTACACTTACAGTTGTCTTAAGCATTAACATTTTTATGTAATATTCTATGTACTGGTTCATAATTCATTATTAAAATGCTTCTTCCTTGTTTCTTGCTGTGCTTTGTCCTTACTATTCTTGCTCCTTATTCTTATCTTCTTAGATTCAGAACATTGCATGTGTGTCTATAGCTTGTTACACACACGAAAGAATTCTTTTAATAATGGCAGACCATTTTTTAAAGGTAAGGCTTCTCAAAGTCCCGAGCATTCTCCCTATGTAAAGCAATTAAAATTTCAGTACAGGGAGCCGACCATGGCTGGAGGAAATTTTCGGGCATTTCCAACTTCGTTGGGTGTCAGGAGATGCTCAGAAATGCACTTCACACACTAACGATAAAAGAACTTTACCGTCGCATCTGACCCATCTTAAGCTAACAGAAATAAACAAGATAAAAGACAGCACTTACTTTAAAACATATACTGTATCTTTATTTAGCCATCTTGGCTGGGCAGGAACCATGGGCATGTTTTCTATGTATAATTATGTCTATGATAGGGGATGTGCATGTAAGTCTGTTTCGGCCAACGACCGTTCCATGTATGCATGCTTTATTGGCCAACATCATGATGATTCATTGATGATTCATCCCACAAATTGTGCAAAGTCCATTTAGGCCAACAAAGCATCCATACATCAAACGATCATAGGCGCAAATGGACGTGCATACACATCATGCGTTGTCTTCTGTGATCTTGCCATCTCCTCCTGAATTTTGCACCTATGCCTTAAAATGAACTACTTAAATTGAATTAATAATTTTCCCACCTTAGTCTGGTATAAGCACTTGTATACTTAATGTACATAATTATGTATTTTAATGTTGTACAGCACTGCGTCCCCAAGTGGTGTTATAACATACATACATCAAAATGGTTAATGGATTTATCCTACACAAATATAGGGGAATTTACAAAGAGATAAACCACTTATTTCTTAAACTCACGCTAACACATTTATAAAGGGGGGCTAGTGGGGCTTTATCACAGGATAAAGGATTATAGTGACTGTATTTTGAAAAAAATCACACACTCAAGGGTTAAAAATGAAATTTACCTGGAGCTGTAAACGGGATATTAAAGCAAAAGGAGGAGAGTGTTAGAATGACTAATACCAAAAGCACATGGAAGCTTTATCAGTAGTCTTTAAGGGTCTTTTAGGTAATCTTTTTTGACTGGCTGGTGGTTTCTACAATTCATATATGAGAAAGAAGATGGCTAATAGCTTTGATTTATTTTTAAGTCAGTAAAAGTTACCACAGTAAGACAGTCAAGGTCCGAATTAGTTTAAATCCTGAGGCAAAGTCTTAGCCAGAAACAGGTTGAGATGTCCAAACGTAATTAGTTTCATTCCACATGTTCGCAAATCCAGATAAACTTCAACAGACCAAGGAAAATGCTGCCCAGGGTTTACTTAGGGCCCCTCAGCAAAACAGTGCTTTCTTGTAACTGGTTAATTGTGTCATTAATTGACATTTTGTAGAAAATAATTTTATTTGAATTTCGCCATTTACAAAATACTATTTGAAAACACTTTTCAATGTAGATTGATGTTTATTTTGACTTTGTGGGTTTTTCAAATAAAAGACTTTGGAATGTCTAAGGCTGTATTTCCCAACTGTTTTAAGCTGATACGGACCACAAGCTAGATTATACCATTTATTTTAGTATCAGAATGAAGTCTTAGCATGGCATTGTGGAGTTAAAGGACACCAGCTGCAATGCAAGAAGCACTAAAGCAACAGATGGAAAAGCAGATCGAACTGCCAAAAGAAGCTAAATTAACATGTGAGATAAGAGAAGTAGCAGCTGAGCAGTACATTAATATAACTCATTAAAGACAAGGAAACAGTGAATAAAGTTAATGAAATTTGGGCAGTTGATCTGAAGCCTCCTCTCTATTATAGCTACACACTTGTACGATCAGAAGAAAATGACAGGCAGAAGCTGCTACTAGGGATGGCCGTTTCGCAGATCCGAACCCGGATCCGCCACGGATTTATCCCGTTCGCGAACGGCGGATTTTTCCGGATTTTCCGCCTTCCGAACTTCCGAATCGCGCATTTTTCGTATTTTCGAAAATTTTCGAAATTACGAGTTTCACGTATTTTCGAAAATTTTCGAAAATACGGGAAAATATGTATTTTCGAAAATTTTTGGAAATTTTCGAAAATACAAGGATTTCTCTTAATTCCTTACATACGTATTTTCGAAAATTTTCGAAATTACGAGGATTACTTGTATTTTCGAAAATACATATTTTCGAAAATACATGAAAACTCGTAATTTCGAAAATTTCCGAAAATACGAAAAATCTCGTTATTTTAAGGGTGTTTTTAATTTTAACGGGTCCGCTCATGGATTTTCGAATTTTCGAATTTTTTCAAAAATTCACGGATACTCGAGCGGGCCGGATTTTGCGAAGTTCGGACATCTCTAGCCGCTACGCACAGTTCTGAGAGTTGTTCTGAGAGTTCTCCCTAAATAAAGCATAGGGAGAACACTGGGGACTGCAGTCCACTCACTATACTTTAAGTACAGGGAGACAACCACGGCCAAGGAGAATTTTCAGGCTTTTATGAACAACTACAAGGGTGATGGTGAAAGTTTGTCGGCCTCACGATCATTCGAAAAATGCACTACACAAAGTAATGAGAAATGCCCAATACCGTTGGATCTGACGATATTGACCCTTTCTTGTATGTACCCACCTTAAGTGAGGGACTGATACATTTATTTTAACTAAAGGCTTACCTGTAAAATAACTTAGTGTAGGTAAAGTCTAAATAGTTTTGCGTATTGTTTTTACAAGATGTATCTGTGATGTCATTTAATTTATATTTAAGGTCTGGAAAATGCATGCTGTTAGCAATACGAATAATATGGAATCAATAAAATGGCATATTATTTTATTGTGTGTATTATATGACACAGCAATACCACTGTCCTAAGCTATTTTACAAATACCCAATTAGATTCAATACTATTAATATATACCCCTTGTATACAGTATAATCTCCTGCTAGCGTAATTATTTAACTTCAGAGCCATAATGCAAAGTA